>CANXME010002485.1:1200000-1850000 GCA_948144175.1 Closterium sp. NIES-65 | reverse complement strand
TCATGGTGTCCTGGTGCGGTTGGTGGTGCGGTTGGTGGCACGGTTGGTGGAGCGGTTGGTGGTGCGGTTGGTTGTGCGGTTGGTGGTGCGGTTGGTGGTGCGGTTGGTGGTGCGGTTGGTGGTGCGGTTGGTGGTGCGGTTGGTGGTGCGGTTGGTGGTGCACAGTCAGAGTGGTGCACGGTCAGAGTGGTGCACAGTCAGAATGCGTTCATGCAAAGTTAACGCATGTCAAATTGGTCGGGAGCAGGAGAACATGAAATGATGAAAACACGAGCCTGATGGACCAATTGGATAAGAGAGAGTGCTGAACAAAGTGAGGGGAACTGGAAAGGTGGACAAACTGGGAGTGGGAAGGTGGGCAGACGGGGAGTGAGAAGGTGGACAGACTGGGAGTGGAAAGGTGGGCAGACGGGGAGTGAGAAGGTGGACAGACTGGGAGTGGAAAGGTGGGCAGACGGGGAGTGAGAAGTCCCTGTCTGCCCACCTTTCCACTCCAAGTCTGCCCACTTTCCCACTCCCTGTCTGCCCACCTTTCCTCTTCCAGTCTGCCCACCTTCCCATTCCCCGTCTGCCCACCTTTTCTCTTCCCGTCTGCCCGTCTTTCCCCCTTCCCCCTCCCCTTCCCTCTTTCCCCATCCCCTCCCTAAACCCTCTCCTCCCTCTCTTGTGAATCCCATGCCCCTTACCACGCTCGCTTCAACTTCCCACCCCCCCTCTCTCCCTCCCCTCCCCCTCCCCCTCCCCCTCCCCCTCCCCACCCCCCTCACCCTCCTCCCCCTCCCCTCCCCCTCCCCCTCCCCCTTCCCCTCCCCCTCCCCCTCCCCTTACCCTTCTCCCTCTCCCTCTCCCTCGCACTCCCCCTCCCCCTCCCCCTCCTCCCCCTCCCCTCTCCTGCTCACGTGATGTGGTAGGGGTGGGAGGAAGAGTGGGGGTAAGGAGCAGCGCCTTTCCCTTTCCCCCTCCCTTTCCATCACCCTCCTCCTCCCCCTTCTCCCCCGTCCCTTCTCCACACTCACCATAACGTGATACGGGTGGGAGGCAGAGTGGGGGTGAGCAGCAGCGCCCACGGAGAAGCATTCAGCGCAGAGGTCAAAGTCCACACACGCCGCACACTTCACCCTCTCTCCATACCCATCCCCCTCCCCCTCCCCCTTCCTCCACCCACTCATTATGACATGATAAGGGTGCGAGGCGGCATAAGGATGAGCAGCGGCGCCCATGGAGAAGCATTCAGCGCAGAGGTCAAAGTCAACACACACCGCACACTTCACGCGCACCTCCCTCCTCCCTTTCCCCTCCTTCTCCCCCTTCCCTCTCCCCTGCCCCCTGCCCCTGCCCCTCCCCTCCAGCCACTCACCATGACATGGTAGGGGTGCGAGGCGGAGTGCGGGTGGGCAGCGGCACCCACGGAGAAGCATTCAGCGCAGAGGTCAAAGTCCACACACGCCGCACACTTCACTCGCACCTCCCCCGTCACATCCCTGTGGCAGTAGTTGCAGTGATACACGCCCTTCCGCGCGCCCCCCCCTGTTCCCCCCGCTCCCCCGCCTCCCCCCGATCCCCCCCTGCCCCCTGCTGCTGCGCCTGCGCCTTCCCCCCCCGCTCCAGCGCCTCCCCCCCCGCTGCTACCTCCCCCCACGGCGTCCTGCCAGCTTGTGGTGGCATAGCGGCGGCGCTTTGGTCTGGGGGAAGGGGAAGGGGAGGGGGAAGGGGAGGGGAGAGGGAAGGGGAGGGGAGAGGGAAGGGGAGGGGAGAGGGAAGGGGAGGTGGAAGCTGGAGTTAGGAAATAAACGGGGGAAAGGAATGGTTGAGGGGGCAAGATGCGTCCCCCTCCCCCTCAGCTCCTTCCTCCCCCGCGGCGTCTTGCCAACTCGTGGTGGCATAGCGGCGGCGCTTTGGTCTGCGGAAGGAAAAGGCCACGGGGGGAAGGGGGGAAAGGGGATTTTGGGGAGGAAATTGGCGATGCGAGGGGGAAAATCTCCCCCCGCTGCTGCCCTCCCCCCACGGCGTCCTGCCAGCTTGTGGTGGCATAGCGGCGACGCTTTGGTCTGGGGGAAGGGAAGGGGAAGGGGAAAGGGAAGAGGAAGGGGAGGGGGAAGGGGAAGGGGAGGGGAGGGGGCATGGGAGTCTTGAGGGTTTGGGGAGGAAGGGGGAAGCGGGAAAAAGGGGAGGTGAGGGGTCGAAAGGAAAGATGCACTTTACCCCCTGCTCCCCCCGCCCACAGCATCCTGCCAGCAACATACCATCCACCGCACACAGCACCCCTCACCTGGAACCCTTCCGTACTTATATTCCCCATTAGCTCAACCGTTACTAGCACCAGCAACACAC
The DNA here is from genome assembly GCA_948144175.1 of Closterium sp. NIES-65. Taxonomy (NCBI): domain Eukaryota; kingdom Viridiplantae; phylum Streptophyta; class Zygnematophyceae; order Desmidiales; family Closteriaceae; genus Closterium; species Closterium sp. NIES-65. The sequence continues at coordinate 1,847,669 of CANXME010002485.1, read as the reverse complement.
AGCACCCCTCACCTGGAACCCCCACTAGGAGTGTGATCCTCCTCCTTGTCTCCCCTATTAGCTGATCCGTTAATCGCACCAGCAACATACCATCCACCGCACAGAGCACCCCCTCACCTCGAGCCCCCACTAGGGGCGTGGTCCTCCTCCCCGGCTCCCCTCGACCGACCCATTGGACCCGAGCCTCACAGTCAGAGGCTTGGAAACTTGGGAGGTTCGGAGACTACAAGGCTCGGAATAGAAGACTTTGAGATGAGGAAACTCAGAAACTCAAAGACGTCGCAGGATTCACGGTCGCCGATTCGAGAGTCAGCGAAACGATGAACGATTTCAATCGCGGATTCGATTCGGCTGTTTTCGCCACCGTCTGAACGAACCCCGTAACTAAATTAGTTGCACGTAGGAATGCAGACAGCAAGTCGGTACTACCTATAACATCGGAGGACTCTTAGGCAGTCTGGTGCTGGGACGGAGGAGTACACGGTAAGCTAGTTGTCGCTCGAAGATAACCAGATATCAGCGGCGACGGCGAACCGATAGGCTGGTAGTGGTAACCACTGGGTAACCACCAGGTACCAAATGGTTATGATTTACACGAAATGTTGCGAATTGAGAGGTAATTGTATCTTGCGCAGTGCAACGGTGATACGAGCTTGTGACTGTAATGACAGGTCAATACCTCACAGCGAAGCTATGGAACTAAGCGCGACGCGAGAAGAGGGCATCGCGATGGCGGCCTCGTCGAAAGAAAGAAAATGCCCACATGCGGATACAATCAGCGCGCGTTAGCGCAACATGCGGGCAGCCATGGCGGTTTTGGCGGGAAAGATTGCTGAAGCGTCACCAGTTGCGATTCGCTATAAAAAGCTTTGAATACAAAAGTGGCTTTTACACGAATTTTCAAGTGAAGATTTCACCAACCCTTCGAGGTATAGAATATCTTGCTCTCCTTGTATTGTATACAAAGTGCTCTCCATTTGTTACATCTGTGTAATCAAATGGATGAATGCAATACACGATTATGGCACTCACTCTTCGTTTCACCATATGGCACAACGCATAATGCCACCTGTACTGTTACAATTCTTTGTTACGTCATCATTTCCTGTAGCTAACATCTCATTCCATGTGTACGGCACTCCAGGCACACAAAAGTGACTGCAATCTTCCTTTTTTGTCTCCCCCACACGCATTTCTGCAGGGAGGGAAGAGCCCACATGAGCATCAACACGAGCATCGGTTAACCCCCCTGCTTGCAGCAACACAACCCTGTCTCCCATCCCAATCTCCCTCTCAACCACCCTTTCCATCTGCCCCACACTCGACTGCACCCACTCCCTCCTCCTTTCCCTCCTCTCCCTCTCCTGCCGCCACCGCCACCGCTGCCACCGTTGCTGGTGTGCGTGCTCCTCCCCTCCCTCTTCCAACCACTCTCTCGGCCTCGAAAACAAGTTACACTGTCCGTTTTCTTTACATGTGGCGTCGTCTGGTAGGCAGAGCGAGGTATGGTTGCCCTGGTCTGCCCGGAAATAATGTTCTCGGGGCAGCCCGAGAAAGAAAGTTGGGAGGGATTCGGCGGTGGGTTGGGAGGAGAGGAAATGGTGGAGCATGCGGAGGGTCTTGGTGAATGCTGATACCGGGTCAAGAAAGTCAACCGAGGCAAGCAGATCAGGTGGAATCACACAAGGCTCTCCAGGTGGAAGGGTCTTGGTGAAAGCTGCTACCGGGTCAAGAAAGTCAACCGAGTCAAGCAGGTTAGGTGGGAGCACACTAGGCCCTCCAGGTGACTCATCCTCCTTATTAGCAGCCTCGTGATGCACATCCTCCCCACGAACTTCCTCGTCATTCTCTGCACCTGTAACAACATGAGATTCGTTATCCTTCTCCTGCACTGGATCCTCTTTCGCCGCTTCACCCTCCTCATCAAACGTAACTTGATTGACTGAAGGCATCACTTCTCCTTCTGAGAGTCTACCTTCAGACATCTCCTCTTGGACTTGGTCACCTTTGTCCGCCATGACACTACCGCCCTGCTGCTGCTGCTCCGGCACTTCATCATTTTCCACCGCCCTATCCTCATCAAGGAAGCTGCCCCGACCGACTGAAGAGCTCGCTTCGGACATTTCCTCTAGGACTATGTCAGCTTCATCCGCCATAAAGCTTCCGCCTGTCTGCTGCTCCCCCTCTAATCTCACATCACCTTCCTCCAATTTCGATCCACCCACTGCCTCACCTGAACCCCCCTCCGCTGCATCTGATCCGTCCATGCTACCAAGGGACCCTGCTTCATCCGCACAGTCCATTCCATCAAGTATCGACATGTTGCCTGCACTCGCAGGTGAGTCAACATGTGGCATGGGAGTCAGAATCAGAGGCATGTGGGAATGAAAAGAACCACTTTCATCGCCTTCCCTATGGACACTCTCTGTGCTTTCTGGGAAGCTCAGCAGGTGCCGGTGCCGCCACAGCCACTTGCCAATCCTCCCCCTCCCCCTCTTACTCCTCTCCCCCCCCTTCCTCCCCTCCTTGTGGCTGTCCCTTGCACCCCCACTGCCGATGTTAGAGGGGTTGATGCTGAGGTTACTAAGACTCTTATTATTGCTGCTCTGGACGTTGCTGGTAGTGCTACCGGGACTGCTGGTAGTGAAACCGTTGCTGGTTGTGCTGTTGCTGCTGTTTGAAACGCTGCTGCCACTGCTGCTACTGTCATTCTCAATACTGTCACCCTGCAGAATGGCATCATCATCACCGAAGTCGCCCATTCGCAACTCCCCTCCTGCAAGCGGATCAGTCTGAGAACCACTGGTGGTGTCCCCTCCTCCTCCTCCACTGGCTGTCTGGCCACCATTATCACCACCCTGCTTCATCACCCCCTCCTCCACTTTTTCCCCAACCTTCTGACGTTTCCCCTCTCCTTGCTTCCCTTGCCCCTTGCCCTGCTTTTTTTTGCCCCTTGCCTTGCTTACCCTGTCCCCCAGACCCAGGCTCCTGCTTTTCCCATCGTCTTCTCTCACCTTCCTTGATTCTTTTTTTACCTCCAGCCTTCCTCAATCTCTCAACCTTCCCTCCTCCTCCCCCTCGTCCACCCGTTTTTTGCACCTCTGCCACAGCCTTGCGTTTCTCCTTTGCCTTATCACCACTGCTCTCCCCTTTCCTTCCTGCTGTCTTCATCGCACTGCCTGCCTGCTTTCCTGCCCCTCCTCCTTTCTGCCCAGCTTTACTATTGTCTCCCAATGCCATCCCACCATTCCCTTTGTTTCCCGCACTCATTTCGTTATCCCCCGCACTGTTCCCCTTTCTTCCCGCACCATTCCCTTTGTTTCCCTGACCGACCTCCTTGCTCCCCCCACCGTTGCCCTGATAGCCCCCGCCATTGCCCTGATTACCACCACCGCTACCTTTGTTTTTCCGACCATCGACTCCATTTCCCCCACTGTTTCCCTTCTTCCCTCCACCATTCCCCTTCTTCCCTCCACCATTCCCCTTCTTCTCCCCACCATTCCCCTTATTCTCTCCACCATTCCCCCTATTCTCCCCGCCATTCCCCCTATTCCCCCCACCATTCCCCTTATTCTCCCCACCATTCCCCCTATTCTCCCCACCATTCCCCCTATTCTCCCCACCATTCCCCCTATTCTCCCCGCCACTCCCCTTCTTCTCCCTGCCACTCCCCTTCTTCTCCCCACCATTCCCCCTCTTCTCCCCACCATTCCCCTTCTTCCCCCCACCCTTTCCCTTTGCCTTTTCACCCATCCCCTTATCCCCCCCGCCATTCCCCCCAGTTCCCCCACCAGCCTCCCCTTTTCCCCCACCAGCCTTCCCCTTTCCCTGACCAACCTCCCCTTTTCCCCCACCAGGCTCCCCATTTCCCCCTCCAGCCTTCCCCTTTCCCCCACCAACCTCCCCTTTTCCCCCACCAGGCTCCCCCTTTCCCCCTCCAGCCTTCCCCTTTCCCCCACCAACCTCCCCTTTTCCCCCACCAGGCTCCCCCTTTCCCCCTCCAGCCTTCCCCTTTCCCCCACCAACCTCCCCTTTTCCCCCACCAGGCTCCCCATTTCCGCCTCCAGCCTTCCCCTTTCCCCCACCAGCCTCCACCTTGCCTTCTGCTCCCAATTTCTCCTCACGCATCCCTCCCTCAACTCCTTTACCAGCCACAGCAGCAAAAACCTTTGATTCATTCGCTGCACTCTGCCCCTCCTGCCCCTCCTGCCCCTTCTGCCCCTCCTCCTGCCCCTCCTGCCCCTTCTGCTCCTCCTGAGAAGCATGTATTGGCGCCCTATGCTCCTGCCATCGCTGCTGCAGCCCCACCCACGCGCCTCCCGTGTGAATCACCAGCACATGCGGCTGTGCTGCCACCACATATGCCGCCCACGCATCCAGCCGCACCACTCTCACCGCTCCCAACCCCTCCGAACTTGGCTTTGCCGCACCTGACCTGTCCGAACCCAGCTCCACCGCATTCAACCCATCCGAACCTGGCTCCTGGGTGGTTTCAGAAGTATCTGTGAGAAGACTTCTGCCAATGCCTGCGTTGCTACTGCTACCGAAGCTAGCAACGATATTGGTGGCAGTAATACTGCTGTTATTGGTGCCCTCAGACATATTCTTGGTCAATAAAGGATTAGGCGTATCTGGAACAGCCATACTAGCAGGAGGTGTGTCCGGGGCAGGTGTATCTGATTGCTCCAGAGCATGTGAAGGGGCGGATTCCAGGACGGTTAGAAAGTCAGAGTGGAAAAAGTCAAGGCTTGTGTTGGCATGAGGGAATGTATACTAGAAGATGAGAGGATCGGGGGAGGGGGCTTTGGAGCCTGCAGAGGAAGCAGCTGAGGAGGGGGAAGAAGAGGAGGAGGATGAGGATAGAAGGGAGGGAGACGAGGAAAGGGGGTGGAGGAGGAAGGGAAAGGTTCGGTTGAGTCGCTCTGTTGGCATGCTGTGATTGGGTGGGAGGGAGGGACCCACGGAGAGCAGGCAGAGCAGCGACTGAAACATCTGCAAGCAAGGGATCGAGGGAGAGAGAAAATAAGAGAGGGGAGTGGAGATGGGCAGGGGTAGATGTTATGGTGGTTAGAGATGAGTGGTGGTGATGGGCAGAGGTCAAAGAGTGAGCTGAAAAGCTGATGGATGGATGGATGGATGGATGGATGGATGAATGGATGGAGCAAAAGAATGAGGGGGAAGGGGAAGGAAACAAACCAGGGACAGAGATTACACTGAAATGGAACATATCGAGAGACATGCAGGGAGTGACCCGCAGAAGCGACTATTGCGGGGCCGCATAGAATCTTGAAATGGACCGTACTGGCAACAGTGTAGAGTCACCCACGAACACGATCCGACGGTTCTGGAAGGCCTCGAAGAAGCAATCCGCTCGGAAGCGAGTGAATGGGTGGGCGCACTCGCTCTCCCTCCAGGCGAAATGCAGATAGTCAAAGTCTGTACGGCCATTCTCCTGCGGTTGGAGATGGGGGTGGGAGAGGGGGGCGGGCGTGAGGGTGAACGGGTGGGCGCACTCGCTCTCTCGCCAAGCAAAGTGGAGATATTTGAAGTCTGTTCGGCCATTCTCTAGGGGGACGGGGGGAGGGGAGAGGGAGGTGGGTGGGTGAATGGGTGGGTGCACTCGTTCTCCCTCCAGGCAAAGCGGAGATAGTCAAAGTCCGTGCAGCTGTTGTCCTGGGGGACGGGGGGGGGGGGGGAGAGAGGCAACGGAAGCGGAGAGGGAAGAGGAGGGGGGGAGTTGGGATGGGGGGGTGGAAGAGGGACGAGGAGAAAAGCAACAAACTAACGACAAAGGGATGCGCTCGCTCTCTCGCCAGGCGAATTGGAGATAGTCAAAGTAGCTGCAAAGCTACCCTCACAAGAATTCAATGACCCACTAGCGCAGGAACGGTCTCCTGCTTCATTCAACGAAACAGATGCCATCTTGAATCAACTCAAGGCTCACTCTCTCTCCTCACCAGACAGTTATACGTACCACTAAGGAACATACACTCTTCTGCTCTGAGTCACAGACAGTTATACGTGCCACTAAGGAACATACACTCTTCTGCTGCCTATCTCACTCACCCTTTTGATACACCCTTTTGATTCTGCTCAGGAGCTCACTCATCCTCCCTCCTCACCAGGCAGTTGAATGTGCCACTAATGAAGGGACAGTCTTCTGCTGCGTACAACGGATATCCCTCCCTCTCCATCTGCGAATCCCCTCTCCCCAGCTCACACACCCCCTCTCCCCTCCTCGGCCTCCACACCTCCCCCTTTCTCACTCCCCACCCACTCCCCCCCACAATCCCTCCTACTTTCCCTCCTCCTTCTCCTCCGCTTCCTTGTCCTTTCTCCCCTGCAGCAGCTGAAAGCGCCTTAACGGGGGTGTGATTGAAGCTAAGGGCGCGGAAGTGCGGATGGGAGGAGGTGGAGAGGTGGAGCATAACCCAGGGCATTATAACGAGGGAGAAGAACATGACAGCACACGTGCTCCAAGCACTCGCCACCACCACCAGCACCCGCAGCACCACCACCGCCGCCTGGGGTAGCCCTTCCTGTAGCCTGCTCACCCAGTGCTTGCGTGCTTGTAACGCAGCCACGGCTGCAGCAGCGCCTGCGGTTGTGATTGTACCGAATGGGTTTTGTTTCCCATTGGCTGCTGCCTGCGTGCTGGTGATTGGGTTTGGGCTGCTCCCTGCCGCCCATCCTGGCGGGAAATTCGCAGTCGAAAGTGTACTGTAGCCGTTTGGGCCTGCTTCCGAGATTATACCGAGGTCTGAGCTTATACCGAGCTCGGATCTTGTAGCGAAGTATCCCGGGCGACGGATAGCCGGGGCTGGGGCGACGGCGGTGCTGCTTCCCTGCGGAGCGATGTGAGGCTGGGGGAGGCTGTGCGCGGGCGAATGGTCCAACACGGCCCTCGGTATAGCCGAGGACAACGGTGATTCTGATTTTGATTCTAAATCTGATGCTGATGCGGACACTGTTGCAGGTTTTGATGCTGATGCTGCCGGCGGAATTCCAATTGCTGATGAAACATCCGCGGATAATGCCGGTGACACGGCTCGCCATGCAACTCCGTCGGATTCCGTCCTTGATGAAATCGTCGCCGTTGAAGCTCCCGTAGCTGGATATCGCGTTCCTGGATCAGAAAAAACATCCGTTACTAGCGTTGCGCCGTTTGCTAATGCGGTTCCTCGTTCCATTGATAAGGTAATCCTAACCGCACGAGGTTCCGTCCTCCGAATCTCAGTTGCATCCAGCTCCTAGCTCCTTCCCATGTGAGAACGAAGCTGGTTTCTTCCCCGTACTGCCACCGCATTTGTGCTGCCTGAGTATCTAATTACATCGTCACAGACTAGGTTGCCGCTTTTCACGCTGCTCGTAGCTCGGAATGTAACGCATGACCTACTCTGCCTAATCTACGGCTAACTTCCTAAGTCAAACATCGAGAGACTTCCTCGATGAGAAATGACGTGAAGGAAATTGGGAAGGTTGAGTTGGAGAAGAACATTGCTTTGGTTTTCCCAACCCTCAACCTGGAGGCTTGGGACTTTCCAACCCAACAAATGTGAAGGTTGGGAAGTTTTCCAATCCAACCAAATGAATGTGCAAGGTTGGATTTCCAACCAATGGGAAGTTGACAGTTGTTGTTACAATCCACACAAAGTTTAAAACAACCATACAATTGTGCTAAGTTGGGTTTTCCCCAACCAAACTAAAGTGCCACATAGGCTCCAAGCCTATTAGCTCCCCAACCATGGAAGCAATGGTTGGGAAGAGCCCCAAGGGGTATGATGGAAGGGGTTGGAGCTTTCAAGCTCATTCCTACTTCCCAACTCCAACTTACCAACTTGGAAATGGGATCTCTCTAAGTTACTTTGGCTCTCCTAACAAGCCCTCTTACACAACTAGACTTGTGTTATTTTCAAGGATAAGCTCTACAAGAAGCTACTTATCTACCCAAGTTTCTTCAATAGCTACAACTTCTCCTCTCAAGATCCTTTAAGCTTAGGCTAAGGCTTGATTATCCCTTGGTGGGATTAATTAGATAATTTCAAGCATTGTAACTTTGATTTTATATAAATTTTCAAGGAGGATTTACATTGAACCCGCAGTTGCCTGTTGTTATAAGGGCCGTGGTTGTTACATTGGTATCTAGAGCTAGGGTTATCCTAAGCCTAGTGGGGATTTTGCCCCTAGAGATTTTTTTTTTTTTTTTAGATCTTAGAGTTGTGATTTCTCTTTAAAGAGAATACTCAAGATCTGGAAGCTTGAAGAGTTCAAGATCTACAATATCTACAACTGCAATTTCAAGCTAAGAAGAGATATTTTTATCTCTCTTGCCCACCTTTTGGTGTAAGACTCTCTACTGTTGAGTAGTGGAGTATAAACTTGGATGTGGAGGATTTGTTGAGGGTTATACAAGTGCTCTTCATTGAGATTTGGATAGACCCTGCCCTTTCACTTGGTGATTTGGAATGCTTGACAACAAATCTGTTACCTTTGGTGACATTGGATTATTCTGTAGAAGAAATTTCTTATATAAGATTTTTTTGCTTTACCATTGAGTTGGTAAAAGGTTTTTAACAGAATCAACCTAGATCTTACGAGCTCCCTTAATCCTTATGGCATCTGGCCAAGAGAAGGATATGGCAAGGGAGGAAGGGCCCACTGCACCTAATGAGGTGGTGAACAATGCTGCTGACATTGACCTCAATCAAGATGAGGCAATGGATGACATTGAGCTGGATGATATTGAGGACTTGGACCTGGACCTTGGAGATGAGCATCACCATGGTGAAGCTGAGAACCATGATGAAGCAGAGAACCATGGTGAAGCTGAGAACCATGGTGAAGCTGAGAACCATGGTGAAGCTGACAACCTTGGGGAAGAGGATAACACCGGTGGAAAGGAGGCCAATGGTGATGAAAATGACTTCACTGAGGGTGAAGGCATGACTTATCCTATTTACGAGGAGATTGTCCAACTCCAGGCTAAGGTGGCAACTCAGAATATCACCATCCTGCAGCAGCAGACGTCCATTGATGGACTCAAGAAGCACACTCGGAACCTCGAGGCTAGGCTGAGCATTACCATGAAGGAGGTTACTGAGTTCCGTCGCAGCCTGGGCACTAAGAACCGTGAAATTGATTGGCTTCAGAAGACTTGCAATAATATGCAAATATAATTCAACAAGCTCAATGAGCAGGTGACCAAACTTAGGAGGGAGGGTATCTACGAACCTCCTCCTGGGCGTAGGCCCGCTCCTGCTGCTCAGTCGGCACCCGCTCCGCCCGCACCCCCAGCGGTAGGCGCCGCGACGGCTATGCATCAGCCACCTCCAACTGAGACCTCGCCCTTTGGGTCTCTCTCGGCGCCTCTGCCTGAGTTTAACCATCGCAAGACGGAGGTGCAGCCTTGGCTTGATCTGGTGAATGAAACCATGATCCTTGCGAATGTGCGTCCTGAGGCTCGCGTTACTGCAGCCACTCGTGCATTGGACGAGGTGGCCCGCAGGGCAGTGTATGGCGCTAAGAAGCAGGCGCATGGATCATTTGGGTGGCCGGAGTTTTGCACCGCGCTGAAAGAGGCATTCATGGTCAAGAAGTCCGACCTGGAACTGCGCGGACGCCTTGAGCATATCAAGTGTCATGACCGTCCGGTGCAGGAATATGCGGTCGAGTTGGAGGCCGCAGCACGCTCGCTCCAGAAGCCCTTGTCTGAGGAGGAGATGATGCACCTCTTTATGAAAGGCCTCCCTGTCAACCTGCAAGAGGCACACATGATCGGCGGCATGACCAATTGGACGACTTACAAAGAGCTGAAGGAGCAGGTGATCAAAACTGACACCGTCATTCGCACATATATCCATGGTCCTGCAAAGGCGGACCAGCAGCCCCGTGCTGAGGGCTCCGGTGGTCGTGGGAACCGGCCCCAGAACGCCAATGGCGGAGGCGGTTCGAATAAGCGACCTTTCCAGCAGCGTGAGCACCAGCCTGGACCACAGGCCAAGAGGGCTAACGGGGGGGGAGGTCATGGCCCTAACAAGCCGGACTTCTCCAAGATGCGGTGTCACGGCTGTGGATTTATTGGACACATCCAAAAGCAGTGCCGTAACAAGAACTAAATCAAGTACTCTGGGAAGCCGAAGCCAGGCGGCGCGGGACCTTCTGGAAAGAAGGATTTTCAGAAGCCCAACTAGGGTGTGGGTACCTAGTCGGAGGAGTAGATCGAGTGGATGAGACATATGTGCTATGTGATGATGATCTATTAAAGCTAGAGAAGCTTGCTGATTGCAAAATCTCTTGTTTGTTTGCCTCTTCTTTTAATAAAAACTCTGTTATTTACCCTCGATCGTACCCACTTGAGAACATCACCATGGCAGCAATGCAAGATAAGTTTTCAATCATTTTCTGTGGCTTGGACATTCTGCCTTCGGTCATTGAGATTGTGAGTCGTTGCACTCAAGAGCACCCCCTGACTTCGGTCGCGTTGGTGACTCGCATAGTGAAAGGCGAATTGTTCCATGCGCTTCGTGGATGGCCGGTCCTAGCGGCGTGGGACAAGGGACACCATGTGTGGTGGACCAACTCTCAGTCACATGGACGCGCTCGTCACAACGTCAAGGTGTACTTCAAACCCTCGACGAGTATTGTGGCATGTCCTATTCGCCCAAAGCATCAACAAAATTTGTTGCTTGCGGGTAGCGTGAACGGGGAAAACGCAAAAATCCTTGTTGACACGGGTGCAACTGTTTCCCTCTTTGACGAAAAGTGGGCCACAGCACGCACGATCCTCGTTGAAGGGCCGTCTTGCCCCATTCGCCTTGGTGATGATAGTATTATCCCAAGCAAAGGGCAGACACGGATCAACATGGATATTGAGGGTTATCACGAAGAAATTTGCGCGTATGTTTTACCCCTTCTCGCAGGCGTCGACCTTGTCCTTGGAATGGATTGGCTTCGAGCGAATGAAGTCAAGCTCGATTTCCAGGACAATACTGTCTCATTCTCAAAGAATGGTGACACAGTCCAATGGCAAGTGCCTAACGACTTGATCACAAACGAACAACAAACGTCGGAGCGTCCCGATGTGAGTTTTGCGCTCGTAAACGAGTTCGGACAGCATGTTCGACAAGCCGATACCTTCTTTGTGGTACAGCTTGAGAATGCTGAACACGAGATGCCTGGGGTCAGATGAGAGCACTGGCGGACGAGTTTGCAAAGGTTTTTGAGCCCATCCCAGATGGCCTTCCTCCAGACCGTGTTGTCGGTCACACCATCCCAGTGGAGCCTGGAAAGCTCCCACCGTTTAGACCTCTGTATCGCCTCAGTCCATCTGAGTACGAGGAGGCTAAACAACAAATTGAGGAGTACCTCAGGAAGGGATGGATTGAACCAAGCGCATCACCTTACGGAGCGCCGATCTTGTTCGTGAACAAAAAGGGCGGAGGGTTACGCATGTGCGTAGACTACCGTGCTCTGAACAAGATAACGGTGAAGAACAGGTATCCCCTACCGAGAATAGAGGACCTGTTCGACAAACTCCAGGGTGCCCAGTGGTTCAGCGCATTGGACCTCGCACAAGGGTATCACCAATTGCGCATCACTGAAGAAGATGTACCCAAGACGGCTTTCCGATCGCCGTTTGGTCATTTTCAGTGGCGAGTGCTGAGCTTTGGCTTGACCAATGCTCCTGCATCTTTTCAAAGAGCTATGAATGATGTCTTTCGCGAGGCGATTGGACAGTTCGTTCTAGTCTATCTGGATGACATCTTGGTTTATTCCAAGACGGAAGAGGAGCACACGCGACACCTTAAATGGGTGTTAGGGAAACTCCGAGAGCATAAGTTCTATGCTCGCCTATGGAAATGTCATTTCTACAAACGCGAGTTGGAATATCTTGGCCATCTCGTGGGAAATGATGGTCGCAATCCAAAACTGGCCGGTGCCACAAGATGTGGGTCAAATCAGGTCGTTTTTAGGACTGGCGAACTATTTTCGTCGATTTTTGCAGAATTATTCTACCGTTGTTGCTCCATTGACGGCCCTCACTCGCAAGAGTAGTGCTTGGCAATGGACACAACAATGCCAAAAGGCATTCGACGAGGTCAAGCGAATGCTGACCAATGCTCCGGTACTGGTTTTACCAGATCCGACAAAGCCCTATGAGGTTGTTACTGACGCCTCATTGATTGGGATTGGGGCGGTCCTCTTGCAAGAAGGGAGACCAGTGGCATTTGAGAGTCGAAATCTCTCCCCGGCAGAGCAGCGCTATACGACGTCCGAACAAGAACTGTTGGCGGTCGTTCATGCGCTACGCACATGGCGATGTTATCTGGAGGGTGTGGACTTTGTGGTTACGACTGATCACTGTCCAAACACCTATTTCGCCACCCAAGCCACGCTTACTCGACGTCAAGCCCGATGGGCGGAACTCCTTAGTGGGTTCACCTTCGATATTTGATATCGAGCAGGTTCGACGAACCTGGCTGACCCCCTCAGCAGACAGCCGATAGGGGCAGCAACATGGCTAGACGACACAGAAGATGCGGCAGTATTTTCTGCTTGCTTCAGTGTCCTAGCAACGGCTCGAGTGAGTGAGATTACCTTCAGTGGTTTTCTGAAACGCATCCGCACAGGGTATCAGATTGACCCCTGGTTTCAGAACCCACGAAACACGAAGGAACTCAAGTAGGAGCACGAGCTCTGGTGGCGTAAGAATGAGATTGTTGTACCTCACGTGGGTAACCTGCGGAATGATATTCTGGAAGAAATGCATGCCGCTAAGTACGGAGGACACCTAGGGGTCAAGAAGACGAGGTGGGCCTTGAGTGATGTGTATTGGTGGCTGGGATTGGGCACTGAGGTCCAACAATTCGTGGCGCGATGCGATGCATGCGCACGAAATAAAACGGACACAAAGAGGCCTGGTGGTTTGCTTCAACCACTCGAGATCCCGAATGAACCTTGGGAGAGCGTATCCTTGGATTTTATCACGGATCTTCCCAAGTCGCGATGGCCATACAACGATCCTAGTGTTTGTGGATCGTCTGACAAAAATGGTGCATTTCGTGGCTACGACAACTGACGTATCTGCGGAAGATACGGCCAAATTGTTTGTGGCGCACGTTTTCCGCTTACACGGGTTACCACGTGTCTTGGTGTCCGACCGGGATCCGCGCTTCACAAGCCGGTTCTGGCAAGAAGTCACACGGACATTAGGGACGAAGCTCAAGATGTCATCGGCGTTCCACCCACAAACAGATGGGCAGACGGAACGAACAAACCGGACACTTGAACAGACGCTTCGTTCATTCATTGGCCCAACTCAGGATGATAGGGACGAGTCGTTGCCTGTCGTTGAATTCGCAATGAACAATTCAGTTCATGAAGGTACACGTGAGAAACCTTTCATTCTGAACTATGGTCGGCATCCCACAACACCTGCTACGCATGGGATCGGTGGATTGAAAATTCCTGCCGCTAAAGACTTTGTTGGCAAGCAGCAAGAAGCGCTTAAGTCTGCTCGCCATTGGCTGCAACTCTCTCAGCAGCGACAAAAGTCTTACGCCGACATGAAACGCCGGGAAGTCTCATTTGAGGTTGGAGACAAAGTTTTGTTGAGCACGAAGAACATTCGTCTCAAAATCCCTGGAGCACGAAAGCTGTTCCCTCGATGGATTGGGCCATTCGAGGTGATCAAGCGTGTTGGTGTGGTAGCCTACAAGCTTAAGCTACCTGATACACTACAGATTCACGACGTCTTCCACGTGTCTCTGTTGAACAAGTACGTTGCAGGGGGTAAGTACTTGCCGCCACCAACGATCGTCCTGGGGGAGGAACTATTTTATGAAGTCGAACGAGTGCTAATGCATCGTGATCGACAGCGCGGCCGCAAGACAGTACAAGAGTTCCTCATCAAGTGGAAAGGCTACGGGCCTGAACACAATTCATGGGAGCCAGAAGAGCATCTGACTGAAACTGCAGTTCAGTCATACATGGCAGATCTGGCCCGGCGAGCTGCCGCACAACCAGTGGATGGTGTTGACCCTGGTCGTAATGTGACACGGCGTGCTCGAAGCGCTCATCCTCAGAAGCACCCTAAGGCAACGGGGACGTTGCCACCCAGGGGGGGAGGAGTGTAACGCATGACCTACTCTGCCTAATCTACGGCTAACTTCCTAAGTCAAACATCGAGAGACTTCCTCGATGAGAAATGACGTTTAGGAAATTGGGAAGGTTGAGTTGGAGAAGAACATTGCTTTGGTTTTCCCAACCCTCAACCTGGAGGCTTGGGACTTTCCAACCCAACAAATGTGAAGGTTGGGAAGTTTTCCAACCCAACCAAATGAATGTGCAAGGTTGGATTTCCAACCAATGGGAAGTTGACAGTTGTTGTTACAATCCACACAAAGTTTAAAACAACCATACAATTGTGCTAAGTTGGGTTTTCCCCAACCAAACTTAAGTGCCACATAGGCTCCAAGCCTATTAGCTCCCCAACCATGGAAGCCATGGTTCGGAAGAGCCCCAAGGGGTATGATGGAAGGGGTTGGAGCTTTCAAGCTCATTCCTACTTCCCAACTCCAACTTACCAACTTGGAAATGGGATCTCTCTAAGTTACTTTGGCTCTCCTAACAAGCCCTCTTACACAACTGGACTTGTGTTATTTTCAAGGATAAGCTCACAAGAAGCTACTTATCTACCCAAGTTTCTTCAAGAGCTACAACTTCTCCTCTCAAGATCCTTTAAGCTTAGGCTAAGGCTTGATTATCCCTTGGTGGGATTAATTAGATAATTTCAAGCATTGTAACTTTGATTTTATATAAATTTTCAAGGAGGATTTACATTGAACCCGCGGTTGCCTGTTGTTTTAAGGGCCGTGGTTGTTACACGGAAACTCTGGCATGTTGTTTCATGTACCTTCGAGAACAGATATTATGAGAGGAAGGATGCGTATTTTCAGAGCTGTTCAGCTATTGTATTGGTATCAGGGGCTCTTCGTTGGGTGTGACTGCTGCTGTAACCTGTTTCACATCTTGTTTTCGCACGATTTTCGCAAAACGTGGGCGAGCTTGAAAGAACAGAAAACCTTTCAACCGTGTTGAAACGCGGGAACGATGCAATTTTTTTTACAAGGGCTTGTGCTCTTGAACTCTCGTCACAGAACAAATGTTGCGCAACCCGTGGCAGTGAATACTCCCCCATACTCGGCTGATCCTTGTCATTACCAGCTCAAACACCAAAAGTTCAAATGGTGCGGTACAATCCAAAGCGGTAAAGAATGGCACCCACAAATGTCATGCGGAAACACACCCCACCCCACCCAATCTGTACCCAGATTTCTTGGCAGTTGTTAGCTAGCAGCCTAAGGGCGTCGACTCTTTTTCTTGTCAGCAGCGTGGTTGAGTTCATAATGGCGACGGCGACCGCGAGACTTTTGTAGGAGATCGTGAGCGCTGGGACGAGATTGGCCTTTCGATTAGACGTTGCCAGGAGGGAGTTGGAGGCGGAAAAGCGGCAGAGAAGGGATTTTACGGAGAGTCCAATGCTGACTGATAGATTGGAAAGCTTAGAGACACTTGTGAGAGAAATGAGGGAGGAAAACAATAGGGCTATTATTGAGCTTAAGAATGAGCTAGCAGGTGAGAGGGCAGCGAGGGAGGAAAAGGAGAAGGAGGTGGATTTGCTGACAGTGCGACTCTCGCAGGCAGAGGAATTGCTTGCGCATCAGGAGGATATGTGCAAGATCTGGGAGGTGAGCTGAAAAGTTTCTTCAAGCGTATTACCTAAACGTGAATATTACTATGTCTACTCACCCTAGTTCTAGCGTTTCCACGCGATGTGCTTATTTCAGGCGATTTCTCGGGCTTTTTGTCAGTCAACAAGTGCTATAGTTGCTCATGATGAAATTCGCGTCTCACATAAGGAGCGGAAATCACTTTTGTCTACATTGGTAGCACAATCGGCGCAGGCAGTAACGACGCTGGTGCAGCAAAAGGAGGAAACAAAGAAGGTCTGGGGGGTGAGTCGGTAGCTTGTCAGGGGGTTTGTGCTTGAGTATGCGTCTGTTTGTCTGGTTGCCAGACTAATTCCCAGGCATTGCTCATCCTAGCACAACGGAGATGGACCTAAGCTATTCCGATGGGCGATTACTGAACCTGGGCTTTTTCACCTCCCATACTTGACATCCCTGAAGACCCTCAAGTTTTCGTCTGACATCAGCATAATGGCCTTGAAGCACGTCTACACCATGACATGGCTGGAGGAATTGACACTCGAGTCACACGTTTTTTCCGATTCATCGGTTCTGGGAATCAGCAATCTGACGGCTCTCCGTCGACTTAATTTGATCGGGACACATGTTACAGATGCCGGGCTTTCCAATTTGACATGCCTTGGATCCCTCAAAGTCCTTGTTCTTTCTCATGACCAAACTACGTCATGCCATGCCACAAGCCGTTTTTCATCAGCTGGCATGTTGCACGTGGGGAAGCTGACAAGCCTTGAAGCACTGGATATCAGTGCGTGTAATGTGAGTGATAATGTGTTGGGTCATCTTGTGCCTCTGTCACAGCTGACATGGCTCAGCCTGCCAAAGCACATCACTGACCAGGGTATGGAGCACCTAAAGCGGTTCAAATTCCTCAAGACCCTTTGGTTGAGGACCGTCTCTCAAGATTATCAGTGTGTCATCAGGTGCCTGAAGGCCCTTCCGTGTCTTGAGAAGGTTGGATTACCGAACTGGCGAGCAGCAGATAGGGTTTTAGAGGACCTTCGCAATGTGAATGTTGACGTATCCCCCCAGATAGGGGAGGAGCATTTCATTGGCCCGCGGGCTTAACACGAGACAAAGGGGAAATAAGCCAGCCACCTTCCGATTATGCTGTTGTGGTACTACATAACGACACTGAGTTTTCTCCCATAATAGCTTACGGTAGAAATAATTGTTTCTTCCTTTTTGGAAATTTCCCAACTTTGTTACAGAACAGATGCAACTGTGCATTCGTTTTACTCCCTTCCACGTTTGAATGGTCTATCCTGTCTACACAAGGGCTAGTTTTCATCATTTTTTACTTCTGATCTGAACATACAGTACGAAGAAATGATCGTGGATCTAGAATCGATTCCACTTTTACGTGCCTTGTCTCAATGTTAGGCTCCTGAATCATATCCTTGATTTTTCCGTGTGCACAGAGGCCACTTGTCACACCTTTCCCTGACCTCATGGGCGCACGCGTTGCACAACATGTGGCCACATGGCACAAATGCTGCCTTCCTCCGCGGCCTCTCCATGCACACACAGCACACCGCCTCCCCGTCCTCCCCCTCCTCCCCTCTGCCACCCTTGTCACAAGAATCCATTACTCCCTTCTTCCTCCTGCTGTCTCTCCCCCTTTTCTCACATCCACCCCCCCACCCCCGTTTGCCCCTTCGCCCCTCATCCTCCTCTGCTCCTCCCCTCTGCCTCTCCACCCCCTATGCGCGTGTTGGCTCTGGGTGCGTCGAGATGGGACCTGGATTGGTGGGTCCACCAGTACTGCTACCAGTGGCACTCCTGCTCCTGCTCCTGATACGGTACCTGCTTATGTGCCTGCTACAGTGCCTGCTACAGTGCCGCTATGGTACCCCACCTTCCCCTGCCTCAGAATTGCCATCGCTGCTGTGCCAGCACTCGGGCTGATGCTGAAAGCCTCATTGGGACAGACGGTTCAAGGTCAAAATGCTGCATATGTATAACTCTTCAGGTGTACTTAGTTAATTTTACTATGCATAGGTAGATCCACTCTGAGACCCCTCAAATATAAGGTGTAACGTAACTTAAGGTGTAACGTAACTTAAGGTGTAACGTAACTCTAGGTGTAACATAACTTAAGGTGTAACTAACGGAAGGTGTAACACAACGTGTAAGGCCTCAGAGGAGCCACCTTCTCTCACATAGCATCATCTCTTCTCCCTCTCCGTTTTAAGCTGGAGGAATGGTCCCGGCGCAAGGCCGTTATCCTGGAGCACGATCTGCTGGACCCCAGAGCAACCACTCAAACAGCATCATTCCACTACAAACCCTTCCAACCCCCCCCCCTCCCCCCCTCTCTGCTCTTCAGAAGGAGTCCTCTCCCTTTCAGGCAGAATGCCTTTATCCTGGAGCAGGGTCTGCTGGTCTCAAGAAGAGTGGATGGGACGATTCGACCCGAAACCAACACCAGCAGCAGCAGGGGCAGAGAGTAGGACAGTGCTGCGGATGAAAGCAAAAAGTGGAAGTGGCGGAACGGGGAGGGGAAAGGGAGGGCGGAGGTGAAAGGGAGATGGGGGCAAAGGCAGGAGAAGTAGGGGGGGAGAAGGGGGAAGGGGAGGGAAACACGGAGGAGGGAAGCGATTAGGCAGCAGCGGGGAGATGGGGAGATCAAAAGAGGAAAGGGAGATGTTTCTGGGGTGCCGCGTGCTTGTGCGGTTTCTGAGCGCTGAGGAACACGAGGGGCTGGTGCAGAGCCTTACCCAGGTGCAAAGGCTGAGGGATAGAGTGGCTGTGCTGCAGGTGAGAGGGTGAGGTGATGACTGAGGTGGTCTGGTCCAGAGGATGGGCCGGGGAGAGGAGAAGGTCGAAGGAGGAGAGGGAGATGTTTCTGCGGTGCCGCGTGTTTGCGAGGTTTCCGAGTTCAGAAGAGCACGAGGGGCTGGTGCAGAGCTTGACACAGGCGCAAAGGCTTAGAGACAGAGTGGCTGTGCTACATGTGAGGGGGTAGTGAAGGTTTTGGTTCCCCTCGAGTCATCTTGGAGAGTGTGTGGGTTTCTGAGTGCTGAGGAGCACGAGGGGCTGGCACACAGCCTTACTCAGGCACACAGGCTGCGAGACAGAGTAGCCGTGCTGCAGGTGAGAGGGTAATGTGTTCAGTGCTCTTTGACTCAATGTGGTGAGAATGTAGGGGTGTGAGTGTAGAGGAGCATGAGGGGCTGGTGCAGAGTCTGACGCAGGCGCAGAGACTGCGAGACAGAGTGGCCATTCTGCAGGTGAGAGGGTAATGAAGGGTTCAGTGCCCCTTGAGCCAACTCAAAGAGGAGTGTGCCAAGGAGCATTAAGCTGGTGAAGAGTTTGACCCAGGCGCAGAGGCTGAGAGACAGAGTGGTTGTGCTGCAGGCAGGTGAGGCTTCTAGTCTGTCCGAAATAACACCTAGTAGTCCTGATGATATGGCGCTCACAGGAGCACGAGGGGCATGGTTCAGAGACTGACTCAGGCGCAGGGGCTGCGAGACAGAGTGGCCGTGCTGCAGGTGAGACAAGTAGTTTTACTGAAATATCACCAAGTAGTAGTGCTGATTTGGAGTGCGCAAGAACACGAGGGGCTGGTGCGGAGTTTGATGCATGCGCAGAGGATGCGAGACAGAGTAGCTGTGCTGACGATGTGACGTCTCAAAAGTCACAACCAGCTCCAAGTCACAACCGAGGGCCATTAGCTCCAAATGAATTCTCCTTTTTCTTCTTTTTTTTCCTTCCTCCTTTCCCCTCCTCGCCCATCCCCTCCCATCCCCTCCCATCCCCTCCCATCCCCTCGCATCCCCTCGCATCCCCTTGCATCCCCCCATTCCCTCCATTCCCTCCCACCCCCTCCCGTCCCTTCCAGGAGTTGAGAGCAGCGGGGTGCAGTCATTGGCAGAGGGGCGTCGGTTCATCCAGGCTCACTACAAGGACAACCCTGCCGCTGCTGCTGCCGCTGTTGCTTCTGCTGATGATGTTCTTTCTGCTGCTGCCTTACCTCTCTTTTCTGTCTGCCCCTCCCGTCCCTTCCAGGAGTTGAGAGCAGCGGGGTGCAAGTCACTGGCAGAGGGGCGTCGGCTCACTACAAGGACAACCCCGCCGCTGCTGCTGCTGCCATCGCGTGCCTTCCACCCTCCGCCACAGGTGGGGTTTGCACCCTCCGCCACGAGTGTGCGAAAAGTAGCTAGCACGAACAGATGCATTTCAGTCAGTTCTACAAGGAAAACTCTGTTTCTGCAACCCCGCTGCTGCTGCTGCTGCCATCGCGTGCCTTCCCACCACCTCTTGTTGCATGTTCATGCTCTTTTACCGAGCTCTTCTTTTCTCCCCTCGCTTTCGTTCTTTGACAGTTGCACTCACAGCAACCAGCACAGCACCATCAGCAAGAGGTCCTTCCTCATCGCCTCATGCTCCATCTTCCCTGCTCCAGTGTCCCGCTTGTTCTTCTTCATTCTGCCACTTTTCCCTCTCTCTCTTTGCTCCCTTGCCACTTGCGCCACCAGCCATCAGCACAGCATCAGCAGGAGGCGCTTCAGCAGCTCTTGACATCTCCTCCCACCCAGGATGCGACCTGCTGTCACCCAAGGTGAGAGGTCCATTCCCAATATATTTTTTCGCTCTAATCGGGTTGCGCTCTAATCATATTGCGCTATGATGATATCTGCCAAGGTGAGATCACAAGGGCGGGTATCTTCCAACCATCTACATGCCTCTCATTCTCCTTTCCATGCTGCCTTCATGCCTCTCTGTGCTGTTGTGACTGCTCCGCTCTGCCTCCAAACCGTTTCATATTTCTTCTGTTGACTCCTCCTTTCTTTTTCAGTCCATGCATTGAAGCAAGCCTCTTCCCTTCCTCACAACCTCCCTTCTCTCCTCCCTCTAACCCATGCGTCCACTTGCCGTTCTTCCTGTTGTGCATCCCTTATGGATCATGACAAACAACGTCATCCACCCGCACGGAAAACGCCAAACACTGCCATGCGCTCAGGAGCGTGAGCTGTGCACACACATGCGCCTGCTGCCAGCACACTACCTCCGGGCCAAGCAGGTGAGACTGGTAGAGTGGCTTAGGAGCTGCAGGATGATTTTTTCTGACAAAGTTCTTCTCCTGTGTTCACGCACATGCGCCTGCTGCCAGCACACTACCTCCGGGCCAAGCAGGTGAGACTGGTAGAGTGGCTTAGGAGCTGCATGATGGTTTTTCCTGACAAAGTTCGTCTCCTGTGTTCACGCACATGCGCCTGCTGCCAGCACACTACCTCCGGGCCAAGCAGGTGAGATCCGTAAGCTGGGTCACTATCTTTAGTGTGCTATGAAGTATCTTAGTGTGTGTGCATGCAAGTGGGTGAGCTGTGCACACACATGCGCCTGCTGCCAGCTCACTACCTCCGGGCCAAGCAGGTGAGACTGGTAGAGTGGCTTAGGAGCTGCATGATGGTTTTTCCTGACAAAGTTCGTCTCCTGTGTTCACGCACATGCGCCTGCTGCCAGCACACTACCTCCGGGCCAAGCAGGTGAGATCCGTGAGCTGGGTCACTATCTTTAGTGTGCTATGAAGTATCCTAGTGTGTGTGCATGCAAGTGGGTGAGCTGTGCACACACATGCGCCTGCTGCCAGCACACTACCTCCGCGCCAAGCAAGTGAGATCCGTGTGCTAGGCCACTACCTTTATCTGCGACTAAGTAGCCTAGTGTGTGAGTGTACGATGCGTCTACTAAAAGGTAGCTGTGCACGCGCATGCGCCTGCTACCAGCACACTACCTCTGGGCCAAGCAGGTGAAATTCTCCGAGTTTCTCAGGACAGATTAACAGCAAGCGGGTGGTTTTGTTGAAGACGAGCGTTGATGCTTGCCCTCACAACTCTATTCGGGCGCCAGGAGTTGACTGCTGCCAGCACACTACCATCTTCTGGCCAAGCAGGTGAATTTTCCTTTGTACTTGTGTGTATGACCTGTACGTTAAGTAAGCTCAGGAGGAACAAACAGGTTAGCTTGTTACAACTTGTTTACGGGCCTGCTTCAAGCACCCGCTGTTGATGCCTGGTGCCCTGGATTTTGCCTTGCACCATTCTGCCTTCCCACCCTGTCGCTTTCCACCCATCATCTCCCCCACCAACCCGTTTCATCAGGTCATCTTGCCGCAAGCAGCCGTGTCAGGGGGGTCATTTTACGAGCAGCGGTGCACCGACTCTTTCGCTTGCTCAATCCACCACTGGCAACATGTTTGTTCCCTGCTGCCTCGTTTCTTACACCAACCATTCTCCCACCTACACCCATCAGGTCATCTTACAGCAAGCAGCACTCTCAGGGGGAGCCATCTCACGAGCAGCAGTGCACCGAGTCTTCCTCCTGCCCCCCGCCACCACTGACGGCAGGCACCTTGCCATTTCTTAATGCATCCCCCCCTCCCCATCCCATCAGGTCATCTTACAGCAAGCAGCACTCTCAGGGGGAGCCATCTCACGAGCAGCAGTGAATCGACGGTTCCGTCTGCCTCCCGCCACTACTGACAACATGTGTGTGCCTGGCCTTGTTTCTCACACCATCCTCCCCTCGTCCGCCCATCCCATCAGGTCGTCCTACATCAAGCAGCCCTGTCAGGAGGCTCCATCTCACGAGCAGCGGTGCACCGATTCTTCCGCCTGCCCCCCGCCACCACTGATGCCATTTCTAGACTCTTTCTGGGAGCTGGCTGGATTGCTGAAGCTGGGGGGAATAGTGCTGGTGGTGGGATGGGAGGGGCAATGGTGAAGCAGGAAGGAATGTGAGTGCATGCTGCTACCAGCCACCACCGATGCCATTGTCAGACTCTTGCTGGGGGTTGGCTGGTTATTTGAAGCTGGGGGGAGTGGTACTGGCAGCGGGGGTATCAGAGGGTCGATGGGAGGGGGGATGGTGAAGTAGGAAGGGATGTGAGGTCTTCCCCCCTCCACCACCACTGACGCCATTTTTAGACGCCTGCTGGGGGCTGGCTGGCTAGATAGCTGAAGCTGGTGGAGATAACGCCGGTGTGGGGGCGGATGGGTGGGCGAATGGTGAAGCACAAGGGAGTGTGAGATCAGGTTGCCTCCAGCCAGCAATGGTGTCATCGTCAGATTTTTATGGGGCCTGGCTGGATAGCTGAAGCTGGGGGTGGTGGTGCTACTTGCCGGATGGGTTGGGAGATGGGTGGAGGGGGTGGTGATTTGAGTTCGTGCTGCCTCATGCCACCACTGTTTCAATCGGTCCCTCGTGGTGGGGGCTAGCTGGATAGCTGCAATGGGGCAGCGAGTGGCAGTGGGGTGGTGGGGGGCATGATACTGGAGCAAGAGGAGATTTGAGTTCATGCAGCCTCCAGCCCTCTGGATAGCAGTCTAGGAGAGACTGCTTAGGAGGGATGGGGGAGTTGATGGTGCGTTATAAGAATGTGCCGGTTTGGGTGGTGGTGAAGCGACATCTAATTGCACAAGTAACTTTGTAGTCACTTCTACTGGTATCAGCTGTTGAGAAATACATAACAGAAAGAAATAGGTATGCTGTTACCGTATTCTCCCGGACATAACACCCTAGGGTATAGCTAGAAATACAGGGAAAAAATGGGGGGGGGTCTCATAGGAAAAAAATACATAATACCCGGGTCTTATTATATTGCACATTTTTTTATAAGCAGAAATGAATGGAAACAAAAACAGGGGTCTGGCCTTATTATTATTATTTTTATCAGGGCCGCCAAACCGCGTCTACGAGGATAACGTCGTCCTCCACTGGAATCTGCCACATGGCAAATTCCAGTGGGCCCACTGTGCCACCTGATTGGTTGACATCAATGCCAACCTCGAGCAGCTTGGGTTCATGCTGTACGAGGCCAGAATCGCGCACGGTGCTGTGTTGTCACTATACCTATGACCCCTTTGACTTCCGTGTACGGTAGTCACGTCCAAGCTTCCTCACCCAAGCTTGCTCTTCTCTTCATCAAGCGGTTCCAGTGCACGTCTTTAACAAATGCTCGGCAGGCTGTGAGAGCATCTCCTTCCTGTGCACGAGGGTATCGTCTTTAAAAGTCATTTCTCCCATGGCGAGTGACATCGACCTGCCTTAGTTCCCAAGCATGGCTTCATCTCCAGATTCTAGCAGTACGGTAGATAGGCGGCAGCGGCCTGTTTCCACCAATCAGACTAGCGCTTCTGCACGCGCACGGACATCTCCTCGCCCGATCTTTCCTCAGCCAGATGATCCCGGTAGTGCTTCTACCAGGGATGAACCGAGCAGTAGCTTGGACCGTCCTCGCCCTACCCTTCCTCGAGTGGTTGTCCCCACGTTCCCGGAGCGGAACCGCCCGCAGGGACAGCAGAAGCGCAACGCCGATGCTGACCCGCCATCCCCTCGCCATCGCATGACGAAACGCCAGCGCAAGGGAATCACCGCAAAGGAGAAGCTCCACTGGTTGAAGATGCAGGACTCGCAGCCCGACCTATCGAATCGCGCCCTGGCGAAGCTCGCGAAGGTGCAGCCATGCCAGATCCGCGATTGGAAGAAGATGAGGGAGCAGCTGGAGGTCTCTTCCAGCTGCCGTCGTCGCCTCATGGGAGCTGGCCGCAAGTCCAAGTTCCCTTTCATGGAAAGGGCGGTCTACCGCAAGTTCCTCAAGCACAGGGGGAGGGGGCTCGCCGTTTCGGTCAGCATGCTCCAGAAGTGGAGCGCCAAGTACATGAAGCACCGGATGCCCGGGGTCAACTGGCGCGCATCGTTCCGCTTGGCGACTCGTTTCCGCGCGCGCTGGCATCTAACGAGGCGGGTGAAGACGAAGATGGGACAGAAGTTGGCAGGGGGTAAGTGTTGCGCCGTCGTGCTCCTTGATTGCCATCTCAGTGCTGAGCTAATGTATCTCGTGGCTTTGCTTGCAGATTGCAAGGCCAAGGTAGAGTCTTTTTGGGAGTTTGTGCGCCAGATGCGCTCTCTGCACGACTACCCGCTTGACCTCATCTTGAACGCGGACCAAACCCCGCTTTTCTTGGAGATGCCGGCGGAACGCACGCTCGAAATGAAGGGAGCGCGGACGGTTCACGTACGGAGTGCGGGCTATGAGAAGGAGCGTGTTACTGTCATGCTGGCAGTAACTGCGAGCGAGCTCAAGCTGCCGCCGTACGTGGTGTTCAAGCGCAAGTCCATACCGAAGGTGCCCATCCCTGCCGGTAAGCGTAGCACGTTTAGGATGATGTCACTACTGTAGCCTGTCAACAGTCGCAACCAAATTTGACCCTAACGTACCGGTATTCTTTGGCAGGTGTGGTGGTCCGTGCACAAGACAAAGGGTGGATGGACGAATCACTTGTGCAGGACTGGATCACCCAGGTGATGGTGCCGTTTCTGAAGCCCTTGCGTGAATCAACTAGACGCCGCAGGGAGGCCTTGGTTGTGCTCGACTCCTACTGCGGCCACTTGACTGAGGCGGTCGTGCAGACCATGAGGATGTTTCGGCTGTCACGGGCTGTCATCCCAGGGGGCTGCACTCCGCTAGTGCAGCCTCTGGATGTGTCAATCAACCGCGCGTTCAAGTGCGGTGTGCGTCATCACTACAGTGGCTGGTTCGAAGAAGAGGGCATCAACACCACCACCAAGTCCGGTGAGTTGAACCATGACATCCGCATGTGTAACTTTGAATCAATGTCGGCTTACGCTCTGGAAATTAACATTTGTCCTTCTCTACCCTTCCCCGTCCCTCAGGCAATCTCAAGAAGCCGCCAGCGGAGTTGGTGCCCCGCTGGATCGATGAGTCCTGGGAAGCAATCCCACAGGAGCTCGTGAAGAAGGCGTTCGTCACGTGTGGGATCTCCACCCCCATTGATGGCAGCGAGGACCACCTCATCCTTGCCCACATGCGGGACAAGGGTGAGGTGGAAGTCCTTGACGACGTCAACGACCTGGTTGACGACGAGCTCGTCGTCAACCCCTTCTACGTCGAAGTCCCCATGCCTGCCGAGCAGCTGCAGGCGGAGGCAGAGGAGGCTGACACCGCTGAGGAGGATGCGGAAGCGGCGGCGGCAGAGGAGGAGGGGGGCATGCTTGAGGGAGGCGGGGAGGCAGAAGAGCCCAACGATGACGAATGGTGGTGCCCTGGCCGCTTTGACGGGGAAGACTGTGAAGAATGGCATGCAGGAGACGATTCTGAGTAGAAGGCACTTTGGATAGAGTTTTTTTAGGTGAAATTGTGGATGTGAGGTGCTCTTGTGGTGATGTTTCTGCAGTCTAGGTGACATTGTCGATGACTACTGGCACATTACTTCTGTAGTACCTGTACAGTACCCTGTATGCAATGTAAGCACATTCAGTATTTTTGCCGCTCATAACACCCCCCCGGGTCTTTTAGAGAATCAGGCAAAAAGGGGGGTATAGTAGAAACGAGGCTCCCTATAACACCCACCCCGCACAAGCTACCCGGGGGTGTACAATTATGGGGGGGTGTTTTGTCCGGGAGTATACGGTAGATTTTACTGTAGTCCTAGTTATAAGACTTCAGGGCCTACAATAATTGTGCAATTATTGTAGGGCTGGAATTATTGGAGTCTAGAGGTCTGGGGGTAGAATTATTGGTACTCCTCTATTGGAGTTGCCATTATTGGTGGAACAATTATTGGTGTGGATGGATGGGTATGGGCAAGGTAGCTGGTAGCATAAATTCCCTGCTGTGTAGTTTCATCATCAATCAATTCCATTGTTCTCAATCCAGTCAGTTGCAAGGTTCTCTATCTATTCTATTCTACAATCAAGGCTTCCGCTGCGACGGCACTATGCCTTTCTAGCATCAGCTACATGTGTTTTTTTGTGTGCTCTCAGGTGGATCCAAAATGTTTTGTTCTGAGGTGTATCATTTGCAGTAACTAAATTCCTAAAATGTTCACTTTCTTGGTGGTTGATAGCAAGACTTCAGTGGATCGAATGTACCGAAACCTAGATATACAGTCACAATGTGCAATCTATAGTGACATTCATAGACTGATTATAGCAAGGTTTTGTCCCACGCCCATGTTGACGGGCAGAGGGGAACACGCTGCCACGTTCACGCCTAGTCTACGCCTTCTTCATGCCTTATTTACGCCTTCTTTATGCCATTCTCTCGCCTAAGGAGGAGCGAAAATGACAACTCTGGCGAGACCCGTCATAAGCCCAGCGCGAAAAGTAATTTGTTTTCGCTCAGATGGGCTGTACGCTGGTCGTAAAGTTTGCACGGTGGAAATTTGGAGTGGTTGCTGCTCTCGCGGAACCAGGTTTAGCTTCGTCGCGTCTCTCGGGCGAAGTTTCACGGACGTCTGACGTCGAGAAAGAAATTATAGAATCAGAATCTAATTTTCTTCGTGGAAAGTAGTCCATTTTGCTGATCATTCTCCTCACCAAGCTCGTCGGCTCTTCCTCTTGCCAACAAGTGAGCCGCGTTCACAATGACGATGGCGACAGCAAGGCTTCTAGAGGAGATTATGAGTGTAAGGACAAAGTTAGCCGTTCGATTTGAGGATGCGCGGAGGGAGTTGGAGACGGAACAGCGACAGAGAAACTCTTCGAAAATCACGGAGAGCCCAATGCTGACTGATAGATTGGAAAAGCTGGAGAAACGTTTAAAAGAAACGAGGGAGGAGAACTGTGAAAAGGACAAGGCGAATGAATGAACTATGAATGAAGTGAGTACATATAGGAAACCCTAATTGGGTTTTACCCCCTATGGGATACCCCACTATAGCCTACACAACAACATCAGCTAGATAATGTTCTGACACACCCCCATAGGCAAAGTGGGGGAGAACAAGGGGTCACAAGACCAGTCAAGCAAAGCAGAGCAAGCTCAGGGTGGATCACAAAGTCACCACACAGTCCGAGCACAACGACAAGGCCACAAGGCCAGTTCACATGCAAGAGTACACATATATATATATAGAGCTAGACAAGCAAGAGCAGGTATATATATGTGACAGTACAAGCAAGGTCAAGAGGAGAGCAAGTGAGGCAAGAAAGGTCGGAAGCAGGTAGGTGAGCCAGCGAAGCTCCTGTGCAGCCATGGCCCCGGTGTAGATCTCAGCCTCACAACTGGAGCCGAGAACAGAAGACGAGCGAGTAGCCCGCCACGAGACAGAGCCGGAACCAAGACTGAAGGTGTAACCCTGCGACGACCGCTGCGTAGCCTGGTCGTCAGCCCAAGAAGCATCCGCGTGCACAGTGAGGACCACTGGACTCCGCCCTCCAAGCACTAGCCCCATGCCCGACGTACTGCACAAGTAGCACAACACCCTCTTCGCTGCAGCCATGTGCTCTGGTCGGTGTCTCCCAGGAGCAACATAGCGTGCAAGAATGCTAAGAGGGTATGCAACGTCAGGTCGTGTGCAGGTCATCAGGTACATGAGGCAGCCAACAAGCTCTCGGTACGGGCCACTTGACTCTACGGACTCATCCAAAGGCAGAGCTGAGAGCGAGTGGCGAGTAGACAGAGGAGTGGCCTGAGGCGAGGAGTACGTGAAGCCGAAGCGCTGAAGGACCTGCTGCACCATGTGTGACTGAGTCAAGATAATGGTGCGGCGTGCTCTGTCCCGAAGGATCTGCAAGCCAAGGTAGCTGCGCAGTTCACCTAGGTCTGTGCACGTGTGTCTCTTCTGCAGCTCGGACTTCACGTAGGCGAGTCCAGCAGTGTCAGCTGTGGCAAAGACCAAGTCGTCGACGTACACGAGGATGTCGAATGGCGGCAGAGAGGTGTCGGTGCGAAGAAACAACGACGGGTCAGCAGTAGAGGGAGCAAACCCAAGAGCCGCAAGCGTAGTCCTTAGTGTGTCGTGCCACTCACGCGGTGCCTAGCGGAGACCGTAGACTCGCCGTCGGAGGCTCCACTGGGTGCCAGGAGGGAAAGTCCCAGTGAAGCCAGGTGGACGGCGCAGCCAGATCTCCTCGTGCAGGCTACCCTGCAAGAAAGGAGTGCTGAAGTCAAGAGAGTGAAGCTCGTAGTCGCGCTGAGCGGCTATGTGCAGAAGCACCCGAAGAGTGGTCATCTTCGGGGTGGGAGAGAAGGTATGAAAGTAGTCAACTCCCTGCCGCTGACTGAAGCTACGAGCCACGTACCGCGCCTTGAAGACAGATGGAGAGCCCGGCGGCCGCTTCACCCAGAAGATCCACATGCCACTGACGATGTTCACCCCAGAAGGGGGAACCGCGTCAACGTAGGTGCCTGTGGACTTCTAGGAAGCCATCTCTGCATCCATAGCTGCCTGCCACATAGAGGAGTAGGGACCCTATACGGCCTCCGCGTAAGAGCGCGGAGTCGGGATGTCTAGTGCAAGTAGTACGTACGCGAGATGAGGTGAAGCAGCAGCCAGACACTGGAACTCATGCCTGTCCTCAAGGACGTCCGTGCTAAGAGCACACTCACCCCTGACAGACGGAGGACCGACAGACGCTGACTCAGCAACGAGACTAGCGGCGTAGTCTAGACGACAGCGAGCAGCAAAGTCGACGAGCTGAGCAACAAGCGCAGACGCAGCAGTGGACTCAAAAGAGGGGTCAGTGACGACAGTAGCAAAGAGACGCGTGACAATAGGACTGGCAGCACGAAGAGAGTCCGACTTTGGGTCGGCAAGTGCAGGAAGAGAGGAAGCAGGAGGAGAAGGCAAAGGGGCACGCAGAGGAGCAGTGGACGGACGGAGAGACATCCGGTGCGTGCCAGGGACAGGAGGAGGACGCTGACGCGAACCGCGACCACTAGCGCGAGCAGCACGAACAGGCGACGCGGGACGAGACGCAGGCTCACGACGCTCAGCAAGACCTCCAGTAGGACCAGTGTAAGGAGAGGGAGCAGGAAGTGGGGAGGCGGGCTCTAGCTGTGACTGGGACTGGACAGGCGGTGGACACTCTACAGGAGGAGAAAGACCAAGAACCTGCTGCAGGAGCGGAACGAAGTACGACCGAGGCCGCGCGGCGACTCCTGAGACAGCAGGGACAGCACCCTCAGCAGCAGCACCAGCGCCAACAGCACCTCCAGCGGCAGGACCTCCAGCAGCACCAGCAGCACCCGCAGCAGGCCCACCGCCAGGAAGGACAGCAGCAGTCTCAGCACCAACACCCGTAGCAGCTTCAGCTCCAGGCGGACCCGAAGGCCCAGCAGCACCGGGACCAGCGGCACAAGTACCCTCAGCAGCGGAATGAGCTCCAGCTCCAGCAGTACGCCTCCAGCGGCGAGCATACCACTCGCGCAGCTTTTGTGGAGAGAGGGACTCCCGCCGAGGCGAAGCACTAGGAGAACCTCCAGGTCCCGCACCGCCAGACGCCACAAGGGGAGGTCCACTGGCCGCAGGCTCCACAACTCCAGGCTCAGGAGCTCCAGACGCAGCACCCCTTGGCTCAGTAGCTCCTGACGTAGCACCCCCAGGCTCAACACCCCCAGTCGCAGCACCCCCAGGCTCAGCACCCCCAGACTCCGCACCCCCAGGCTCAGCACCCCCAATCGCAGTACCCCCAGGCTCAGCACCCCCAGACTCAGCACCCCCAGGCTCAGCACCCCACGGCTCAGCACCCACGCGCGCAGCACTCCCGGAGTCAGCACCCCCAGGCGCAGCACCCGCAGCAGGACCAGAGTCACCAGCAACCTCAACCGGCTCGACTGCGTCTACCTGGGACACACCTGAAGGGGCAGGACCTTGAGGGGGAAGGGGGTCTACCGGGGGGGGACCTGGCACAAGGAAGTGCGGTGGTGGGGGGAGGGAAGGAGTGCGGTAGGGGAAGAGGCAGTAGATGGGGACTGACTCGTCGAACGTGACGTCCTGGGAGGATAGAACACGATGAGAGGAGGGGTGGTAGAACTGCCACCCTGGAGCGTCAGGGGGGAAGCCGAGGAAGACATAGGGAGCAGCACGAGGGGACAGCTTGTCCGCAGACAAGTCGCGGACAAACGCCCGAGATCCCCAGACACGGAACGCAGACGCATCGCCGACCTTCCCCGTCCACAGCAGAGCTGGGGAGGTCTCCGGCCGTGAGACCCTGGGGTGAAGGTTGATCTGATGCGCCGCGTACTGAACCGCAAACGGCCACAGGAAATGGGGGGCAGCCGCATGCACCATGGACGTACGAGCGACGTCCATGACCATACCAATGCGGCGCTCAGCAATCCCATTTTGCTGTGGAGAGTCCGGAAGCGTAAAGGTCTGGCGGATGCCTCGTGCACGACAGTAGGCTCGCAGAAGGCCAGAGGAGAACTCTCCACCTCGGTCAGAGTGCAGACGCAGAACAGGAAAGTCTGAGCCGAAGCTCCTCCTGAGCTGGAGACAAGCTGCGCGGATCCAGTCGATCAACACCTCAGTGACATCACCCTTGCTGCGCAAGGGGAAGACTGTGGTGTAACGCGAGTAGTCGTCAACCACCAGCAGGAAGTAGCGGTCGTGACCCTGTCCACGGACGCAGGCCAGGCCCCACACGTCCATGTGAAGCGTCTGCAAAGGAGCCTCTGTCGGGGGAAACTGGGAGGAGTGAGGGGCAGCCCGGAGCCGCCCCTCGACACAGGGGACACAGGAAGGTCCAGGCCCCGAAGGAAGGGGAGGAAGAGACTGGGGGAGACCAGAGACAAGGACACGGGAAGCCATGCCCCGAAGACGAGGTAAGGAGGGGTGGCCAAGATGGTGGTGCCACAGGAGAGGCTCGTGAGACACGCGGCGACACGAGCAGGGGGCAGACTCAGGACCAGACCTGGACGCAGCAGAAAACACCCGACCCGACGCAGAAACGTGGCCAGGTGTCGGCCTGTGCAGGTGTCCGAGCAGTGGGTCACCCGCTGACTCGCAGGAGTAAACTGGTGAACCCCTGCATCCTGCAGGTCAGCACCACTCACCAAGTTCGTCGAGAACGAGGGGAGGTACAGACCAGACAGGGTGCCCGAGGGGGCAGCCGAACACGGGAGGACAGTGGAGAAGTGAGAGAGGACAGGACCCCCAGAGGGGTCAGCCAGGGAGACTGCAACCGCTCGGCCAAGCGGCGTGAGTGTGGTGCGGTCTCGAAAGAAGGAGCGAGAAGCCCCTAAGTCAAGCGTGAAGGTGAGGGAGGCCGAAGCCGGCGCAGTACCTGAGAGCGCAGCCTCACCGGGACCTGAGAGCGCAGACGCACTGGCACCTAGAGCAGCAACCTTACAAGCACCTAGCGCAGCAGTACCAATGCCCGGGTCGGGCGTGAAACACCGGTAACAGTCACCCTCCTCACTAATAGTCACAGCATACATGGCAGCAAGGATAGCATCAAAGTCAAGATCAAAGATAGCTACGCCAGCCCTAGACAGCTCTCCCCAACGGGGAATCTCACTAGCCTCGGGGAACTGCTGACGCCAAGCGTCCGTCAGGCGGCCAAAGCAGCGCAAGGTGGGGTGGGCACCCCCACACTGCTCACCCGCGCGGTCGCCGGAACGAAGGACGTACGTGCACGGACCAAAACCCCTACCCCGGTGACGCTCCGTGTACCACTCACGGAGCTGCTGGGGCGGGGGGATGTCCCGCGAACGCTGCTGCTGCTGCTGCTGCTGCTGACGCTGACCACCACCAGAGCCGCTCCGCTGCGGGGCACCACCCCGACCAGCTCCACCCCCTCCGCCACCACCGCCTCCACCTCCGCCACCACCGCCGCCTCCGCTCCCACCGCTGCCGCCGCCACCGCCTCCTCCTCCGCTGCTGCCACCACCACCACCGCCCCCGCCACCACTCCCACCGCCACCCCCATTACCTCCGCCGCCTCCACCGCCACCTCCACCACCCCCGCCAGCTCCACCCACGCCCTTGCCCCCCTTGCCCTTGCCAGGGCGGCGTCTCCCGCTAGGGGCAGACGCCGCGCAGACCGACTCAAGACCAAGCAGGTCGGCAGCAGCAGCAGAGGCAACAGAGGGCAGCAGGGGGGAAGGAGAACACCCCTTAAAGATGGGGGTGCGAGGGTCACCACGAGAGGCTCCTACAGCGACGATGCTCTTCTCCGCCGCCAGGAGGGCCTTCTCGAGGAGGTCGACAGTGAGAGTGGTGGGACAGACTGAGAGGAAGTGGTCCCTGACTACGCGAAGGGAGTCAGGGAGGCGTGTGACTATATACTAGAGAGTGATGTACATGGGTGGGGGGGTTCTTGGCGCAGAACTCAGCAGGAAGGGCGGCGCGGTAGCGAGTGTCACTAGTGCGGAGGTGCGTAATGAGGTCAGCGACAGTGGGAAAGGTAGCAAGGTCAGGAAAGAGGTACGGTAGCATGAGGCGGCTCAGTGCAGCAGTGGCAGGGGAAGAGTAGCGCGCAACTACAGCGTCGTACAAGGTCTGAGCACTCTTGTACTGACTAAAGTGCGCGCGCTCAGTGGTAGGCAGGTGGCGACGCACAGCAAGACGTGCACCAGCATCGCAGGTGGCCCACTGAGAGCGAACAGTGGGGTTAGCATCAGCAGCAGGGGCAGGAGAGGCGCCAGAGGTGAGGTCAAAGAGAGAAAGACCGTCCGCCCTATCGCACTGTAAGAACAGCTGCGGGTCGTCGACCCAGACCTCAAAGTCAATGGCTCGACCCTCAGCGTCAAAAGCGAGGACACTAGGGGTAGCCATGACGACGACAGTGTAGCAGTGCAAGCAGTAGGGGAAGGGCACGCAGTAACAGTGGTGCTGTGCTCACCGGGCAGGGCAGGTCGGGCGGCTCGGCAGTAGGGTGGCCCGGCGGTTGGGCGGCTCGGCGGCTCGGCGGCTCGACTGCTGGGCGGCTCGGCGGCAGGGCGGCTCGGCTCCCGGGCAGCTCGGCGGCAGGGCGGCTCGGCTCCCGAGCGGCTCGGCTGTAGGGCGGCTCGTCGGCAGGGCGGCTCGGCTCCCGGCGGTTATGCTGCTAGGTGGCTCCGGTGCAGGGCGGCGCGGATGCGCTGGTTCAGGGCGGCGTGGCGGTCGTAGGCGGCGGGGCCGGTGAGGTAGGCGGCGGGGCCGCGAAGGTAGGCGGCGGGGCCGGTAAGGTAGGGCGGCGGGGCCGCGAAGGTAGACGGCGGGGCTGCGACCGTAGGCGGCGGGGCCGCGAAGTGGGGCGGCGGGGCCGCGTAGGTGAGGGCGGCGGGGCCGCGACGTGAGGGCGGCGGGGCCGCGACGTGAGGGCGGCGGGGCCGCGACGTGAGGGCGGCGGGGCTGCGACATGAGGGCGGCGGGGCCACGACGTGAGGGCGGCGGGGCCGCGTAGGTGAGGCGGCGGGGCCGCGACGTGAGGGCGGCGGGGCCGCGTAGGTGAGGGCGGCGGGGCCGCGTAGGCAAGGGCGGCGAGGCCGCGAAGGTGAGGGCGGCGAGGCCGCGTAGGTGAGGGCGGCGGGGCCGCGACGTGAGGGCGGCGGGGCCAAGACGTGAGTGCGGCGGGGCCGCGACGTAAGGGCGGCGGGTCCGTGTAGGGAAGGGCGGCGGGGCCGCGTAGGTAAGGGCGGCGGGTCCGCGTAGGTGAGGGCGGCGGGGCCGCGTAGGTGAGGGCGGCGGGGCTGCGACGTGAGGGCGGCGGGGCCGCGAGGTAAGGGCGGCGGGGCCGCGTAGGTAAGGGCGGCGCAACGGGCCGCTAGGGGTGACACGGATGGTCGTTAAAAAAAAAGGAAAGCGCGCCTCGGGGCGCGCTTCGGTGGGCCCTAGAAACAGTCCCTAGGAGGGGACCTGCTCTGATTCCATGTGAAAAGGAGAAGGCGAATGAATGAACTATGAATGAAGTGAGTACATATAGGAAACCCTAATTGGGTTGTACCCCCTATGGGATACCCCACTATAGCCGATAGAACAACATAAGCTATATAATGTTCTGACAAGAACATCAACAGCATAAGCGAGCTCAAGAATGAGTTAGCAGCTGAGAGGGCTGCAAGGGAAGAAAAGGAAAAGGAGGTGGCTGCACTAACAGTGCGACTCTCGCAGACAGAGGAATCTCTGTCGCATCAGAAAGAAGAAACAAGCAAGATTTGGGAGGTGAGCCGAAACATCTCCAAGCATGTTACCCAAGTGTTAACCATACGATGCCCACTCACCCCATGTTTAACGTTTTTTTTTTATATATATACGATGTGCTTGTTCCAGGCGATTTCACAGACTTTGTGTCAGCCAACGAGTGGTACGGTTCCTCAGGATGAAGGACGATTTCCAAGCAGGGAGATGGAATCACTTGTGTCTACATTGGTAGCGCAGTCTGCGCAAGCCGTAAAGAAGTTGGAGCAGCAAAAAGAGGAAACGAAGAAAATCAGGGAGGTGAGAAACTAGCATGTTGGGTGCTTGTGTCTGAACTTGTGCATTTTTCACCGCCTACCTGGCTAATCTCCAAGGTGTTGATGTCTCCAGGCTATTTATGCGACTGGATATCGGAGTCCTAGCAGTGCAGATTGGAAGATCATGTATCACCCTGCTAACATCTTGGTATTGGAGCTCAGCGAGAACGCTGGAGCAGCTACTTGGCTAGTTAGAAAGTCTAGGAAGGAATGAATGAACGAGCAGAAGGTTGGGTACAAATATGAAACCCTAAAGGGGCTATACCCCATATTAGCTACCACACTATAGCCTACATATATGTCCCATATATAATTTGACACACCCCCATAGGCAAAGTGGGGGAGAGCAAGGGGTTACAAGACTAGTCAAGAGAAACAAAACAAGCTCAGGGTGGATCACAACGACTCCACACACGCTGAGCACAAACAAAGGGCCACAAGGCCAGTTCACATGCAAAGGTATACATGCAACAACAATAGCACAGTGATCACTACCTAGCAAAAGCAAGTATGCAGGTATATATATATATAGATCACAGTACAGGCAAAATCTACTGCAAGTGCGGAAACGTAGGCACAAGGCCTAACAAAGTACAAAAGCGCTGATGATCACCAAACGGAAGTGCCTTGGTGAATATATCAGTAGTGTTGGCCCGAGTGGCCACGTGAGTAAGACGAAGCTGACCACGCTACTGCAACTCTCGAGCTAGGAAGTAACGCAGAGCGATGTGCTTCGTTCTGTGCTCCAATCTGTGCTCCTGACACAAGGCAATGGCGGCCTTGTTGTCGACGTACATAATTGGAGGAGAACGAGGCCTCTCTCCCAAGTCGGTCAGCAGGTAGGTGAGCCAGCATAGCTCCTGTGCAGCCATGGCT
Organism: Closterium sp. NIES-65; assembly: GCA_948144175.1. Classification (NCBI taxonomy): domain Eukaryota; kingdom Viridiplantae; phylum Streptophyta; class Zygnematophyceae; order Desmidiales; family Closteriaceae; genus Closterium; species Closterium sp. NIES-65. The sequence continues at coordinate 1,811,834 of CANXME010002485.1, read as the reverse complement.
GTGGCGTAGATCTCAGCCTCACAACTGGAGCTGAGAACAGAAGAAGAGCAAGTAGACCGCCAAGAAACGCAGCCGGAGCCAAGGCTGAAGGTGTAACCCTGTGACGACCGCTTCGTAGCCAGGTCGTCAACCCAAGAAGCGTCAGAGTGTCCCGTGAGGACAATGTCACCCCATCCTCCAAGCACGAGCCCCATGCCCGATGTACTGCTCAGGTAGTGCAGTACCCTCTTCACAGCATCCATGTGCACCTTTCGGTGCTGACCAGGAGCCATGTAGCGTGCCAGAAGGCCAAGAGGGTACGCAAGGTTAGGACGAGTGCAAGTCATCAGGTACATGAGGCAGCCCACTAGCTCTGGGTAAGGACCACTTGGCTCTACGGACTCGTCCAAAGGTGGAGCTGAGAGCGAGTGACCTATATCAAGAGGAGTGGACTGTGGGGAGGACCAGGTGAAGCCGAAGCGCAGAAGGACTTGCTGCACCATGTGCGACTGAGTCAGTGTGATGGTGCGACGTGCTCGGTCCCTGGTGATCTGCAAGCCAAGGTAGCTGCGCAGCTCACCCAGGTCTGTGCACGCGTGTCTCTTCTGCAGCTCCGACTTCACCAGGGTGAGAGCCTTAGTGTCAGCAATGGCAAAGACCAAGTCGTCGACGTACACGAGAATGTAGAACAGCGGTAGCGACGTGTCGGTACGGAGAAACAGCGACGGGTCTGCAGTCGAAGGAGCATACCCAAGAGCTGCAAGTATAGTCCTCAGTGTGTCGTGCCACTCACGAGGCGCCTGGCGGGGACCGTAGACTGGCCGCTGGAGGCTCCACTGGGTACTTGCAAGAAAAGACCTAGTGAAGCCAGGTGGGCGGCGCAGCCAAATCTCCTCGTGCAGGCTGCCCTGTAAGAAGGTTGTGCTGAAGTCAAGAGAGTGAAGCTCGTAGTTGCGTTGAGCGGCAACGTGCAGCAGCATCCGAAGAGTGGTCATCTTCGGGGTGGGGGAGAAGGTCTGGAAGAAGTCAACTACCTCACGTTGACTGAAGCCTCTAGCAACGTAGTGAGCCTTGAAGACAGGCGGAGAACCTGGCGGCCGCTTCACCCTGAAAATCCACATGCCATCGACGATGTTTGCCCCAGGAGGGGGAACCTCATCAACGTAAGTGCCTGTGGACTTCCAAGATGCCATCTCTGCGTCCATGGCTGTCTGCCACTGAGAGGAGTACTCACCCGCGGTCGCCTCAGCGTAAGAGCGCGGGGTGGGGAAGTCTGGTGCATCCGGGTCTCCCTCAGGGGCAAGCAGCATGGCCACAAAATGAGGCACAGCGGCTGCAAGACACTCAAGGTCCTCCTGCTTGTCCTCAAAGATGTCCGTGCCAAGAGCACACTCACCCCCGGCGGACGGAGGACAGACAGACTCAGACTAAGCAACAAGACTAGCGGCGTAGTTGAGACGACAGGCAGCAGCAAAGTGAACAAGCTCAGCGACTAAGGCAGGCGCAGCAGGAGACTCAAACAACGGGCCAGTGACAACAGTGGCTAACAGATGCATGACAGTAGGGTGTGCAGCACGAAACCGGTCAGACTCAGGGTCCGGAACGTCAGGCAGAGAGGACGCAGAAGGGGACGGCAGGGGAACACGTTGCGGAGCAGAGGAAGGACGAAGGGCCATGAGGTGCGTGCCGGGGACAGCCGGCGGACGCTCACGAAGAGCACGACGACTAGTACGACGAGTGGGAACAGTGCGAACAGGCGAGACAGGACGAGATGCAGGCTCACGACGCTCTGAAAGACCTCCTGTCTACTCAGTGTAAGGAGAAGGAGCAGGCAGCGGTAAGCCAGGCTGTAACCGAAGACCATTAGAAGACAGGATGCTAAGAACCTGGTGAAGCACGGAGTCAGGTGGCGGCAGAGACGACGGAGACGGCGGAGCGAAGAAAAGTCGCGGCTGTGCAGTGCCACCAGCACCAGTAGCTCCAGCACCTCCAGCAGCTCCATAACCTCCAGCACCAGTGCCTCCAGCTCCAGCAACTCCAGCAGCTCCAGAACCTCCAGCTCCAGCGCCTCCAGCGCGAGCACGTCCAGCAGCTCCAGAACCTCCAGCGCCAGCACCTCCAGTTCAGCACCTCCAGCAGCTCCAGGACCTCCAGCTCCAGCGCCTCTAGCGCCAGCACCTCCAGCAACTCCAGAACCTCCAGCTCTAGCACCTCCAGTACCAGCGCAACCAGTAGCAGCACCCCCAGAACCGGCACCTCCAGCCCCAGGGTGTCCAGCCTCAGTGTCGACAGCAGCACCTCCAGGTCTAGCAGTACCTCCAGCCCCAGCAGCTCCAGTACCTCCAGTACTAGCACCTCCGGGACTAGCGGCTCCAGTAACTCCAGTAGACAAAGTACCGCCAGGCTCAGCACGCTCAGACTCAGCACGCTCAGACTCAGCACCCCCAGAACCGGCACCCCCAACTCCAGTAGCGTCAGCATAAACGCCTCCAGTAGCAGAGGCACCAGCTCCAGCAGTGCGACCCTGACGGCTAACGTACCACTCACGCAGCTGCTGTGGGGAGAGAGGGACATCGCCAGCTCCAGTGCCTCCAACGCCAGCGCCTCTCGCAGCAGGACCCCCTGCTCCAGCAGCGCGACCCTAACGACTAACGTACCACTCACCTAGCTGCTCTGTGGAGAGAGGGACACGCCGACAAGAGGGGTGCGGCGAGGCACCAGCGGAGTGACTGTGGAGGCGGCCGCTCCAAGGAGACTGCTTACTACACGCCTCAGTGCCCCCAAGCGCAGCACCCCCAGACTCAGTACCCCCAGGCTCAGCACCCCCAGACTCCGCACCCTCAGGCTCAGCACCCCCAGGCTCCTCACGCTCAGGCTCAGCACCTCCAGGCTCCACACCCCCAGGCTCAGCACCCCCAGAAGCAGCACCCCGAGCAGGACCACCCGCAGCAGGACCTGAGTCACCAGTGACCTCAACCGGCTCATTCAAGGGAGGAGGGTCTACCTGAGACACACCTGAAGGAGCAGGACCTCGAGCGGGGAGGGGGTCTACCTGCGGAGGACCTGGAGCAAAAAAGAGTGGCGGGGGGGGGGGAGAGGGGCAGTGCGGTAGGGAAAGAGACGATAAAAGGGGGCCGACTCGTCAAAGGTGACGTCCTGAGACGCAAAGATATGGCGCGAGGCGGGGTCATAAAGCAGCCAGCCAGATGCGTCAAGGGGAAAGCCAAGGAAGACACAGGGAATCTCGCGAGCATAGAGCTTGTCCGCGGACAAAGGCACGAGCACCCCAGACCCGGAAACGCGACGCATCGCCAACCTCCCCCGTCCAACGTAGTGTGGGCGAAGTCTCCGACACGGAGACACGGGGCCAGAGGTTGAGCTGATGCGCGGCGTACCGGACCGCAAACGGCCACAGAAGATGGGGGGGGACCGCATGGATCATGGAGGTACGAGCGACCTCCATGACTAAGCCAATGCGGCGCTCAGCAACCCCATTCTGCTGCGGAGAGGCCGGAAGCGTGAACGACTGGCGAATGCCGTGCTCCTCACAGAAGACTCGCAAGAGGTCGGAGGTGAACCCACCACCTCTGAAAAAGTGCAGACACAAGACAGGAAAGTCCGACTCAAAACGCTCGCGGAGCTGGAGACAGTTAGCGCGGATCCAGGGGATCAGAACAGCAGGGACATCCCCCTTGCTGCGTAAGGGGAAGACCATGGTGTAACGCGTGTAGTCATCGACGACCAGCAGGAAGTACCGCTGGCGGCCCTGCCCCTGGACGCAGGCTGGGCTCCACACGTTTAGGTGGAGAGTCTGCAGTGGAGCCTCCGTGGGAGGGAACGAGGAGGAGTGAGGAGCGGCGCGCTGCCTTCCCTCGACGCAAGGAATGCAGGGCAGCACAGGCGAAGGAGGGAGGGCGGGCAGAGACCTGGAAAGACCAGAGACCAGTAGGCGAGAGTGCATGCCACGAAGGCGGGGCTGGGAGGGGTAACCAAGGCGGTGGTGCCACAGGAGAGTGTCGCGCGACAGGTGGCGACACTCACACTGGGTAGCTACCTGACCAGACGCGTACAGCTGAGGAGACAAAGGGGCGTAGCGCACAGTGGTGAGGGTGTACAGACTAGACCCAGGCGCACGTGTGAACATGGCCAGGTGGCGGCCGGTCCGAGAGCACGTGCAGTGCGTCACACGCTGTCCTCCAGGAGTTAAGGTGTCAACCCAGTGATCCTGAAGGACGGTGGTGCTCACCAGGTTCGTAGAGAACGAGGGGAGGTGGAAACCTGACAGCTCAGCGGACGGGACTGCCGGACACGGGAGTACAGTGGAAGAGCGAGCAAGCACTGGGCCCCCAGAGGGGTCAGCCAATGAGACAGGGACAGGTGCAGCGAGGGGAGTGACTGTGGTACTGTCGCGAAAGAAGCAGCGGGAAGCACCTGAGTCAATGGTGAAGGTGTACAAGGCCTTAGCAGGCGCAGTACCAGAGAGAGCAGACTCACTAGCACCTAGAGCAGCAGCCGCTATACCAGGGTCAGGGGGCACACACAGGCAACAGTCACCCTCAGTAGTACCAGTCAGAGCATACATGGTAGTAAGGATAGTGTAAAAGTCTAGAGCAAAGATATCCACCTTGTTGCGCAGCAGCTCTAGACGGTGGGGGAGCTCAGCCTCGTCGCTAAACACAGCACGACATGCGTCACTCAGACGAGCGAAGCAGCGAGCCCCGGACTACACGGCCATAGGGGGTCGTGGCTCTCTGGACTTTAGGCGCTGCGGACGACAGGTCGGCTACCTCCGGTCAACCTCCCCCAACTGTCCCACACCCCTTTCACACACTCCCCGCTGTACCCCTAGCACTGCTCACATGCCACCCTCCTCGTATCACTCCGACGGCTCCAACACATCCACCCCCCTCAGCGGCAGCTGCAGCAGTGGGAGACGGAGGAGGAGGAGGAGCAGGAGACGGCGCACACACCCGGCACCCCCATACTCGCCACCCCCACACTCGCCATCCCCAAAGCCTAACACAGGCAGCAGCGGGGGGCGATGCGCGGGCAGCAGCTGGGGGGATGGCGCACGGCTCGGGCAGTAGCTGGACGGGCCGCGCGCGGGCCTGGCGCAGACCGTACGAGCCGCGCGCAGACCTGGCGCAGGCCGTACGGGCCGAGCGCGGGCCTGGCGCAGCCCGTACGGGCCGGGCGCGGGCCTGGCGCAGGTCGCGCGAGCCGCGTCGGGCAACGGAGGGCGACGCACGGGTCTCCAGGGGCGCGCTGACGGGCGACGGGGGGCGACGCGCGGGTCGACGGGGCAGGAAACCGCCGCGCGCTCCCGGGGTCCGCGGCAGTCAGGGCAGAAAACCGCCGCGCGCCCCGAGCGCGCGGCTGGAAGAAAAAAAATAACGCCGCGCGCCCCGAGCACGCGGCAAGCAGAAAACGAAGCGCGCCCGAGGCGCGCGATAGGCAGGACAACAGCGGAAGCTAACGGTGGGCCCATCCAAAGGATCGACCCAGGGGGGTCGACCTGCTCTGGTAGCATGTTGAAACTATAGGCAAGAATCAGAAACAGGAAAGAAGGGTTTTCACTAGCAGCAGTTGAGATACATATAGGAAACCCTAATTGGGTTGTACTCGCTATAGAGTACCCCACTGCAGGCTAGACAAACATCACATTCTGACACCCCTCATATAGCCAAGGAAGCTATATATCATCAGTTGGCATGGTGCACGTGGAAAAGCTGACGAATCTCGAAGCACTGGATATCAGTGCTTTGAGGGTGTACAATGATCTGTTAGCCCATCTCGTGCCCCTGTCAAAGTTGACATGGCTCAGCTTGCCAGATCGCATCACTGCCCAGGGCATGGAGCACTTGAAATGCTTCAAGTGCCTCAAGACAGTTTGGTTGAGGACTTCATTTCATGATTCTCAGGATGTCATTGACTGCTTGAAGGCTCTTCCCTGCCTTGAAAAGGTTGGAGTGACTCGCACTCGGACAGCACGCAGAATGGCCAAGGAGCTCCCTAATGTTAATGTTATTGACACTCATGATGATCTGAGCTGCATCCTGCATGATATCCGGGCGGATTGAAATTCTCATTGACGTTTAGGAGGCAAGAATGCTTGTAGATTAGTTGTCCGCCCTGTCCTGTGTGACCTGCTACATCTTGTGTACACAGACAGTGATTGTTCTCATTTTAGCCTCGAAATTGGATTGTACCAGTTCCTATCTTGATTCTACGGTATTTCTGTACGTATCATTACAACTTTAGCATATCCTTAATCCTTTGGTTACATAGAGAAATCAGCGCAGCACATGGCCACACGACACAAACAGCATGCACTCTCGAACACCACCTCCACAGCCTCGGCTCCCCCTCCTCCCGATCCCGTTGTCAATCCCTACTCCTCGTACCCCTCTGTCCCTCTCTCTCCCTCCCTCCCATCCTCCACCCTGCCTGTTCCTACGCCCCTCCTCTTCCTCCTGTTCATCCCCTCTGCCTCATCACCGCACATGCATTCTGCTGCCGGCTACCCCAACCCCCCGTGCGTGTGTGTGGGTGAGAGCAAGGTTCTGGGTGTGTCGAGAAGACACCTGGATTGATGGGCTCCCAGCACCAGTGGCACTCCTACTCCTGCTACAGTGCCTGTTCAATACCTGCAGCAGTGCTTATTACAAAACATGCTACAGGTTCCATTCTGTTCCAACGCCGACACCACCAGGTTTGAATCCTACTCCCGCCAGTTTGAACCTGGGAACCTCATGAGGACAGCAGGGCAAGGAGCAGCAGAGGCGTCATTACCACTGGCACCCAAAGCAGCAGCAGGACCACTGGTTAGTAGAATGTGGAGGAAGTCAACCGTAAGAAGTTCCTTTTACCAAAAGAGCTTGCTGGAAGTCAGCATGTATCACTGCCTGTTCGTCTGCACCTGCTCGTAGTACAGCTGATGCTGATGCGGATGCTGCTGGTGGTTCACCTTCTACAGCTAATTCCTCGCCCCTTCTTCATCCTCGTCACCACTCGCCCCTCCTCTGCTCGCACTTGCCCCTCCTCTACTCCCAATCTCCCACTTCCCCCTTCTACCTTCCTCTGACACCACTCTGTCCCCACCAAGTCCAATAGCCATCTGCTGCCTCTCTGCCTGCCTCCCTTCCTGCTGCCTTATCTGCTTCTACTTTCCCTTCCGTAACACTCAGCTGATCAAGGGACGAGAGCTGTTGCTCCTGCTGTCCACTAGCTTGCTACACCTGCTTCCGTTGCCGGAGCTACTGAAAAGTGGCTCAATGATAATGTCTTAACTTGCCTCTTCACTCCCTGCTGGGACAAAAAAGAAGCCACACTACTCCGTTTATGGGAAGGAATACTGCTGCACTTGTTTCCTTGCCCTTGGTTAGTCCCCTGCTACTACCTTCCTTCTTGATTCACCAAATGCTGCTGCTGTGCCTCGTCCTCATGCTGCTGCTCCTGGTGGTGCTGCCTTCTCTGCCGCCGCCACCGCAGCCACCGACGGTCAGAAATCATGCTGCTGAGACGGCTCGTGCCAGTGCACAAGGGCGAAAGGGGCAGACGGGGCAGGGATAGACGGGGCAGATGGGGCAGACGGGGCACATGGGGCAAAAGGGACAGACGGGGTAGATGGGGCAGAAGGGGCAGAAGGGGCAGACGGGGCAGAAGGGGCAGACGGGGCAGAAGGGGCAGACGGGGCATACCCATTAGCCTGTGGCTTGGGAAATTGGGCATTACTGGTCTGGCACGCTGTCAGCCATTGGATCATTAACCGGCAGATTGGGTGGATGGAATGGGATAGATAAAAGATTGTAGGGTGTGTCACGCAACACCTCCTGTGCCAAAGGGAGGAGGGCCTGTGGTGCCCATGGATTGCTGGAACGGGCTGTGAAGTCGGCTGAACGGCTTGTTGCGTGCCATGCCATGACTGTTAGGAGGCACAGCACATGTGACAAGTCGCTGGATGGTGGTGGTGGTAACACTGAAACATGGTAACAATGTGGTTGTGGTGCATCCGACTTTGGAAAAATGAATGACAAGCGCCTGCCGCTGCTGCTGCAACTTCCCCAATTGCTGTTGTTCCACGTGCCACTGCTGCTTCATTCATGGTGCATGAAGAGAGCTGCTGCGTTGGGGGAAGGTGCAATAGGGGGAGGTGCGACAGCGGGAGGTGCGGCAGGGGAAGGTGCAAGAAGGGAGGTGCGAAAGGAAAAGGTGCGAGAGAGGAGGTGCAGAAAACCAATTCCGCTGTCGTATTGGCTGGCGCCAACGCTACTAGCTTGCCGCTTCCAGCATCGGGTGCATCAACAGGTACTTGTGCCAGGTGTTTCATCAGGTGCTGCATAAAAAAACCCATCCCTATCCATCTGTCAATCCCCTCTCCCCAGCTCACACACTCCCTCTCACCATCTCGCCCTCTCACTCCTCAACCCCTCCCCACACACTCCCCTGGCTTCCCTCCTCCTCCTTGGCCTCTCTGTTCCTTCCTCCCCAAGCGGCAAAAAGTGCTCCAACAGAGGTGTGATTCGTCTGCTGTAAGGCCGGTTGAAGGTTTTGCTGCAAGCTGGCTGTGTGTCCCCAGCGACTGTGACGGGTCAGAGGACGGTGGTGGTGGTAACATGGTAACATAGCAACACTGTGCTTATGGTGCATCTAACTTTGGAGAGTCCAGCAAATGGAGGTGGGACAGGGGGAGGTGGGACAGGGGGAGGTGGGACAGGGGGAGGTGCGACAAGGGGAGGTGCGACAGGGGGATGTGCGACAGGTGGGGGGTGCAACAGGGGGGAGGTGCGATTGGGGGAGGTGCTGTATTGGAGTTGTCAACGCACCGGTTCCGAAAACACTGTCACATTGGCTGGTGCGATGGCATGAGGGCATGCAAGTGCTGTAGCTCCATGACCGGCCGATCTCAGCACAGGTGACCAATCAGGTGCATTATTAGGTGCTTTGACAGGTCTTGTGTCAGGTGCTTGATCAAGACTCGCACATCGGATATCCTTCCCTCTCCATCAGCCAATCCCATCTCACAAGCTCGCCCCGCCCCTCCCCCCTCCTAGCTTCCACACCCCACCTTTCTTACACACACCTTCCTCCTCCGCTGCCGCCTCCTTGCCCCTTCTCACCCCCCCCCCTGGCAGAAGGTGACTGAACGGAGGTTTGAGAAAATCGAAGGGCGCGAAGCTGGAGGTAGGGGCTGGGGCAACGGCGGTGCTGCTTCCATGCGGAGCGATGTGAGGCTGGGGGAGGCTGTGCGCGGGCGAGTGATCCAACACGGCCCCCTCTGTATTGCCAACGACTTCTGAGTCGCCCCAGCAGCAGTTTTCCTGCGGAAGTGAGGCTAAGGGGGGCTGTAAAGGAGCGAATGGTCTAACACGGCCCTCGGTATTGCCGACGACCACGGCGATTCTGATACCGATGCCGCTGCTGATTTCAATTCTGATGCTTCTGGTTGGGAAACCCCATTTGCTTGTAACCTGATAGATCGAACAGCTCAAAAAAATGGCCGAGTCAGTTGGGAGGGGTAATGTGGAGCACTTGATGAAGGGCTAGGGTTAATGTTGTGTGGAGATGCGGTCAGAAGGTCTGATGAAACTAAGGTGGCTGGTGAGTGGATATCGTGGAGTTTAGAGAGGTGGCATCACACCCAGAGAGGTGTGGGATTGCTGTGAAGAGCCGACAGCACATCACGGGACCGTCGCTGTACCGTTGATAAGCTAGCAACGGCGGAGATCTAGTTCTTGTAATGAGCGTATTCTACCGACAAGCCTACCTGACGAAACAACGGCGGGGGCACGACTAAAATTGATCGCGGCGCACGCACAGGATTAACAACGGGGCGTAGAGAAGCACTGAGTCGAGCTCAGGCGGAGGTGTTGATTGCAAATAGGACGTCAAAGTCCCAACACTATTTCAGATCACATGTCAATGTTTTGCGTGCGGGCAGCTGTAACACGGGCCTCGGGTCGTCATTTGTGCTTTTCTGGTTTCGACTACGATGTCAATAGGGAGCGTATTGTTTGCAAAGTGTGGGTCGTTGAACACAAGGGTTCTCTCCCGATTCGTTGATGTTGCGAATCCTAACAAGTACAAATTTGTCTTTTTATAGTCATATTGTTTATGTTTCCACTTGTTACGAGTGCAATTGAGTGAACGAGCTAGAATTGCACTATCGAAGCAAAAATACAATGAGCGAAGAATATATAGCGAAACTACAGAGGTAACGGTAATGTGTGGAAATGGGGTGCGCGAGGTTGGGAAAGTGTCGAGGCGGAGGTCCGGAGCGCGGGTTACCAACCGAACCGTGAGGTTGGGTAGCGTCGTGAATGGTGGCGGGAATGGTGTCGAAGCGAGTGTCGCGAGTGGTAACGGATTACTGTTGGGTGCTGTGGGTGGGAACGTGTCAGATATATATGACATAGCTATTGTAGGCTATAGTGAGGTAGCACATATGGGGTTCAGCTTTCTAGGGTTTGCATTTGTACCCAACTTTCACTTAGTCATTCCATTCTCGTTCTCATTTTCACATGGAATCAGAGCAGGTCCCCTCCTAGGGACTGTTCCTAGGGCCCACCGAAGCGCGCCTCGAGTCGCGCTCCATTTTTTTTTTAGCGACCCGCCGTGTCGCCCCTAGCGGCCCGTCGCGCCGCCCTTACGGTCGCGTCGAGCCGCCCTTCGCGGCCCTGCCGCCCTACTTCGCGGCCCCGCCACCTACCTTCGCCGCCCCGCCGCCTACCTTCGCGGCCCCGCCGCCTTCCTTCGCGGACCCGCCGCCTACCTTCGCGGCCCCGCCGCCGCCTACCTTTGCGGCCCCGCCACCTATCTTTGCGGCCCCGCCGCCCCACTTCGCGGCCCCGCCGCCTACGATCGCGGCCCCGCCACCTACCTTCGCGGCCCCGCCGCCTACCTTCGCGGCCCCGCCGCCTACCCTCGCGGCCCCGCCGCCTACGGTCGCGGCCCCGCCACCCACCTTTGCGGCCCCGCCGCCCCACTTCGCGGCCCCGCCGCCTACGGTCGCGGCCCCGCCACCTACCTTCGCGGCCCCGCCGCCTACCTCGCGGCCCCGCCGCCTACCCTCGCGGCCCCGCCGCCACCTACCTTCGCGGCCCCGCCACCTACCTTTGCGGCCCCGCCGCCCCACTTCGCGGCCCTGCCGCCTACGGTCGCGGCCCCGCCGCCTACCTTCGCGGCCCCGCCGCCTACCTTCGCGGCCCCGCCGCCCTACCTTACCGGCCCCGCCGCCTACCTTCGCGGCCCCGCCGCCTACCTTCGCGGCCCCGCCGCCTACCTTACCGCGCCGCCCTGCACCAGAGCCGCCTAGCAGCATAACCGCCGGGAGCCGAGCCGCCCTACCGCCGAGCCGCCCAGCAGCCGAGCCGCCCGGGAACCAAGCCGCCCTGCCGCCGAGCCGCCCTGCCGCCGAGCCGCCTTGCCGCCGAGCCGCCCGGGAGCCGAGCCGCCCTGCCGCCGAGCCGCCCAGCAGCCGAGCCGCCGAGCCGCCAAGCCGCCCAGCCGCCGGGCCGCCCTACTGCCGAGCCGCCCGACCTGCCCTGCCCGGTGAGCACAGCACCACTGTTCCTACGTGCCCTTCCCCTACTGCTTGCACTGCTACACTGTCGTCGTCATGGCTACCCCTAGTGTCCTCGCTTTTGACGCTGAGGGTCGAGCCATTGACTTTGAGGTATGGGTCGACGACCTGCAGCTGTTCTTACAGTGCGATAGGGCGGACGGTCTTTCTCTCTTTGACCTCACCTCTGGCGCCTCTCCTGCCCCTGCTGCTGATGCTGACCCCACTGTTCGCTCTCACTGGGCCACCCGCGATGCTGGTGCACGTCTTGCTATGCGTCGCCACCTGCCTACCACTGAGCGCGCGCACTTTAGTCAGTACAAGAGTGCTCAGACCTTGTACGACGCTGTAGTTGCGCGCTACTCTTCCCCTGCCACTGCTGCACTGAGCCGCCTCATGCTACCGTACCTCTTTCCTGACCTTGCTGCCTTTCCCACTATCCCTGACCTCATTACGCACCTCCGCTAGTGACACTCGCTACCGCGCCGCCCTTCCTGCTGAGTTCTGCGCCAAGAACCCCCCCCCCGTGTACATCACTCTCTATTACATAGTCACACGCCTCCCTGACTCCCTTCGCGTAGTCAGGGACCACTTCCTCTCAGTCTGTCCCACCACTCTCACTGTCGACCTCCTTGAGAAGGCCCTCCTGGCGGCGGAGAAGAGCATCGTCGCTGTAGGAGCCTCTCGTGGTGACCCTCGCACCCCCATCTTTGAGGGGTGTTTTCCTTCCCCCCTGCTGCCCTCTATTGCCTCTGCTGCTGCTGCCGACCTGCTTGGTCTTGAGTCGGTCGGCGCGACGTCTGCCCCTAGCGGGAGACGCCGCCCTGGCAAGGGCAAGGGGGGCAAGGGCGCAGGTGGAGCTGGCGGGGGCGGTGGCGGTGGCAGTGGAGGCGGCGGAGGGAGTGGGGGTGGCGGTGGGAGTGGTGGGGGGGGTGGTGGTGGTGGTGGCGGCAGCGGAGGCGGAGGCGGTGGCGGCGGCGGCGGTGGGAGCGGAGGCGGCTTTGGTGGCGGAGGTGGAGGCGGCGGTGGCGGAGGTGGTGGAGCCGGTCGGGGTAGTGCCCCGCAGCGGAGCGGCTCTGGTGGTGGTCAGCGCCAGCAGCAGCAGCAGCAGCAGCGTTCTCGGGACATCCCCCCGCCTCAGCAGCTCCGTGAGTGGTACACGCAGCGTCAGCGTGGTGGGGGTTTTGGTCCGTGCACCTACGTCCTTCGTTCCGGCGACCGCACGGGTGAGCAGTGTGGGGGTGCCCACTCCACCCAGCGCTGCTTTGGCCGCCTGACGGACGCTTGGCGTCAGCAGTTCCCCGAGGCTAGTGAGATTCCCCGCTGGGGAGAGCTGTCTAGGGCTGGCGTAGCTATCTTTGATCTTGACTTTGATGCTATCCTTGCTGCCATGTATGCTGTGTGTATTAGTGATGAGGGTGACTGTTACCGGTGTTTCCCGCCCAACCCGGGCATTGGTACTGCTGCGCTCGGTGCTTGTGAGGCTGCTGCTCTAGGTGCCAGTGCGTATGCGCTCTAAGGTACTGGTGAGGCTGCGCTCTCAGGTACCGCGTCGGCTTCGGCCTCCCTCACCTTCACACTTGACTGCGGAGCTTCTCGCTCCTTCTTTCGTGACTGCACCACACTCACGCCGCTTGGTCGGCCGGTTGCAGTCTCCCTGGCTGACCCCTCTAGGGGTCCTGTCCTCTCTCACTTCTCCACTGTCCTCCCGTGTCCGGCTGCCCCCTCGGGCACCCTGTCTGGTCTGTACCTCCCCTCGTTCTCGACGAACTTGGTGAGTGGTGCTGATCTGCAGGATGCGGGGGTTCACCAGTTTACTCCTGCGAGTCAGCGGGTGACCCACTGCTCGGACGCCCGCACAGGCCGACACCTGGCCACGTTTTCGCGTCGGCCAGGGTCGAGCCTCTACACCCTCACCACTGCGTCTCCTCCAGTCCCTGCGTCTGGCCAGGTAGCTGCGTCGGGTCAGGTGTTTGCTGCTGCGTCCTGGTCTGGTCCTGAATCTGCCCCCTGCTCGTGTCGCCTCCTGTCTCACGAGACTCTCTTGTGGCACCACCGTCTTGGCCACCCCTCCTTGCCTCGTCTTCGGGGCATGGCTTCCCGTGTCCTTGTCTCTGGTCTCCGCGGTCTCTCCCTCCCCTTCCTTCGGGGCCTGGACCTTCCTGTGTCCCCTGTGTCGAGGGGCGGCTCCGGTGTGCCCCTCACTCCTCCCAGTTTCCCCCGACAGAGGCCCCTTTGCAGACGCGTCACATGGACGTGTGGGGCCCGGCCCGCGTCCGTGGACAGGGTCACGAGCGCTACTTCCTGCTCGTGGTTGACGACTACTCGCGTTACACCACAGTCTTCCCCTTGCGCAGCAAGGGTGATGTCACTGAGGTGTTGATCGACTGGATCCGCGCAGCTCGTCTCCAGCTCAGGAGGAGCTTCGGCTTGGACTTTTCTGTTCTGTTTCTGCACTCTGACCGAGGTGGGGAGTTCTCCTCTGGCCTTCTGCGAGCCTACTGTCGTGCACGAGGCATCCGCCAGACCTTTACGCTTCCGGACTCTCCACAGAAAAATGGGATTGCTGAGCGCCGCATTGGCATGGTCATGGACGTCGCTCGTACGTCCATGATGCATGCGGCTGCCCCCCATTTTCTGTGGCCGTTTGCTGTTCGGTACGCGGCGCATCAGATCAACCTTCACCCCAGGGTCTCCCAGCCGGAGACCTCCCCAGCTCTGCTGTGGACGGGGAAGGTCGGCGATGCGTCTGCGTTCCGTTTCTGGGGATCTCGGGCGTTTGTTCGCGACTTGTCTGCGGACAAGCTGTCCCCTCGTGCTGCTCCCTGTGTCTTCCTAGGCTTCCCCCCTGACGCCCCAGGGTGGCAGTTCTACCACCCCTCCTCTCGTCATGTTCTGTCCTCCCAGGACGTCACGTTCGATGAGTCAGTCCCCTTCTAACGCCTCTTCCCCTATCGCACTCCTTCCCTCCCCTCGCCACCGCACTTCCTTGTGCCAGGTCCCCCCCCGGTAGACCCCCTTCCCCCTCAGGGTCCTGCCCCTTCAGGTGTGTCCCAGGTAGATGCAGTCGAGCCGGTCGAGGTTGCTGGTGACTCTGGTACTGCTGCGGGTGCTGAGCCTGGGGGTGCTGACTCTGGGGGTGCTGCGCGCGTGGGTGCTGAGCCTAGGGGTGCGGAGCCTGGGGGTGCAGAGCCTGGGGGTGCTGCGACTGGGGGTGTTGAGCCTGGGGGTGCTGCGTCTGGGGGTGCTGAGCTTGGGGGTGCTACGTCAGGAGCTACTGAGCCAAGGGGTGCTGCGTCTGGAGCTGCTGAGCCTGGAGTTGCGGAGCCTGCGGCCATTGGACCTCCCCTTGTGGCGTCTGGCGGTGCGGGGCCTGGAGGTTCTCCGGGTGCTTCGTCTCGGCGGGAGTCCCTCTCTCTACAGGAGCTGCGGGAGTGGTTTGCTTGCCGCTGGAGGCGTACTGCTGGAGCTGGAGCTTCTTCGGCTGCTGAGGGTACTTGTGCCGCTGGTCCTAGAGCTGCTGGGCCTTCGGGTCCGCCTGGAGTTGGGGCTGCTGAGGGTGTTGGTGCTGAGACTGCTGCTGTCCTTCCTAGCGGTGGTCCTGCTGCGGGTGCTGCTGGTGGTGCTGGAGGTCCTGCCGCTGGAGGTGCTGTTGGCGCTGGTGCTGCCGCTGAGGGTGCTGGTGCTGTCCCTGCTGTGTCTGGAGTTGCCGCGCGGCCTCGGCCGTACTTTGTTCCACTCCTGCAGCAGGTTCTTGGTCTTTCTCCTCCTATAGAGTGTCCACCGCCTGTCCAGTCACAGTCACAGTTAGCGCCCGCCTCCCAAGTTCCTGCTCCCTCTCCTTACACTGGTCCTACTGGAGGTCTTGCTGAGCGTCGTGAGCCTGCGTCTCCTCCCGCGTCCCCTGTTCGTGCTGCTCGCGCTAATGGTCGCGGTTCGCATCATCGTCCTCCTCCTGTCCCTGGCACGCACCGGATGTCTCTGCGTCCGTCCACTGCTCCTCTGCGTGCCCCTTTGCCTTCTCCTCCTGACTCCTCTCTTCCTGCACTTGCCGACCCGGAGTCGGACTCTCTTCGTGCTGCCAGTCCTACTGTCACGCGTCTCCTTGCTACTGTCGTCACTGACCCCTCTTTTGAGTCCACTGCTGCATCTGCGCTTGTTGCTGAGCTCGTCGACTTGCCTGCTCGCTGTCGTCTAGACTACGCTGCCAGTCTTGTTGCTGAGTATGCGTCTGTCTGTCCTCCGTCCGTCGGGGGTGAGTGTGCTCTTGGCACGGACGTCCTTGAGGACAGGCAGGAGGAGTTCTAGTGTCTGACTGCTACTTCACCTCATCTCGCGTCCGTACTACTTGCCCCTGAGGGAGACCCGGATGCACTAGACATCCCGACTCCGCGCTCTTATGCGGAGGCCGTAGAGGGTCTCTACTCCTCTCAGTGGCAGGCAGCTATGGATGCAGAGATGGCTTCCTGGAAGTCCATAGGCACCTACGTTGACGCAGTTCCCCCTCCTGGGGCGAACATCGTCAGTGGCATGTGGAACTTCAGGGTGAAGCGGCGGCCGGGCTCTCCACCTGTCTTCAAGGCGCGGTACGTCGCTCGTGGCTTCAGTGAGCGGCAGGGAGTTGACTACTTTCAGACCTTCTCTCCCACCCCGAAGATGACCACTCTTCGGGTGCTGCTGCACATAGCCGCTCAGCGCGACTACGAGCTCCACTCTCTAGACTTCAGCACTGCTTTCTTGCAGGGTAGCCTGCACGAGGAGATCTGGCTGCGCCGTCCACCAGGCTTCACTGGGACTTTCCCTCCTGGCACCCAGTGAAGCCTCCGACGGCCAGTCTACGGTCTCCGCCAGGCACCGCGTGAGTGGCACGACACACTAATGACTACGCTTGCGGCTCTTGGGTTTGCTCCCTCTACTGCTGACCCGTTGTTGTTTTTGCGCACCGACACTTCTTTGCCGCCGTTCTACATCCTCGTGTACGTCAACGACTTGGTCTTTGCCACAGCTGACATTGCTGGACTCGCCTACGTGAAGTCCGAGCTGCAGAAGAGACACACGTGCACAGACCTGGGTGAACTGCGCAGCTACCTTGGCTTGCAGATCACTCGGGACAGAGCACGCCGCACCATTACCTTGACCCAATCACACATGGTGCGGCAGGTCCTTCAGCGCTTCGGCTTCACGTACTCCTCGCCTCAGGCCACTCCTCTGTCTACTCTCCACTCGCTCTCAGCTCTGCCTTCGGATGAGTCCGTAGAGTCGAGTGGCCCGTACCCAGAGCTTGTTGGCTGCCTCATGTACCTGATGACCCGCACACGACCTGACCTTGCATACCCTCTTAGCATTCTTGCACGCTATGTTGCTCCTGGGAGACACCGACCAGAGCACATGGCTGCAGCGAAGAGGGTGTTGCGCTACTTGTGCAGTACATCGGGCATGGGGCTAGTGCTTGGAGGGCGGAGTCCAGTGGTCCTCACTGGGCACGCGGACGCTTCTTGGGCTGACAACCAGGCTACGCAGCGGTCGTCGCAGGGTTACACCTTCAGTCTTGGTTCCGGCTCTGTCTCGTGGCGGGCTACTCGCTCGTCTTCTGTTCTCGGCTCCAGCTGTGAGGCTGAGATCTACGCCGGGGCCATGGCTGCACAGGAGCTTCGCTTGCTCACCTACCTGCTGACTGACCTTGGAGAGCCGCCCCGTTCTCCTCCAGTGCTGTACGTAGACAACAAGGCCATGCTGGCCTTGTGTCGAGAGCAGCGCTTGGAGCACAGAACGAAGCACATTGCTCTCCATTACTTTCTTGCTCGTGAGCTGCAGCAGCGTGGTCAGTTGCGACTTGCGTACGTGGCCTCTGAGGCCAACACTGATGATGTTTTCACCAAGGCACTTCCGCCTTGTGATCATCAGCGCTTCTGCACTCAGCTGGGACTTGTCCTAGTCTTGCCTCACTTGCTCACCTCTTGACCTTGCTTGTACTCTTGCATATATATATACCTACTCTTGATTGTTTAGCCTTATATATATATATATGTCTCCTCTTGCATGTGAACTGGCCTTGTGGCCTTGACCTTGTGCTCGGACTGTGTGGTGAATTTGTGATCCACCCTGAGCTTGCTTTGCTTTGCTTTGCTTGACTGGTCTTGTGACCCCTTGTTCTCCCCCATTTTGCCTATGGGGGTGTGTCAAATATATATGACATAGCTATTGTAGGCTATAGTGGGGTAGCACATATGGGGTACAGCTTTCTAGGGTTTGCATTTGTACCCAACTTTCACTCAGTCATTCCATTCTCGTTCTCATTTTCACAGAACGGTGGTGTACGCGCTGAGCAGGGACGCGAAGTAAGGAAAATGAATTTTCCTTACACTACCCCCGTCCCCAAGGAGGCTCCTCTTACAAGAGCGCGTGTAAATCCCGGAAGTTACGGCTTCGCAGATACTCAGTGAGGACAGGGTGGTTCTCAATTCTATCCAGGGGGACCCAGTTGTCTTCGGTAGGCGTACGGTCTTTCCAGCGGATCAGGAATTCGATTTTGCGGGCTCCCCGTGGGTCACGTACTCGATGGCTCAGTATTTTCTCAGGTGTGATGATTGGCTTGGTCGGCGGTCGTGTCATGCTGGCGGGGCAGTTGCGAGGCAGTTGGCTGGTGCATGGCACGTATGGGTGAAGCAGGCTGACGTGGAATGACGGGCTGACGTACCAGTCAGCAGGGAGGAGGAGATGGGCGGTGACGGGTGTGATTATGTGGCTGATGCGAAATGGCCCGCAATATTGGGGGCGGAGTTTTGGGGTGATGGGCAGGCGGAGGTTTTGGGTGTCGAGTAGAACTAGGTCGTCTGGTTGGTAGGTGACGGGGCGACGGTGGCGGTCGGCGTTACGCTTAGCGATGACGTTTGATTTTTTTATTGCTTCTGCTGCTCGGGTCCGTGCCGCCTGTAATATTTCTGCGAACTGTTGCGCGCGTGGGACTGGGTTGTCGGGATTCAGGGTCATGGGTACTATGGGGTCTAGTCCGTAGTTCAGGTAGAATGGTGACTGTTGGGTCGTGGCGGATGGCGAGTTGTTGTATGCGAACATGATGAGTGGCAGTTGCTGTTCCCACGTGGTCGGATCGTCGCACGTGGCCCGGATGAGCTGTTCCATAGTCTAATTTGTCCATTCTGTCTGTCCGTCGGTTTCGGGGTGGTAGGATGAACTGAACTGTAGTCTCGTGCCGAACTGCTGCCACAGGTTCCGCCAGATTTTGCTGGTAAACTTCGTGTCTCTGTCGCTGATGATCGATGCTGGTATCCCATGCAGTCGTACGACGGTGGCGATGAAGAGGCGGGCTGTTTCTTTGGCTGTGATTGATTTCTTGTAGGCTGCGAAGTGTGACATTTTCGTCAGTCGATCGACGACGACCAGGATCGCGTCATTCCCACTTGCTCCAGCCGGTAACCCCGTGACGAAGTCCATCGTCACCTGCTGCCAGGCACGCTCTGGGGGTGGTATCGGCTGCAACTGTCCTGCCGGCCGCTTCCGTGATGATTTCATGATCTGACAAGTGGGACACGATGCCACGTGTCGTTGAACGTCGGTCAACATTTCGGGCCAGTAATAATACCGTTGCAGCTGCTGCCGTGTTTTCTCGACCCCGAAATGCCCCGAGGTAACTCCGTCGTGTGCCTCCTGTAACAGTAATTCCCGTAGCAGTGTATACCCTGGTACCCAGATGCGGTCGGTTCCGGCTTTTACGTAATAGACTCCCTTGGCTGCTGCGAACTGCTGCGAATTTCCTCCTGTGAAGAATGGGTCCGTTTGATATCCGTGGGTAAATAGTCCTGTCAGTAGCGGGCTGGTCTGGGCGAGAAGTATCGCGTGGATCTGGGCAGTGGGGCGGGTCAGTGCGTCGGCGATGTTCGAGGCTCCCTTTTTATATGTGACCGTGTAGTGAAAATTGGACTCGAGGAACTCGAGCCAGCAAATCTTTTGTGGGTTGAGGTGGGGCTGTGCGCGGAGGTACTGTAGTGATCGGTGGTCTGTACGTACTGTCAGGTCTGCACCGGTCAAGTAACAGCGCCATACTTTGAACGCATGCACGATCGCGAGCATTTCGCGGTCGTGTATCGGGTAGTTTTTCTCGGGCGGATGCAGTTTTCGCGATTCGTATGCGATGGGCTGTAGGCCGTTGCCGAAATCCTGTAGCAGTATGGCTCCGATGGCGATGTCGCTTGCGTCTGTAACAACCTCGAAGGGGCGGTGTGGGTCGGCAATGCGCAGGACGGGCGGTGAACAGAGAACATTTTTCAGGGCAGAGAAGGCAGCATGCTCTTTCTCCCCCCACGTAAAAGTGACCCCCTTCCGTAGCAGATCCGTCAGTGGGGCTGTCAACTCCGCCATGTCAGGGACGAACCGACGCACGTAATTTACGAACCCTAAAAAACTCTGCAGCTCCGTGATGTTTGTCGGGGGGTGCCACGCTTTGACCGTGTCCAGCTTCTTTGGGTCGATTTCAACCCCAGCCTCCGAAATAACGTGCCCTATAAACTCTAGTCTGTCCCGAAAAAACTCGCACTTGGAACCCTTGGTCAGTAGTCTGTGCTTGTCTAAAACCGTAAATACTGCTTCCAGATCTGCTAAGTGCTGCTGTTTGTCCCGATTGTAAACTAGGATGTCGTCTAGGTAAACTATCACGCATTTATCTAAGAGTGGCCTAAACGCCTCGTTCATGGTCATCTGAAAAGTCGCCGGTGCGTTGGTTAGCCCGAATGGCATCACCGTGTATTCGAACGATCCGTACCTAGTCCGAAATGCTGTCTTGGCGCAGTCCGATGGTTCGACCCGAATCTGATGGTAAACTCCTCGTAAATCTATTTTCGAAAAAACCCGTGCTGTTCGCAGTTGGTCTATCAGTTCGTCGGCGCGGGGAATGGGGTATCGTGACTTGACTGTTACCCTGTTCAGTGCTCTGTAGTCGATACACATGCGAAACCCCCCATCTTTTTTCGGTGTGAACAGTATCGGTGCGGCGAACGGTGACGAGCTCGGTCGGATGATTTTTTTCTCTAACAGGTAATCTAACTGCTACCTCAGTTCGTCGAGCTCGGGCTGTGTCAGTCTGAACTGGCTCTGTACGGTTGGCTGTGCCCCCGGTTCTAACTCTATCTTATGATCATGCGCCTGCTGAGGTGGCAGCCCCTCCGGTAAGTCGTCGGGATAAATCCCCGGGTACCGTTTTAACAGCTCCTGTAGTTCGGGTGGTACTGCTGCCAGTAGTTTCTGAAAATCGCTAGGCTGCTCTGCTTCTCCTATCAATGCTATATCCACTGTGTACACGTCAGCTCCAGCAGCGACAGCCCGTTTCATTGTGATGGCGTTGACGTGGACCGTTGAAGACTCGGGCGATTGCCAGCGAGGTAGCACGACCCAGTTACCGCTACTTCGCACAGTGCAGCTACCCGTCGTCCAGTCTATTCGCGGGTTATACCGTCGCAGCCAGTCATGTCCCAGTAAAATGTCGTGCCCATCCAATGTCGTCGCGAGCATTTCCTGTGTAAACCCAAAGTTTCCCCCGCAGCGGACCTTTATTCTCTCCACTTTTTCCTGGATGGCCAGCGGCGTTCCGTCCACTAAGCGTGCGTCTATTTCCGGTAAACACCGACTAAGTGTCAGTTGCAGCTTCCGTGCGGTTGCGGTATTAACTAAACTGTGGCTGGCTCCTCCGTCTATAAAAATCTTCACTGCTGCTCCCTGTATTTTCCCGTGAATCAGTACTGGGCAATCCGTCGCTGTACCCTCCTTATTCATCCGAGCCCGATCGATGGCGTGAATCGGTACTGTGACTCGGTGAGGGTCGGTGTGGTTGGGCGAGCAGGCAGTCTTGTCAATAGTTGGCCCGACTTCTACTGAGTGCTGGCGTTTCCCTGCCTCTGAGACTCCCTCCCCTGCTCTGCTCCGCGGCGCCTCAGCTCCTCTGGACATTCACTCTTACGATGGCCCGGCCTGTTGCAAGCGAAGCAGCGCCCCTTAAACGGTGCGGCAGCTGCTTTCGTCGCAACGACGTGTACAGTGGCGTGCTCGATCGGTCCCCGAGGACGTTGTCCGTAGTAGGACCCCGGTCTCGGTCGTCGCAGGATGTCGATTTTCTCGGCGAGCGCGAGAATCTCATTGAAGATTGAGAGTCCGCGTAGCATGATTTCGTGCAAGATGTTCGGCTTCAGCCCTCCAACGTAACGGTCCACCCGCTCCGCTTCGTGCATGTAGCCGACTTGCTCGCAAAGTGCGAGAAAACCGCTCGTGTAATCTTGAACCGACCCGAGCTGCCGCCAAGTACGCAGTTTCTGACGCGCTGAGATAGAATCTGCGATCGGCTCGAAGCGCGCCCGAAGCCCTGCGCACCACGCATCCCACGTGCTGTACTGGGCGGTCTCGCAGAATGAACTCCAGGTGACGGCTGGACCCGTGGGCCCTTCCTCTTGCGACGGTGGCTCGTAGGCGCGTGGCGACGTCACGATGACTGGCCCCTCAGCAGCGAGACAGCGTAGCGAATCTTCGCTGCGTCCGACTCGACGTAATTCGCGTCGAAGAAAACGTTCATCGTGAAGACCCACGATTGAACCTTCTGACCTCCACTTTGGCTTGGATCGAAACAGGGCGGGCGCTGCGGCTTGAGTGGCATTGGTGCCATGATGTCGTGGGCGCCACTTGTTGTTGCAAACTCCACGTGCCGACGAGCTTCGCGAGGCCCACGCGGGCTTGGCGCGGCCCGATTTCTCTCCATGCCAGGCATCGATTGAGCGGCGCCATCACTGGCTGCGCCTGAGCGCTGTCCCACGCTGTCGTTTTGCGTCGGTGTGCCTGATGAGATGACGATCGGCTCGTCTGATTGCCTAGGTGCATTTGCGGGTGCTTGTGATGGAGCTGGTGCATTCACCGTGGATTGCTGGCGGGCGGAATCACGTTCCGCCGTGAGTGTCGCAATTTCGAGTGCCGAATCTTCGAGTTGACGCACGAGACGGTCGAGCTGCTCCTGCGTCAATGTCGCAAGATTAATGTCGGCCATGGCGGGGGTGTCGGGCAAACTCAGTGAGAGCCTCTGTCGTGGCCGTGTGTGCTTACGAGAGAGCACTTCGAGCGGCGGTGCTTGTTCGCTGAGAGACGTCTACCCCCACCAAAAATTGAGATAGTGGGGAAGCGAAGGTGTGGGTGCGGTCCGAGAAGAGATCGTAGGCTCTGAATACCAAGTGTTACGAGTGCAATTGAGTGAACGAGCGAGAATTGCACTATCGAAGCAAAAATACAATGAGCAAAGGCATGAGCGAAGAATATATAGCGAAACTACAGTGGTAACGATAATGTGTGGAAATGGGGTGCGCAACGGGCCTGGTGCCGAGGTTGGGAAAGTGTCGAGGCGGAGGTCCGGAGCGCGGGTTACCAACCGAACCGTAAGGTTGGGTCGCGTCGTGAATGGTGGCGGGAATGGTGTCGAAGCGAGTGTCGCGATTGGTAACGGATTACTGTTGTGTGCTGTGGTGTCAGATGATTATATTGCTGATGCATATATTTAGGCTGTAGTGGGGTAGCCCATAGGGGGTACAACCCAATCAGGGTTGGTACTTGTACTTGTTTCATTTTCATAGTGCACTCATTCCTCGCCTCTATCTCAACATGGTATCGAGCAGGTTCCCTAGTGGGAACTGTTCCTAGGGCCCACCCACTATTTCGTCCTGCCCGGAGCGCGCTCTGCCCTAGCCCGAGTCGCGCTGGGCCTTTTTTTTCTGGCGCGCCACTTCCGCGGCCTCGTCGCGCCGCCCCTAGATGGCCGCGCCGCGTCGCGCGCCGCTTCCCTCTGGCCCTCGTGACCCCGCCGTCCCCTTTGGCGGCCCCGCGATCGCCTGCGACGGCCCCGCCGTCCCCCCTATCGGCCCCTTCGCTGTGCTTAACGGCCCCGCCGTCCCCTCTGCCGGCCCCGCCGCCGCTTCAGACGGCCCCGCCGCTGCACCTGACGGCCCCGCCGTCCCCTCTGACGGCCCCGCCGTCCCCTCTGCCGGCCCCGCCGCTGCACCCGACGGCCCCGCCGTCCCCTCTGCCGGCCCCGCCGCTGCTTCAGACGGCCCCGCCGCTGCACCTGACGGCCCCACCGTTCCCACCTGACGGCCCCGCCACTGCACCTGACGGCCCCGCCGTCCCCTCTGACGGCTCCGCCACTACACCTACCGGCCCCGCCGCTACCCCTGCCGGCCCCGCTACTGCACCTGCCGGCCCCGCTACTGCACCTGCCGGCCCCGCCGCTACCCCTGCTCGCCCCGCTGCTGCACCTGCCGGCCCCGCCGCCACATCTCCCGGCCCCGCCGCCCCAGCAGCCGAGCCGTCCCAGCGGCCGAGCCGCCCCAGCAGCCGAGCCGCCGTAGCAGCCGAGCCACCCCAGCAGCCGAGCCGCCCCAGGAGCCGAGCCGCCCCAGCAGCCGTGCCACCCGCGCCGCCCGAGCTGCCGAGCCGCCCGAGCCGCCCGAGCCGCCTGCACTGCCCTGTCTGGTGAGCACTGAGCTTTACTCTGCGCACTGCCCTCACCCTACTGCTGTCATGGCTACCCCCAGTGTCCTCACCTTTGACGCTGAGGGCAGAGCCATCGACTTTGACGTGTGGGTAGACGACCTACTGCTTTTCCTACAGTGCGACAGAGCTGACGGCCTCTCTCTCTTTGATCTCACTTCTGGTGCCTCTCCCGCCCCTGCTGCTACTGAGGATGCCACTGTTCGCTCACAGTGGGCCACACGCGATGCTGCTGCACGTCTTGCTGTGCGTCGCCACCTTCCTCCCTCTGAGCATGCACACGTTGGGTCGTACAAGAGTGCTAAGACCTTGTACGACGCCGTTATTGCACGCTACTCCACCCCTGCCACTGCTGCACTGAGCCGCCTCATGCTACCGTACCTCTTTCCCGACCTTGCTGCTTTTGCCACAGTCGCCGACCTCATTACCCACCTGCGCACTAGTGACGCTCGCTTGCGCGCTGCACTTCCTGCTGAGTTCTGCGCCAAGAACCCCCCCCCCAAGTACTTCACTCTCTACTACATTGTCACCCGCCTCCCTGACTCCCTTCGCGGAGTCAGGGACGACTTACTCTCAGTCTGCCCAACCACTCTCACTGTTGAGCTCCTCGAGAAGTCCCTCCTAGCAGCCAAGAAGAGCATTCTCGCTGTAGGGGCCTCTCGTGGTGACCCGCGCACCCCCATCTTTGAGGGGTGTTCCCCCTCCCCCCTCCTGCCCTCTGTCGCCTCTGCTGCCACGGCCGACCTCATTGGTTTTGAGTCGGTCGGTGCGGCGTCTGCCCCCAGCGGGAGACGTCGCTCTGGCAAGGGCAAGGGGGGCAGGGGCGGTGGTGGAGGCGGCGGGGGCGGTGGAGGCGGCGGTGGAGGCAGCGGAGGAGGTGAAGGTGGTAGCGGGAGTGGTGGCGGGAGTGGAGGTGTCAGCGGTAGCAGTTGAGGCGGGGGCGGCAGCGGCGGTGGTGGTGGGAGTGGAGGCGGAGGCGGCGGTGGCGGCGGCGACGGTGGGGGTGGCGGTGGCAGCGGAGGTGGTGGCGGCGGCGGCGGAGGAGGCGGAGGAGGAGGCGGAGGAGGTCGTGGCTCGTCGCGGAGGAGTGGCTCCGGTGGTGGTCAGCGCCAGCAGCAGCAGCGTGGTCAGGAGACCCTCTCCCCGCAGCAGCTCCGTGAGTGGTACGCTGCACGTCAGAGGGGTGGGGGTCCTGGTCCGTGCACCTACGTCCTGCGCACTGGCGACCGTGCCGGTGAGCCGTGTGGTGGTCCACACTCCGCCCAGCGCTGCTTCGGCCGCCTGACTAACGCCTGGCGCCGCCAGTTTCCTGATGCCTCTGAGATCCCTCGCTGGGACCAGCTGTCTAGGGCAGGAGTAGCTATCTTTGATCTTGACTTTGATGCTATTCTTCGTGCCATGTATGCTGTGAGTATTAGTGAGGAGGGTGACTGTTACCGGTGTTTCCGGCCCGACCCGGGCATTGGTAGGTGCTGTTGAGGCTGCTGCTCCAGGTGCTGTTGAGACTGCTGCTCTAGGTGCTGTTGAGGCTGCTGCTCTAGGTGCCAGCGAGTGTGTGTCCCCAGGTGCTGGTGAGTCTGCTCTCTCAGGTACAGCGTCGGCTCCGCCCTCTCTTACCTTCACTCTTGACTCAGGAGCGTCTCGCTCCTTCTTCCGAGACCGCACCACACTCACGCCGCTTAGTCGGCCTGTGGCAGTCTCCCTGGCGGACCCCTCTGGGGGTCCTGTTCTGGCTCGCTACTCCACTGTCCTTCCGTGCCCTGCGGTCCCGTCTGGCTCCCTGTCCGGTCTCTACCTCCCCTCGTTCTCTACGAACTTGGTGGCGGGTGCTGACCTACAGGATGCAGGGGTTGACCAGTTCACCCCTGCACGCCGACGGGACACCCACTGCACGGACGCGGACACGGGTCGACACTTGACCACGTTCACACGTGGGCCGGGGTCAAGCCTGTACACACTCACTGTTCCGTCTCCTCCTCCTACGTCTGGTCAGGTAGCTGCGCCGGGTCAGGTGTTTGCTGCAGCGTCCAGGTCTGGTCCTGAGTCTGCTCCCTGCTCGTGTCGCCTCCTGTCCCACGAGACCCTCCTGTGGCACCAGAGGATGGGTCACCCCTCCCTGCCTCGTCTCCGGGGCATGGCCTCTCGCCTTCTTGTCTCTGGTCTTCCCCGGTCCCTCCCTCCCTCCCCTTCCTCCGGGGCCTGGCCCTCCCTGTGTCCCCTGTGTCGAGGGTCGCCTGTGGGCTACCCCTCACTCCTCCCCGTTTCCTCCGACGGAGGCCCCGATGCAGACGATTCACATGGACGTGTGGGGCCCAGCCCGCGTCCGTGGACAGGGTCACGAGCGCTACTTCCTGCTGGTGGTTGACGACTACTCGCGTTACACCACGGTCTTCCCCTTGCGTAGCAAGGGTGAGGTCACTGAGGTGTTGATCGACTGGATCCGCGCAGCTCGTCTCCAGCTCAGGAGGAGCTTCGGCTCGGACTTTCCTGTTTTGCGTCTGCACTCGGACAGAGGCGGAGAGTTCTCCTCCGGCCTTCTGCGAGCCTACTGTCGTGCACGAGGCATCCGCCAGACCTTCACGCTTCCGGACTCTCCACAGCAGAATGGGATTGCTAAGCGCCGCATCGGCATTGTCATGGACGTCGCCCGTACGTCCATGGTGCATGCGGCTGCCCCCCATTTTCTGTGGCCGTTTGCGGTTCGGTACGCCGCGCATCAGATCAACCTTCAGCCCAGGGTCTCCAGACCGGAGACCTCCCCAGCGTTGTTGTGGACGGGGAAGGTTGGCGATGCGTCGGCGTTCCGTGTCTGGGGATCTCGGGCGTTTGTCCGCGCCTTGTCTGCGGACAAGCTGTCCCCTCGTGCTGCTCCTTGCGTCTTCCTGGGTTTCCCCCCTGACGCACCTGGGTGGCAGTTTTACCACCCCACCTCTCGTCGTGTTCTGTCCTCCCAAGACGTCACGTTCGACGAGTCGGTTCCCTTCTACCGGCTCTTCCCCTACCGCACTCCGTCCCCCCCCGGTAGACCCTCTCCCCCCTCAGGGTCCTGCCCCTTCAGGTGTGACTCAGGTAGACGCGGTCGAGCCTGTTGAGGTCACTGGTGACTCTCGTGCTACTGCGGGTGTGGAGCCTCGGGGTGCTGAGACTAGGGGTGCTGAGCCTGGGGGTGCTGAGACTGGGGGTGCTGAGCCTGGGGGTGCTGCGACTGGGGGTGCTGAGCCTGGGGGTGCTGCGACTGGGGGTGCTGAGCCTGGGGGTGCTGCGACTAGGGGTGCTGGGTCTGGGGGTGCTGAGCCTGGGGGTACTGTACCTTGGGGTACTGAGCCTGGGGGTACTGCGTCTGGGAGTGCTGCGCCTGCTGCTTCTGTTCCTGGTGGTTCTTCAGACCGTTCTTCGCGCCGCGAGCCGCTCTCTCCTCTGGAGCTGCGTGAGTGGTTTGCCCGGCGCTGGAGGCGAGCTGCTGGAGCGGAGGGTGCTGCGGGTGCTGGAGGTTCTGCTGCTGCAGAGGGGGCTGGTACCACGGGTCCCGGAGGTGCTCGTACTGAGAGTACTGGAGCTGCCGGGCCCGGGGGTGCCTCTGGAGCTGGAGCTGCTGCGGGTGCTGGCGCTGAGACTACGACTGTCGGTCCTACTGAGGGTACTTCTGGCGCTGCCGGAGGTGCTGGAGTTGGAGCTGCTACTAGTGCTGGTGCTGCCTCTGGAGGTGTTGGTGCTGTCCCTGCTTTCTCTGGCGGTGCTGCGCGGCCTCGGCCGTACTTCGTTCCGCTCCTCCAGCAGGTTCTTGGTCTCCCGCCTTCCACTGGTCCTTCTCCTCCCATAGAGTATCCACAGCCTCTCCCGTCACAGTCCCAGTTACAGCCCGCCTCCCCCCTGCCTTCTCCTTCTCCCTACGCTGGTCCTACTGGAGGTCTTGCTGAGCGTCGTGAGCCTGCGTCCCGCCCTGCGTCGCCAGTCCGAGCTGCTCACCCTAGTGGTCGCGGTTCGCGTCAGCGTCCTCCTCCTGTCCCTGGCATACACAGGATGTCTCTGCGTCCGTCCACTGCTCCTCTGCGTGCCCCTTTGCCTTCTCCTCCTCAGTCTTCTCTTCCTACACTTGCCGACCCGGAGTCGGACTCTCGCCGTGCTGCCAGTCCTACTGTCACGCGTCTTCTTGCTTCTCTTGTCACTGACCCTTCCTTTGAGTCCGCTGCTGCGTCTGCCCTAGTTGCTGAGCTGGTCGACTTTGCTGCTGCGTGTCGTCTAGACTACGCTGCCAGTCTTCTTGTTGAGCCTGCTGAGTCTGCTGAGTCTGCGTCTGCTGCGCCTGCGTCTGCCTGTCCTCCGTCCGTCGGGGGTGACTGTGCTCTTGGCACGGACGTCCTTGAGGACAGGCAGGAGGAGTTCCAGTGCTTTGCCGCCGCTTTGCCCCATCTTGTGTCCATGCTTGTTGCCCCTGAGGGAGACCCGGATGCTCTAGACATCCCGACCCCACGCTCTTACGCAGAGGCGATGGCCGGTCCCTACTCCTCTCAGTGGCAGTCAGCCATGGACGCAGAGATGGCTTCCTGGAAGTCCACAGGCACCTACGTTGACGCTGTTCCCCCTCCTGGGGCGAACATTGTCAGTGGCATGTGGATTTTCAGGTTGAAGCGGCCGCCGGGTTCTCCGCCTGTCTTCAAGGCGCGCTACGTGGCTCGTGGCTTTAGTCAGCGACAGGGAGTTGACTTCTTTCAGACCTTCTCCCCGACCCCGAAGATGACCACTCTTCGGGTTCTACTGCACGTCGCTGCTCAGCGTGACTACGAGCTACACTCTCTTGACTTCGGCACTGCTTTCCTGCAGGGCCGCCTGCACGAGGAGATCTGGCTGCGCCGCCCTCCTGGCTTCACTGGGTCGTTCCCTCCTGGTACCCAGTTGAGCCTCCGGCGGCCAGTCTACGGTCTCCGCCAGGCGCCGCGTGAGTGGCACGACACACTGAGGACTACACTTGCGGCTCTTGGGTTTGCTCCTTCTACTGCTGACCCGTCGCTGTTTCTGCGCACCGACACCTCGCTGCCGCCGTTCTACATCCTCGTGTACGTCGACGACTTGGTCTTTGCCACTGCGGACACTGTCGCACTCGCCCACGTGAAGTCCGAGCTGCAGAAGAGACACACGTGCACAGACCTGGGTGAACTGACAAGCTATCTTGGCTTGCGGATCACCCGGGACAGAGCACGCCGCACCATTACCCTGACTTAGTCACACATGGTGCAGCAGGTCCTTCAGCGCTTCGGCTTCACGTACTCCTCGCCTCAGTCCACTCCTCTGCCTACGGGACACGCTCTGCCTTCCGATGAGTCCGTAGAGTCGAGTGGTCCGTATCCAGAGCTTGTGGGCTGCCTCATGTACCTGATGACCTGCACTCGACCTGACCTCGCATACCCTCTCAGCATCTTAGCACGCTATGTTGCTCCCGGCCGTCACCGGAAGGAGCACATGGATGCAGCTAAGAGGGTGTTGCGCTACTTGTGCAGTACGTCGGGCATGGGGCTAGTGCTTGGAGGGCGTGAGCGGCCTGTGCTCACTGGGCACTCAGACGCTTCTTGGGCTGACGACCAGGCTACTCAGAGGTCGTCTCAGGGTTACACCTTCAGTCTTGGCTCTGGCTCTGTCTCTTGGCGCTCTACTCGCTCTTCTTCGGTTCTCAGCTCCAGGTGTGAGGCTGAGATCTACGCCACGGCCATGGCTGCCCAGGAGCTTCGCTGGCTCACCTACCTGCTGACCGACCTTGGAGAGCGGCCTCGTTCTCCTCCAGTGCTGTACGTCGACAACAAGGCAACCATTGCCTTGTGTCAGGAGCACAGACTGGAGCACAGGACGAAGCACATTGCTCTGCGCTACTTCCTTGCTTGAGAGCTGCAGCAGCGTGGTCAGCTTTGCCTGCGTTTCGTGGCCACTGAGGCCAACACTGCTGATGTGTTCACCAAGGCACTTCCGCCTCGTGACCATCAGCGCTTTTGCACTTTGCTAGGCCTTGTGCCCACTGGGCCTCACTTGCTTACCTCTTGACCTTGCTTGTACTACTGCATATGTATATCCTTGCTCTTGCTTGTTTAGCATTGTTATATATATATGCTCTGCTGCATGTGAACTGGCCTTGTGGCCTTGACCTTGTGCTCGGAATTTGTGTGGTATCCTTGAGTTCCACCCTGAGCTTGCTTTGCTTTGCTTGACTGGTCTTGTGACCCCTTGCTCTCCCCCACTTTGCCTATGGGGGTGTGTCAGATGATTATATTGCTGATGCATATATTTAGGTTGTAGTGGGGTAGCCCATAGGGGGTACAACCCAATTAGGGTTGGTACTTGTACTTGTTTCATTTTCATAGTGCACTCATTCCTCGCCTCTATCTCAACATGTGGGTGGGAACGGTGGTGTACGCGCTGAGCAGGGACGCGAAGTAAGGAAAAGGAAATTTCCTTACACCACTGCAAATTTTATTATTTTCATTGCATTAGAAAAAACATGCTGTTAGTAAATATAAAAGGCATCGATGACAGAGGTGGTATTGGAAAAACCATACACACGCAGAAACGGTCAGGAAATGGGTGAACTCGCCTAGTTTGCAAAATCGGTCATGCGGACACAACCTCGTTTACGACGAATGTGTTATTGCTCAATATTCAGTACTTGCGAAACGTAACGCGTCATCCGCCTAGCTCGGTCGTCGTCGTGTTCATAGATAACAGACCCAAAAAATGTCAATTTGCATATGCTTGGTATATTCCATTTTAGGTTCGGATTTGCCACCGTTCTTCGTCTATGCGCCACCACCCTTCTTGCCCTAGTCAGCCCTCGCCCCGCCCTTGCGCAGGCAAGCATCCCGCCCTTCTCGCGCCTTCGTGTCGACGTGGACCCAGGATTCCCTGCCGACAAATATCTCGCC
Organism: Closterium sp. NIES-65; assembly: GCA_948144175.1. Classification (NCBI taxonomy): domain Eukaryota; kingdom Viridiplantae; phylum Streptophyta; class Zygnematophyceae; order Desmidiales; family Closteriaceae; genus Closterium; species Closterium sp. NIES-65. Next base: position 1,780,862 of record CANXME010002485.1, on the reverse strand, counting down.
GGCGAAAATTCAGCTGCTCCGAACACAACGAGCATGACGCCGTTGACGTCCATCCACCTCATCTTCATGTTCCCGCCCTCTCACCGTAAGCGACTTCGTCGCCCTTTGCCGTCGCCTCCTCTTCACCGCTCGTCGCCGACCTGCCTAAGTCGGCGTCCATGTCGGCCACCGGCAATGAGGGGAGCATTGGGGCATCGCCTTTGGCGCCAACCAGTGGCATCGCTGGCGGCCAACCAGTAGTAGTGAAGGTTGGCGATGACGCAAAGCAGCAGACCTTAGGGGAGCTGATGACAGGGGAGCCGTTAGAAGTGTTGACTTCACAGTAGCTGTTGGCAAGCGGGCCGACAACAGAGCAGCAGCTTGACGACGACATGTCAAGCGACGTCGTGTGCGACGACTAATGGGAGTTGTCAACAAGGGAGCAGTCTGGCGACAGCGATGTGGTCAAGGTCCTGGTCGACAGCCAAATATGCGACGCTCCACTCGCAACCACAGCAAGGCTCCAAAAATGTGGAGCTTCGACGACGATGCCCTCTACTTCAAGGTCAGAGTGGTGTGCTGGGTGCTCGTCCACATCGACGACCTTGCGGAGATAACTACTACAACGAGAGCTAGACTACGGGCTAGGCACGGGTGCTCGTGTGATCTCTGCGTTCGTTGGTCCTTAGTCGTTTTCCTAGTGCACACACTGCTTGCTAGTTCACGGGGCAAGATGGCAAGAGTTTCACTAGAGAAAGTTGACAACAATGGTACAAATCAGTTGGCATGGCAAGACTACATCAGAGGTAGCATTCAGGTCGGTTGACTGCCAGCACAGCATGGTCGACCGCGTTCCAGCACGACTTGGTCGACCGCGCTCCAGCAGTGCAAAGTCGACGGCGTGCCAACGCTGCAGGTTGACGGCGTGCCAGCATTGCTTCCGCAGATCAGCAGCGCACCTACTTCGCAGGTGCTCGTAGATGATTGGCGGGCTAAGCCTCGTCACCTGAACAGCGCGCGCACCAAGTCATCTTCGTGCTGACGGCTCCACCAGATCCGCCACGTCGACCTCGGGATACCACCACCGATGTCGGACTCGCCAACTTTGCCTGGGCGACCGTCGCACTCCTTCGTAGAACCTTGTGAAAGGAAAGAACACGAATGAATGAACTATGAAATGAGTTAGTACAAGTACCAACCCTAACTGGGTTGTACCCCCTATGGGATACCCCACTATAGCCTACACAACAGCATAAGCTATAATGTTCTAACACACCCCCATAGGCAAAGTGGGGGAGGACAAGGGGTCACAAGACCAGTCAAGCAAAGCAAAGCAAAGCTCAGGGTGGATCACAAAGTCACCACACAGTCCGAGCACAAGGTCAAGGCCACAAGGCCAGTTCACATGCAAGAGGAGACATATATATATAAGGCTAAACAAGCAAGAGTAGGTATATATATATGCAAGAGTACAAGCAAGGTCAAGAGGTGAGCAAGTGAGGCAAGACTAGGACAAGTCCCAGCTGAGTGCAGAAGTGCTGATGATCACGAGGCGGAAGTGCCTTGGTGAAAACATCAGCAGTGTTGGCCTCAGAGGCCGCGTACGCAAGTCGCAACTGACCACGCTGCTGCAGCTCACAAGCAAGGAAGTAGCGGAGAGCAATGTGCTTCGTTCTGTGCTCCAAGCGCTGCTCTCGACACAAGGCCAGCATGGCCTTGTTGTCTACGTACAGCACTTGAGGAGAACGAGGCGGCTCTCCAAGGTCAGTCAGCAGGTAGGTGAGCCAGCGAAGCTCCTGTGCAGCCATGGCCCCGGCGTAGATCTCAGCCTCACAACTGGAGCCGAGAACAGAAGACGAGCGAGTAGCCCGCCACGAGACAGAGCCAGAACCAAGACTGAAGGTGTACCCCTGCGACGACCGCTGCGTAGCCTGGTCGTCAGCCCAAGAAGCGTCCGCGTGGCCAGTGAGGACCACTGAACTCCGCCCTCCAAGCACTAGCCCCATGCCTGACGTACTGCACAAGTAGCGCAACACCCTCTTCGCTGCAGCCATGTGCTCTGGTCGGTGTCTCCCAGGAGCAACATAGCATGCAAGAATGCTAAGAGGGTATGCAAGGTCAGGTCGTGTGCGGGTCATCAGGTACATGAGGCAGGCAACAAGCTCCGGGTACGGGCCACTCGACTCTACGGACTCATCCGAAGGCAGAGCTGAGAGTGAGTGGCGAGTAGGCAGAGGAGTGGCCTGAGGCGAGGAGTACGTGAAGCCGAAGCGCTGAAGGACCTGCTGCACCATGTGTGACTGAGTCAAGGTAATGGTGCGGCGTGCTCTGTCCCGGGTGATCTGCAAGCCAAGGTAGCTGCGCAGTTCACCTAGGTCTGTGCACGTGTGTCTCTTCTGCAGCTCGGACTTCACGTAGGCGAGTCCAGAAGTGTTCAGCAGTGGCAAAGACCAAGTCGTCGACGTACACGAGGATGTAGAACGGCGGCAGAGAAGTGTCGGTGCGCAGAAACAACGACGGGTCAGCAGTAGAGGGAGCAAACCCAAGAGCCGCAAGCGTAGTCCTCAGTGTGTCGTGCCACTCACGCGGTGCCTGGCGGAGACCGTAGACTGGCCGTCGGAGGCTCCAATGGGTGCTAGGAGGGAAAGTCCCAGTGAAGCCAGGTGGACGGCGCAGCCAGATCTCCTCGTGCAGGCTGCCCTGCAAGAAAGCAGTGCTGAAGTCAAGAGAGTGAAGCTCGTAGTCGCGCTGAGCGGCAATGTGCAGCAGCACCCGAAGAGTGGTCATCTTCGGGGTGGGAGAGAAGGTCTGATAGTAGTCAACTCCCTGCCGCTGACTGAAGCCACGAGCGACGTACCGCGTCTTGAAGACCGGTGGAGAGCCAGGTGGCCGCTTCACCCTGAAGATCCACATGCCACTGACGATGTTCGCCCCAGGAGGGGGAACCGCGTCAACGTAGGTGCCTGTGGACTTCCAGGAAGCCATCTCTGCATCCATAGCTGCCTGCCACTGAGAGGAGTAGGGACCCTCTACGGCCTCCGCGTAAGAACGCGGAGTCGGGATGTCTAGTGCATCCGGGTCTCCCTCAGGGGCAAGCAGTACAGACGCGAGATGAGGTGAAGCAGCAGCAAGACACTGGAACTCTTCCTGCCTGTCCTCAAGGACGTCCGTGCCAAGAGCACACTCACCCCCGACGGACGGAGGACAGACAGACGCAGACTCAGCAACCAGACTAGCAGCGTAGTCTAGACGACAGCGAGCAGCAAAGTCGACGAGCTCAGCAACAAGAGCAGACACAGCAGTGGACTCAAAAGAAGGGTCAGTGACAATAGTAGCAACAAGACGCGGGACAGTAGGACTGGCAGCACGAAGAGAATCCGACTCAGGGTTGGCAAGCGCAGTAAGAGAGGACTTAGGAGGAGAAGGCAAAGGGGCACGCAGAGAAGCAGTAGACGGACGTAAAGACATCCGGTGCGTGCTAGGGACAGGAGGAGGACGCTGACGCGAACCGCGACCACTAGCGCGAGCAGTACGAACAGGCGATGCGGGACGAGACGCAGGCTCACGACGCTCAGCGAGACCTCCAGTAGGACCAGTGTAAGGAAAGGGAGCAGGCAGTGGGGAGGCTGGCTCTAATAGTGACTGCAACGGGACAGGTGGTGGACACTCTACAGAAGGAGGAAGACCAAGAACCTGCTGCAGGAGCGGAACGAAGTACGGCCGAGGCCGCGCGGGGACTCTAGACACAGCAGGGACAGCACCAGCACCCTCAGCGGCAGTACCAGCACCAACAGCACCTCCAGCGGCACGACCTCCAGCCGCACCAGCAGCAGGACCACCGCCAGGACTGACAGCAGCACTCTCAGCACCCACACCCTCAGCAGCTCCAGCTCCAGTAGGACTCGCAGGCCCAGCAGCTCTGGGACCGGCAGCTCCAGCACGCTCAGCGGCAGTACCAGCACCAACAGCACCTCCAGCGGCAGGACCTCCAGCCGCACCAGCAGCAGGACCACCGCCAAGACAGACAGCAGCAGTCTCAGCACCCACACCCGCAGCAGGTCCAGTTCCAGTAGGACCCGCAGGCCCAGCAGCTCCTGGACCGGCAGCACCAGCAACCTCAGCGGCCGAAGAAGCTCCAGCTCCAGCAGTACGCCTCCAGCGGCGAGCAAACCACTCGAGCAGCTCCTGTGGAGAGAGGGGCTCCCGCCAAGACAGAGCACCCGGAGAACCTCCAGGCTCAGCAGCGCCGGGCGCCACAAGGGGACGTCCAGTAACCGCAGGCTCCGCACCCCCAGGCTCAGCAGCTCCAGACGTAGCACCTCCAGTCTCAACACCCTCTGGCTCAGCACCCCCAGACTCAGCAACCCCAGGCTCAGCACCCCAGGTGGCAGCACCCCCAGGCACGGCACCCCCAGGCTCAGCACCCCCAGTCGCAGGACCCCCAGACTCAGCACCCCCAGGCTCAGCACCCACGCGCACAGCACCCCCAAAGTCAGCACCCCCAGGCTCAGCACCCGCAGCAGTACCAGAGTCACCAGCAACCTCGTTCGGCTCGACTGCGTCTACCTGGGACACACCTGAAGGGGCAGGACCCTGAGGGGGAAGGGGGTCTACCGGGGGGGGACCTGGCACAAGGAAGTCCGGTGGCGGGGGGAGGGAAGGAGTGCGGTAGGGGAAAAGGCTGTAGAAGGGGACTGACTCGTCGAACGTGACGTCTTGGGATGACAGAACACGACGAGAGGAGGGGTGGTAGAACTGCCACCCTGGAGCGTCAGGGGGGAAGCCAAGGAAGACACAGGGAGCAGCACGAGGGGACAGCTTGTCCGTAGACAAGTCGCGGACAAACGCCCGAGATCCCCAGACACGGAACGCAGACGCATCACCGACCTTCCCAGTCCACAGCAGGGCCGGGGAGGTACGGACCTTCCCCGGCCGGGAAACCACGGGGTGAAGGTTGATCTGATGCGCCGCGTACCTACCCGCAAACGGCCACAGAAAATGGGGGGCAGCCGCATGCATCATGGACGTACGAGCGACGTCCATGACCATGCCAATGCGGCGCTCAGCAATCCCATTTTGCTGCGGAGAGTCCGGAAGCGTAAAGGTCTGGCGGATGCCTCGTGCACGACAGTAGGCTCGCCTGAGGCCAGAGGAGAACTCTCCGCCTCGGTCAGAGTGCAGACGCAGAACAGGAAAGTCCGAGCCAAAGATCCTCCTGAGCTGGAGACGAGCTGCGCGGATCCAGTCGATCAACACCTCAGTGACATCACCCTTACTGCGCAAGGGGAAGACTGTGGTGAAACGCGAGTAGTCGTCAACCACCAACAGGAAGTAGCGCTCGTGACCCTGTCCACGGACGCGGGCCGGGCCCCACACGTCCATGTGAAGCGTCTGCAGAGGAGCCTCTGTCAGAGGAAACTGGGAGGAGTGGGGGGCAGCCCGGAGGCGCCCCTCGACACAAGGGACACAGAAAGGTCTAGGCCCCGAAGGAAGGGGAGGGAGAGACCGGGGAAGACCAGAGACAAGGACACAGGAAGCCATGTCCCTGAGACGAGGCAAGGAGGGGTGGCCAAGACGGTGGTGCCACAGGAGAGTTTCGTGAGACAGGAGGTGACACGAGCAGGGGGCAGACTCAGGACCAGACCTGGACGCAGCAGCAAACACTTGACCCGACGAAGCTACCTGGCCAGACGCAGGGACTGGAGGAGACTCAGTGGTCAGGGTGTAGAGGCTCGACCCCGGCCGACGGGAGAACGTGGCCAGGTGCCGGCCTGTGCGCGCGTCCGTGCAGTGGGTCACCCGCTGATTCGTAGGAGTAAACTGGTGAACCCCCGCATCCTGTAGGGCAGCACCACTCACCAAGTTTGTCGAGAACGAGGGGAGGTACAGACCAGATAGGGTGCCCGAGGGGGCAGCTGGACACGGGAGGCCAGTGGAGAAGTGAGAGAGGACAAGACCCCCAGAGGGGTTAGCCAGGGAGACCGCAACCGGCCGGCCAAGCGGCGTGAGTGTGTAGCAGTCCCGAAAGAAGGAGCGAGAAGCTCCAGAGTCAAGTGTAAAGGTGAGGGAGGCCGAAGGCGACGCGATACCTGAGAGCGCAGCCTCACCAGTACCTGAGAGCGCAGCCTCACCAGTACCTGAGAGCGCAGTCTCACCAGCACCTGAGAGCGCAGCCTCACCAGTACCTGAGAGCGCAGACACGCTTGCACCTAGAGCAGCAGTCTCACAAGCACCTAGCGCAGTCGTACCAATGCCCGGGTCGGGCGGGAAACACCGGTAATAGTCACCCTCATCACTAATAGACACAGCATACATGGCAGCAAGGATAGCATCAAAGTCAAGATCAAAGATCCCTACTCCAGCCCTAGACAGCTCTCCCCAGCGGGGGATCTCAGTAGCGTCGGGGAACTGCTGACGCCACGCGTCTGTCAGGCGGCCAAAGCAGCGCTGGGTGGAGTGAGCACCCCCACACTGCTCACCCGCGCGTTCGTCGCCGCGAAGAACGTAGGTGCACGGGCCAAAACCTCCACCACGCTGACACTGCGTGACCACTCACGAAGCTGCTAAGGCGGGGGGACGTCCCGAGAACGCTGCTGCTGCTGCTGCTGCCGCGGACCACCACCAGAGCCGCTCCGCTGCGGGGCACTACCCCGAACAGCTCCACCTCCTCCGCTACCACCGCCTCTACCTCCGCCACCACCACCGCCTCCGCTCCCACCGCCTCCTCTGCCACCGCCTCCGCCTCCGCTGCCGCCACCACCGCCACCACCCCCGCCACCACTCCCATCGCCACCCCCACTCCCTCCGGCGCCTCCACCGCCACCTCCACCGCCCCCGCCAGCTCCACCCGCGCCCTTGCCCCCCTTGCCTCTGCAAGTGCGGCGTCTCCCGCTAGGGGCAGACGCCGCGCCGACCGACTCAAGACCAAGAAGGTCGGCGGCAGCAGCAGAGGCAACAGAGGGCAGAAGGGGGGAAGGAGAACACCCCCCAAAGATGGGGGCGCGCGGGTATCCACGAGAAGCTCCTACAGCGACTATGCTCTTCTCTGTCGCTAGGAGGGCCTTCTCTAGAAGGTCAACAGTGAGAGTGGTGGGACAGACTGAGAGGAAGTGGTCCCTGACTACGCGAAGGGAGTCAGGGAGGCGTGTGACTATGTAATAGAGAGTGATGTACACGGGGGGGGGGTTCTTGGCGCAGAACTCAGCAGGAAGGGCGGCGCGGTAGCGAGTGTCACTAGCGGAGGTGCGTAATGAGGTCAGGGATAGTGGGAAAGGCAGCAAGGTCAGGAAAGAGGTACGGTAGCATGAGGCGGCTCAGTGCAGCAGTGGCAGGGGAAGAGTAGCGCGCAACTACAGCGTCGTACAAGGTCTGAGCACTCTTGTACTGACTAAAGTGCGCGCGCTCAGTGGTAGGGAGGTGGCGACGCACAGCAAGACGTGCAGCAGCATCGCGGGTGGCCCACTGAGAGCGAACAGTGGGGTCAGTATCAGCAGCAGGAGCAGGAGAGGCGCCAGAGGTAAGGTCAAAGAGAGAAAGACCGTCCGCCCTATCGCACTGTAAAAACAACTGCAGGTCGTATACCCAGACCTCAAAGTCAATGGCTCGACCCTCAGCGTCAAAAGCGAGAACACTGGGGGTAGCCATGACGACAGACTAGCAGTGCAAGCAGTGGGAGGGGGGGGGCAGGGCACGTAGTAGCAGTGGGGTGTGCTCACCAGACGGGGCAGGACAGGCGGCTCGGCAGAAGGGCGGCTTGGCTGCTGGGCGGCTCGACGGCTCAGCTGCTGGGCGGCTCGGCGGCTCGGCGGCTCGGCGGCTCGGCTGCTCGGTCGCTGGGCGGCTCGGCTGCGGTGCGGCTTGGCTGCTGGGCGGCTGGGCGGCTCGGCTGCTGGGCGGCTCGGCTGCTCAGCTGCAGGGCGGCTCGGCTCTCCCGGTACTCGGCGGCACGGCGGTTGGCTGCTCGGGTGCACGATGCATTGGGCGAGGAGCTGAGTGCGGCGGGGCCGCTAAGTGCAGGGCGGCGGGGCCGCTAAGTGCAGGGCTGCGGGGCCGCGACGTAAGGGCGGCGGGGCCGCGGTAGAAGGGCGGCGGGGCCGCAGCGTGCAAGGCGGCGGGGCCGGGACGGAAGGGCAGCGGGGCCGCGAAGGAAGGGCAGCGGGGCCGCGAAGGAAGGGCAGCGGGGCCGCGAATGAAGGGCGGCGGGGCCGCGAAGTGCAGTGGGCGGCAGGGCCGCGACGTGCAGGTCGGCGGGGCCCCTAAGGAAGAGGGGCGGGGCCGCGATGTGCAGGGCGGCGGGGCCGCGACGTGCAGGGCGGCAAGGCCGCGACGTGCAGGGCGGTGGGGCCGCGTAATGCAGGGCGGCAGGGTCGCGAAGGAAGGGCGGCAGGGCTGCGAATGAAGGGCGGCGGGGCCGCGAAGTGCAGGGGGCGGCAGGGCCGCAACGTGCAGGGCGACGGGGCCGCGACGTGCAGGGTGGCGGGGCCGCGACGTGCAGGGCGGGGCGGGGCCGCGACGTAAGGGCGGTGGGGCCGCTAAGGAAGGGCGGCGGGGCCGCTAAGTGCAGGGCGGCGGGGCCGCTAAGGAAGGGAGGCGGGGCCGCTAAGGAAGGGCGGCGAGGCCTCTAAGTGCAGGGCGGGGCGGGGCCGCGACGTAAGGGCGGCTTGGCCGCTAAGGAAGGGCGGCGGGGCCGCTAAGTGCAGGGCGGCGGGGCCGCTTAGGTAAGGGCGGCTCGACGGGCCGCTAGGGGCGACACGGAGGGTCGCTAAAAAAAAGAGAAGGCGCGCCTCGGGGCGCGCTTCGGTGGGTCCTAGAAGCAGTCCCTAGGTGGGAACCTGCTCTGATTCCATGTGAAAGGAATGAACACGAATGAATGAACCATGAAATGAGTGAGTACAAGTACCAACCCTAACTGGGTTGTACCCCCTATGGGATACCCCACTATAGCCTACACAACAGCATAAGCTATAATGTTCTGACAAACCTCGTCACCCAGGTATCCTAGTCGACCGGGCAACCATGTCGACCAGCTGCTCGTGCATGTGCTCGTCGACCTCCCAAGTCGACGACCACCCCAATTCGACCTCACCAGGTCGACCACACCTCTGGTTGACCAGCTCCAGGTCGACGTCACTCCTGGTCGACCAGCTCCACGTCGACCAGCACTGTTGTCAGCCGACCACCCAAGTCGACTACCCAAAGTCGGCGTCACCAAGTCGACGCCCCTTCTACGTCGGCGCCGACTCCCAGAATGACCTCTTGAAGTCGGCGACCTTGCAAGTCGGCGACCTGTCAGAAGTACTAAACAGGAATGATTGACTAGAATGACAGTTGGGTACAAATAGGTCAAAACCTAACCCTAGAATTGTGTACCCCCTATAGGCTAACCCACTGTAGCCTAAACAAGCATAACATATATAATGTTTGATACGACCTTGCAAGTCGGTGCTGACTTCCAGGTCAACGTGCCGCATTGCAAACCACCAGTTGAAGTCGGCCGCCGGCTTCCCAAGTCGGCCGCCGGCTTCCCAAGTCGGCGGCATTGCAGTGGCCCCGTGCAAGTCAACCAACCCCGTCGACCAGCTCGCCCAAGTCGGCGTCGCCCACTGCTGCAAGTCGGCTGAACCTCCCGTACACCCAACCACGAAGTCGGCTCCGCCCAAGCGAGGACGGGGCCAACAACAACTCCCGTTGACATACCTCCTCGCCTGCAGCAGCAGCCATGCGATGTTGAAGGAGTTGCGCGAGCTGCTGGAGAACGCCCGACCAAGCTGCGCGTGCTTAGCTTGGTTTAGAAGTACCTAGGGCTGGATACTGTGCGCGACCGACCGGAGTTAGAACTATCGCTCCACCAGTAGTCCTACATTGACAAGCTGCGTCCAAAGGCGAGATCTTCGTCGAAGCCTACGTGAGCCAATGTTCGCCGACGAAGCGTTTCACTCGCGCGAGGGGGGAGAGGAGTTCCGGCAGATGGATGGTTTTCTGCAGCTCGCCCCCGCCATGACGAGGCCGAGCATTGCCTTCGCGTGCGGGAAGGTGGGGTCCGGCTTGATGGTGAGGAGTGACCAGCATTGGCACGAGGTTGATCGCCGCCTCACCTGTCTCGCCAACATGCGCAATGTCGGCTCAGGGTTCGGCAGGGTGGCGGAGATTCCGCGTCTGGTCGGCTACGCTGAAGTACCAACACTCGCGACAAGCAGATGCGCAAATCGACGACCGACAACGTTTCGTCTTCGGCAGCGCCACTGTCTCCATGACAAGTCGGTGCATCAAGTGCGTGACTCTGCCGTCTACGGAGTCGAGGTACATTGTGGCCACCGAAGCCGGCAAGGATACTTGCCGCCTTCGCTTCCTCCTCGCCAAGTTCCAGCTGCTCGGCGCTGGGATGCCGACCGTCCTTAACATGGACAACCAGTCGGCCATCGCGGTCACTGAAGGCCTGGGGCTCAAGGGCAACCTCAAGCACATGGAGCAACTGTACGTCTAGTTGCAACAGTTGATGAAGCGCCAGAAGATTGCGTTGCAGTACATCCCGACCACCGATAAGCCAACCGACTTCCTCACAAAGGCGTTCCACTTTCCGGACTTCAACCGAAGCTTAGGGTTTGCGACGGGCCATGTGCATCTGGCCAAAGTTGTTCATGACCACGACGACATGCAGCATCAAGCACCACGTTCTTCAACATGTCTGGTACGGTGAACGGTGTGCTGGGGTGCATGCCCGGGAGTAAACCCCTTGTATTTAGGGCCCTTGGGTTCTAGGTAGACCTTGTGTGTGGGTGCCCAAGCTTGAGCTGGCCAGGGTTGTGTTGTCGTAAAAATGGCCCCGACATCGATCACTCAAAGCCGACTACGCTTTCTCAACCATCTGCGAAGTTGGCTACGATGCGGTAGTGCTGTAGTCGTTGACCAACTTTGTTGACTTCCCTCACTAGGTCGATGCCGACCCAGGGGAAATTTTGTCAGTGTAAATTATCGTGATAGGCTGATTATGGGGGTGCTTCTTTTAAGTCACACTTTTGCTACATTTCATTTTCTGGGGTTCAGGATTTCCCGGATGTGCTTGGGTTTACATTTATGTCACAGTGTCCTTAGGGTAGTCGTTTTCCTTAGCCAGAAGCGTGTACAACGGTACCCCACGGGACCCCCCCACCCCCCTTGACTTCCCGGAACGTGATTTCCGAACTTTCGCCCTTGATGAGTCTGTGTTGGCAGCATAATTGTATGCTATTGGTCGAGATTACAATTTACAGCTTGACACAGCGTGCTCACAGTTGGTCTTGTTCTCCTCACCTGCCAGCACGGAACGTTTGGTCGTGTTCTTAGCTTTGTGCAGATAGTCAGCTCCCACTAGTCTACTGCGGACCGCATCTCTATCGTGGTTGGTCACATGGGTTTTTTTTCCCGTGCACGTTAGGCAACAAAGGCCCAAGTGAGATAGCTCAAGCACAGTCTGGTTTATCGCATCACCAAGATCACACCTCTGCGTTCATTCTTGCCATCCCCGTCTGTAGCATTAGACACTCACTCAAGCCATGGCACCAGTAGGAGGGGGGTGACGCCGAAGACGATCCCTCCAGCAAAGCCTACCCTCGCACAATACCCAGACTTCGACATGGTCGACTCCGCGGTGCGAGCACTGGGAGAGATCGTGGGGCACTCTTCTATCTGGTTCAAGCGATACAAGGATCTCCAACAAGATATCACATGCACCGACCTCGAGCATGGCGGCCTGCTCGGCATCTGGTGGTTATCTTGAGGCGAGGCAACGAATCATATGTGCAGAGTTCTAGGGGCAGCTAACGTGGTCGTCATCGAATACCGGCACAAAATGGTGGCGACAAAGCAGACACTGAAGTTCCCTTTCTCTCCGTACTTTCTGAGAGACCCGTTAGGGGAGATGAATGCGCACAAGCGGGTTTCCCAGAGACGTAAGGTACGTTTGAGTTGTTGATTCCCGGTAACTTACTTATAGTTTATAGCATATAACCTATATGTTCAATTGACTATTCTTACGTGCCCCTTTCTTACCAGATGGACATCACACGGTTCACCAAATAAGTGGATCGCACAACAAGCATCAACGAGGATGGGCAGCCCACGTCGCATCATTTCCGCTTGAGTGAAGAACCGATCACGTGGCATAAGTTCGGAGGATCGTTTGGAGAATGCGTGAAGTTGTGCACGGCATTTGCGAAAATTTGTCGGCAACTTGAATGTGCACATGTGGGACCTCAAGCAAATGGGCGGCTCGAAGCTGTTCAATGTGGAAGTGTGGCTATTCAAGTTGTAGCAATGTGAGCGGCGGTGCATGGAGTGCCTGGCAAAGAACGCGGAACTGTTTGGCGGGAACGTAGAAGTTGCGTCCCCTATTTTTACAGGGTTTTTTGCATTTGCCCAACACAGAAAACTTGACATTGTCTACATGCTTCCCAGCCCCCATTTAGTTAAAGGTTTGGTCAATTACAGCACTCCATCCTTGTTGTTACACCCTCTGTCCCGAGACCTAGGATGCACGGAGTTGGAGCCAAAGAGCTCTTGTCACGTCATGTCCCGGCATCACGCATACAAAGACTTTAACAAGGGACTGCAAAACATGATGAAAGCGAAGGACTGGCCACGAAGCTTCCCCAACCTCAGGACCATGTGGCATGCTCTGGCTTTGCTGCCGCTCAATACAGTAGAATGTGGGCATAGCTTCAGCTGGTAAAACATTGTCAAGAGTTGGATTCACACTGTTAGAGGTCCACTGGTGATCCCCGATTGATCCTAGGGAAGGGTTACAGGCATGTTGGCCTGGGGGGTTATGGGCGCACTGACCCGCTACTTAACCAGCCCTTTTATCCCAATGGTCTAGTGGTTGGGATTCTGACATGGCACGGACGTCCTTGAGGGTAGGCAGGAGGAGTTCCAGTGTTTTGCTGCTGCTTTGCCTCATCTCGTGTCTACGCTGATTGCCCCTGAGGGAGACCCGGATGCACCAGACATCCCGACTCCTCGCTCGTTTCTTCACATGGTATAGAGCAAGTTCCCTAGTGGGAACGTTTCCTAGGGCCCACCGAAAATTCGATTTTTTTTCCTGCCCGGAGCGCGCTTCACCCCTGCCCGAGTCGCGCCCCGCGTCCCCTGCCCTTAGTGGCCCCTTAGCCGCTCCTTCGCGGCCCCTCTCACGGCCCCTCGCGGCCCCTTAGCCGCTCCCTCGCTGCCCCACTCACGGCCCCTCGCGGCCCCTCTCTCACGGCCCCTCGCAGCCCCTCTCTCATGGCCCCTCGCGGCCCCTTAGCGGCTCCCTCGCGGCCCCCCTCACGGCCCCTCGCGGCCCTTCTCACGGCCCCTCGCGGCCCCTCCGCGGCCGTTTGCGGCCCCTCGCGGCCCCTCTCGCGGCCCCTCCGCGGCCGTTCGTGGCCCCTCGCGGCCCCTCAGCGGCCGTTCGCGGCCCCTCTCGCGGCCCCTCGCGGCCCCTCTCGCGGCCCCTCCGCGGCCATTCGCGGCCCCTCGCGGCCCCTCTCCCGGCCCCTCGCGGCCCTGTCGCGGCCCCTCGCGGCCCCTCGTGGCTCGTCGCGGCCCCTCCGCGACCCCTCTCCAGGCCCCTCGTGGCCCCGTCGCGGCTCCCTCGTGGCCCCGTTGCGGCTCTCTCGTCGCCCCTGCCCGCCGCGGCGCCCTGCCCTAACCCGCGCCCTGGAGCAGCCGCCACTGCAGCAGCTGCCCCTGGTGCAACCGCCACTGCAGCAGCCGCCCCTGGAGCAGCAGCCACTGCAGAAGCCGCCCCTGGAACAGCCGCCACTGCAGCAGCCGCCCCTGGAGCAGCCGCCCCTGCAGCAGCCGCCCCTGGAGCAGCCGCCACTGCAGCAGCCGCCCCTGGAGCAGCCGCCACTGCAGCAGCCGCCCCTGGAGCAGCCGCCACTGCAGCAGCCGCCCCTGGAGCAGCCGCCACTGCAGCAGCAGCCCCTGGAGCAGCCGCCACTGCAGCAGCAGCCCCTGGAGCAACCGCCCCTCCAACAGCCGCCCTTGGAGCAGCCGCCACTGCAGCAGCCGCCCCTGGAGTAACCGCCCCTGCAGCAGCCGCCCCTGGAGTAGCCGCCCCTGTAGCAGCCGCCCCTGGAGCAGCCGCCCATGCAGCAGCCGCCCCTGCAGCAGCCACCCCTGCAGCAGCTGCCCCTACAACAGCCGCGGAGCCCTCGCCCTGTAGTGGTAGCGGCCTCGCCGTTGCCGCCGTCGTACGCCTGCCCTTCTCGCCACTGGTGAGCACTACGCTGTCTGTTACTGCTGCTCTTGCTGCTACTGCTCTTTCTACTGCTACTGCTGCTCCTGGCGTGGCCAAATGCAGCTCCAGCGCCGACCACGTGAGTCCCTCGCCCCCCAACAGCTTCGTGAGTGGTACGCTAGTTGGGGTTGTAGGGGTGGCCGCGCTGCGACTACTGCTACTGCTTCTGCTGCTGCTACTGCGGCTACCACTGCTCCTCCTGCTCCTGGCGGTGGCCAGATGCAGCTCCAGCGACGTCCGCGTGAGTCCCTCACGCCCCAGTAGCTTCGTGAGTGGTACACTACTTGGGGTTGTCGGGGTGGCCGTAGTGGGAGTCGTTCTGGCGTGAGGAGTTCGGGAGCTACTTGTAGTGGCCAGGTGCAGCTGCAGCGTAGTCCGCGCGCTGTCCTTTCGCCCCAGCAGCTTCGTGAGTGGTACGCTCAGCGTGGAGGGTCACGGAGTTCTGCCCGCTGTCCGTACGTCATTCGCACTGGTGCTCGGACTGGTCAGCCCTGCGGGACGCTTGGTCACGCCGAGTCCCGCTGCTTCGCCTGTCTGAGCGACGTCTGGCGTACGGAGTTAGGTGACGCCGCTGAGCTCCCAGACTGGGTGGAGCTGCTTAGGCAGAGGGTAGATATCTATGCTATTGACTATGATGCTATCCTCACTGCCATGTATGCATTGCCTACTAGTGATGTGGGTGACTGTTACCTGTGTGTTCCGCCTGACCCGGGCATTGAGGCTGCTGCTCTAGGTGCTGGTGAGGCTGCTGCTCTAGGTGCTAGTGCGTTTGCTCCTCCAGGTGCTGGTGAGTGTGCTGCCCCAGATGCTGGTGAGTCTGCTGCCCCAGGTGCTGGTGAGTCTGCTCTCTCAGGTACCACGTCGTCTCAGGTGTTACACACCTTCACCCTTGACTCGGGTGCTTCCCGCTCCTTCTTTCGAGACCGCACCACACTCACGCCGCTTAGTTGGTCGGTTGCAATCTCCCTGGCAGACCCCTCTGGGGGTCCCATCCTTGCCCACTTCTCCACTGTCTTACCGTGTCCGGCAGCCCCTTTTGGCTCTTTATCGGGTCTTTACCTCCCCTCGTTCTCTACGAACTTGGTGAGTGGTGCTGACCTACAGGACGCAGGGCTTGACCAGTTCACTCCTGCGCGTCAGCGAGTGACCCACTGTACGTGTGCTAGGACGGGCCGACACTTGGCCATGTTTACCCGTCAGCCGGGGTCGAGCCTGTACACACTGACTACTGAGTCTCCTCAGATAGCTGCGTCGAGTCAGGTGTTTGCTGCAGCGTCCAGGTCTGGTCCTGAGTCTGCCCCCTGCTCGTGTCGTCTCCTGTCTCACGAGACTCTCCTCTGGCACCACCGCCTTGGTCACCCCTCCCTGCCTCGTCTCCGAGGAATGGCCTCTCGTTTCCTTGTCTCGGGTCTCCCCCGGTCCCTCCCTTCTCTTCCTCCGAGGCCTGGCCCCACCTGCGTTCCCTGCGTCGAGGGGCGGCAGCGCGCCGCTCCTCACTCCTCCGAGTTTCCTCCGACAGAGGCTCCGCTGCAGACGCTTCACATGGACGTGTGGGGCCCAGCCCGTGTCCATGGCCAGGGTCACAAGCGTTACTTCCTGCTGGTGGTTGACGACTACTCGCGTTACACCGCAGTCTTCCCCTTGCGCAGCAAGGGTGAGGTCACTGAGGTGTTGATCGACTGGATCCGCGCAGCTCGTCTCCAGCTCAGAGAGAGTTTCGGCTCGGACTTTCGTGTCTTGCGTCTGCACTCTGACAGAGGCGGTGAGTTTTCCTCTGACCTTCTGCGAGCCTTCTGTCGTGCACAGGGCATCCACCAGACGTTCACGCTTCCGGCCTCTCCACAGCAAAATGGGATTGCTGAGCGCCGCATTGGCATGGTCATGGACGTCGCTCGCTCGTCCATGATCCATGCGGCTGCTCCCCATTTTCTGTGGCCGTTCGCGGTTCAGTACGCGGCGCATCAGATCAACCTTCAGCCCCGGGTCTCCTTCCCGGAGACCTCCCCTACTCTGCGGTGGACGGGGAAGGTTGGTGTGAGAGTACGACGGCTTATGCCAGCTATTCTTGCTTGCCTTTACTTTATCATGCTATTTCTAGCATAGCATAATTATATGCATGCATGAATTGCTTGGCTCCCGCCCGCAATGTCATGGGGAACATGACAATGACGAGCGATCTCGTCGTCCCCATGCACGCTCACCTGTCAAACTTATATGCTATAGCTTGTTTAGGCTGTCTAGGCTAGGTGCTTTCCTATATTTATTATAGTTATAGCACCGAGCTAGGTTGCGTGCACCGAATTCTGGCTTTTCGGTTGCCACCGAATTGCCTTCTACCGAATTCGGGAAGGATCTGTTCGGGACGCTTCGCGACCCGCGGAACCTTCGCGTAACACCTGGTTACGGGGCCTTGTGTCGAGCCTATATATAGCCTCGTGTTGTACCCAGGTGATCATTCAATTTATATTCTCTTTTCTGAGCTCGATCCTAGATCCTCACACTTGGTAATCAGAGCCCGTTTTCACGCGAAGTTTTTCGACCACTAAAAAACCAGTCTTTAAAAACCGCGGGGGCGACGCAGTTAAACATCAATTTCGGGTACGTAAAACCGGTTCCGTGTTTCTTTCTCCCCCTCGATTCGGTTTTTCGGGCGTGCTAATGTCAGGCATGGAAGGCCAAGGCGACAACTACGCGACTACGAGCGACATCGCGTGTCAGAGGTCCACTGGTGATCCCCGATTGATCCTAGGGAAGGGTTACATGCACGTTGGCCTGGGGGGTTATGGGCGCACTGACCCGCTACTTACAAAGCCCTTTTATCCCAATGGTCTAGTGTTTGGGATTCTGACATGGTATCAGAGCGAAGGTCTCGGGTTCGAATCCCGGTGTATGCACTTCGGGCATCCCAGAGCGGGGGGGTGTCAGAGGTCCACTGGTGATCCCCGATTGATCGTAGGGAAGGGTTACAGGCACGTTGGCCTGAGGGGTTATGGGCGCACTGACCCGCTACTTAAAAAGCTCTGTTATCCCAATGGTCTAGTGGTTGGGATTCTGACATCGCGAGCCTCCGCACCGACATGGAGCAGACGCAGGCGACGCTTCGTCGACTCGAGGCTTTTCTGACAAGCCAACCAGGGTTCGCCACCGCAGCAGCAGCGACTGCAGCACCAACAACTCCAGCAGCAGTGGCGACACCGACATTTCACGGACCGATGGCACCACTGTCGCCAAACCTCGAAGCAGCACGACCGAGGCCCCCTGAAGCGTTCGATCCAAGCGCGAAGGGATACGACGTCCGGCGATTTGTGGCCACCCTCGAAATTTACTTCGAGGCCATTGGCTGTTCGACCCCGCAACACGACGCAACAAGGATTCGGCTCGCAGCGATGCTGTTACGTGGACCGGCACTCGAATGGATCTACTACAGTGACGTAGCCCGCGGGGAGAAAACGTGGCAGCAGTTTCGGGCAGATTTAATCGAGCGTTTCGAGCCGATTTATACGACCTACATGGCGCGGCAGCAGATATACCGACACAAGCAATACAGTAGTGTAGCACAGTATATGCACCAGATGGAGTTACTGTTCAACCGCATCACCGACCTTACCGAAGGCGAAGAAATCCAGGCGTACACAGAAGGGTTAAAAATGGAGATTCGGCGGCAGGTGATCGCGGCGAATTACGACAGCTACAGAGACATCGTGCGTGCTGCCGAACGTTACAATGCGTTGACTCGAGGTCAACCCAAAACACGACGCTTCACGCCGAACCGTACATTCTGCACGGAGCGATCGGCACCCCCCACGTTCGCCGAACCGATGGATATCGACAAATACGACTCGAAGCAGCAGCCGACAAAATGCGAATTTTGCGGCGCAGCAGGGCATCAGTTTTTGTCGTGCTACAAAATGAAGAAAGCACGTGCGGCACTCCGGGACGGTAACAGTGGAGCACCCCCGAAGTAAAAAAACGGGAATCGCCAGTAGCCGCGGATCGACCTGGCGATCGCGTAAAGATCCGAAAAGCAGGAAAAGGCGACGACGTGGCGACTTCGGAGCGGGTGAAAAAAGGAGAAAATGATGGCGCGAATCTAAAACGTCACGACCGGCCGGCATCAGGGGAAATCGCCGAGGCGAATGGTGGCTCCGCAAAAAAGACTCTGCACCGACCAGGAAACTCCAGCCGAACACCCACGAAAGTAAGAATTTGTTAAAGGTATCCTATAAAGATGCTCTAACGAAGAATGTTGCTTCTCGTGGTTTTCAAGCCTTTGAAAAATTCAGGGGAGATTTAGAGGCCAAGAAAAAGCCTTTAAAACCCGGGTCTCATATTTCCTAGTGTATTACACTTGGTTGGGCTAAAGCGCCTGTGATTGGGTAACGATAGGCGAGATTTGTGACGAGCTGTTTGGAAAAGAGAGACGACGCCTCAGTTCGTCTAAGCAAAAACCAAACGAGCCCCTCAGGCATGGAAAGCTCCCACACCTAAAAAACAGATCCGGCAGTTCTCTGCGACCAACTGAAACGACAAGACGCAATTGGGCCACCTTCACCAGGAAAAGCAGAGCAAAACTCTCACCTGTTAGTCTTAAAACCTCCGCTTAGGATGGTTCCTACGTATGTACCTCCACATCAAGATGCTGGCTTGAGTCGCTAAAACAGGGATAAAGCAGTCTATTAGAGACCATTTCGGACCAAATAACAGGGGACTTGCGAACAAATTCTGGTTGCGGATAACGCACTAATTGGCGAGTAAGGAATCGTCCAATGTCGGGAACGGTCGCAACGCCATCGCTTGTTACGAGGTAGCCAGTCCGTAACATTCCGGAGAGATGATGTCGCATTTCAGAATGCGCTCGGGTCGTCCATCTACGACAAGCGCGATTGCGTGAAAGGTCTGTGTGCGAGTGGCATGTGTGTGGGGTGTGTGTGAAAGCTTGTGTGCGTGCGAACGTGCGTGCGCATGCGCGTGTGTGTGCGTGCGCTTGCGCGTGTGCGTGTGGCGTGCGTGTGTGCGCGTGTGCGTGTACGTTCATCCGAAAAATCAGCACCCCAAAATGCTGCGCAAAACATACTTTCGGGGTTGCTTTGGGAATGCTGTTGGAAAGGTATCTCTGGGAATGCCGGGCATGATGCTTTTCGAGCAGACCGCGCGTGAGTTTCACCCAACACTTTGGGAACCAATCGTCGAGATCCGATTGTTTGGTTCGGAAATTACACTGATTGGCCGAGCGGTGAGCTCATCTCGTTTGGCGATTTGGATCATTGGTGCTCCGAATCTGTTGGAACTGACCCTGTTGGCCTGTGCACGAGGCGCGTCGAGCAATAATTTGTATAGAATGCAAAATAATACACCTTATCTACACTGCGGTTTCGTTATTATAAAAAATGTATATTATTATTGAATCAAATATTCAAAACAAATTAATAGCAATTCGTTATTGCAAAAATTCGCTATAATTCAATGCTGCGTATATATTGATCTATAATGACGTCACAGCACTGCCATAATGGTTCCTGCTTAATCCTCTAGTGTTTCTAAAGCTTCCTTGGATTGAATAATAATCAATATATATTCACAACCAGCGTCATGATACAAGAGAAACAATTACAAGAACATGAAAACAATCAAATACTCAGGCTGCTCTAGCACACACATTTGCGAGGAAGAATAACAGCTGCTCGAATAATTCAACTACAGGACCTGGACAATGAAACTGAATGTTAGTGAAAAAAAACAGACCGAGATAACATCTTACCAGCAGCAACACTCATCGTGAGCTTTCAGAAGGAGAAGACCTGCAAGGCAAACATGTGACCTACAAGGAAAAACATGCGACATGCAAGAACAGGCGACCTGCAAGAAACAGGCGACCTGCAAGTAACAACAAGTACAAGCAGAAACTACATGATCTAGCTACCACGGCATGCAAAGACCATGCCGACTGACGCTTTGCGTCGAGCGCCGAACGGGCTGATAGAAAAGAAAAACAGCCAAACAACAGGGTGTGCCGAACAAGGAAAAAAACACGCACAGTAAAACAGCAGGCCAACAACGCATAAAAAGTAGCATCGAACACCATGTCTTACGAAAATCAGCAGCGACGGCGAACAGGGTGGATCTAGCTGCAGTGCGTGATGCTGATATCTAGCTCGGCAATTCTGAAATGGGGTGCGGGAACATTGGCAGAGGGATGAGAGGGACGGGGCAAGTACTCAATGCGAGCGAGACACGCTAGAGATCGTGCAAGGCGAAGATTACACAGGCAAACAAGGCCGAAATTAATGTTACGAAGTCGGAATTGCAAGTTTTTAGGTTCCTTACCTTGAAGCGAGCGCGAATTCTTGGAGCTAAGCTTCGCGACACGCGAGCTTACAGGAGGGAAAAAAAACATCTCGAACTTGGACTTGGCTGTTGCGGGGACAGAGGTTATGACTAGAAACAGGGTGATGACTTCAGTAACAGAATTACGAACAGCTAAAACGAGAGGTATGGATTGTGGTCGTGAAAAGAATCGAGATAAAGGAGAAGCCGCACCTAACATGTGAAAGCCTGGCGACAAAAACGCCCACTCACGTACCAGCGGGGCAACTGCCAGCGTGGCTTAGAAAATGCTGATTCAACCACTCAGAGGCTCAGCAGTGGCACAGCGGTGTCAGGCGCTATCACAGGCGTGAGCAAGGATTGGACACAAAAGCAGTTCGGCGTACAGCGACGCACTGCGTCGCAATCGTACAGGTGTGTTTTGCAACTACCAGCTCGACAAAAGGAAAGGACTGTTGTACAGCACGGCAGTTCACGAACACAGCTGTACACAAAAATTGTGCCGAAGACCTGCCCACTAACAACTCATTTTACCGCCAAGGCCCAATTTCGGAAGTCAAAAATTACACAGACAAACTGTCACAAATGATAATAAATATAGGCGATTTCTGATCACAGGCAACAAGAATCCTACGCACAGTGAGGTTTATGACTGCATTGTACGTAGTAACTAAAACAAAACACATACAGCATGAATTCATTCATACAGTAACATCAAAATCATATGCGAATGATCTAAAAACCTAAACCCTATAAAACCTATATTCCACACTACACTCTGGCCAAGCCCAGTTGTATGCCCAATTAAAGTGTATAGTGACATCATATGTCACGTTCAAATGGTTATGCTTTATTGCACACATGTTGACGTTCACATGAGGAATAAATAGTTGATAGTACAAAGCTACAAGAAAAAATTGTGAAAAGAATGAACAGGAATGAGAATGACTAAGGAAAGATTGGGTACAAATACAACCCTAGAAACCCTGTACCTCATATGTGCTACCCCACTATAGCCTACAAACATGCATCAGCTATAATACTCTGACACACCCCCATAGGCTAAGTGGGGGAGAACAAGGGGTCACAAGACCAGTCAAGCAAAGCAAAGCGAAGAAAACTCAGGGTGGATCACAAAGTCACCACACAGTCCGAGCACAAGAGCAGGGCCAGAGGCCAGTTCACATGCAGGGGTACAGACATATATATAACACTAGACAAGCAAGAGCATGTATATATATATATGTCACAGTACAAGTGAAGTCAAGAGGAGAGCAAGTGAGGCAAGACAGGTACAAGACCCAGCTGGGTGCAAAAGCGCTGATGGTCACAAGGCGCGAGTGCCTTGGTGAACACATCAGCAGTGTTGGCCTCAGAGGCCACGTACGCAAGTCGCAACTGACCACGCTGTTGCAGCTCACGAGCAAGGAAGGAGCGGAGAGCAATGTGCTTCGTTCTGTGCTCCAAGCGCTGCTCTCGACACAAGGCCAGCATGGCCTTGTTGTCTACGTACAGCACTGGAGGAGAACGAGGGGGCTCTCCAAGGTCAGTCAGCAGGTAGGTGAGCCAGCGAAGCTCCTGTGCAGCCATGGCCCCGGCGTAGATCTCAGCCTCACAACTGGAGCCGAGAACCGAAGACGAGCGAGTAGACCGCCACGAGACAGAGCCGGAACCAAGGCTGAAGGTGTAACCCTGTGACGACCGCTGCGTAGCCTGGTCGTCAGCCCAAGAAGCGTCCGCGTGGCCGGTAAGGACCACTGGACTCCGCCCTCCAAGCACTAGCCCCATGCCCGACGTACTGCACAGGTAGCGCAATACCCTCTTCGCTGCAGCCATGTGCTCCGGTCTGTGTCTCCCAGGAGCAACATAGCGTGCAAGAATGCTCAGAGGGTATGCAAGGTCAGGTCGTGTGCAGGTCATCAGGTACATGAGGCAGCCAACAAGCTCTGCATACGGACCACTCGACTCTACGGACTCATCCGAAGGCAGAGCTGAGAGTGAGTGGCGAGTAGGCAGAGGAGTGGCCTGAGGCGAGGAGTACGTGAAGCCGAAGCGCTGAAGAACCTGCGGCACCATGTGTGACTGAGTCAAGGTAATGGTGCGGCGTGCTCTGTCCCGAGTGATCTGCAAGCCAAGGTAGCTGCGCAGTTCACCCAGGTCTGTGCACGTGTGTCTCTTCAGCAGCTCGGACTTCACGTAGGCGAGTCCAGGAGTGTCCGCTGTGGCAAAGACCAAGTCGTCGACGTACACGAGGATGTAAAACTGCGGCAGGGAAGTGTCCGTGCGAAGAAACAGCGACGGGTCAGCAGTAGAAGGAGCAAACCCAAGAGCCGCAAGCGTAGTCCTCAGTGTGTCGTGCCACTCACGCGGTGCCTGGCGGAGACCGTAGACTGGCCGTCGGAGGCTCCACTGGGTGCCAGGAGGGAAAGTCCCAGTGAAGCCAGGTGGACGGCGAAGCCAGATCTCCTCCTGCAGGCTACCCTGCAAGAACGCAGTGCTGAAGTCGAGAGAGTGAAGCTCGTAGTCGCGCTGAGCGGCTATGTGCAGCAGCACCCGAAGAGTAGTCATCTTCGGGGTGGGAGAGAAGGTCTGAAAGTAGTCAACTCCCTGCTGCTGACTGAAGCCACGAGCAACGTACCGTGCCTTGAAGACAGGTGGAGAGCCCGGCGGCCGCTTCACCCTGAAGATCCACATGCCACTGACGATGTTCGCCCCAGGAGGGGGAACCGCGTCAACGTAGGTGCCTGTGGACTTCCAGGAAGCCATCTCTGCATCCATAGCTGCCTGCCACTGAGAGGAGTAGGGACCCTCTACGGCCTCCGCGTAAGAACGCGGAGTTGGGATGTCTAGTGCATCCGGGTCTCCCTCAGGGGCAAGCAGTACAGACGCGAGATGAGGTGAAGCAGCCGCTAGACACTGTAACTCCTCCTGCCTGTCCTCTAGGACGTCTGTGCCAAGAGCACACTCACCCCCGACGGACGGAGGACAGACAGACGCAGACTCAGCAACAAGACTAGCAGCGTAGTCGAGACGACAGCGAGCAGCAAAGTCGACGAGCTCAGCGACTAGAGCAGACGCAGCAGTGGACTCAAAAGAGGGGTCAGTGACGACAGTAGCAAGGAGACGTGTGACAGTAGGACTGGCAGCACGAAGAGAGTCCGACTCAGGGTCGGCAAGCGCAGGAAGAGAGGACTCAGGAGGAGAAGGCAAAGGGGCACGCAGAGGAGCAGTGGACGGACGCAAAGACATCCGGTGCGTGCCAGGGACAGGAGGAGGACGCTGACGCGAACTGCGACCACTAGCGCGAGCAGCACGAACAGGCGACGCGGGACGAGACGCAGGCTCACGACGCTCAGCAAGACCTCCAGTAGGACCAGTGTAAGGAGAGGGAGCAGGCAGTGGAGAGGAAGGCTCCAGCAGGGACTGCGACTGGACAGGCGGTGGACCCTCTACTAGAGGAGAAAGACCAAGAACCTGCTGCAGGAGCGGAACGAAGTACGGCCGAGGCCACGCGGCAGCTCCAGACTCAGCAGGGACAGCACCACCACCCTCAGCGATAGCACCAGCGCCACCCACACCTCCATCGGCAGGACCAACAACAGTAGGCTCAACACCAACGCCCTCAGCAGCTCTAGCTCCAGGAGGACCCGCAGGTCCAGCAGCTCCGGGACCGGCAGCACCCGCACCCTCGACGGTCGAAGAAGCTCCAGCTCCAGCTCCAGCAGCACCTCCAGACTCAGCAGCACGCCTCCAGCGGCGAGCGAACCACTCGCGCAGCTCCTGTGGAGAGAGGGGCTCCCGGCGAGACGCAGCAGCAGGAGAAACCCCAGTCTCAGCAGCTCCAGACGCAGCACCCCCAGGCTCAGCAGCTCTCGACCCAGCACCCCCAGACCCAGCACCTCCAGGCACAGCACCCCCAGGCTCAGCACCCCCAGGCTCCGCACCCTCCGCAGTAGCACCCTCAGGCCCAGCACCCCCAGCAGTAGCACCCCCAGGCTCAGCACCCCTGCGCACAGCACCCCCAGAGTCAGCACCCCCAGGCTCAGCACCCGCAGCAGCACCAGAGTCACCAGTAACCTCGACCGGGTCAACGGCGTCTACCTGGGACACACCTGAGGGGGCAGGAACCTGAGGGGGGAGGGGGTCTACCGGGGGGGGAACCGGCACAAGGAAGTCCGGGGGAGGGGGGAGGGAAGGAGTGCGGTAGGGGAAGAGACGGTAGAAGGGGACTGACTCGTCGAACGTGACGTCCTGGGAGGACAGAACACGACGAGAGGAGGGGTGGTAAAACTGCCACCCTGGGGCGTCAGTGGGGAAGCCAAGGAAGACACAGGGAGCAGCACGAGGGGACAGCTTGTCCGCAGACAAGTCGCGGACAAACGCCCGAGATCCCCAGACACGGAACACAGACGCATCGCCAACCTTCCCCGTCCACAGCAAGGCTGGGGACATCGCAGGCCGAGAGACCCGGGGGTGAAGGTTGAGCTGATGCGCCGCGTACCTCACCGCAAACGGCCACAGAAAATGGGGGGCAGCCGCATGCATCATGGACGTACGAGCGACATCCATGACCATGCCAATGCGGCGCTCAGCAATCCCATTTTGCTGTGGTGAGTCCGGAAGCGTGAAGGTCTGGCGAATCCCCCGTGCACGACAGTAGTCCCGCAGAAGGCGAGAAGAGAACTCTCCGCCTCTGTCCGAGTGCAGACGCAGAACAGGAAAGTCCGAGCCGAAGCTCTTCCTGAGCTGGAGACGAGCCTCGCGGATCTAGTCGATCAGCACCTCAGTGACCGCACCCTTGCTGCGCAAGGGGAGGACTGTGGTGTAACGCGAGTAGTCGTCAACCACCAACAGGAAGTAGCGCTCGTAACCCTGCCCACGGACGGGGGCTGGGCCCCACACATCCATGTGAAGCGTCTGCAGGGGAGCCTCTGTCGGGGGGAAGTGGGAGGAGTGAGGAGTAGCCCGGAGGCGACCCTCGACACAGGGGACACAGGAAGGTCCTGGCCCGGAGGGGAGAGGAGGGAGAGACTGGGGAAGACCAGAGACAAGGACACGGGAAGCCATGCTCCGAAGACGGGGCAAGGAGGGGTGGCCAAGACGGTGGTGCCACAGGAGAGTCTCGTGAGACAGGAGGCGACAAGAACAGGGGGCAGACTCAGGACCTGACCGGGACGCAGCAGCAAGCACCTGACCCGACGCAGCCACCTGACCAGACGCAGGGACAGGAGGAGACTCAACGGTCAGGTGTAGAGACTCGACCCCGGCCGACGCGAGAACGTGGCCAGGTGTCGGCCTGTGCGTGCCTCCGTGCAGTGGGTCACCCGCTGACTCGCAGGAGTGAACTGGTGAACCCCCACATCCTGCAGGTCCGCTCCACTCACCAAGTTTGTAGAGAACGAGGGAAGTTACAGACCAGACAGGGTGCCCGAAGGGGCAGCCGGACACGGGAGGACAGTGGAGAAGTGAGAAAGGACAGGACCCCCAGAGGGGTCAGCAAGGGAGACCGCAACCGGCCGGCCGAGCGGCGTAAGGGTAGTGCGGTCTCGAAAGAAGGAGCGAGAAGCCCCAGAGTCAAGTGTGAAAGTGAGGGAGGACGAGGACGACGCAGTACCTGAGAGCGCAGACGCACTGGCACCTAGAGCAGCAGCCTCACAAGCACCTAGCGCAGCAGCACCAATGCCCGGGTCGGGCTGGAAACACCGGTAACCCTCATTCTCCTCACTATAATCCACAGCATACATAGGAGCAAGGATAGCATCAAAATCAAGATCAAAGATCGCTACACCAGCCCTTAGAAGCTCATCCCAGCGAGGGATCTCACTAGCCCCAGGGAACTGCCGACGCCAAGCGTCCGTCAGGCGGCCAAAGCAGCGCTGGGTGGCGTGGGCACCCCCACACTGCTCACCCGCGCGGTCGCCGGAACGAAGAACGTAGGTGCAGGGACCAGTACCCCCACCCCTCTGACGCCCAGCGTACCACTCACGAAGCTGCTGAGGCGGAGAGATGTCCCGCGAGCGCTGCTGCGTCTGCCGCTGCGAGCGGTGGGCACCACCACCGCCGCTACGCTGCTGGGTACCACCCCGACCAGCTCCACCTCCTCCACCACCACCGCCTCCTCCGCTGCCGCCTCCACCCCCTCCACCTCCGCCGCCTCCACCCCCGCCGCTGCCTCCACCACCACCGCTGGCACCACCACCACCGTCTCCGCCGCTGCTGCCACCACCACCACCACCCCCGCCACTAGTCCCGCCGCCACCCCCACTCCCTCCGCCACCACCGCCGCCACCGCCACCGCTTCCTCCAGCTCCACCCGCGCCCTTGCCCCCCTTGCCCTTGGTGGAGCGACGTCTCCCACTAGGGGTAGACGCCGCGCCGACCGACTCAAGACCAAGCAGGTCGGCAGCAGCAGCAGAGGCAACAGAAGGCAGCAAGGGGGAAGGAGAGCACCCCTCAAAGATGGGGGTGCGAGGGTCACCACGAGAAGCACCTACAGCGACTATGCTCTTCTTCGCTGCGAGGAGGGCCTTCTCGAGGAGGTCGACGGTGAGGGTGGTGGGAGAGACTGCGAGAAAGTGGTCCCTGACGAAGCGAAGGGAGTCAGGGAGGCGCACAACTACGTAGTAGAGAGCGATGTACATGGGGGGTGGGTTCTTAGCGCAAAACTCAGCAGGAAGGGCGGCGCGGTAGCGAGTGTCGCTAGTGCGGAGGTGCGTAATGAGGTCAGCGACAGTGGGAAAGGCAGAGAGGTCAGGAAAGAGGTAGGGAAGCATGAGACGGCTCAGTGCAGCAGTGGCAGGGGAGGAGTAGCGCGCAACTACAGCGTCGTACAAGGTCTGAGCACTCTTGTACTGACTAAAGTGCGCACGCTCAGAGGTAGGGAGGTGGCGACGCACAGCAAGACGTGCAGCAGCATCGCGGGTGGCCCACTGAGAGCGGACAGTGGGATCAGCATCAGCAGCAGGAGCAGGAGAGGCGCCAGAGGTGAGGTCAAAGAGAGAAAGGCTGTCAGCCCTGTCGCACTGTAAGAACAGCTGCAGGTCGTCTAACCAGACCTCAAAATCAATGGCGCGACCCTCAGCGTCAAAAGCTAGGACACTAGGGGTAGCCATGGCGACGTCAGCGAAGCAGTGCAAGCAGTAGGGGAAGAGCACGCAGTGACAGTGCGACTGTGCTCACCAGGCAGGGCAGGCCGGGAAACTCTGCAGAAGGGCGGCTCGGCGACTCAGCGACTCGGCTGCTGGGCGGCTCGGCTCCAGGGCGGCTCGGCGGCAGGGCGGCTCGGGTGCAGGGCGGCTCGGCGCCCGGGCGGCTCGGCGGCAGGGCGGCTCGGGTGCAGGGCGGCTCGGCTCCCGGGCTGCTCGGCGGCAGGGCGGCTCGGGTGCAGGGCGGCTCGGCTCCCGGGCGGCTCGGGTGCAGAACGGGGCCGGGACAGGGGACGGCGGGGCCGTCAGGGTGCAGCGGCGGGGCCGGCAAGGTGCAGCGGCGGGGCCGTGACAGGGGACGGCGGGGCCGTCAGGGTGCAGCGGCGGGGCCGGCAGGGTGCAGCGGCGGGGCCGGGACAGGGGACGGCGGGGCCGTCAGGGTGCAGCAGCGGGGCCGGGACAGGGGACGGCGGGGCCGTCAGGGTGCAGCGGCGGGGCCGTCAGGGTGCAGCGGCGGGGCCGGCAGGGTGCAGCGGCGGGGCCGGGACAGGGGACGGCGGGGCCGTCAGGGTGCAGCGGCGGGGCCGACTGGTGCAGAGGCGGGGCCGTCAGGGTGCAGCGGCGGGGCCGTGACAGGGGACGGCAGGGCCGTGACAGGGGACGGCGGGGCCTTTAGGGTGCAGCGGCGGGGCCGACAGAGGTGCAGCGGCGGGGCCGGTAGGGTGCAGCGGCGGGGCCGGGAGTAGGACGGCGGGGCCGTCAGGTGATGGGGCCCGCTGCAGCGACGAAGAGGCCGCGCGGCCGGCGTGAGGGCGGCGCGGCGCGGCAGAGCCGAGAGGGCGGCGCGGCGCGGCCGTAAGGCCAGCGCTACGTGGGGCCCGGGCCGCGCGCGCGAAAAAAAAAAAAGGGAGTCGCGCGCGCGACTCTCGGGGCGCCACAAGGGCAGCGCGACAAGCACTAGGGGGAGCGCGCCTCGGGGAGAATAGGGCGCGCTCCGGGCAGAAAAAAAATCGTGGGTGGGCCCTTAAAAAAAAACGGTCCTTAGGAGGGACCCGCTCTATACCATGTGAAAAGAATGAACAGGAATGAGAATGACTAAGGAAAGATTGGGTACAAATACAACCCTAGAAACCCTGTACCCCATATGTGCTACCCCACTATAGCCTACAAACATGCATCAGCTATAATACTCTGACAAAAATGACTTTAATCTGATGTGTTCATAACATGTACGCAAGATGTCACCGTTTAATCGTCTGGACGTTTTTTTTATACATATTTCTTCTCACATTCAGGCAGTACATCCTAATCCCTAGCCATATGAATTGGTTTGAGACCATTCGCACAACTACGCAGCACGTGACGCTTGTTGGTACGTTTGATGGCATGAAACTGTGCAGGGATAGGCATGAACGCAACATGTCACCATTTAATCATTTGGACGATTTGTTTAGCCCTATTTCTTCTCACATTCAGGTAATAAATCCTATTCCCTAGCCACAGGAACTGGTTTGAGACCATTCGCACGGCTACGCAGCACGTGACGCTTGTTTGTGCGTTCGATGACATGAAACTGTGCAAGGATAGGCACGTATGCAACATGTCACCGTTTAATCATCTGAATGTTTTTTTAGCCCTATTTCTCCTCACATTCAGGTATTCAATCCTTTTCCCTATCCATAGGAACTGGTTTGAGATCATTCGCACAACTACGCAGCACGTCACGCTTGTTTGTGCGTTTGATGTCATGAAACTGTGCAAGGATAGGCAAGTACGCAACATGTCACCGTTTAATCGTTTGGATGTTTCTTTTAGCCCTATTTCTTCTCTTGTTCGGGTAGTACATTCTATTACCTAGCCATAGGAACTGGTTTGAGACCATTCGCACAACTACGCAGCACGTGGCGCTTGTTTGTGCGTTTGATGGCATAAAACTGTGCAGGGATAGGCATGAACGCAACATGTCACCATTTAATCGTTTGGATGTTTTGTTTAGCCCTATTTATTCTCACATTCAGGTAATAAATCCTATTCCCTAGCCACAGGAACTGGTTTGAGACCATTCGCACGACTACGCAGCATGTGACGCTTGTTTGTGCGTTCGATGGCATGAAACTGTGCAAGGATAGGCACGTATGCAACATGTCATCGTTTAATCATCTGAATGTTTTTTTAGCCCTATTTCTCCTCACATTCAGGTATAACATCCTATTCCCTATCCATAGGAACTGGTTTGAGATCATTCGCACAACTAGGCAGCACGTGACGCTTGTTTGTGCGTTTGATGTCATGAAACTGTGCAAAGATAGGCATGTACGCAACATGTCACCGTTGAATCGTTTGGATGTTTTTTTTTAGCCCTATTTCTCCTCAAATTCAGGTATTACATCCTATTACCTAGCCATAGGAAGTGGTTTGAGATCATTCGCACAACTACGCAGCACGTGACGCTTGTTTGCGCGTTTGATGGTATGAATCTGTGTAGGGATAGGCATGTAATCAACATGTCACAATTTTTTTGTCTGGATGTCTTTTTTAGCCCTATTACTCCTAACATTCAGGTATTACATCCTATTCTCTAGCTAGAGGAGTTGGTTTGAGATCATTCGCACAACTACGCATCACGTGACGCTTGTTTGCGCGTTTGATGGTATGAAACTGTGCAGGGTCCGTGGGCAGGGTCACGAGCGCTACTTCCTGCTGGTGGTTGACGACTACTCGCGTTACACCACAGTCTTCCCCTTGCGCAGCAAGGGTGATGTCACCGAGGTGTTGATCGACTGGATCCGCGCAGCTCGTCTCCAGCTCAGGAAGAGTTTCGGCTCGGACTTTCCTGTTCTGCGTCTGCACTCGGACAGAGGCGGAGAGTTCTCCTCCGGCCTTCTGTGAGCCTACTGTCGTGCACGAGGCATCCGCCAAACCTTCACGCTTCCGGACTCTCCACAGCAGAATGGGATTGCTGAGCGCCGCATCAGCATGGTCATGGACGTCGCCCGTACGTCCATGATGCATGCGCCTGCCCCCCATTTTCTGTGGCCGTTTGCGGTTCGGTACGCGGCGCATCAGATCAACCTTCAGCCCAGGGCCTCCATGCCGAAGACCTCCCCAGCTCTGCTGTAGACGGGGAAGGTTGGCAATGCGTCGGCGTTCCGTGTCTGGGGATCTCGGGCGTTTGTCCGCGACTTGTCCGCGGACAAGCTGTCCCCTCGTGCTGCTCCTTGCGTCTTCCTGGGTTTCCCCCCTGACGCACCTGGGTGGCAGTTTTACCACCCCACCTCTCGTCGTGTTTTGCCCTCCCAGGACGTCACGTTCGACGAGTCGGTCTCCTACTACCGGCTCTTCCCCTACCGCACTCCGTCCCTTCCCCCGCCGCCGCTCTTCTATGTCCTAGGTCCCCCCCCGGTAGACCCCCTTCCCCCTCAGGGTCCTGCCCCTTCAGGTGTGTCCCAGGTAGACGCTGCTGAGCCTGTCGAGGTCACTGGTGACTCTGGTGCTGCTGGGGGTGCTGAGCCTGGGGGTGCTACGCCTGGGGGTGCTGAGACTGGGGGTGCTGAGCCTAGGGGTGCGGAGTCTGGGGGTGCTGAGCCCGCTGCTTCAGTTCCTACCGGTTCTCCGGGTCTTCCTTCCCGCCGGGAGCCGCTCTCTCCACTGGAGCTGCGTTAGTGGTTTGCTCGGCGCTGGAGGCGAGCTGCTGGAGCTGGAGGTGCTGCGGGTACTGGTGGTTCTGTTACTGCTGAGGGAGCTGGTGCCACGGGTCCGGGAGGTGCTCGTACTGAGAGTACTGGAGCTGCCGGGCCCGGGGGTGCCTCTGGAGCTGGAGCTGCTGCGGGTACTGGCGCGGAGTCTGCGGCTGTTGGTCCTGGAGGCGGTCCTGCTGGGGGTGCCTCTGGAGCTGGAGCTGCCGCGGGTGCTGGCGCTAAGTCTCCGGCTGTCAGGCCTGTAGAGGGTACTACTGGCGCTGCTGGATGTGCTGGAGTTGGAGCTGCTACTGGTACTAGCACTGCCTCTGGAGGTACTGGTGCTGTCCCTGCTGAGTCTGGAGTTGCTGCGCGACCTCGGCCGTACTTCGTTCCGCTCCTTCAGCAGGTTCTTGGTCTCCCGCCTTCCACTGGTCCTTCTCCTCCCTTAGAGTGTCCGCAGCCTGTCCCGTCGCAGTTACAGTTACAGCCCACCTCTCCACTGCCTTCTCCGTCTCCGTACACTGGTCCTACTGGAGGTCTTGCTGAGCATCGTGCGCCTGCATCCCGCCCTGCGTCGCCTGTCCGTGCTGCTCGCCCTAGTGGTCGCGGTTCGCGTCAGCGTCCTCCTCCTGTCCCTGGCACGCACCGGATGTCTCTGCGTCCGTCCACTACTCCTCTGCGTGCCCCTTTGCCTTCTCCTCCTCAGTCGTCTCTTCCTGCACTTGCCGACCCAGAGTCAGACTCTCTTCGTGCTGCCAGTCCTACTGTCACGCGTCTCCTTGTGACTGTTGTCACTGACCCTTCCTTTGAATCCACTGCTGCGTCTGCCTTTGTTGCTGAGCTGGTTGACTTTGTTGCCGCGTATCGTCTAGACTACGCCGCCAGTCTTGTTGTTGAGTCTGAGTCTGTTGAGTCTGCGTCTGCCTGTCCTCCGTCCGTCGGGGGTGACTGTGCTCTTGGCACGGACGTCCTTGAGGACACGCAGGAGGAGTTCCAGTGCTTTGCCGCCGCTTTGCCCCATCTCGTGTCCATGCTTGTTGCCCCTGAGGGAGACTCGGATGCTCTAGACATCCCGACCCCACGCTCTTACGCAGAGGCGATGGCCGGTCCCTACTCCTCTCAGTGGCAGTCAGCCATGGATGCAGAGATGGCTTCCTGGAAGTCCACAGGCACCTACGTCGATGAGGTTCCCCCACCTGGGGCGAACATCGTCAGTGGCATGTGGATTTTCAGGGTGAAGCGGCCGCCGGGTTCTCCGCCTGTCTTCAAGGTGCGGTACGTGGCTCGTGGCTTCAGTCAGCGGCATGGAGCTGACTTCTTCCAGATCTTCTCCCCGACCCCGAAGATGACCACTCTTCGGGTTCTGCTGCATGTCGCCGCTCAGCGTGACTACGAGCTCCACTCTCTTGACTTCAGCACTGCGTTTTTGCAGGGCCGCCTGCACGAGGAGATCTCGCTACGCCGCCCTCCGGGTTTCACTGGGTCGTTCCCTCCTGGTACCCAGTGGAGCCTCCGGCGGCCGGTCTACGGTCTCCGCCAGGCGCGGCGTGAGTGGCACGACACACTGAAGACTACATTGTGGCTCTTGGGTTTGCTCCCTCTACTGCTGACCCGTCATTGTTTCTACGCACCGACACCTCGCTGCCGCCGTTCTACATCCTCATGTACGTCGACGACTTGGTCTTTGCCACTGCGGACACTGCCGCACTCGCCCACGTGAAGTCCGAGCTGCAGAAGAGACACACGTGCACAGACCTGGGTGAATTGACAAGCTATCTTGGCTTGCGGATCACCCGGGACAGAGCAGGCCGCACCATTACCCTGACTTAGTCACACATGGTGCAGCAGGTCCTTCAGCGCTTCGGCTTCACGTACTCCTCGCCTTAGTCAACTCCTCTGCCTATAGGACACTCGCTCTCAGCTCTGCCTTCGGATGAGTCCGTAGAGCCGAGTGGCCCGTATCCAGAGCTTGTGGGTTGCCTCATGTACCTGATGACCTGCACTCGACCTGACCTCGCATACCCTCTCAGCATCTTAGCACGCTATGTTGCTCCCGGCCGTCACCGGAAGGAGCACATGGATGCAGCTAAGAGGGTGTTGCGCTACTTGTGCAGTACGTCGGGCATGGGGCTAGTGCTTGGAGGGCGAGACTGGCCTGTTCTCACTGGGCACTCAGACGCTTCTTGGGCGGACCACCAGGCTACTCAGCGGTCGTCTCAGGGTTACACCTTCAGTCTTGGCTCTGGCTCTGTCTCTTGGCGTTCTACACACTCTTCTTCTGTTCTCAGCTCCAGCTGTGAGGCTGAGATCTACGCCACGGCCATGGCTGCCTAGGAGCTTTGCTGGCTCACCTACCTGCTGACTGACCTTGGAGAGCGGCCTCGTTCTCCTCCAGTGCTGTACGTCGACAACAAGGCAGCCATTGCCTTGTGTGAGGAGCACAGACTGGAGCACAGGACGAAGCACATTGCTCTGCGGTACTTTCTTGCTCGAGAGCTGCAGCAGCGCGGTCAGCTTCGTCTGCGTCACGTGGCCACTAAGGCCAACACTGCTGATGTGTTCACCAAGGCGCTTCCGCCTTGTGACCATCAGCGCTTTTGCACTCTTCTAGGTCTTGTGCCTACTGAGCCTCACTTGCTTACCTCTTGACCTTGCTTGTACTGTTGCATGTATATACCTGCTCTTGCTTGTTTAGCACTGTTATATATATGCTGTGTTGCATGTGAACTGGCCTTGTGGCCTTGAACTTGTGCTCAGAATGTGTGGTGACGGTTTGATCCACCCTGTGCTTGCTTTGCTTTGCTTTGCTTGACTGGTCTTGTGACCCCTTGTTCTCCCCCACTTTGCCTATGGGGGTGTGTCAGATTACTGTAGCTGATGCATGTTTGTAGGCTGTAGTGGGGTAGCTCATATGGGGTACAACTTTCTAGGGCTGTATTTGTACCCAACTTTGACTTAGTCATGTCATTCTTGTCTCAGATTCTCACAAGATAGGCATTGATTACATTATGCACATTTGTAATGCTTTAGAGCACAACTATTGCATTTAAAGGTAAATGTTTTAGAATCAAAGTCTGTGTAGATAATGTGCTATTATTACATTTTTCAGTTCGCCAGCACAGCAGTTTGGTTCGAGGCCCAGAGCCAATGGGACACGGATGCCCAGTTCCGGGCCTCGATCTAGGTGTCCCGAGGCTCAAATATATGGTCGACCCCGCCAAATGAGCACTTTGACGAATCAGGGGATTTCCAAAGCTGCCAACATGTCTGCCCAAGCAGTTTCGAGAGTCCCGAAGCAGCAATGCCTGATTTCGTTTCGACGCGACGCGTTGAAAGCATCTTTCCCCACTCTGTTGAACAAGGTACTTCAAACATACCCCACGAAACCCTACTTTTTGAGGGGCCCCATTTTTGGGATGTTTGCGTGCACATACGCGTGCGTGCGTGCATATGTGCGTGCGTGCGCGCGCGTGCGTGGGCATGCGTGAGAGCAAGCGTGCATGTGTGTGTGCGTGCGCGTGCGTGCGGGTGTGCACCTATATGTATTCTTATCATTCAGTGCATGTGCAAAAAAATGCACAAGTCATGTTGCCACACGTCCCTCAGGGCGTATTCCAGCGCAGGGACACCATCCGAAGTTGGGACACCTGGTTGACTTTTTCATTTGATTTCGAATGAAGGTCTATTTATTATGATACCCCGTAGTTCGAAAGGCTGGTTTGATTCTCAAACCCAATCTTGCGTCAGAAGTAACTTTCTTGATATGTTGGGCGAACTCCTGTTTTCCGCGCCTACTCAACTCACTGACACGTGTAACGTGCGGTGTACTGAAATTGTGCAGTTTTTAGTGTGCATATTCCAGAATTGAAAATTTCAAAGCATTGTGTCTAGGTCACGTTGAACTAGGGGAAGTAGGCATGCAGCACGAGAAAACGCTCAAAGTGTCCCCACTTCGCATGGTGTCCCTGCGTTGGAATACGCTCTCAGCCTTCACATCCCGGTGCTCACACCTCCCTTTCCCCCAACTGCCATCTGCGCCTTGAGACACAACACACATCCTTTTTACTCCCCTCCCCTGCTCTCCCCTTCACCCTCTCCCCTTCCCTCTCTCTCCTTCCCTCTCTCCCTTTCCTCTCTCCCATTCACCCTCTCCCCTTCCCTCTCTCCCCTTCCCTCTCTCCCCTTCCTCTCTCCCCTTCACCCTCTCCCCTTCCCTCTCTCCCCTTCCCTTTCTCCCTTTCCTCTCTCCCCTTCACCCTCACCCTTTCCCTCTCTCCCCTTCCCTCTCTCCCCTTCCTCTGTCCCCTTCACCCTCTTCTCCTCCTGTCGGGAGCTGTTCTCAGGTCAGCCCATCCACGCCATCAGCAGCTCGCTCCTCTCCCACCCCTCCACCAACCCATTCACCCATTCTCGCAACCGTCCCGCCACACCCCTTCGCGACTCTCCCCTTACCCTCGCATCACGCCCATCCCTTTCTCTTTGCTTCCAGCCATGTCGCGTCGCTTCCTGTAATGTCGCGTCGCTGCTTATCGAGTCCTAACCCTCGCCTTTCAGCCGCGTTGCTGCTTATCCGGTCCTAACCCTCGCCTTTCCTAGCGAAGGACCTGCTCTGAAACCATGTCAAAAGTACGAAACAGGAATGAATGAACTAGAAGTGAAATGAGTACAAGTACCTAGCCCTAGAATTGTGTACCCCCTATAGGCTAACCCACTGTAGCCTAAACAAGCACAACATATAATGTTTGACACACCCCCATAGGCAAAGTGGGGGAGAACTAGGGGTCACAAGACCAGTGAAGACAAAGCAAAGCAAAACAAGCTCAGGGTGGATCTCAAGGATACCACACAAATTCCGAGCACAAGCAAGTGGTCATAAGAACAGTTCACATGCAGGTTCATAATAGAGCAAGAGGTACAATGATCACAACCTAGCAAGAGTGAACATGCAGGTATATATATAGAGATCACACTACAAACAGAGTCAAGAAGTAAGCAAGTGAGGTCCAGTAGGCACAAGGCCCAGAAGAGTGCAAAACCGCTGATGGTCAACAGGCGGAAGCGCCTTGGTGAACACATCAGCAGTGTTGGCCTCAGTGGCCACGTAACGTAGACGGAGTTGACCACGCTGCTGCAGCTCTCAAGCAAGGAAGTAGCGCAGAGCAATGTGCTTCGTTCTGTGCTCCAGTCTATGCTCCTGACACAAGGCAATGGCTGCCTTGTTGTCGACGTACAGCACTGGAGGAGAACAAGGCCGCTCTCCAAGGTCGGCCAGCAAGTAGGTGAGCCAGCGTAGCTCCTGGGCCGCCATGGCTGTGGCGTAGATCTCAGCCTCACAACTGGAGCTGAGAACAGAAGAAGAGCGTGTAGAACGCCAAGAAACAGAGCCAGAGCCAAGACTGAAGGAGTAACCCTTAGACGACCGCTGAGTAGCCTGGTCGTCTGCCCAAGAAGCGTATGAGTGCCCAGTGAGAACGACTCAGTCTCGCCCTCCAAGCACTAGCCCCATGCTCGACGTACTGCACAAGTAGCACAGCACCCTCTTAGCTGCATCCATGTGCTCCTTCCGGTGACGGGCGGGAGCGACATAGCGCGCAAGGATGCTAAGAGGGTATGCAAGGTCAGGTCGAGTGCAGGTCATTAGGTACATGAGGCAACCCACAAGCTCTGGATACGGGCCACTCGGCTCTACGGACTCATCCGAAGGCAGAGCTGAGAGCGAGTGACCGGTAGGCAGAGGAGTGGGCTGAGGCGAGGAGTACGTGAAGCGGAAGCGCTGAAGGACCTGCTGCACCATGTGTGACTGAGTCAAGGTGATGGTGCACCGTGCTCTGTCCCGGGTGATCCGCAAGCCAAGATAGCTTGTCAGTTCACCCAGGTCTGTGCACGTGTGTCTCTTCTGCAGCTCCGACTTCACGTGGGCGAGTCCAGCAGTGTCAGCAGTGGCAAAGACCAAGTCGTCGACGTACACGAGGATGTAGAGCGGCGGCAGCGAGGTGTCGGTGCGTAGAAACAGCGACGGGTCAGCAGTAGAAGGAGCAAACCCAAGAGCCGCAAGTGTAGTCCTCAGTGTGTCGTGCCACTCACGTGGCGCCTAGCGGAGACCGTAGACTGGCCGCCAGAGGCTCCACTGGGTACCAGGAGGGAACGACCCAGTGAAGCCAGATGGGCGGCGCAGCCAGATCTCCTCGTGCAGGCTGCCCTGTAGGAAAGCAGTGCTGAAGTCAAGAGAGTGGAGCTCGTAGTCACGCTGAGCAGCGAGGTGCAGCAGAACCCGAAGAGTGGTCATCTTCAGGGTCGGGGAGAAGGTCTGGAAGAAGTCAACTCCCTCTCGCTGACTGAAGCCTCGTGCAACGTAACGCGCCTTGAAGACAGGCGGAGAACCCGGCGGCCGCTTCACCCTGAAGATCCACATGCCACTGACGATGTTCGCCCCACGTGGGGGAACCTCGTCGACGTAGGTGCCTGTGGACTTCCAGGAAGCCATCTCTGCGTCCATGGCTGTCTGCCACTGAGAGAAGTAGGGACCGGCCATCGCCTCTGTGTAAGAGCGTGGGGTCGGGATGTCTGGTGCATCCGGGTCTCCCTTAGGTGCAACAAGCATGGACACGAGATGGGGCAAAGCAGCGGCAAAGCAATGAAACTCCTCCTGCCTGTCCTCAAGGACGTCAGTGCAAAGAGCACACTAACCCCCGACGGACGGAGGACAGTCAGACTCAGACTCAGCGACAAGGCTAGCAGCGTAGTCTAGACGACAGGCAGCAGCAAAGTCAACAAGCTCAGCGACTAGAGCAGACGCAGAAGAGGACTCAAAGGTAGGGTCAGTGACAACGGTAGCAAGGAAACGTGTGACAGTAGGACTGGCAGCACGAGCAAGGTCTGACGGCGGGTCAGCAACGGTAGGAAGAGAGGACGCAGGAGGAGACGGCAGAGGGACGCGCTGTGGAGCAGTGGACTGACGCAAGGTCATGTAGTGAGTGCCTAGGACAGGAGGAGGACGCTCACGTGGAACATGACGACTAGTGCGTGCAGTGCGGACATGCGACTCTGGACGAGACTCACAAGGCACAGGACCAGACTCAGGTGACGGAGGGCGAGACTCAGGCTCACGACGCTCCGTGAAGCTACCCGTCGGCGCAGTGTAAGGAGAAGGACCAGGCAGTGGAGAGGCTGGTTGTAACTGTGACTGCGACAGGACTGGTGGTGGACTCAGTAGAGGAGGAGGAGGAGGACCAGGAGGGGGCGGAAGGTCAAGAACGTGCTGAAGGAGTGGAACGTAGTACGGCCGTGGCCGCTCAGCAACTCCAGCTCCAGACTCCTCAGCAGCTCCAGTACCTCCAGTACCAGTAGCACCCCCAGCAGCTCCAGCACCAGTAGCACTAGTACCTGCAGCACTTCTAGTAGCTCCAGCAGTACCAGTACCAGCAGCACCAGTACCAGCAGCACCTCCCGCAGCTCCTGTAGCACCAGCACCAGCAGCACTAGTACTAGTAGTACCTCCAGCAGCTCCAGCAGTACCTCCAGCAGCTCCAGCAGCTCCAGCAGTACCAGCAGCACCTCCAGCAGCTCCAGCAGCACCAGCTCCAGCAGCACCAGCACCAGCAGCACTAGTACCAGCAGCACCTCCAGCAGCTCCAACAGCACCAGCAGCACCTCCAGCAGCTCCAGCAGCACCAGCTCCAGCAACACCAGCACCAGCAGCACTAGTACCAGTAGCACCTCCAGCAGCTCCAGCAGCACCAGCACCAGCAGCACTAGTACCAGCAGTACCTCCAGCAGCTCCAGCAGTACCTCCGGCAGCTCCAGCAGCTTCAGCAGTACCTCCAGCAGCTCCTGCAGCACCTCCAGCAGCTTCAGTAGCACCAGCAGCACCTCCAGCAGCACCAGCACCAGCAGCCCCAGTACCAGCAGCAGGGTCCACGACACCAGGCGCGCCACTCCTGAGAGTGCAGCGCCTTTCGTACCACTCACGGATCCGCTCAAGAGAGGGCAGCTCCCGCTGAGGCGGGGAAGTACCAGCACCAGTCCCAGTAGTACTCCTGGCTCTAGAGGCACCTCTCCTGAGGCTGCAGTACTGTGAGTACCACTCGTGCAGCTGCTCCGAGGAGAGAGCTCCGCCCGGTGTAGGACTCCCAGGCTCAGCACCCCCAGACTCCGGACTCCGCAGCTCAGCACCCCCAGGCTCAGCACCTCCAGTCTCAGCACCCCCAGTCTCAGCACCTCCAGGCTCAGCACCCCCAGTCTCAGCACCCCCAGGCTCCGCACCCCCAGGCTCTGCACCCCCAGCAGGACGAGAGTCAACAGCTACCTCAACAGGCTCAACCGGGTCTACCTGGGACACACCTGAGGGAGCGGCACCCTGAGGGGGGAGGGGGTCTACCATAGCAGCACCTGGCGCGAGGAAGAGAGGCGGGGGGGGGAGCGGGGCAGTGCGGTAGGGGAAGAGGCGGTAGTAGGGGACGGACTCGTCAAAGGTGACGTCCTGAGAGGGCAGGACCTGGCGCGAGGTGGCGTGGTAAAACCGCCAACCAGTTGCGTCAGGGACAAAGCCAAGGAAGACACAGGGAACATCACGAGAGGAGAGCTTGTCCGCGGACGTATCGCGGACAAAAGCTCGAGATCCCCAGACCCGGAAACGTGATGCACCGCCAACCTCCCCCGTCCACAGCAGAGTGGGCGAGGTCTCCGGCAAGGAGACACGGGGCCAGAGGTTGAGCTGACGCGCAGTGTATCGGACCGCAAACGGCCACAGAAAGTGGGGGGCAGCCGCATGGATCAAGGAGGTACGAGCGACCTCCATGACCAAGCCAATGCAGCGCTCAGCAACCCCATTCTGCTGTGGAGAGGCCGGAAGCGTGAACAACTGCTCAATGCCGTGGTCGGCACAGTAGGCTGTCAAGAGGGCAGAGGAGAACTCACCACCTCTGTCAGAGTGCAAGCGCAGGACAGGAAACTCCGAGCGAAAACGCTCACTGAGCTGAAGACGGGCTCTGCGGATCCAGGGGATCAAGACATTAGGGACCTCACCCTTGGTGCGCAAGGGGAAGACCGTGGTGTAGCGCAAGAAGTCGTCAACATAGATCAGGAAGTACCTCTCGTGACCCTAACCACGGACACGGGCTGGGCCCCACACGTCCATGTGGAGCGTCTGCAAGGGAGCAGTCGTCGGGGGAAACGAGGAGGAGTGAGGAGCGGCGCGCTGCCGCCCCTCGACACAGGGAAGACAGGTAGGAGCAGGCGAGGGTGGTAGGGGAGGGAGCACCCGGGGAAGACCAGAGACAAGGAACCGTTTGTGCATGGCACGAAGGCGCTGCACTGACGGGTGACCAAGTTGGTGGTGCCAGAGGACGGTCTCGTGTGCCAGAGAGCGACACGAGCAGGGGGCAGACAGCTGACCGGAGGCAGACGCAGACGCAGACGCTGCTACCTGAGGGGACTCAGTGGTCAGTGTGTACAGGTCCGACCCAGGCTCCCGAGTGAAGGTAG
This sequence comes from Closterium sp. NIES-65, assembly GCA_948144175.1. Taxonomy (NCBI): domain Eukaryota; kingdom Viridiplantae; phylum Streptophyta; class Zygnematophyceae; order Desmidiales; family Closteriaceae; genus Closterium; species Closterium sp. NIES-65. The sequence continues at coordinate 1,739,991 of CANXME010002485.1, read as the reverse complement.
CCAAGTGGCAGCCCGTACGAGCACACGTGCAGTGTGTCACGCGCTCGTGGGCAGGGGTGAACTGGTGAACACCCCCGTCCTGAAGAGCACAACCTGCCACCAAGTTCGTAGAGAACGAGGGGAGGTGGAGACCTGACAGCGTGCCCGACGGGACCGCAGGACAGGGAAGGACAGTGGAAGAGGTCGCAATGACCGGACCCCCAGAGGGGTCAGCGAGGGAGACAGCAACTGGCCGAGCAAGCGGCTCAAGGGCAGTGCGGTCACGAAAGAAACAGCGGGACGCACCGGAGTCCAGTGTGAAGGTGTGCAGTGCGGCAGTCGACTCAGTACCAGGGGGGGCAGACGCACAAGCACCTAGAGCTGCTGCCTCACCAGCACCTGGGGTAGCTGACACGGGAGTACCTGGAGCTGCAGACGCACTAGCACCTAGAGCGGCAGCCGTACTCGTCCTAATGCCCGGGTCGGGCGGAACACACAGGTACTCAACACCCTCTCCACTAGTAGACATCACATACATGGCAGTGAGAATAGCATCAAAGTCTAGAGCATAGATATCAACCCCCTTCCTCCGGAGCGCAGCCCAGCGGGGCAGCTCAGTGGCCTGAGGGTACCGAACACGCCAAGCGTCACTGAGGCGAGCAAAGCACTGCTGCGTAGCATGCGGTCCCCCACACGTCTGACCAGTGCGGCCACCAATGCGAATGACGTACACGCAGCTAAGGCCACCCCCCCCCCCCCCCCCCCGTGCTGAGAGTACCACTCACGGGCCTCCTGGGGCGAAGGAGTGTGCTGCTGGCTCTGTCCACCGCCGGCGCCTCCACGACCATGACCGCCGCCACCACCTCCTCGACCACCCCAACCCCTGCCACCGCCGCGTCCACCGCCACCCCAACCACTGCCCCCTCCCCTGCCACCACCCCCGCCGCTACCACCACCACCGCCGCTGCCGCCGCCACCGCCGCTGCCACCACCACCTCCACCACTGCCACTGGCTCCTCCAGCCCCGCCACCACCCCCACCTCAACCACCGCCCCCACCACCGCCTTCCCTGCCGTCACCTCCGCCTCCCTTGCCCCCCTTGCCCTTGCCGTTGTGGTGTCCGCTTGAAGCAGACGCAGTACCGACCTTCTCAGCACGGAGGAGGTCGACAGCAGCAGCAGAGGCGACAGAGGGGAGAAGGGGGGAAGGGGAACACCCCTCGAAGAACGGGGTGCGGTGGTCGCCACGAGAGGCGCCTACAGATACAATACTCTTCTCAGCTGCAAGCAGTTCCTTCTCGAGGAGGGCAATGGTGAGCTCAGTAGGGCAGCTAGCGAGGAAGTGGTCCCTGACTGTACGCAGAGTGTCAGGGAGGCGGGTGACTCGGTGGTAGAGAGTGAGCCAAAGCGGGGGAGGGTGGGTGGTGAGGAACTCAGCGGGCATAGCAGCACGGAAGCGGGCCTCACTAGTGCGGAGGTGAGTGATGAGGTCAACGACTGTGTGGAAGGAGGCCAGGTCGGGGAACAGGTAGGGGAGGGAGAGACGGCCAAGAGCGGCAGAGGCAGGTGAGGAGTAGCGGGCAACGACAGCAGTGTACAGTGCCTGTGCAGTCTTGTGTGTGCCAAAGTGCTCGCGTTCATCTATCTGCAGGGAGTTGCGGATAGCAAAGCGAGCGTGGGCGTCACGAGTCTGCCACTGTGAGCGGGTGGTGCTGTCAGCAGTAGTAGCAGGTGCAGATGCATTGCCTAAGGCATGATCGTACAGTGAGATGTCCTCCTTGGCAGTGAGCTGTAGGAACAGGTGCAGGTCATCGAGCAAGGTGTCAAACTTCATTGGGCGGCCCTCTGCATCGAAAGCCAGTACAGGAGGGCTAGCCATAGCAGCAGCAGAAGCAGCAGTAGGAGTAGCTGTAGGGGCTGCTCAGTTCGGGCGGCGCGGCTCGGTTCAGGTAGGGCGGCGCGGCTCGGTTCGGGTCGCGCGGCTTGGCTCGCGTCGCGCGGTCCGTGTCGAGAGTCTAAGGAATTAAGAGTTGAAAGGTGGGGCCTAGGCTTAGTAGCCTAGGCCCGAACTTAGGTATCGAGCGGTTTCCCTAGGCGACGTGTCGAGTGAGTTGGGAGGAAGAAATTGGAGAATGAGTTTCACTATAGGTTTCAAGAAACATATAGCATAGGAAACAAAGTTGGTGCACCACCTACAAAGTACAATAACTACACTACAACTACAAGCAGTTACAAAATATGACAAACATATTTCGACAGTCCGGCTCGGGTCGCGCTGCTCAGCTCGGTCCTAGAGGGGCTGTGGCCGTCGCGGGCCGTTTGGGGCCGCTAAGGGAGGGCGCGGGGCCGTTCGGAGCTAGCGCGGGGCCGACGGGGGCCTTAAGGGGCTAGCGCAGGGCCTGAAGGGGCCGTGAGAGGCTAGCCCGGGGCCGCACGGGGCCGTTCGGGGCTAGCACGGGGCCGTTCGGGGCTAGCGCGGGGCCGTTCGGGGGTCGTGAGAGGCTAGCGCGGGGCCGACAGGGGGCCTTAAGGGGCTAGCGCAGGGCCTTAAGGGGCCGTGAGAGGCTAGCGCGGGGCCGCGCGGGGCCTTAAGGGGCTAGCGCGGGGCGTGAAGGGGGCCGTGAGAGGCTAGCGTGGGGCCGACAGGGCCTCTAGGGAGGTGAGCGCGGGGCCGAAGAGGTCGCTAAGGGGCGACGCACGGGGCCGTGAGGGGCCTTAAGGGGCGACGCGCGAGGGCCTTAGGGGGCCTTAAGAACGAGGCGCTCTAGGCGCAGGTAGGTAGGTAGGTAGTGGTGGGCCCTTAAAAAAAATTTCGGTCCTAGCGAAGGACCTGCTCTGAAACCATGTCAAACGTACGAAACAGGAATGAATGAACTAGAAGTGAAATGAGTACAAGTACCTAACCCTAAAATTGTGTACCCTCTATAGGCTAACCCACTATAGCCTAAACAAGCACAACATATAATGTTTGACACACCCTCTCCCTTTCCCTCTCTCCCCTTCCCTCTCTCCCCTTCCTCTCTCCCCTTCACTCTCTCCCCTTCCCTCTCTCCCCTTCCCTCTCTCCCTTTCCTCTCTCCCCTTCACCCTCACCCTTTCCCTCTCTCCCCTTCCCTCTCTCCCCTTCCTCTCTTCCCTTCACCCTCTCCTCCTCCTGTCGGGAGCTGTTCTCAGGTCAGCCCATCCACGCCATCAGCAGCTCGCTCCTCTCCCACCCCTCCACCAACCCATTCACCCATTATCGCAACCGTCCCGCCACACCACTTCGCGACTCTCCCCTTACCCTCGCATCACGCCCATCCCTTTCTCTTCGCTTCCAGCCATGTCGCGTCGTTTCCTGTAATGTCGCGTCACTGCTTATTGAGTCCTAACCCTCGCCTTTCAGCCGCGTCGCTGCTTATCCAGTCCTAACCCTCGCCTTTCCGTCGCGTCGCTTCCTATCTCGTCCTAACCCTCGCCTTTCCGTCGCGTCGCTTCCTATCTCGTCCTAACTGCTCCCTTTCTGTCGCGTCGCTTCCAATCTCGTCCTAACTGCTGCCTTTCCGTCCCGTCGCTTCCTATCTCGTCCTAACTGCTGCCTTTCCGTCGTGTCCCTTCCGTCCAAATTCGACAGGGGGGAGCGTTACTGCAATACACCTTGGTCCAAATAGAGTGGTGCATCTTATTGCAATAATGAGGACCAGCTCTGGCGATGGACGGACTATACGTGCGTAAAAGCAAATGCAGGCGCGGAGTGACCAAAGATAGAAATAAACAACGACAACGAGAGGTACAAGGCGCCGTGACGAGGCGACGGGAGGGAGGGGGGGGGTTCACATTCTGACACACCATTCTGACACACTCCCATAGCCAAAATGGGGTGTAATCAGCAGAGCACACTCTCATAGTTCACAAATGTAAGCAAACCTAGAGGCTATCACAGAGGGCTAGCGAGGAGGAGGAGGGACTATGAGAGGAGAGGAGGTAGTGGGCGGCAGCTGAAGCTGCTGGCACACGGCGCAACTGGAGCAACTAGCATACGGGCAACAGGAGCAACTGGCACACAGGCAAAGGGCTCACGGGCGACTGGAGCGACAGGCTCACGGACGACTGGCGCAACGGTCTCACGGGCGACTGGAGCTGCTGGCTTCACGGCGGCCACCCCCTTTCAACCTCCCCCTTTGTCCCAAAACTCCCGTTCATACATCCCTTGCTGCACCCCTAGCTTCACTCCCACGACACCCCCCTTAAACCCAAAACCCTCGGCTCCCACACACCCACCCCCCTCAGCGGCAGCTGCAGCAGTGGGAGACGGAGGAGGAGGAGGAGCTGCAGGTTACCCACTCCGGTCACCCCCATGCCCGCCACCCCCAAACCCTAATGCAGGCAGGAGCTCGGGAAGCAGCAGGGGCGGTTCACGGAGGGAAAGGGAGGCGGCGGGGGGGTCTCCTGGGCGCCACGAAGGAGCACGGCGCAGGCCCCCCGAGGGCGCCACGGCGGGCGACGGGATGGGCCGCGCGCGGGCCCCCAAGGTGCTGCGACGAGGCGACGAGAGGGGGCGGCGCGCGGTCCCCCACGACGCCGCGACGAGGCGACGGGAGGGGGCGATGCGCGGGCCCCCAAGGCGCCGCAACGAGGCGACGGGAGGGGGTGACGCGTGGGCCCCCAAGGTGCCGTGACGAGGCGACGGGAGGGGGGGGGGGGGAAGCGCGGGCCCCCAAGGCGCCGCGACGAGGCGACGGGAGGAGGACGACGGCGGGCAGCGCGCAAGTCCCCGGGGGCGCCACGATGGGCAGGAAACTGCCGCGCGCCTCGGGGCGCACGGCGGGCAGAAAACCGCCGCACGCCCCGAGCGCACGGCGGGATGAAAAAAAAAAAAAAACGCCGCATGCTCCGAGTGCGCGGCAGGAAGAAAGGGGTCGCGCGCCCGGGTCGCGTGACAGCAGTAGAGTTGCGGAAGCATCGGGTGAGGCCCACCCACAGGATCGACCCAGGAGGGTCGACCTGCTCTGATAGCATGTCAAAAGTCTAGGCAGAAAGTTTAGAAGCAGAAAAGAGGGGTTGCACTAGCAAGCAGTTGAGTACATATAGGAAACCCTAGATTGGACTCTACTCGCTAGAGAGTACCCCACTGCAGGCTAGACAAATACAACATTCTGACAAGTGGGGGTGGGGGAAGGTGAAGGGGTGACATGGGTGACCTGACAACCGCGTGAAGCTACTTTTCTTCTCTTTCTTTGTGTGTTTTCGATGGGCATCTCTGATTCACTTATTGCTTGTCCTGCTTGCTGTGTCTGCTCGCCTGCCTTGCGCCTACCAGACGTTCGCGATTAGTTGCTGCCTGGGCAGTCGCCAAGCGCCAACCTATTCGCGCTATTTGCCGCAGGCAGTTAGGGGGTGTGTCAAACAATATATTCTCAGGAAACGTGCACAACAGAATGATGAAACTAGAAAAGCAAGGCAGTACAAACATGACAAACCTAACAGAGTTATACTCACTAAAGAGCACCTCACTATAGCATATAACAAATAATAACATTTGACACACTCCCATAGGTTAAGTGAGGGGCATCAAAGCAAGCAAAGAAAACAAACGGTCATAAGACCAGTCAAGACAAGAAACAAAACAAGCTTAGGATGTATCTCAAGATCACCACGCAGTCCGAGCACAAGCAAGTGGCCACAAGGCCAGTTCATGAGTTCACAATCATAAATAGATGCAACAACAAGCAGAGCAAGCAACAAGAACAAGGCTACTGCAAGCGAGCAACGGAGTCAACAAGTCCTAACTGCACACAGAACATGTGGTGGTCACCAAGCGCCAAGGCCGCCTTGATGAAGATGTCTGCGGTGTTGGCCTCTAAGGCCACGAAGTCCAGGCGCGCCTAGCCGCGACGCTGTAGCTCTTGCAGGAGGAAGTACCTCACGTCAATGTGCTTCACCCTGCTCTCCCGTCCAGGCTCGCGACACAAGAGAATCATGGCCTTGTTGTCAGCGAACAAGGCCAGAGCAGAGCGAGGCCGCTCACCAAGGTCGGCAAGCAAGAAACCCTAAACCCTGAACGGAGTGGACCCGTGCGAACAAACAGCAACGGGTCGACAGAGGAGGGGTGAAACCTGAGGTCATGAAGCGTAGAGCGAAGAGTGTCGTGCCACTCAAGAGGCAACTGGTAGAGACCGTAGACTGGTCGCCTCAGGCTCCACTGGGTCCCAGGTGGGAAGGTGCCAGTGAAGCTCGAAGGACGGTGCAGCCAGATCTCCTCGTGCAGCCGTCCCTGAAGGAAAGAAGTGGAGAAGTCGAGGGAGTGCAACTCGTAGACTCGCCGTGCTGCTACGTGAAGTAACACCTAAAGAGTAGTCATCCTCGGGGTCGGGGCGAAGGTCTGAAAGAAGTTAACTCCCTCGTGCTGTCTGAAGCCCTTCGCCACATAGCGCGCCTTGAACACCGATGGTGATCCAGGTAGCCGCTTCACCTTGAAGAGCAACATGCAGTCGACAATGATCGCCCGTGGAGGGGGAACTGCGTCGACGTAAGTGCTTGTGGATCTCCAAGATGCCATCTCTGAGTCCATGGCTACCTTCCACTGGGAGGCTCACTGCCCTGACACTGCCTCACGGTACGTGCGAGGAGCCGGTATGTCAAGGGCGTCTGGGTCCCCCTTAGGGGAGAGCATCATGGCACAGAGAGAGGGAGAAGCGGCTGCCAAGAACTCCAGCTCGAACTGCCTATCCTCTAGGACGTCACAACCGAGGCCAAACTCACCCTCGGCGGATAGAGGGCGGGCAAACGCAGCAGCCACAACACGAGTGGCGAAGTCAAGGCGGCGGGTGGTAGCAAAGTTAGCGACAGCAGTAGTAAGAGCCGAGACAGACGACAGAGAGGCTCGAGGGTGGTGACAAGGGAGGCGAAAACACGCAAGAGAACAGGATGAAAAACACGGTAGTATTCCGAGATAGGAGTGGGGGAAACAGGGAGAGACGACGCAGGAGGAGACGGGAGAACAGACGCAGGAGGAGAACGACAACGACTAGAATAAAGGAGTGCAACGCGGAGGTCAGAAACAGGAGACGAGGGACGAGCACTCGGAGGGCAGGGACGAACACGAGAGTGCTTGACCACGGGAGGAGGGGACGCCGACCGAGGAGGAGAGTAAACAGCAGGCGACGCGTCCAGAGGAGGTAACGGAGGACTGGAGATAGGGGGAGAAGGAGAGTAAACATGTGAAGGAGAGGGAAGTCCGAGGGTCCGAAGACCACTCACAAGTGGGAACAACTGCAGCAGGAGGGGCAGCTGTAGTGGTTGCGACAGCTGCTGCTGTTGCTCCCGTTGCACCTCCTACTGCTCTTGCTGGTCCAGCTACTACAGCTCCTGTCGCTCCTGCTCCAACCGCTCCTGCTCCTCGCAAGCACGTCGGGCAGCCGTCTAGAGACGTGTGTCGTAGTGGTGGGGAGGCTCAAAAGACGACGAAGTAGCAGTGCTCCCAGCTCCAACCCCCGCAGAGCTGGTACCGCCAGTGCCAACACCCCCAGAGCTGGAGACGCCGGTGTCAGGGACCCCAGCACTAGCACCTCCTGTACGAGCACTATCAGTGCCGGCACCCCCAACCCCCGAAGCCCCAGCACCCGCACCCCTAGCGGTAGCACCCCCTAGACGAGCACCCCTAGAACTAGCACCGCCAGTGCCAGGTCCCCCAGTGTTAGCATCCCCTGCGTCCACAGAAGCCTGTCGCGGAAGAGCCGAAGGCTGCGGGGGGGACTGGGAGGAGGACTGCGGGGAGGGGAGTAACACCGGACGGACTACCGAAGGCGGAGGGGCAGCCTGGGACACACCTGACGGGGCAGGACCAGGGGGGAGCGGTGGTACCGGAGGGGCGGGCGCAGGAGGAGAAGTGGGGGCGAGGAAAAGGGGAGGTGGAGGAAACGGGAGACCTTGACAGGGGTAGCGGGTGTAGTAAGACACAGACTCGTCAAACCGGACGACACGGGAGTCAAGAAACTGGTGGAGGGGAGGGTGGTAAAAGGAGTAGTCGCAGCAGTCCATCGGTAAACCGAGAAAGACACAGGGAATGGCGCATGCCGAGAGCTTGTCCGCAGAGGTGTCGCGGACAAGCGCAAGGTAGCCCAACACACGAAAGGTCAAACCAACACCAGGGGACCAGGTCCAAAGACTGGTCGGCGAAACCTCTGGCCGCAAGACACGCGACTGGAGGTTCAGCTAGTGGGTGACGTAGCGCACCGCGTAGGGCCACAGAAAATGGGGCGCACGGGCATGGATCATGGACGTGCGGGCAATGTCCATGACCAAGCCAATGCGGCACTCAACAACCCCATTCTGTTGTGGGGACTTTGGCAGCGTCCAGAACTAAGAGATGCCCTGTTCGCCGTAGAATCCAGCGAGAATGCCGGAGTGCAACTCACCCCCACGGTCGGGGTGAAGACGTGAGACACGACGACCACGGGTAGCCTCAGTGGCAAGAAGCCACCGGATCAGCATAGAAGTCACCTCGGACTTCTTCGCGAGAGGAAACACCGTGGTGTACCTGGAATAGTCGTTGACAACCACCAGAAACTAGCGCTCCTGCTCAGGGCCATGCCGCACGGCAGGGACCCAGACGTCCAGGTGAAGCGTCTGAAAGGGAGCAGTGGCCAGATGGAGGGAGGAGGAGTGCGGAGTGGCGCGTAGGCAGCCGGCGACGCAAGGAGTGCACGGCGGGGCAAGCGAGGGAGGTAGCTACGGAAAGACACTCGGGAGACCTGAGACAAGGCCCTGATTGGTCATGCTGCAGAGGCGAGAGATCGACGGGTGGCCAAGACGGTGGTGCCACAAAACCGTCGGGTGGGTAAGGGACCGACAGGAGTAAGACGCAGCAACCTGAGCAGACACGGCCACCTGACTTGATGCAGCAACCTGAGGGGAAGCAGCGACCTGAGCAGACGAGGCAACTCGGGAGTGCTCTGTGTGAAGGACGTAGAGACTAAAGCGAGGCTCCCGAGTGAACGTGGCCAGAACAACACCTGTAATAGCGTCCGTATAGACCGCAGTCCTCCCACCCTTTACAAAGGTAACGGTGATCCCTTGGTCATGGAGGTATCCAACACCCACCAAGTTTCGAGTGAACGAGGGGATGTGGAGGCAGCGCAGGACACCAAAGGGGACCACAGGGCACGGGAGGGTGGTGGAGCTGCGCGCAGCGGCTTTTCCTGAGGACAGATCAGCTAGAGTTACCGGAACAGGAGCAAGGAGTGGCGTGAGGGTCGTGTGGTCACGAAAGAAGCACTGGGACGCGCCAGAGTCCAGTGTGAAGGACAAGGACGCCTTCGCCGGAGGTGCACCTGGTCCGGTGGCTACACAAGCACCTAGAGCACAAACACAAGCACCTAGACTAGAAAGGCACAAATCTACACTAGCAAGAGGCAAGCATCCTAGGCTAGGAACACGCGAGCACAAAGATCCATCAGCACTATAGTCAGCATCGGCATACAAAGCATAGTGACGTGCATCATCCATGGACAGATCAAACACAAGAACCTTACGGGCTAGCAGGCAAGCCCGGCATGGGGTCGTCGCGTGCGCATCCCAACGCGCACGGTAGAGGTTGTCCAAACGACGGAAGCACCGCGCCGCAGAGTGGTCGTCGCGGCCATAGACACAGGGACTGCCCGGTCTGGTGAGGCACCAGTGGTCGCAAGGGCCGGTGTCGCGGCGAGGGGGACGAAGGCCCTAACTGGCAGTGTTGCTGCTCCGGCCAGTGCTCCTTGGGCCTACAAGTTCCCACTATGGTGAGGGGCCCAAGTGGTGTTGTGGACCCTATTGCAGTGGAGGTCCCCACGACTGAAACTGTTGCAATGTCCGCTGCTGCTGCTGTCCCTGCTGCTGCTGCTGCTGTCTTTGCTGTGGCTGCTGCTGTTGCTGCTACTGCTATCCCTGCTGCTGCTGCTGCTGCTGCTATCTTTGCTATGGCTGCTGATGCTGCTGCTCCTGGGGTCTCGTACCACCGCCGGTCGAACCAACTCCAGCTGGCGGGCCCATCTGGCCGGCACCTCCTCCGGGGCTCCCTTTGCCTGGTGGACCTCCGCCGCCGCCACCACTGCCACCCCTATCTCCTCCTCCACCACCGCCTCCTCCGCCACCGCCGCCACCCCCCTTCCCCCCCTTCTTGCCACCCTTGCCCCGTTTCTTCCAGTGAGCGGCAGAAATAGCTGCAGTGTCCTCAGAGACCAACACATCAGCAGAGGCACGAGTTGCAGTGAAGGTGGAAGCTGGGGGGCAGCACACCCCTCAAACAGACAGGAAGCGACTTCGACAGTGGCTGAGGCAACAGAGAGGATGTTACTCTCGATCTTTCCGAGAATGGTCTCGAGAAGATCGATCGTAAGCGCGCTGGGGTGCTGCTGTAACGTCACGGGCAGTTGAGAGGCGGCCAGGGAGGCGGGTGACTATCCAGTGCACGGTGAGCCAGATAGGAGGGGGAGCAACAAGAAGCTCAGCCTCAGTGCAGGCGGCACAGTAGCTAGCTACGAGGGAGCGCAAGTGGGTGGCCAGGTCGGAGACATTCGCAAACGAGCCAAGGTCGGGAAACACAAACGGCATGAGGAGGTGGCTGAGGAAGGGCGTAGGCAGAGGGTGCGAGCTAGGGCGCGGGCTGGGGCTAGGGTCTAGTCTGGGCGAGGGCGCGGTATAGGGCGCGGGCGTGGGCTGTGGCGGAGGGCGCGGGCTAGGGCGCGGGCAGAGGCGCGGGCGACTGCTTAGGCGCGGGCAGAGGCGCGGGCGACTGCTTAGGCGCGGGCTAGGGCGCGGGTGCGGGCTGAGGGCGCGAGCTGAGGGCGCGGGCTAGGGCACGGGCTAGATCGACGGGCTAGGGCGCGGGCTGGGGCGACGGGCTAGGGCGCGGGCTGGGGCGACGGGGTAGGGTGCGGGCACTAGCGGAGGTGGAGGCTAGGTGCGGAGAGCGCGGGCGCAGGCTGAGGTGTGGAGGCGCGACGCGGAGGGTGCTAGGGCGCTGAGGGCGCGGAGGGCGTTAGGGCGCTTAGGTTGTGGAGGTCGCGAGGGCGCGGAGTGCACGGAGGGATCTAGGGCGCGGAGGGAGCTAGGGGGCGGAGGGTGCTAGGGCGCTAGGGCACGGAGGGCGCTAGGGTGCGGAGAGCGCTAGGGCGCGGAGGGCGCAAACACGGGCTAGGCTAGGCTAGGCGAGGTGAGGCGAGGCTAGGAAATGATACCATCTCAACAAACGAGCACAACAGAATGATGAAACTAGGAAAGCAAGGCAGTACAACTATGACAAACCTAGCAGAGTTGTACTCACTAAGGAGCACCTCACTATAGCCTACCACAACTAATAACATTTGACATATATTTTCATATATTGTTATTGACTGCCTGTAGAAATATTTACTGCCGTCATGATATGAAACTGTTTGGTGGTGTGCCACAGTTTCTTGCTTGTTGCCTCTATTTGTACTCCAAACCCTATATTGAAACCCCTCTTTTGCTGGCCAACCCTCTCGTCACCTCTCTCCTCTTGCCTAAACCTAGCTCAATAGTCCTGATATTAATATCCTATTTTAACAACAAAAGCTTGATATGGCATGCAAAAGCTAAAGAAACATTCCCTCCCAAGCCAATGAAGTTGGTCGTGAATGTCAGATGACCTGCACTGGGGATGCCCGATTGATCCTAGGGAAGGGTTACCGGCTCGCTGGCCTGGGGGGTTATGGGCGCACCGACACACTACTTAACAAGCCCTTTTATCCCAGTGGTATAGTGGCTGATATTCTCACAACGTGTAGGAAGCGACCCTTAGAAATAAATTCAAATATTCTAACGTATTGGAAATGTAAAATACCATAAATTATTCTATAGAACCTCAGTTAGAGGTTCCCTGGTAGAGCTTTGGCAAAGGTTGCCTGGGAGGCACCACGTCCTAAGGACACGGTATAAGTGTCGAATGATCGCAAATATCAATTCGCCACCGCACTATAAGCATGCCTAATGTCTGTGCACCCTACCAAACCATTCTGAACCTAGGAAGAAGTCAATACTGAGTGCGATCGATTAACTCTTCGAACGGGCATTTTGAACAGCCACCGTACTAAAACGATTTGTCGGTCTTTGTTATCGTCCTGTACCTAACTTCCACCCGAAGTGACCCGCCCTCTCGAGTTTGGAGTGTGATGCCTAGCTTTGTGCAAGCCTTGCTGCTGCGCTCCTACATTGGGAAAGGAATGGTGGAGGAGAGGGGATGGAAAATATTAGCATTGTATCCGGAGGTCGCCAAGGTGTTGGTGATATTTGCTTGCTTTCACCTCCAGCCGTAATATTTCAGCACAGCATCATATATCATCATAGTTTTCAGTCCAACCAAGGTTGGGATTCAATGGCGTCGGCAACTGCCAAGCTCCTGGAGGAGATTATGAGCGTAGCGAAAAGGTTGCCTGTCAAATGTGAAGATGTGAAGAAAGAGCTAGAAGCGGAACGCCTGCAGAATAACGGAGCATCTGACATTGCAAAGCTGGGTCTTGCTTAGAAAGTGGAGCGTCTGGAAGAAGGTTTAAAAGGATTGAGGGAAAAGCAAAAGAGCAGCATACGCGAGCTCAAGGATGCGCTAGCACGTGAACGGGCCCGTAAGGGAGAAGAAGGAAAATGAGGCGTTTGTACTGAATCTGCGATTGGCGCTAACAGAGACTTCGCTCGCCCAGCAAAAGGAAGAAATAAAGTCGATTTGGGAGGTGAGAGTGGTCATTGGAATGTGCGAAACATTTCCTTGTGTGGTCTTTCAGGCACTGTTTTTTTCGCTGCTTTCGTCAATAGCTATCCACAACCTTGTGATGTCCAAATTCTGTGGTCTTTCAGGCAGTATTTGAGGTTTCAGAAGAGACTTCGCGTCAGCCACCAAGCAGGCCGGATTGGAGCATCGTACAGCGTTCCCAGGCGGAAACGACCAAATTGGAGTTGAGCTTCGGGTGTTCCGCTTTCAGCTTCCGTCGCATTTCTTGCATGAAGTCCTTTAATAGCCTCACCATTAAGGCTAGTGTGAACGCAGATGTCTTCAAGCACCTCTCCAGCATGACATGGCTGCTGAAACTACAAACGACAAGTGTCAATAACACGGTGGTCCAGGATCTAGAACAACCGACAGTGCTTACTCGACTTGAACTGATTAAAACCAAGGTCACTGATGCGGGACTTGCTCACCTGACAGGTCTTGGCTCTCTGCAGATCCTCGTCCTCTCTGGTCCCGACGTCCCCCCCTGGTCCCTACCATGGTTCCAAAAGTTTTCCAGCTATTTTTGACCCTCACCAGAATTGTCTCATCATACATCCCCAGGACTCCTGCTACTATAACTCCAGGAGCTATTTATCATATGTCAAGGGCTTTACATCAGCTGGTATGGTGCACATGGAAAGGCTCAAAAGTCTCCAATGCCTGGATATAAGCGACTCCCAGGTGAACGATGATGGGCTGCAGTATTTCGCCAGCATGTGAATGCTGAATTGGCTCAGCCTCCCTCCGCACATCTCTCTCCGGGGTCTGCAACATCCAAAAGGCTGGAAGTGTCTCAAAACTCTCATTTTAAGGTTGCGCATCGAAAGGGATGAGGTGAAATTTCTCAGGGTTGTTCCAAGCCTTGTGAAAATTGGTGTGAATCACCCACCTAGTGTGGACAATGTGAAGAAGGCGATGTCTGACTTGGAGGTTGTCCACTTTACTACGTGAAGTAGTGAAGGCAACTATTTAAATTATAGTGTGTGACAAACTATTGGGCAACATTACTTAGAAAAATATTGCGGTTACTATTCGAAGTTTTAAGCTAGTTTCACCTTTTCCGTTGATCTTTTCACCTTTTCCTTTCACTCATTTTAGAAATGTTGCAATCAAGCAAGTTTGAAGCCTGTCAGATTGAAGCCTACCAGCAGCATCTCTCAAAATTATATTGCCTACCGGAGGGTGCTAAAATCAAACCCCTAGCAGTGTTTGAGCAAACAGGGAAACCATTTTGACGCCTCACTACACAGCCTACAGCCACACTCCACAATTCCAGCCATTACTAGCAGTAATGTCAAGTGCATGAAGGGAAGCCACACAGATGTGCTTGGCCATAGGAAGCTTCTGCTCACGAGGCGAACTGATGTACCACTTGGAGGAATACAGCAAGTTTATCACAGTCACAGCCCAACACTGCAAAATGCTTGCAAAGGAAAAAAAACAAGGCAAAATAGAACCGAGTACTGCCAACTTATAAAAAACTGCAGGCACGCCGGGAGGGATAGCACGCAGATGACATGATACATGTTCACATTGCGTCAGGAATAAAATATTCAAGGGGGGGGCAAGTGTGACTACCAAAGCATGCAAGCATTTGCATTGCATCGTGGAGTGGAATAAATCTAGATGAGAGTTCCCATAAAAATGGATACTTCTGAAAGCAACGATGGACATGAAACGGGTACTGCCAAAAAGTGCCAAAATAGTTACTTACTTCCCACAGTGCCTGAATTCCATGGTCAATCCTTGTTGTAACTCTCAGAAAGCTCTCCAGTCGAGCGTTCAATCCAATCACCCTCTCCTTATCATCCATTGCACTGGCTGCACAGGTGCTTGCCTCCGTCCTCCTCTCATCCTGGCGTTGCTGCAACTCACTCAACCTCCATGCAACCTCTGCCTTCTCTCTATCCACCTCCACCTTCAACTCCCTCATCCTCCCTGCCTCCTCCACCCTTTCCTCTTCCACCCTTCCCTCTTCCACCTCACGCCTCCCCTCTTCCACCTGATGCCTCAAATTTCCCATCTGATGCTTCAGGTCATCCACCTCATGCTTCCACTCATCCAACCTTCCAAGCACCACCACCTCCCTCTGCTCCACAACTGCCCTCATCTCACCCCTCAGCTCTTCCACACATTTCCTTACATCACTAAAGCAACATTTCAGACCCTCGACCTCCCTTCTCAGGGTACTGATGTCTTTCTCCCTCTCCTCTTCCACTCTCGCCCTTCCTGCCACCTCATTTATCAACCTCTCCACGTCACTCTCCATCCTCTCCACCTCATTCCCAACACCAGCCACGTCAGCCTCGATATCATCCGAACCTCCTCCCATATCGGTCCTCCCTTCCCCATTACCCCTCAGAGCCCCATCTTCTTCCTCAACTGACCGCGCCACCCCACTAGACATCCGTGCCTCATCATCCCCTGCACCAACGCCATTTGTGCTTCCCATTCTTTCAGAAACCTCCTCATGCTCCCCTCTGCTCTCTCTCAAAACCCTTTCTAGAATATGAATCCACGTCTCCGATTCCTGCTTATCCGAAGGCTCACACTCCTCAACTGCTGCTGCTTCCTCCTCTTCCACCTCCCCCACCTCCCCCAATTCCACCATCACCCTCTCTCTCAAACACCTGACCTTTCTTAGATACAGCCTGCATTCCTCCAACATCTCTTCAAGCAAACGGCTCATAGACTTAGATAACCCTTTGTGGCGGATTCCCCTCTTCCTCCTGTGCCTCTGCCTGCACCCGCCTCTCCCCCATGCTGGAATCATCCACCCCATCCAGCCCACTGTAAGACTCTCCCCCCTGGTTTAGCTCACACTGCGATACCTGACTACAAGCCTCCACCAGCGGCTTTACCGCCTGCAGCAGCAGCATCATGCCATTCATCTTGGAGTTCATCTCAGCCGTCATATTTTCAATCTGACGGGACAATCCACGGAGCTCTGCGTTCAATGGTGTTGAGTCTCCCATGATAGGTTTAGTAGCAAACACATGCCTGCCAGGGAGGGGTTATTCATATATCAGGCTCCAAGAAGCTGAAACGAAGACAACAACAATTTGTGATGGCTATGGACCCTGGAAATCTGGCAGGTACTCTACACCTTGGCAGTAATGATTAATATGTGGCAAGAAATATTGTTAAAGTTGCCAATAACTAGTTGCTCATAATTATCCACAAATGACGCAAGGGAGATGCGACTAAGTACCTGGTAGCTTGGCGAAAGGAGGTTCCTCGAGTGACCTGCAACATGGCATGGGCTGGTTTTACCATGACATTTCCAGAAAGGTGCAACAAGATTTTTTTTGGGGAAATACTATATTTCGTTTTAACATGAAATCAAGGGCGTCAATCGTCAGCTTGAGAAAGGTTGTCCTGGTTGCCAGTAGATGCTGATTCAGGCAGGATATTATGTATGCTTGGAACACGCACAATTAACAATCAGAGGATAAGAACCAACCAAGGTGCCCTGTGCTAGATACAAGTGATGTGGAAAAGACGGTTTGTCAGGGGGAAAGGGACGAGAGGGGAGCGGCGCGAAAGAGGGAAAAGAGGGACCAGAATGAAAGGGTCAATGCAGCCTTACCCATCGGAAAAAATGGGGTCTTCAGAACTTACGGGAAACCAGCGGTGAAGCTGCTTTGACGTACCCTATCTGGCACATGCCTCAAAGAGGGTGGATGAGTTGCTTTCCCGTAGGTTTTGGTTTGACGCTGTACTGACGAGAGTCGCTGCGACAAATCGCGGCCGCACATCTCGAAGGCAACCAAAGCAACTTTGTCGTAGCTAATTGACTCTACTACCACGTGTCTCGCGTGCACTTGCTCATCATGTCAATTCAAACTCGAAGGTGATTGGCAAATATCGTTTGGTCCATCTAGGCTGCACATCTCAAAATTGTGAAAGCAACTCTCCTGCAAGTATGAATATGTTGAATCGATTCGTTTCTTACGTGGCCTTCGCGTATTGGATGTCGTATATTGCTGATAGAAATAGAATTGATTCGGCCAGTAAACCCATTTAAAAAGGTTGGAGATACAGATTGTAACTGAAGCTCTGTAACCTAGTAACTTGATCAAACAGGGTTGGTTACAAGTGCCCATTGTATATTTGATCGTGCATATAACTATTTTACATAACATTGCAATAACAGGGTAACCTGTTACGAATTTTCGCTCAGCATAATTTCAATTTTTGTTTCAATTATGCTTTACTAGCGATTCTCCGTTTGAACATTGTAACTCTTGTCGGAGTTACAGGAGCACCCACTCCAGCAGCACCTCCAGCAGCACCACCAGAAGCTCCAGAACCTCCAGCCGCAGCACCAGGAGCACTGTCAGTCGTGCCGCCAACGGCAGGCTCAGCGCCAACACCCTCAGCAGGACCAGCTCTAGGAGAAATCTCAGACTCAGCAGCTCCAGCACCCACAGTACGAGCGCCGGCGGGGCGCGCAGCAGCAGTACCCTTTGCACCAGCAGCACGCCTCCAGCGCCCGGCAAACCACTCACGCAGCTCCTGTGGGGAGAGTGGCTCCCGGCGAGACGAAGCACCCCCAGGCACAGCACCTCCAGGCTCAACACCCCTAGACACAGCACCCCCAGGCTCAGCACCCCCAGGCTCAGCACCCCCAGGCACAGCACCCCCAGGCACAGCACCCCCAGACTCGGCACCTCCAGGCTCAGCACCCCCAGGCACAGCACCCCCAGGCTCAGCACCCCCAGGCTCAGCACCCCCAGACTCGGCACCTCCAGGCTCAGCACCCCCAGACTCCGCACCCCCAGGCTCAGCTCCCGCAGCAGCACCAGAGTCACCAGTGACCTCGACAGGCTCGACCGCGTCTACCTGGGACACACCTGAAGGGGCAGGACCCTGAGGGGGGAGGGGGACTACCGGGGGGGGACCTGGTACCAAGAAGAGCGGGGGTGGGGGGAGGGACGGAGTGCGGTAGGGGAAGAGGCGGTAGTAGGGTACCGACTCGTCGAACGTGACGTCCTGGGAGGACAGAACACGTCGAGAGGTGGGGTGGTAAAACTGCCACCCAGGGGCGTCGGGGGGGAACCCCAGGAAGACGTAGGGAGAAGCACGAGGGGACAGCTTGTCCGCAGACAGGTCGCGAACAAACGCCCGAGATCCCCAGACCCGGAACGCCGACGCATCGCCAACCTTCCCAGTCCACAGCAGGGCTGGGGAGGTCTCCGGTCGAGAGACCCTGGGGTGGAGGTTGATCTGGTGCGCAGCGTACCTGACCGCAAACGGCCACAGAAAATGGGGAGCAGCCGCATGCATCATGGACGTACGAGCGACGTCCATGACCATGCCAATGCGGCGCTCAGCAATCCCATTCTGCTGCGGTGAGTCCGGAAGCGTGAAGGTCTGACGGATGCCTCGCGCACGACAGTAGGCACTCAGGAGGCCAGAGGAGAACTCTCCGCCTCTGTCCGAGTGCAGACGCAAAACAGGGAAGTCAAAGCCAAAGCTCCTCCGAAGCTGGAGACGAGCTGCGCGGATCCAGTCGATCAACACCGCAGTGACCTCACCCTTGCTGCGCAAGGGGAAGACTGTGGTGTAACGCGAGTAGTCGTCAACCACCAGCAGGAAGTAGCGCTCCTGACCCTGTCCACGGACGCGGGCTGGGCCCCACACATCCATGTGAAGCGTCTGCAACGGGGCCTCTGTCGGAGGAAACTGGGAGGAGTGAGGGGCAGCACGCTGGCGCCCCTCGACACAGGGGACACAGGTGGGGCCAGGGCCCGGAGGGAGGGGAGGGAGAGACCGGGGAAGACCAGACACAAGGACTCGCGAGGCCATGCCTCTGAGCCGAAGCAAAGAGGGGTGGCCAAGGCGGTGGTGCCAGAGGAGGGTCTCGTGAGACAGACGACGGCACGAGCAGGGGGCAGACTCAGGACCAGACCTGGACGCTGCAGCAAACACCTGACCAGACGAAGTGACCCTACCAGACTCAGCACCTGGAGGAGAAGCAGTGGTCAGAGTGTACAGGCTCGACCCTGGCCGACGTGTAAACGTAGCCAGGTGGCGACCTGTATCCGCCTCCGTGCAGTGGGTCACCCGCTGACGAGCAGGGGTGAACTGGTGGACACCCGCATCCTGGAGGTCAGCACCACTCACCAAGTTCGTCGAGAACGAGGGGAGGTAAAGACCAGTCAGGGTGCCAGAGGGGGCCGCCGGACACAGGAGGACAATGGAGAAGCGAGACAGGACAGGCCCCCCAGAGGGGTCAGCCAGGGACACCGCAACCGGCCGACTCAGCGGCGTGAGAGTGGTGCGGTCCCGAAAGAAGGAGCGAGACGCTCCAGAGTCAAGGGTGAAGGTGTGAGAGGCCGAAGCCGACACAGTACCTGAGAGGGCAGACTCACCAGCACCTGAGAGCACAGACGCACTGGCACCTAGAGCAGCAGCCTCACTAGTACCTGACGCGGCAGTACCAATGCCCGGGTCGGGCGGGAAACACCGGTAACAGCCATCCTCATCACTACCAATCGCAGCATACATAGCAGAGAGAATAGCATCAAAATCAAGATCATAAATAGCTACACCAGCCCTAGACAGCTCTCCCCAGCGGGGGATCTCAGCTGCCTCCGGAAACTGCTGACGCCAGGCGTCAGTCAGGCGGCCAAAGCAGCGGCGGGCAGTGTGGGCGCCTCCACACCTCTCCCCTGCACGGTCACTGGTGCGGAGAACGTAGGGGCAAGGACTAAGCGCACCACCACGCTGACGCTGCGAGTACCACTCACGGAGCTGCTGAGGGGCGGGGACGGTGCGAGAGCGCTGCTGCTGCTGTGGCTGCTGCTGCGGCTGCTGCTGCTGCTGCTGCTGGCGCTGACCACCCCCGGAGCTGCTCCGCAGAGACGAGCCACTCCGACCCCCGCCTCCACTGCCACCCCCGCCTCCACCGCCACCCCCGTCTCCACCTCCACCTCCCCCACCAGGACCGTCGCTCCCACCGCTCCAACCGCCTCCTCCGCTACCACCTCCGCCGCCACCTCCGCCTCCACCGCCGCCACCAGTACCTCCACTCCCGCCACCACCCCCACCGCCACCCCCACTCCCCCCGCCACCCCCACCGCCTCCTCCACCGCCCCCTCTAGCTCCACCCGCTCCCTTGCCCCCCTTGCCCTTGCCAGCGCGACGTCTGCCGCTGGGGGCAGACGCCGCGCCGACCGACTCAAAACCAGTGAGGTCGGCCGCAGCGGCAGAGGCGACAGAGGGCAGCAGGGGGGAAGGACCACACCCCTCAAAGATGGGGGTGCGAGGGTCACCCCGAGAGGCCCCTACAGCGACAATACTCTTCTCAGCCGCTAGCAGGGACTCCTCAAGGAGGTCGACAGTGAGAGTGGTGGGACAGACAGAGAGAAACTGGTCCCTAATGACACGAAGGGACTCAGGGAGACGGGTGACGAGAAAGTAGAGAGTGATGTACATGGGAGGAGGGTTCGCAGCGCGGAACTCAGCAGGAAGGGTAGCGCGGTAGCGGGTGTCACTAGCACGGAGGTGGGTAACGAGGTCAGCGACAGTGGAAAAGGAAGCGAGGTCAGGGAAGAGAAACGGTAGCATGAGGCGGCTAAGGGTAGCGGAGGAAGGGGAGGAGTAGCGTGCAACTACAGCGTCGTACAAGGCCTGAGCGGTCTTGCACTGACTAAAGTGGGCACGCTCAGAGGAAGGGAGGTGGCGACGCACAGCAAGACGTGCAGCAGCATCGCGGGTCGCCCACTTGGAGCGAACGGCAGAGTCAGCATCAGCAGGTGGGGCAGGGACAGCGCCAGAGACAAAGTCAAAGAGAGAGACCTCATCTATCGCATCACACAGTAAGTACAGCTGCAGGTCTTCAATCCAGACGGCAAAGTCAATGGCCCTCCCCTCAGCGTCAAAGGTAAGAACATTTGGGGTGGCCATGACAGCAGCTGAAAATCTCACCGGGCGGGGAGAGGCAGGTAGGTCAGCAGCAGAGGAACAGCAGCACGGCTCCGCAGGCGGCTCGGGCGGCGCGGGCGGCTCGGGCGGCACGGGCGGCTCGGCGGCGGCTCGGGCGGCGGCTCGGCGGCGGCTCGGCGGCGGCTCGGCGGCGGCTCGGCGGCGGCTCAGGCGGCGGCGGCTCGGCTGCTGCTGGGCGGCGCGGGCGGCTCGGGCGTCACGGGCGGCTCGGCGGCGGCTCGGGCGGCACGGGCGGCTCGGCGGCGGCTCGGGCGGCGGCTCGGCGGCGGCTCGGCGGCGGCTCAGCGGCGGCTCGGCGGCGGCTCGGCGGTGGCTCGGCGGCGGCTCGGCGGCGGCTCAGGCGGCGGCGGCTGCTGCTGGGCGGATCGGCGGGGCCGCGTAGCAGAGTGGCGGCGGGGCCGCGACCGAAGAGAGCGGCGGGGCCGCGTAGCAGAGGGCGGCGGGGCCGCTACCGAAGAGAGCGGCGGGGCCGCGTAGCAAGGGGCGGCGGGGCCGCGATCGAAGGGCGGCGGGGCCGCGTGGCAGAGGGCGGCGGGGCCGCGTAGCAGAGGGCGGCGGGGCCGCGTGGCAAAGGGCGGCGGGGCCGCGATCGAAGGGCGGCGGGGCCGCGTAGCAGAGGGCGGCGGGGCCGCGTAGCAGAGGGCGGCGGGGCCGCGAGGCAGAGGGCGGCGGGGCCGCGTAGCCGAGGGCGGCGGGGCCGCGATCGAAGGGCGGCGGCGGGGCCGCGTAGCAGAGGGCGGCGGGGCCGCGATCGAAGGGCGGCGGGGCCGCTAGGGAAGGGCGGCGGAGCCGCGAGGGGAAGGGCGGCGCAACGGTCCGCTAGGGGCGGCACGACGGGTCGCTAAAAAAAACGCGCCTCGGGGCGCGGTTCGGTGGGCCCTAGAAGCAGTCCCTAGGAGGGAACCTGCTCTGATACCATGTGAAAACAAAGAACGAGAATGGAATGACTATGAACGAAGTGAGTACAAATAGGAAGCCCTAATTGGGTTGTACCCCCTATGGGATACCCCACTATAGCCTACAGAAACAAGTAAGCTATAAGTTCTGACAACTCTTTATTTTCATTCAACATCCAACAGTGTCGAAATGTTATTATTATAAACTAACGAAAGTAGGCAAGCAACAGGCAGTTACAAATTGCACTTTCCAGGCAGCAACACTATATGTATGGAAACTCTAAACAATACCATGCAACTATTTGACCAGCACGATTAAACTAGTCGTTTTCAACGGTTCCTGCACAACATAACCTAAAACAGGGTTTAGCAGTAACTAACAGATACCTACAGGTTCGATCCTTCAGCCGGAATCTTCACAGCCACTTAATAACCCGACGATTTCGCATCGTTGGATGTCTTCACATATCGTAAGCGACATGCAAAACAACATCCGAGAGAAAAGGAAAAAAATCGAACTATTGATGCTGAAATTTCTAGCGTAAATAGGTTCGTTACAAGCGGCTGAACGCTGTTATATCACGACGACTGGGAGCTGGGTATCTCCGTTGCTGAGCGTTGCGCCAGGTTTGAAGACGACCAGTACAAACAACCAAAACGGAACAAAAGAAACGTAACAAAAACGTAACAAAAACGCAACAGGAAACTGAAATATTGCTGGCTTGAAAATCGCGAGTACAAACATGCATTACATATTGAAAAGGTTACCCATGGGACGTCCGAATGCGCAGAAGAAAGAGCAGTAGTATCTGGCGTTGACAAAGGGAGAGAAGGGTGTCAGAATGTTGTATTTGTCTAGCCTGCAGTGGGGTACTCTATAGCGAGTACAGCCCAATCTAGAGTTTCCTATATGTACTCAGCTGCTTGCTAATGAACCTCTCTCCTTTTCTTCATTCTTGTTTCTTCCTACTACTTCTGACATGCTATCAGAGCAAACAGGGAAGCGCTCCGACCTTCCGCCTGCAACGCGGAAGCGCTCTGAACTTCCGCCTGCAGCGCGGAAGCGCTACGAACTTCCGCCTGCAGCGTGGTGATGCATGGCTGCATGGCTCGACAGGCTCCATGGATCGACAGGCTCTTGTCGCCGCCCCTGCTGATGCGCGGAAACGCGCTATTCTTCCACCTGCAGCGCGGAAACGAGCAAGTACTGAGAAAAATGGGTACGTGAAACTAGGGTTTCGGGGGAAAAAGAAAAACAAAAAAAAAGAGGGGGGGAAGCTACAAAAACACCAAAGCACAGATTTCTAATATCAAAGGGCAGTCAAAACAAAGTCAACACAGTTCAAACCCTGGTTCCTCCCCACCTTTGCGTCCTCGGCTTTGTGACTGTTGACAACGCCCCTCTTGCAAGCATTCGATGCTTTCAATGCGGCTCCTCCCCAGCTGCAGCAAACACAAGTTCAAACTCCAATTCCTCCCCTTCCTCGCGCGCTTGGCGTTGAAGCTGCTGAAGACGCCACTCGGAAAGCAGTGGAACAATCGTTTCACAAGGAAACAATGACCCAACCTGAGGCCTTTCAAACGGAGGCGCTTCAAGGAGAGGCGGAGGGTTATGCGAGGGAAACAGCGTTTGGATCGAAAGTGGGGTTTGACGGGCAAACTGGCTTCTGGACTCTGGTTTGCATTCGTAAAAGGCAATATCCGCGCGAGCGCGGCAGCGCGCTGGAAGCGCGTGGGATGATGACCATCTAAATCTAACGGGCACGACATGCGCGAGGCGCACGAACAAACGCGCGCCTGAGCTGAGCTCCTACTAAGTCGAATGTCACTGCATCGAAATGGTCGTGACGTGAGAGTAGAGGAGGTGGAGCGTGGGTTGGAGGAGGGGAGGGGGAAGGAGGCTTCGCGACCCGACATCCAACCCAACCAATCTCCAGGTAACGCAAGCAAGTGAGGAAAGTTTAGCAATGAATGAATGAACTATGAATGAACTGAGTACAAGTACTGACCCTAATTGGGTTGTACCCCTTATGGGCTACCCCACTATAGCCTACAGAATATGCAAAAGCTATAAGTTCTGACACACCCCCATAGGCAAAGTGGGGTAGAACAAGGGGTCACAGGACCAGTCAAGCAAAGCAAAGCAAAGCAAGCTCAAGGTGGATCACAAAGTCACCTCACAGTCCGAGCACAAGGTCAAGGCCACAAGGCCACTTCACATGCAAGAGTAGACATATATATATAAGGCTAAACAAGCAAGAGCAGGTATAAATATATGCAAGAGTACAAGCAAGGTCAAGAGGTGAGCAAGTGAGGCAAGACAGGTACAAGTCCCAGCTGAGTGCAAAGGCGCTGATGATCACAAGGCGGAAGTGCCTTGGTGAAAACATCAGCAGTGTTGGCCTCAGAGGCCACGTACGCAAGTCGCAACTGACCACGCTGCTGCAGCTCACGAGCAAGAAAGTAACGGAGAGCAATGTGCTTCGTTCTGTGCTCCAAGCGCTGCTCTCGACACAAGGCCAGCATGGCCTTGTTGTCTACGTACAGCACAAGAGGAGAACGAGGCGGCTCTCCAAGGTCGGTCAGCAGGTAGGTGAGCCAGCGAAGCTCTTGTGCAGCCATGGCCCCGGCGTAGATCTCAGCCTCACAGCTAGAGCTGAGAACAGAAAACGAGCGAGTAGCCCGCCACGAAACAGAGCCGGAACCAAGGCTGAAGGTGTAACTGTGGGACGACCTCTGACTAGCCTGGTCGTCAGCCCAAGAAGCGTCCGCGTGCCCAGTGAGGACCACTGGACTGCACCCTCCAAGCACTAGCCCCATGCTCGACTTACTGCACAAGTAGCGCAACACCCTCTTCGCTGCAGCCATGTGCTCTGGTCGGTGTCTCCCAGGAGCAACATAGCGTGCAAGAATGCTAAGAGGGTATTCAAGGTCAGGTCGTGTGCAGGTCATCAGGTAGATGAGGCAGCCAACAAGCTCTGGGTACGGGCCACTCGACTCAACGGACTCATCCGAAGGCAGAGCTGAGAGCGAGTGGCGAGTAGATAGAGGAGTGGCCTGAGGCGAGGAGTACGTGAAGCCGAAGCGCTGAAGGACCTGCTGCACCATGTGTGATTGAGTCAAGGTAATGGTGCGGCGTGCTCTGTCCCGGATGATCTGCAAGCCAGGGTAGCTACTCAGTTCACCCATGTCTGTGCACGTGTGTCTCTTCTGCAGCTCGGACTTCACGTAGGCGAGTCCAGTAGTGTCAGCTGTGGCAAAGACCAAGTTGTCGACGTACACGAGGATGTAGAACGGCGGCTGAGAAGTGTCGGTGCGCAGAAACTGCGACGGGTCAGCAGTAGAGGGAGCAAACCCAAGAGCCGCAAGCGTAGTCCTCAGTGTGTCGTGCCACTCACGCGGTGCTTGGCGGAGACCGTAGACTGGCCGTCGGAGGCTCCACTGGGTGCCAGGAGGGAAAGTCCCAGTGAAGCCAGGTGGACGGCGCAGCCAGATCTCCTCGTGCAGGCTACCCTGCAAGAAAGCAGTGCTGAAGTCTAGAGAGTGAAGCTCGTAGTCGCGCTGAGCGGCTATGTGCAGCAGCACCCGAAGAGTGGTCATCTTCGGGGTGGGAGAGAAGGTCTGAAAGTAGTCCACTCCCTGCCGCTGACTGAAGCCACGAGCAACGTACCGCGCCTTGAAGACAGGTGGAGAGCCTGGCGGCCGCTTCACCCTGAAGATCCACATGCCACTGACGATGTTCGCCCCAGGAGGGGGAACCGCGTCAACGTAGGTGCCTGTGGACTTCCAGGAAGCCATCTATGCATCCATAGGTGCCTGCCACTGAGAGGAGTAGGGACCCTCTACGGCCTCCGCGTAAGAGCGCGGAGTCGGGATGTCTAGTGCATCCGGTTCTCCCTCAGGGGCAAGTAGTACGGACGCGAGATGAGGTGAAGCAGCAGCCAGACACTGGAACTCCTCCTGCCTGTCCTCAAGGACGTCCATGCCAAGAGCACTCTCACCCCCGACGGACGGAGGACAGACAGACGCAGACTCAGCAACAAGACTAGCAGCGTAGTCTAGACGACAGCGAGCAACAAAGTCGACGAGCTCAGCGAGAAGAGCAGACGCAGCAGTGGACTCAAAAGAGGGGTCAGTGACGACAGTAGCAAGGAGACGCGTGACAGTAGGACTAGCAGCATGAATGGAGTCCGACTCCGGGTCGGCAAGCGCAGGAAGAGAGGACTTAGGAGGAGAAGGAAAAGGGGCACGCAGAGGAGTAGTGGACGGACGCAGCGATATCCGGTGCGTGCCAGGGACAGGAGGAGGACGCTGACGCGAACCACGACCACTAGCGCGAGCAGTACCAACAGGCGACGCGGGACGAGACGCAGGCTCACGACGCTCAGCAAGACCTCCAGTAGGACCAGTGTAAGGAGAGGGAGCAGGCAGTGGGGAGGCGGGCTCTAACTGTGACTGTGACTGGATAGGCGATGGACACTCTACAGGAGGAGAAAGACCAAGAACCTGCTGCAAGAGCGGAACGAAGTACGGCCGAGGCCGCGCGGCAACTCCAGACACAGCAGGGACTGCACCAGCACCCTCAGCAGTAGCACCAGCGCCAACAGCACCTCCAGCTGCAGGACCTCCAGCAGCACCAGCAGCACCCGCAGCAGGACCACCGCCCGGAAGGACAGCAGCAGTCTCAGTACGAACACCCTCAGCAGCTCCAGCTCCAGGTGGACCCGCAGACCCAGCAGCTCCAGCTCCAGGTGGACCGGCAGCACCAGCACCCTCAGCAGCCGACGAAGCTCCAGCTCCAGCAGTACGCCTCCAGCGGCGAGCAAACCACTCGCGCAGATCCTGTGGAGAGAGTGGCTCCCGCCGAGACGAAGCACCCGGAGAACCTCCAGGCCAAGAACCGCCAGACGCCACAAGGGGAGGTCCAGTGGCTGCAGGCTCCACACCTCCAGGCTCAGCAGCTCCAGACGCAGGACCCCCAGGCTCAGCACCCCAAGGCATAGCACCCCCAGTCGCAGTACCAGCAGGCTCAGCACCCCCACTCGTAGCACCCCTAGACTCAGCACCCCTAGGCTCAGCACCCACGCGCGCAGCATTCCCAGTGTCAGCACCCCCAGGCTCAGCACCCACAGCAGTATCAGAGTCACCAGCAACCTCGACCGGCTCGACAGCGTCTACCTGGGACACACCTGAAGGGGCAGGACCCTGAGGGGGAAGGGGGTCTACCGTGGGGGGGCCTGGCACAAGGAAGTGCGGTGGCGGGGGGAGGGACGGAGTGCGGTAGGGGAAAAGGCGGTAGAAGGGGACGGACTCGTCGAACGAGACGTCCTGGGAGGACAGAACACATCGAGAGGAGGGGTGGTAGAACTGCCACCCTGGGGCGTCAGGGGGGAAGCCTAGGAAGAAACAGGGAGCAGCACGAGGGGAGAGCTTGTACGAAGACAAGTCGCGGACAAACGCCCGAGATCACCAGACACGGAACGCAGACGCATCGCCGACCTTCCCCGTCCACAGCAGAGCTGGGGAGGTCTCCGGCCGGGAGACCTTGGGGTGAAGGTTGATCTGATGCGCCGCGTACCGAAGCGCAAACGGCCACAGAAAATGGGGGGCAGCCGCATGCATCATGGACGTACGAGCGACGTCCATGACCATGCCAATGCGGCGCTCAGCAATCCCATTTTGGTGTGGAGAGTTCCGGAAGCGTAAAGGTCTGGCGGATGCCTCGTGCACGACAGTAGGCTCGCAGAAGGCCAGAGGAGAACTCTCCACCTCGGTCAGAGTGCAGACGCAGAACAGGAAAGTCCGAGTCGAAGCTCCTCCTGAGCTGGAGACGAGCTGCGCGGATCCAGTCGATCAACACCTCAGTGACATCACCCTTGCTGCGCTAGGGGAAGACTGTGGTGTAACGCGAGTAGACGTCAAACACCAGCAGGAAGTAGCGCTCGTGACCCTATCCACGGACGCGGGCCGGGCCCCACACGTCCATGTGAAGCGTCTGCAGAGGAGCCTCTGTCGGGGGAAACTGGGAGGAGTGAGGGGCAGCCCGGAGCCGCCCCTCGACACAGGGGACACAGGAAGGTCCAGGCCCCAAAGGAAGGGGAGGGAGAGACTAGGGGAGACCAGAGACAAGGACACGGGAAGCCATGCCTCGAAGACGAGGCAGGGAGGGGTGGCCAAGACGGTGGTGCCATAGGAGAGTCTCGTGAGACAGGAGGCGACACGAGCAGGGGGCAGACTCAGGACCAGACCTGGACGCAGCAGCAAACACCTGACCCGACACAGCTACCTGGCCAGACGCAGAGACAGGAGGAGACTCAGTGGTCAGGGTGTAGAGGCTCTTCCCCGGCCGATGCGTAAACGTGGCCAGGTGTCGGCCTGTGCGGGCGTGCGAGCAGTGGGTCACCCGCTGACTCGCAGGAGTAAACTGGTGAACCCCCGCATCCTGTAGGTCAGCACCACTCACCAAGTTCGTCGAGAACGATGGGAGGTACAGACCGGACAGGGTGCCCGAGGGGGCAGCCGGACACGGGAGGACAGTGGAGAAGTGAGAGAGGACAGGACCCCTAGAGGGGTCAGCCAGGGAGACTGCAACCGGCCGACCAAGCGGCGTGAGTGTGGTGCAGTCACGAAAGAAGGAGCGAGAAGCTCCGCAGTCAAGTGTGAAGGTGAGGGAGGCCGAAGCCGACACGGTACCTGAGAGCGCAGCCTCACCAGTACCTGGGAGCGCAGACGTGCTGGCACCTAGAGCAGCAGCCTCACAAGCACCTAGCGCAGCAGTACCAATGCCCGAGTCGGGCGGGAAACACCGGTAACAGTCACTCTCATCACTAATAGTCACAGCATACATGGCAGCAAGGATAGCATCAAAGTCAATATCAAAGATAGCTACACCAGCCCTAGACAGCTCTCCCCAGCGGGGAATCTCACTAGCCTCGGGAAACTGCTGGTGCCAAGCGTCCGTCAGGCGACCAAAGCAGCGCTGGGTGGGGTGGGCACCCCCACACTGCTCACCCGCGCGGTCGCCTGAACGAAGGACGTAGGTGCACGGACCAAAACCCCCACCACGCTGACGCTGCGCGTACCACTCACGTAGCTGCTGAGGCGGGGGGATGTCCCGAGAATGCTGCTGCTGCTGCTGCGGCTGGCGCTGACCACCACCAAAGCCGCTCCGCTGCGAGGCACTACCTCGACCAGCTCCACCCCCTCCGCCACCTCCACCTCCGCCACCGTCGCCGCCTCCGCTCCCACCGCCGCCGCCGCCACCGCCTCCGCCTCCGCTGCCGCCACCACCACCACCACCCCCGCCACCACTTCCACCGCCACCCCCACTCCCTCCGCCGCCTCCGCTGCCATCTCCACCGCCCCCGCCAGCTCCACCCGCGCCCTTGCCCCCCTTGCCCTTGCCAGGGCGGCGTCTCCCACTAGGGGTAGACGCCGCGCCGACCGACTCAAGACCAAGCAGGTCGGCAGCATCAGCAGAGGCAACAGAGGGCAGCAGGGGGGAAGGAGAACACCCCTCAAAGATGGGGGTGCGAGGGTCACCTCGAGAGGCTCCTACAGCGACTATGCTCTTCTTCGCCGCCAGGAGGGCCTTCTCGAGGAGGTTAACAGTGAGAGTGGTGGGACAGACTGAGAGGAAGTGGTCCCTGACTGCGCGAAGGGAGTCAGGGAGGCGAGTAATGTACATGGGGGGGGGGGGGGGGGGTTCTTGGCGCAGAAGTCAGCAGGAAGCGCAGCGCGGTAGCAAGTGTCACTAGTGCGGAGGTGCGTAATGAGGTAAGCAACTGTGGGAAAGGCAGCAAGGTCAGAGAAGAGGTACGGTAGCATGAGGCGGCTCAGTGCAGCAGTAATAGGGGAAGAGTAGCGCGCAACTACAGCGTCGTACTGTTAGAAGGCCCTACGACAGCAAGGGCCCTCGATGACCTTTGACTTGGCAAGTCGGCGCCTAACGACTGAGTCTACTTGGCACCGACGCACGAGTTCGGTGGCGGTCATTAGTGACTACGGGTGACTGTGAGCTACTGCTGCAAACTCGGCGGAATCGGTGCTAGGAATGACGAGTCTTGGGGGTCGTAGGTGCCTTGCTTGTGAGGCATGCTGCTCACTTGCTGTGTTGGCAGGAGTAGCGTGCACGGTGAGACATTCCGGTGCCGAGTTGGGTTGGAAATGTGCGGGGCGCGTTCACCCACCCACACACCACTTTCGTGGGGTTGGGTTACTCGCAGCGCCCACGCAACCTCTTGTGAAACCCTCGCCTGCCTATATATATGTTTGTGTTTGCTTGTGTGTTAGATATATTCGATATTCCTAGTGAAGTCCAAATGCTATTTCAATTCTCACCAAGTCCTTAGAGGCAAACGCTACCGAAACTCTACCAAGTTGCTGGCGCAACATTATTCCCATAACAGAATCTCTCTCGTTATCTCTACGCTCTCATATATATTCCTTCATGGTGCGGTGAGCGTGGAACGAACATGCATAGATTTCCGTCGTTGTTGATATTCGCGTTCGTATACTCGCCTTGGCGTGCGGCGTTAGTGAAGGGCGCTTATTAATCTAAGTTGAACCTCTCTTGATGTCCCTCCAGTTACGTTCTCGGACCCAAGGATAGGGCGTTTGGTGATTTATTACCACTCGTCTGAGGACCCTTGTGAGGTGACCCCGAGACGAGGGATTTAAGGAAGGGACACTTTATTTTAATTTGTGGTACCTTATAGAGACGTCGTAGAGGATGAGTACAGAGGAGGGGAACGTGGAGGCCGGTAATTTGCGCGCCCTAGAGGAGGATCTCGTGGCTCGTCATTCTCGTGGTGACATTAGTGATATCGAATACGAGCTAATGTTGGAGGGATTGCGCTCGCGTCGGCATCGTGAGCACCCTTCGCCACGTGTAGAGAATGTTGAGCAAGTTGCGGGAGGTACTAGTGCGTGGGATATGGCTGTCGATGGCGGAAACAGCGATGACGGGGAGTTTGATGGGTTGATGTCGCGTGGGGTCCTGCGAGGACCAACTCGGTTTAGTACGGCTAGCGTTGGCGGTGTACAGGAGCGTGTTCATCGTGCAGCAGCGTCACGAGAGCATGCGAATGTAGGACGACGGAGCGTTGCTGGAGGAGGAATTGCGGAAGAGTTTGATAGTGAGGCTATGCCGGGCGTTACCCCGATTGGATCAATGTCGAGGGATGAGGGAATAGCCCCCAACTATGGCTACTTCAAATTCACTCCAGACAAGATCGTTGTCACTAGGCCGTTAGAAGGACGTCACGACCTGTCGACGTGGACAGAATCAATCGAGCCGTAGCTTGAGATCGCTCAGCTAAAGCGATTCATAGATGGCACCACCCCCATTCCACCAGCGCGTGCGCTTGCGCATCTCTCTCAGTTCCGCGCGATGCAGTTGCTGACATTCACCACCATTTCCCAATGCTGCTCCCCAACCGTACAGATCGCCCTTAAGGCGTGTCGCATGAAGGTCGATGCCGGCTATCAGGCATGGCAAATTATTATGCGCACGTACATGGCGACGGACGATCTGTACATCGGTCAGTTAGAGCAGGCACTCACCAACCTCGAAATGGGAGAGCACGAGTCCGCTACGTCCTATTGCAACCGTGCGCAGCAGATCCTAGTGAACCTGAGGATGGCCGGCGTAGATTACTCGCAGGCGTTGTACATCACTCACGTTGTAAAGGGGTTGTCGCAGCAGTACAACCTCTTACGCAGGATGCTGAAGCTGCCGCAGGTGCGCAAGGAGTTGGACGAGGACACCCTCACTAGCTACATCATCGAGGAGGAGTGTACGCTGGCGGCAGAGGGACGAAAGGACCAATTCCTTCCCCAGGCGAACCAGGTCTTTACCAAGAAGGGTAAGCCCCAATTCCAGCAGACTTCATTCCCTTCCCCTCCCACTACGGCACAGCAGCAGCAGCCTAAGAATGGGGGTGGGCTTGGTGGGGGGGGGGAGAAGTGGAAAGGGGGTAAGGATGGCCAGCCAAAGGGGGGGAAAGGGGGCTTCAAGGGGAAGTGCTATGTGTGTGGACAAATAGGGCATGTTGCTAAGTACTGTCAGCAGCGGGCGGATAAGGAGGCAGACACTGGTGGAGAGGGTTCTGGAGGTAGCAGCGGAAAGGAAGGTGATGGCTCTAAGGGGAGCGGGCAGTCATCATGTGCAATGGTGAAGCCCGTTGTGGAGCAGACTCCTCTCGTTGTGCTAGAGCCTGAGGCCGGGGAGGGCTTACAGGCTGTTGCAACTGCTGTGAAGGCAAACCCGAGCGTCGTGCTGCTTGATAGCGGATGCTCCCACCATCTCATGGGAGATCGTTCTGCCTTTGTGGAGATGAGCAGCGGCGGCAGTATTAAGCAGGTTACTGGCTTCAACGGCGCGCTTCAGGAGGTCCAGGGGCGAGGCACAGTCGCTCTTCTTGGAGAAGGGGGCAGGCGTGTCTTGGTGCCGGACGTGCTGTACGTACCAGGAGTGCAGGCGAGTCTTCTCTCTGCTGGGCAGCTGCGTGATAGTGGTGTGCAGCTGCTGGATGCCGGGGATGTGACTTTGCTGCGGGCACCAGATGGATCGCTCCTTGGTCGTGCCGAGTTCAAGGGGCGTATTCTCTGCACGAACTTCCAGCCGTGTTCGACGCAGCAGCAGGAAGGCGAAACGGTGGCACTTCGTACCTTGGCGACGGGCGTACGGTCTAAGGGGGACCTGTGGCATGCGCGTATGGCACACGTTGGTATTGATGCCATTGAGCGCACAGCGGCTCACGGGTCAGTGAAGGGCTTGGATTTGGAGAAGGGGGGCAAGTCAAGCATACCTTGTGTCTCCTGTGTTGGGGGAAAGATCACTCGTCATACCTTTCCTTCTGTGGGAGAGGAGGAGGATCATTTGCTCGCGGTGGTGCATGCTGACCTGTGTGGCCCTTTTCGTGAAGCAGCTAAGGACGGCAGCCACTACTTCTTGGTGCTGAAGGATCGCAAGACGCGATATGTCTGGGCCTACCCTTTGGCCCAGAAGAGTGATGCGCTGGCGGCGTTCCAGAAGTGGCTTCCGATGGCAGAGCGACAGTGCAAGACCACGGTGCAGGCGCTGCGCACTTATTGGGGTGGCGAGTTCCTGGGGCACGACTTCACGCTCTTCCTCGACGGTAAAGGCATCACCCATGACCTCACATGCCCGTACACGCCGGAGCAGAACGGGATGGCCGAGAGGGAGATGCGTAGCATTGTGGAGGCGGTGCGGACGATGTTGCTGCACATGGGTGTGCAGCATCACTGGTGGCACCTGGCGTTAACTCAGGCCGTCAGGGATCAAAACACCAGGGACCTCACCCTTGGTGCGCAAGGGGAAGACCGTGGTGTAGCGCGAGAAGTCGTCAGCAACTATCAGGAAGTACCTCTCCTGACCCTGACCACGGACGCGGGCTCGGCCCCACACGTCCATGAGGAGCGTCTGCAAGGGAGCAGTCGTCGAGGGAAACGAGGGGGAGTGAGGAGCGGCGCGCTGCCGCCCCTCGACACAAGGAAGACAGGGAGGAGCAGGCGAGGGTGGGAGGGGAGGGAGGACCCTGGGAAGACCAGAGACAAGGTACTTGGAGTGCATGGCACGAAGCCGCTGCACAGATGGGTGGCCAAGGCGGTGGTGCGAGAGGACAGTCTCGTGTGCCAGAGAGCGACACGAGCAGGGGGTAGACAGCTGACCTGACGCAGACGCAGACGCTGCTACCTGAGGGGACTCAGTGGTCAGTGTGTACAGGTCCGACCCAGGCTCCCGAGTGAAGGTAGCCAAGTGGCGGCCCGTACGAGCACACGTGCAGTGTGTCACGCGCTCGTGGGCAGGGGTGAACTGGTGAACACCCCCGTCCTGAAGAGCATAACCTGCCACCAAGTTCGTAGAGAACGAGGGGAGGTGGAGACCTGACAGCGTGCCCGACGGGACCGCAGGACAGGGAAGGACAGTTTAAGAGGTCGCAATGACCGGACCCCCAGAGGGGTCAGCGAGGGAGACAGCAACTGGCTGAGCAAGCGGCTCAAGGGCAGTGCGGTCACGAAAGAAACAGCGGGACGCACCGGAGTCCAGTGTGAAGGTGTGCAGTGCGGCAGTCGACTCAGTACCAGGGGGGGCAGACGCACAAGCACCTAGAGCTGCTGCCTCACCAACACCTGGGGTAGCTGACACGGGAGTACCTGGAGCTGCAGACGCACTAGCACCTAGAGCGGCAACCGTACTCGTCCTAATGCCCGGGTTGGGCGGAACACACAGGTACTCAGCACCCTCTCCACTAGTAGACATCACATACATGGCA
Source organism: Closterium sp. NIES-65 (assembly GCA_948144175.1). Lineage (NCBI taxonomy): Eukaryota > Viridiplantae > Streptophyta > Zygnematophyceae > Desmidiales > Closteriaceae > Closterium > Closterium sp. NIES-65. The sequence goes on along the minus strand of CANXME010002485.1, from coordinate 1,706,123 downwards.
GTGAGAATAGCATCAAAGTCTAGAGCATAGATATCAACCCCCTTCCTCTAGAGCGCAGCCCAGCGGGGCAGCTCAGTGGCCAGAGGGTACTGAACACGCCAAGCGTCACTGAGGCGAGCAAAGCACTGCTGCGTAGCATGCGGTCCCCCACACGTCTGACCAGTACGGCCACCAGTGCGAATGACGTACACGCAGCTAAAGCCACCCCCCCCCCCTCCGTGTTGATAGTACCACTCACGGACCTCCTGGGGCAACGGAGTGTGCTGCTGGCTCTGGCCACCGCCGGCGCCTCCACGACCACCACCTCCGCCACCACCCCCTCGACCACCCCAACCCCTGCCGCCACCGCGTCCACCGCCACCCCCACCACCGCCTCCGCCCCTGCCACCACCCCCGCCGCTGCCGCCACCACCCCCACCGCTGCCACTCGCCCCTCTAGCCCCGCCACCACCCCCGCCGCCGCCACCGCCCCCACCACCGCCTCCCCCGCCGTCACCCCCGCCTCCCTTGCCCCCTTTGCCTTTGCCGTTGCGGCGCCCGCTCAAAGCAGACGCAGTCCCGACCTTCTCAGCACCAAGGAGGTCGACAGCAGCAGTAGAGGCGACAGAGGGAAGAAGGGGGGAAGGAGAACACCCCTCAAAGAACGGGGTGCGCAGGTCGCCACGAGAGGCACCTACAGCGACTATGCTAGCCTCAGCTGCAAGGAGTTCCTTCTCGAGGAGGGCAATGGTGAGCTCAGTGGGTTAGCGAGCTAGGAAGTGGTCCCTGACTGAGAGCAGAGTGTCAGGGAGGCGGGTGACTAGGTGGTAGAGAGTGAGCCAGAGCGGGGGGGGGGGGGGGGGGTTCTTGGCAAGGAACTCCTTAGGCATAGCGGCGCGGAAGCAAGCCTCACTAGTGCGGAGGTGCGTGATGAGGTCAGCGACGGTGTGGAAAGAGGCCAAGTCGGGGAACAGGTAGGGAAGCGAGAGACGGCCTAGCGGGCAACGACAGCACTGTACAGTGCCTGTGTAGTCTTGTGCTGGCCAAAGTGCTCGCGCTCATCTATCGGTAGGGAGTTGCGAATGGCAAAGCGAGCGTGGGCGTCACGAGTCTGCCACTGTGAGCGGCGAGTGCTGTCAGCAGTAGCATCAGGGGCAGTAGCATGGCCTAGGGCGTGGTCCTAGAGTGAAATGTCCTCCTTGGTAGTGAGCTGTAGGTAGAGGTGCAGGTCATCCTGCCAGGTGTCAAACTTCACTTGGCGGCCCTCGGCATCGAAAGCTAGCACAGGTGGGCTAGCCATAGGAGCAGTAGGAGAAGCAGTAGCAGTAGTAGTATTAGACAGGTAGGGCGGCTCGGTCCAGAGGGCCTGCTTTGCACGGGCGGCGCTGTTCGGGTCAGGTAGGGCGGCGCGGCTCGGTTCGGGTCGCGCGGCTCGGCTCGGACTGGGCGGCTCGGTTCGGGTCGCGCGGCTCGGCTCGGTCCTGGTGGGGCTGTGGCGGTCGCGGGCCGTTCGGGGCCTCTAGGGGCGAGCGCAGGGCCGTTCGGGGCCTCTAGGGGTGAGCGCGGGGCCGTTCGGGGCCTCTAGGGGCGAGCGCGGGGCTGTAAGGGGCCTCTAGGAGCGAGCGCGGGGCCGTAAGGGGCCTCTAGGGGCGAGCGCGGGGCCGTTCGGGGCCTCTAGGGGCGAGCGCGGGGCCTTAAGGGGCCTCTAGGGGCGAGCGCGGGGCCTTAAGGGGGCCTCTAGGGGCGAGCGCGGGGCCGTTCGGGGCCTCTAGGGGCGAGCGCGGGGCCGACGGGGGCCTCTAGGGAGGTGAGCGCGGGGCCGACGGGGCCGGTAGGGGCGATCGCGGGGCCGACGGGGTCGCTAAGGGGCGGCAGCGGGGCCGTAAGGGGCGAGCGCGGGGCCATAAAAGGGCCGAGCGCGTGGGCCGACGGGGCCTTAAGGGGCGGCGCGCGAGTCGCTAAGGGGCGGGTCACGGGTCGCGGGGCCTTAGGGGGCCGTGAAAAACGAGGCGCCCTAGGGCGCAGTTAGGTAGGTAGGTAGGTAGCGGTGGGCCCTAAAAAAACAGTCCTAGCGAAGGACCTGCTCAGAAACCATGTTGTAATGAACGAACAGGAATGATTGAACTAACAGTGAAATCAGTACAAGTACCTAGCCCTAGAATTGTGTACCCCCTATAGGCTAACCCACTATAGCCTAAACAAGCACAACATATATAATGTTTGACACGCCGAGCCTCTCACCTGACTGCGCCGAGCCTCTCACCACACCTGGCTGTGCCGAGCCTCTCACCACGCATGGCTGTGCCAACCCTCGCCTGGCTGTGCCGAGCCTCACACTTGCCTTTGCCGAGCCTAGCCTACTGACATTATATCAATAACTTGCATCATTCCACACATTGCAATGGAATATCATCATGGCGTCCACAGGAGAAACCAGGGAGAGGAGAAACAGAGAGAGAGGAAACAGGAATAGGGGTTACACTACGCTACGGGGGAGCAAGTGGACGCGGCAGGCGGAAAAGCGGAAAGGGGAACATGAGGCACAAGGAGAACGGGAATGGAGAAAAGTGGGCGAGATCAATGTGTCACAGAGTTACTACAAGGTGCGCAAAGGAGAGGAGAAGAAAGCAAGGAGGGCTGCAAACGGAAGCGAGGGGAGCGAGAGTGATGGGGGTGGGAAGGGGGGAGGGAAGCGGAGGGTAGGGGAAAGAGATGAAGAGCCGGGAGAGAGAGGGGATGAGGGAAATGCGGATATGGTCGGGAGGGGCGCGGATCGGGGTGGAAAAGGGGGTGTTTGGGAGAAGGGGAAGGGGAAGGGAGGGGGAGGGCGGGAGGGGACAGAAACTCAGTGGCGGGGGGGAGGGGGTTAACAGAAATTCACGAGATGTTTGGAAAAGTGCGGACGGCTTACGGCTCATGAAGCGCGGAAGCGCTCCGACCTTCCGCCTGCACCGTGGAAGCGCTCCGACCTTCCGCCTCTAGCGCGAAAGCGCTCCGACCTTTTGCATGCAGCGCGGAAGCACTGCGACCTTCCAAAGCACCAAGGCACAGATTTCTAATATCGAAGGGCAGTCAAAACAAAGTCAACACAGTTCAAACCCCGGTTCCTCCCCACCTTTGCGTCCTCGGCTTTGTGACTGTTGACAACGCCCCTCTTGCAAGCATTCGATGCTTTCAATGCGGCTCCTCCCAAGCTGCAGCAAACACTAGTTCAAACTCCAATTCCTCCCCTTCCTCGCGCGCTTGGCGTTGAAGCTGCTGAAGACGCCACTCTGAAACCAGTGGAACAATCGTTTCAGAGGGAAACAATGACCCAACCTGAGGCCTTTCAAACGGAGGCGCTTCAAGGAGAGGCGGAGGGTTATGCGAGGGAAACGGCGTTTGGATCGGAAGTGGGGTTTGACGGGCAAACTGGCTTCTGGACTCTGGTTTGCATTCGTATAAGGCAATATCCGCGCGAGCGCGGCGGCGCGCTGGAAGCGCGTGGGATGATGACCATCTAAATCTAACGGGCGCGAGGTGCGCGAGGCGCACGAACAAACGCGCGCCTGAGCTGAGCTCCTACTAATTCGAATATCACTACATCGAAATGGTCGTGATGTGAGAGTAGAGGAGGTGGAGCGTGGGTTGGAGGAGGGGAGGGGGAAGGAGGCTTGGCGACCCGACCTCCAACCCAACCAATCTCCAGGTAACGCAAGCAAGTTTACAGTTTAACCCCACCCTCCCCACAAAACGTTCTGTAACATGTAGGGCAGGAAAATTTTTAAGTGCAACGCAATTCGTACGACAAAAGCAAATGGAAACGGGCGCCCCCCACGTGAACAATTACTGTATATCTTCAAAAGACAAAATATATATATATATATATATCAAACACAGCCCACTAACAAACCCACCCGGCTCGATCACTCGAGCCGTGGTTGGGTATGGTCAAGCTGTAAAACCGGGAATCAGGCAGCGCCGAATCGGACCAATCACACCTAAAACGGGTGTGCCTCAAGAAAAAATTACATCGCATTCGAGTTACAACCGCCGTGACTTACAGTTAGGCAACTCATTTTGACAAAAGCATACTTGCAAGAATCTAACAAACCATTTAAAAGACAAGGTGTGTTGGACCCTAAACCCTAAACCCTAAACCCGAAACGCTTTCACAGACCTCAAAGTCTATGGCTCGACCCTCAGCGTCAAAAGCGAGGACACTAGGGGTAGCCATGACGACGGTGGATTGAATCAGTGGGTCTGGCAACTTTGAACAGACGGTTACGATGCGACAATCACACTTCGACAGTCGTCGAACCAATGCGATCTCCAGTCAAACTGTTCTGCCTACGTGTGCCTAGCGGTAGGCGACGGTTGACAGTGGCGTCAATTGGAAATTGTCGTTCAGTACTCTCGCACCTCACCCCTTTGCGTGTCCAGATTCGTGTCGCACGACTTTAACCCAGCTCTTATGTTCCACTTGGGCTGGGTTGGTATAGTAGCGTGAGCGCTTACGACTGTTGGGCAATGGAGCTGTGCACTTTGCGTTTCTTTTTTCTTGGAGGTGTGTACACGTACCGAACTGTTGTGTCTGTCCCCCCCCCCCCCCCCCCCCCCCCCCACCCAATCCCTCGCACCCTGCTTGTTTCTGAGCTGTACAGTGTACATGACGATTAGGAGCTGCTTGAGCTTCAAGCTTGACCCTACACAAACAGTTGAAAACATCCGTAAGGGCGCAGTACATATTCCTAGTGTTAGTCTTTGTCGCGTCCCTCAGTTCACTTCGCGATGAAAATTTTGTCTGAAACACTTTCACCGTTCTCAAACACGAGATTAAAATAATGATTTCAAGGCTGTAAGGAGCGCGCCCCCGACTTGACCCCAGGTTTACCATAACCCTTCCATCAAAGCAAAGCACCCGCTCCCTCCCATCACCTTCATTGCGCCACCTGGTACCACCCTCGCCAGCCCGTCGTAGTAGCAGTAGTAGCACCAGCAAAATCGTGCTGTAGGGTGTATGTATTTCGTACCAGCCTTTTTTGCTACTCTTTATTGCTCGTTCGGTGTTTTGCTAAAACAATGTTTTTTTTTTTTCGCCACTCTTCTTGCATGTCCTGACTGTTTCGGGCAGACTGGATGGTTCGCGAGCTTCACAGAGGTCAGTGCTTGGAAGGGTATTGTAATAGAACAGAACACTAGGCGCAGTCCACGTGTCCCGTCAGCTGTGCCATTCAATACTGTATTGTATTCAGCGTGCTTGGCTGAAACGGTTGCGCCCTTCTCAACGTTTGAGCCACCCACCTGATTCCGGTCCGAACTCTGGTTTGCATTCGGACACATCTGTGACTGGAGTTCTTTCACTGCCTGGATATGAAACAATCAGATTCCACTACCGACATGGCAAAATCTTGGCTGTTCAAAATTTGATCGGCAATCAAAAGGTGAATCCGCATTGGCGCGCTAAAGTCCTGCTCCAGCATTCCACGAATGTGGGAGTGGGGTGGGACCCTTGAATTCAAATGTTATCCCCTTGACCGCTCTGTAACTTAATGAAGACCCATGGAAAACCGAAATCTATAACCCCCACCCCACACTGCCTCTCGTCCTAACTAGGCCAGCATTCCACCTGCATCAAACCCACTTGTTTCTTTCCGCGACTAGCAGTGCACCACCATCAGCGACTAAAGTATTAGTAGAGCTGAAGTAAATTGTTCGAAGAGATTAACTAGGTCAATGATATCCGCATAGGCATAAAGCGCGCGGCGCACTAACGATCCTTGTGCTATCCGATGTAGAAAGTGCGACACTTTAGCCGTAGATCGTTAGACTTTGCCTCTGTCAACGGGAGTGTTGTGTGGCCCCGTCCTCGCTTGGGCGGAGCCGACTTTGTGGTTGGGTGTGTGGGGGTTGCAGCCGACCTGCAGCAGTGGGCACGGGGGCCACTGTAAGGGCGCCGAGCCGGAGGGCGCCTGGCTGGAGGGCGCCGCCCAGGACGCCTGGTTGGCGTCCTGGACGCCTGGACGGCGTCCTGGGAAGCTGGACCCCGACCTGGGCGTCGGTAGGACTTCCCAGGCGCCTGGTCGACGCTGTGGGCGCCTGCAAGGCGTCCTGGGGGCCAAGACGCCGACCTGGGCGTCCTAGGAGGACAGACGCCGACCTGGGCGTCTGGTCAGCGTCTTGGGAGGCTGGACGCCGCTCTGGAGTTCTGCACGGTGTCTTGGGCGTCTGGACGCCGACCCGGGGGTTTGGGCGGTGTCCTGGGCACCTAGACGCCGGACAGGAGACGCCGGGCATGCGTGGCCGGCTACGGCCTACGCTGGTCGACCAGGTGTGGTTGTCCGGTTGACCGAGATACCCGGGCGACGTGCGCGAGTGTCGCCGGGGTGGAGTCTGCGAGGCTGACCTCGGGGGTGGTATCCCGAGGTCGACGTGGCTGGTGGGCACAGTTGCTGGCGTGGAGTGTGCTAGGCGTCTGCGCTGTGCACGTGACAAGGACGAGTGCACCAACCAGCTGCGCGCACCTGCGAAGCAGGTGCACCGTTGTCCTGCGGGTGCAACGCTGTGCAGCCGACTTGCTGCAGCATTGGCACACCGTGGACTTGCAACGTTGGCACACCGCTACTCTGCAACGCTAGAGCGGTGCGAGCGCTGCTGCGCTGGAGCGCGGTCGACCATGCTGCGCTGGAGGTCGACCAGCAGCCTAGCTAGCTCTGATGTAGTCAGTGTTGCCAATGTTGTTGCTATCATTGTTCTGAACCTTTCCTAGTGAAACTCTTGCCAATTTGCCCCGTGAACTAGCAAGCAGTGTGTGCACAAGGAAACGACTAAGGAACGAACGAACACAGAGATCACACGAGCATCCGTGCCTAGCCCGTAGTCTAGCTCCCGTTGTAGGAGTTATCTCCGCATGGTGCGGTGAGCGTGGACGACACCGCGACGTAGTTCAGTCTAGCCGACTTCACACCAACCGTGTTCGTTGACCGGCAGCCCTGCAGTCAGTAGCGTGCGCGTAGGTGACGCGGAGGTGATGGACACCCTGGAGGCACAGCTGGAGGATGCGAGGAGACGCCATGAGGCCCATGAGTACGGGGCAATACCATGGGCAGTCGTCGAGGCAGGGCTCCGCTCCGTGTAGGCGGCGGAGCACCCCCCTTCTCGGCCTGCCTCTCCTCGACCGGTGAACAACAACGGCGGCGTTGACGTGGGCGTCAACGCTGGTGGAGGTCAGGTCGGCAGCAGTGCGGGAGGCACGTCGAGGCAGAGCGGTGTGATTCACGCCGGTGAAGCCGGCGACGTTCAGGCGCGAGGGATGCAGTCGTCGGCGGCTACAGGCTCCTCGCAGGGTGATGTCGGTGGGCGTCGAAGCGGACTGTCGCCGATGTCAGCGACCCAGGTGACGGCAGGCGGGATTGCACCGAGTTACGGCTACTTCAAGTTCACGCCGGACAGGATCTTGGTCACCCCGCCGCTCGTTGGTCGACCGGACATTCTTACCTGGAAGGAAGCCATCGAGCCCCAGCTGGAGATGGCCGGGCTGATTGGCTTCGCCCGAGGGACCGTGGCGACGCCGGAGGAGCACCACGCCGACTTACGAGCGGAGTTCCGCGCCGTGCAGCTGTTGACCTTCACGGTCATCTTGCGGTGCTGCTCATCGGGCGTGCAGATTGCCTTGAAGTGGTGCCGGGAGTACCTCGACGCCGGGCACCGGGCGTGGCACTTCATTGAGTCAACCTACCAAGTCACCGACGACTTGTTCATCTCCCAGCTGGAGGGGCAGCTGACGCACTTGCGTATGGGCGACGAGGAGACGGCGACCAACTACTGCAATCGAGCCCGGCGAATTCTCGCCACCATCAGGATGGCCGGCGCCCAGTACTCGACGGCGTCGTACGTCACCCACGTGATGCAGGGACTCTCGAGCAGCTACAACCTCTTGAAGCGGCTGTCAATGGCGCCGAGCACGAGGACGACGCTCAACGAGGACAACTTGACCTTGTACATCCTGCAGGACGAGGCCATGCAGGAGGCCGAGCGGTCCCAGTAGCTCTTGGCGCAGGCAAACTTTGTCGCCCCGGCGAGGCAAGGAGGCCGACCGGGGCAGCGTGGGCAGCCTGGCGGAGGTGGTAGCAGCGGGTGGAAGCCGAGCAAGAACGCCGACAAGAAGCAGTCGGCTAAGGATAGCGGTCGTGGAGGAGGAGGCCGACGCCGGGAATGCTGGCTGTGCGGCGACCCCGATCACCTCTCCTTCGAGTGCCCTGACCGAAGTGACTCCGACGACGACGACGCCAAGGGAGGCCACGGGAGGGCTGGCAGTCGTCGTCCTCGTCGAGGTGGAAACCAGCCGCGCAAGGAGAAGCAGTCGAACAAGTCGACCTCAGCGAAGGACGCCGACTCCTCTGCTGGCGGCAAGGGGCGAGACGACAAGGCGGCGTCGTGCTCGCTGGTCGGCGTTGTGGAGCCAACCATCTCGCTGGCGCCCGAGGCCGGTGAGGACTTCCAGGCGGTGGCGGCAGCTGTGCAGGCGAACCCGGCAGTGGTCCTGCTCGACAGCGGTTGCTCGCACCACTTGATGGGGACGAAGGAGGCCTTCGTCGACCTGCAGCCGAGCGGCTCCATCAAGCACGTGCGCGGCTTCAATGGGGCGCTGCAGGACCTTCAGGGCCGTGGCACTGTCGCTCTGCAAGGGGAGGCCGGGAACCAGGTGCTCATCCCCGACGTGCTGTACGTGCCCGGCGTCCGGGCAAACCTGCTTTCAGGCGACCAGCTGAAGGAGCACGGTGTGAAGCTGCAGGAGGACGGCGACGGGATGCTCCTCGTCTTAGCGGCGGGAGAGGTGCTCAGCCGGGCAACGTACACCGGGCGTGTACTCTGCACCGACCTGCGCCCCTGCTTGGCCAAGCAGACGACGCCCACCACGGAGGTAGTGGCCCTGCGGGCAATCGTCTCGGGGACAAAGGCAACGCCGGACAAATTGCACGCGAGGCTTGCGCACGTCGGCATGGACACCATCCGTAGCTCGTCAAAGCACGAGGTCGCCACCGGGCTGGACCTCAAGTCGGCGTCTGGCGCCGACTCACCGTGTGTTTCGTGCATCGGCGGGAAGCTGGCGCGGCACACCTTCCCCGACAAAGGCTCCGACGCCGACGAAGTGCTGGCCGTCGTGCACATCGACTTGTGCGGGCTGTTTCGCGTGGCTGCCAAGGATGGTAGCCTGTACTTTTTGCTGCTGAAGGACCGCAAGACCCGCTATGTGTGCGTGCGCCCGGTCGCCAAGAAGTCCGATGCGTTGCGGGAGTTCGTGCAGTGGCTGGCGGCGGCTGAGAGGCAGAAGAAGAAGTCGGTGTTGATGCTGCGCTCTGACCGGGGAGGGGAGTTCCTCGGGAAGCAGTTCACCGACTTCGTGAACGGCAAGGGGATTGTCCACGACCTGACATGCCCGTACACCCCGCAGCAGAACGGCATGGCGGAGCGGGAGATGAGGACGGTGGTGGAGTCGGTGCGGACGATGCTGCTGCACATGGGCGTGCAGCACCACTGGTGGCACCTCGCTCTCCGGCAGGCCGTCTGGGTCCGCAACTGCCTTGAGAGGTCGGCGCTGCCGCCGGGGACGACGCCGTACCAGCTGCTCACCGGGAAGAAGCCCGACTTGTTGCTGGCGCGTGTGTGGGGATGCATGGCGCAGTTCTTAGTCCCCGAGCAGCGGCGTGGTGGGAAGCTGCAGCCGAAGGCACGGTGGGGCCCTCACCTCGGCGTATCTGAGGAGAGCAAGGGCTGGGAGCTCCTCGACATCGCCGACCAGTGGGTGGTCACCACGTCGGACGTGGTGTTCTATGAGAGCATGTCGCTGGAAGTGTCGAAGTCGGCGCACGGGCCGGCGTCCGGCCGGATGCCGGTCCACTCGCCCACGGACACCTCGACGGCGACGCTGCCTCTGCTCGCCGAGGTCGGTGAGCCTGCTGGTGAGGACGCCGAGGACGTCCCCACACCCTACCCTTCACCTGCCCCTCCCCCTGTTGCCAAATTGCATGGGCTGACCTCGTTGTTGGCCTCCGGTGATGAGGGGAGAAGTGGGGCGTCACCTGTGGCGCCGGCTCCAAGCATCGCCGGTGGCCGACGTGATGCCGTACGTAAAGAGTTAAGCGAACGAACTCGAATTTGCGAGAAAAGTGCCGACAGGAGTGTGGAGCGTCATGAATGAACTCAACCTCGACCGGCTCGAAAAGTAAGAACCGTCCTATACGTTCATCTGCCTTTCTTCGTTTAAAGATTTTATAACACCATTTATATCTGCCTCATACTTCGCAATTTCCGTAATGTTGTGAGGAGGACTACCGAGCGATTGGACAAGGGCTTAGAATGGGAGGTGGCCATCTGCGCAGGCGTCGGTCGCGCGGTTATACTTGGACGGTGTGATGTGGCTGCACCCAGTGGGGTGCCTCCCTTTGTCTTCGCAGCAGGAATCTCGGCCACACTCTTCGCACTCCTGGCTGCTTTGACAGGTGTCCCAGTTGACCTTGGGATAGAAGACGGGGCTCTCGAAACAGCCCGCGCCACAATCGATGACGAGGCGATTGCCCAACGTTCTGCCACGGTGGCGACTCATGGAGTGTCCGCTCTACTCGAGGTTGCTGCCGAAGCTCACGATAAGAACGATTGGGAACATGTCATGACATCCAAGATTTTTTGCCATTTTGGCGAGTGCTGCGACGAGGACACCCAGAGCATATGTAGGGTAGTTGCTAGAATAACCGTCTTCTGGTGTGGATGCAACGTGTCAGCATCAGGTCTCGCAGAATTTGTGGGTGCGGCTCTGCGCATCATCCCGTCAAAACGAGGCAACAGAGCTAGGAACATATGACACCCGTAGATATGGGTGACAAGAACAACGTGTACTATATTTTTGCAACCAATACAGATGTTGTAATCACACATCGATAGGTGTATTGTGATACTGCCTATTGCCAGGCTGGGCGACATGTTGTAAGGGCATGCACCTTGGACCATACGAATAATTCAGCCACGTGGCGTCGTCGACGTGCATGCGCGATGCAAGATCGAAAGATTATTTTTTAGGTGGTGATGATCAATAATTATGTGAACGATGGTTACACTAGATGACTCGGCACTTGCCATATCGTACACCTAAGGAAAGCCACACCCTCGTGATGCTACAGAACACACCCTTCATGATCCCGAACTGATCTCGAACCCACTATTATTAAGCGCAGCCTGGTCATTGTGACATTGTTCATATTGTTTGCAACGGGCAACTCTCTTACATCGAGCTTGTTTGCTTAAGGGTGGCATTCATTTTTGCGGAGACCGATGGCGGGCTGTCTTCGGATTTTTTGTTGTGGAGTTGAGGTTATCGTCAGCAAGCAGCATTACGAAGTACTCTGCAAGCAAACAGTCGAGTGGCCTAATCGGCTACTCGACTATGCTATACTGTGAGTCTCGAGATGTGTAAGCGATAGTCTTCTATCGGACAATGGCGAAAACTGACTGGTGTTTCATGCAGTAGGCAAGCGAGAAATATCCTCAACGAACAGCAGATGGAGAAGCTACACGTCATTTCTTCATTGGTCGCGTCGAAAGCATGCAGGAAGTAGCCTCTTGCACCCTTGGGCATCTCTATGGAGCGTGGCTTGTTGTCCAAGGAGGTGATAATCGTTCCTCTGTTCTCTGGGTGAGTAACGCAGTTATGTTGTAATTGGATGTCATCTACCGAAGTGACCGAACGGCGTCTATCTTTGGCAGAATAACGGACGAACCTTATGCAAGTGCAAGTCTCCTCATGATTCTGAGGCCGGACGATTTAATTCAAAAGCCTCGAGGACATCAACGTACTCGCGTCCTTCATTTTGATCCCAAAGGCTCCGTCCCATCACACAGCCAGCTGAATCTAGCTGCCAAGGTGTTCAAGTAAGTATCGATGAGTGTTCAAGGCGGCATAAGTGATCTTGCTAACTTGATGTGTTACTTTTCGCAGGTGGCTTAAAAGGCAATTCGAGGTCGAATACACAGGCGATATTGATCGGCTGACCCGTCAGGATGAAGTGGTGCTTGCTGATTTGAAGAAAGCTCTCTCCGGGTTACGCATCAAAGAAAAGGTAAAGCGATCCCGTTCAAATAGGTATTGTTACTGCTGGGTACTAAAAATGTTTCGCATCTGTTTGCAGACATCGAAGGATTGTGTGGGGAAGCCTGTCGCTGGATCGTGTCTTCATGTTATCTACGAGTGGTCCGAGATTCTCGACAAATGGGCATACATCCTCAACTGTCCACCGAACACGAAGATACAGTTCGGTGTTGGGCGGCTCAGCAAAGTACAAATCCAAGAGGAGCTGGAGATGGCCTTGCGTTCTGACTTGGGCGACATGGTGATCGAGAATGAGGAGGACGCCACAAATTCGTTAGCCGCTGGCCCAAACATCAAGGTTGGACCACCGAACCAAGTAGTTGGAGCCATGAAGGATCCCCCCAATCAGTCGAAGGGTTTCGAGTCTTAGTGTCCGGTTGTGGGTGCGGATAACCAACCAATATCGAGGGCAGTTGATGGGAGAGCTAAGGAGGGTGTGGCTCCAGAGCCCAACGCGATGATGACCGAGATTGGCAAAATGGTGGATGCTGCAGTTTTTGCCTCCGTGGCCAATGCTGTCAACGAGGGGCGTTTCCACGTTCAGCTTCTGGGCGACGTTCTTGATAGTTTGGAGAAAGTTGTCAAGAAGGGCATGGACTCCGCTGTTGGGTTGATCCGAGATGAAATTTCCTCAGGCTTCAAAGTTCTTAAGAAAGAGCTTTTGAAGGTTATCGATACTAAGCTGAATGCTACTGCCAAGGCCGGACCAACTACGGCACGCGAGAAGTCTCCGCCTCCGGTTATCGCACATGCTTCGTCTGGGCAGGAGAGGCTGACCAAGCCAGATGACGAGTCACCTGAATTATATGGGAGCGGCAGAAGAAGTTATGACCATCTAGGAGTTTGCAGATAGCGAAGGACAAGATCGAGATGCGGTTTCCGATGACTCAGAGGGAGCGGCACCAATCCTGACAGTCTTGGAACTGGATGGTGGTAAACGGCGACCGCGCCCTTCAACCCTCACGATAACCCCACAGGCGGCCAAGATTTCGCGTGCAGCAAAGGACGCCGATAAGCAAGGGGGTGGTACGATGACGTTTGACGGAATAATGCGCTACCTGGCAGAGAAGATGCCAGGCTGGAACAAGGAAGAGGATGAGAACCCAATCGGAGCTCTACCGAAAGTGAACGAGAGGCAGCAGAATCCAGAGCTGCCAGATATTTCTGAGGAAAAAGATGGTCGGCAGGTTGTGTCAGAACTATATAGCGGCTGAGAAGAGCATCGTCGCTGTAGGGGCCTCTCGGGGTGACCCTCGCACCCCCATTTTTGAGGGGTGTTCTCCTTCCCCCCTGCTGCCCTCTGTCGCCTCTGCCGCTGCGGCCGACCTCGCTGGTTTTGAGTCGGTCGGTGCGGCGTCTGCCCCCAGCGGTAGACGCCGCACTGGCAAGGGCAAGGGGGGCAAGGGAGCGGGTGGAGCTAGAGGGGGCGGTGGCGGGGGAGGTGGGGGTGGCGGGGGGAGTGGGGGTGGCGGTGGAGGTGGTGGCGGGAGTGGAGGTACTGGTGGAGGCGGTGGAGGCGGAGGTGGCGGCGGAGGAGGTAGCGGAGGAGGAGGGGGTGAGGGTGCCGGTGGGGGCGGTGGCGGTGGAGACGGGGGTGGCGGTGGAGGCGGGGGTGGCGGTGGCGGCGGGGGTCGGAGTGGCTCGTCTCAGCGGAGCAGCTCTGGGGGTGGTCAGCGCCAGCAGCAGCAGCAGCAGCAGCAGCAGCAGCAGCAGCAGCAGCCACAGCAGCAGCAGCGCTCTCGCACCGTCCCCGCCCCTCAGCAGCTCCGCGAGTGGTACTTGCAGCGTCAGCGTGGTGGTGCGTTTGGTCCCTGCCCCTACGTTCTTCGCACCGGCGACCGTGCGGGGGAGAGGTGTGGAGGCACCCACACAGCCCGCCGCTGCTTTGGCCGCCTGACCGACGCCTGGCGTCAGCAGTTTTCGGAGGCCGCTGAGATCCCCCGCTGGGGGGAGCTGTCTAGGGCTGGTGTAGCTATTTATGATCTTGACTTTGATGCTATTCTTTCTGCTATGTATGCTGTGACTGGTAGTGATGAGGATGGCTGTTACCGGTGTTTCCCGCCCGACCCGGGCATTGGTACGGCTGCGTCAGGTACTCGTGAGGCTGCTGCTCTAGGTGCCAGTGCGTCTGTGCTCTCAGGTACTGGTGAGTCTGCCCTCTCAGGTACTGTGTCGGCTTCAGCCTCTCACACCTTCACCCTTGACTCTGGGGCGTCTCCCTCCTTCTTTCGGGACCGCACCACTCTCACGCCGCTGAGTCGGCCGGTTGCGGTGTCCCTGGCTGACCCCTCTGGGGGGCCTGTCCTGTCTCGCTTCTCCACGGTCCTTCCGTGTCCGGCGGCCCCCTCTGGCACCCTGTCTGGTCTCTACCTCCCCTCGTTCTCGACGAACCTGGTGAGTGGTGCTGACCTACAGGATGCGGGTGTCCACCAGTTCACTCCTGCTCGTCAGCGGGTGACACACTGCACGGAGGCTAGCACAGGTCGCCACCTGGCTACGTTTACACGTCGGTCGGGGTCGAGCGTGTACACACTGACCACTGCTTCTCCTCCAGGTACTGAGTCTGGTAGGGTCCCTTCGTCTGGTCAGGTGTTTGCTGCAGCGTCCAGGTCTGGCCCTGAGTCTGCCCCCTGTTCGTGTCGTCGTCTGTCTCACGAGACCCTCCTCTGGCACCACCGCCTGGGTCACCCCTCTCTGCTTCGGCTCAGAGGCATGGCCTCCCGTCTTCTTGTGTCTGGTCTTCCCCGGTCCCTCCCTCCCCTTCCTCAGGGCCCTGGCCCTGCCTGTGTCCCCTGTGTCGAGGGGCGCCAGCGTGCTGCCCCTCACTCCTCCCAGTTTCCTCCGACAGAGGCCCCGTTGCAGACGCTTCACATGGACGTGTGGGGCCCTGCCCGCGTCCGTGGACTCGGTCATGAGCGCTACTTCCTGTTGGTGGTTGACGACTACTCGCGTTACACCACAGTCTTCCCCTTGCGCAGCAAGGGTGAGGTCACTGAGGTGCTGATCGACTGGATCCGCGCAGCTCGTCTTCAGCTCAGGCAGAGCTTTGGCTCCGACTTTCCTGTGTTGCGTCTGCACTCGGACAGAGGCGGAGAGTTCTCCTCTGGCCTTCTGCGTGCCTAGTGTTGTGCGCGAGGCATCCGCCAGTCCTTCACGCTTCCGGACTCTCCGCAGCAAAATGGGATTGCTGAGCGCCGCATTGGCATGGTCATGGACGTCGCCCGTACGTCCATGATGCATGCGGCTGCCCCCCATTTTCTGTGGCCGTTTGCGGTCAGGTACGCAGCGCATCAGCTCAACCTCCACCCCAGGGTCTCCAGGCCGGAGACCTCCCCAGCCTTGCTGTGGACGGGGAAGGTTGGCGATGCGTTGGCGTTCCGGGTCTGGGGATCTCGGGCGTTTGTCCGCGACCTGTCTGCGGACAAACTGTCCCCTCGCGCTTCTCCCTGCGTCTTCCTGGGGATTCCCCCCGACGCCCCTGGGTGGCAGTTCTACCACCCCACCTCTCGACGTGTTCTGTCCTCCCAGGACGTCACGTTCGACGAGTCGGTACCCTACTACCGCCTTTTCCCCTACCGCACTCCGTCCCTTCCCCCACCCCCGCTCTTCTTGGTACCAGGTCCCCCCCCGGTAGACCCCCTCCCCCCTCAGGGTCCTGCCCCTTCAGGTGTGTCCCAGGTAGACGCGGTCGAGCCTGTCGAGGTCACTGGTGACTCTGGTGCTGCTGCGGGTGCTGAGCCTGGGGGTGCTGAGCCTGGGGGTGCTGAGCCTGGGGATGCTGAGCCTAGGGGTGCTGAGCCTGGGGGTGCTGAGCTTGGGGGTGCTGAGCCTGGGGGTGCTGAGCCTGGGGGTGCTGAGCCTGGGGGTACTGTGCCTGGAGGTGCTTCGTCTCGCCGTGAGCCACTCTCCCTACAGGAGCTGCGTGAGTGGTTTGCCAGGCGCTGGAGCCGTGCTGCTGGTGCTGGAGGTTCTTCGACTGCAGAGGGTGCTACTACCGCGGGTCCCGGAGGTGCTCGTCTTGCGAGTACTGGTGCTGCTGGGTCTGAGGGTTCTCCTGGAGCTGGTGCTGCTGAGGGTGTTGGCGCTGAGACTGCCGCTGGCGGTCCACCTGGCAGTGCTCCTGGTGGTGCTGCTGGAGGTTCTGGAGCTACTGGAGGTGCTGCTGGAGGTGCTGCTGGAGCGGGTACTCCTGCTGGGGGTACTGGTGCTGTCCCTGCTGTTTCTGGCGTCGCCCCGCGGCCCCGACCGTACTTCGTTCCGCTCCTGCAGCAGGTTCTTGGTCAAACACCTTCTCCTGGCCCTCCTCCTCCTCCCTTAGAGGGTCCACAGCGTGTCCAGTCACAGCCACAGCTACAGCCTGCCTCCCCTTTGCCTGCTCCTTCTCCCTACGCTGGTCCGACTGGAGGTCTTACTGAGCGTCGTGAGCCTGCGTCTCGTCCTGCGTCGCCTGTTCGTACTGCGCGCGCTAGTGGTCGCGGGTCGCGTCAGCGTCCTCCTCCGGTCCCTAGCACGCACCGGATGTCACTGCGTCAGTCCACTGCTCCTTTGCGTGCCCCTTTGCCTTCTCCTCCCGCTTCCTCTCTTCCTGCTCTTGCCGACCCGGAGTCGGACACTCTTCGTGCTGCCAGTCCTACTGTCACGCGTCTCCTTGCTACTGCTGTCACTGACCCTTCTTTCGAGTTGTCTGCTGCGTCTGCCCTTGTCACTGAGCTTGTCGACTTTGCTGCGCGCTGTCGTCTAGACTACGCTGCCAGTCTTGTCGCTGAGTCTGAGTCTGCCTGTCCTCCGTCCGTCGAGGGTGAGTGTGCCCTTGGCACGGACGTCCTTGAGGACAGGCAGGAGGAGTTCCAGTGTCTGGCCGCCGCTTCACCTCATCTCGCATCTGTACTGCTAGCCCCTGAGGGAGACCCGGATGCACCAGACATCCCGACTCCGCGCTCTTACGCGGAGGCGATAGAGGGTCCCTACTCCTCTCAGTGGCAGGCAGCTATGGATGCAGAGATGGCTTCCTGGAAGTCCACAGGCACCTACGTCGACGCTGTTCCCCCTCCTGAGGCGAACATCGTCAGTGGCATGTGGATTTTCAGGGTGAAGCGGCCGCCGGGTTCTCCGCCTGTCTTCAAGGCGCGTTACGTGGCTCGTGGCTTCAGTCAGCGGCAGGGGGTTGACTACTTTCAGACCTTCTCCCCCACCCCGAAGATGACCACTCTTTGGGTTCTGCTGCACGTTGCTGCTCACCGTGACTACGAGCTCCACTCTCTCGACTTCAGCACCGCTTTCTTGCAGGGCACCCTGCACGAGGAGATCTGGCTGCGTCGCCCACCTGGCTTCACTGGGTCTTTCCCTCTTGGTACCCAGTGGAGTCTCCGGCGTCCAGTCTACGGTCTCCGCCAGGCGCCACGTGAGTGGCACGACACACTGAGGACTACGCTCGCGGCACTTGGGTTTGCTCCTACTGCCGACCCGTCGCTGTTTCTGCGCACCGACACCTCAGTGCCGCCGTTCTACATCCTCGTGTACGTCGACGACTTGGTCTTTGCCACAGCTGACACTGCTGGACTCGCCTATGTGAAGTCCGAGCTGCAGAAGAGACACACGTGCACTGACCTGGGTGAACTGCGTAGCTACCTTGGCTTGCAGATCACCCGGGACAGAGCACGCCGCACCATTACCCTGACTCAGTCACACATGGTGCAGCAGGTCCTTCAGCGCTTCGGCTTCACGTACTCCTCGCCTCAGGCCACTCCTCTGCCTACTCGCCACTCGCTCTCAGCTCTGCCTTCGGATGAGTCCGTAGAGTCGAGTGGCCCGTTTGCAGAGCTTGTTGGCTGCCTCATGTACCTGATGACCTCCACACGACCTGACCTTGCATACCCTCTTAGCATTCTCGCACGCTATGTTGCTCCTGGGAGACACCGACCAGAGCACATGGCTGCAGCGAAGAGGGTGTTGCGCTACTTGTGCAGTACGTTGGGCATGGGGCTAGTGCTTGGAGGGCGCAGTCCAGTGGTCCTCACTGGGCACTCAGACGCTTCTTGGGCTGATGACCAGGCTACGCAGCGGTCGTCACAGGGTTACACTTTCAGCCTTGGTTCCGGCTCTGTTTCGTGGCGGGCTACCCGCTCGTCTTCTGTTCTCGGCTCCAGTTGTGAGGCTGAGATCTACGCTGGGGCTATGGCTGCACAGGAGTTACGCTGGCTCACCTACCTGCTGACCGACCTTGGAGAGCAGCCTCGTTCTCCTCCAGTCCTTTACGTAGACAACAAGGCCATGCTGGCCTTGTGTCGAGAGCAGCGACTGGAGCACAGAATGAAGCACATTGCTCTCCGCTACTTTCTTGCTCGTGAGCTACAGCAGCGTGGACAGTTGCGACTTGCGTACGTGGCCTCTGAGGCCAACACTGCTGATGTCTTCACCAAGGCACTTGCGCCTTGTGATCATCAGCGTTGTTGCACGCAGTTGGGTCTTGTGCCTGTCTTGCCTCACTTGCTCTCCTCTTGACGTTGCTTGTACCTTCGCCTATATATACTCTTGCTCTTGCTTGCTTGACTCTTGTATATCTCTATATATGATCTTGCATGTGAACTGGCCTTGTGGCCTTGAACTTGTGCTCGGAATGTGTGGTGACTTTGTGATCCACCCTGAGCTTTGCTTTGCTTTGCTTGACTGGTCTTGTGACCCCTTGTTCTCCCCCACTTTGCCTATGGGGGTGTGTCAGAACTATATAGCTTATACTATTGTGTAGGCTATAGTGGGGTATCCCATAGGGGGTACAACCCAATTAGGGTTTCCTATTTGTACTCACTTCGTTCATAGTCATTTCATTCTCGTTCACTTCTTCTCAGGTTGAGGTCAAGGACCATTCAAAGATCGTCCTCGACAAGCTGGGCAAGACGTTTGGGGTTAATATACCCTTCCACTCAAGCGGGTTCTTTGTGAGGCAGAAAGATTCTCCTCAACCTTAGTACTTTTCGGAGCAAAACGTTGGTGGGCGGAAGAGAAACATTGGGTGCTATACGGAAAAGTGGCGCAGGAATTTTACGACTGCAGTCTGCTGGAGTGTCTTTTTCCCGGATCTGGACCTTGCATCTACGGAATGGATCTGTTGGACATCGAGAAGTGGAAAGCAGAGCTTGATTTCGCGAAGAGAATTCCAATTGGCGTATGGAGCGTGATGAATGAGCTCACGCTCGACCGCTTCGACAAGTAAGTATCGTACGTTGTAATTTCAGCACACATTTTCATATCGAGTTTACAACGTGGTCTATGATTTTTGCAGTTTCGGAAATGTCATGACGTTGACGAAAGAGAGGGCCAGCAAGGAGATTCAGTAGGAGACTGCGCTAACCTCGGGAATAGCGTTTGCGGCAACATTGAAAGGGAGTGGCGTTGTTCCCAACCGTGTCAACCCTTTGATCTTTGGTGCGGGGTTGGCCGCATCCCTTAGCGTGTTGTGGTTGGGTTCATTAGGACATCTCCAAGACAAATTGCAAGAAGTAGTTCTGAACGCTGCAAAAGCCACTGTCAACGACAGTGAAGTGGCCACCAAAGCCGCTGAAGCAGCATCGTGCATCCCAGCTGCAGTGATTAGTTTTGAGGACGTGGTTCACGACAAGCATCATTGGATTCCGGTGCTGGCGGAGAAGATTCAAAGTCTTCTAAAAGACAGCCAGCATGATACTGCATTGACTCTGGCGAGAGTGGCGTCACGCGTAGTGGATTACTAGTGTCAGTGCACGGTCGCTACAGCTGGTCTGAGGGATAACCTGAAGATGTTTCTGAACATAGTTCCATCAAAACGTGGATCGAAGAACAAAGTGCTTGGTGCACTTGACAAGTCGAAGACTATGGAGTAACTTGTGCTTTGTTTGATGATTGCATTCCTTTTGAACTCCTTGTAATGTTCCAATGCCATGTAGTGGAATTGCAAGCTTAGAGAGAAACCCCGGTAGATATCATCGCGTAGCATGCTGGACGAGGCGCACCTGTCACTCGGGTGGATAAGCCACACGTCGTGCCCGTAGGGTTTTTTACAGCATCTACGTCGGCGGCGTCGAGGTAGAGGCATCACATATCATTTGCGACAAGGTACTGTCAAATAGGGTCAATAGTGTCTCCAAGCATGACATGATTGAGTTGTGTTTTTTGACACGCCAAAACGTAGGGTGAGTGGATACGCATGCTTTGTTGACTCTTTGTCAAACTCCGTAACAGAAACCCATTTCGGAGAACATGAACACGCCCTAGAAATTCCCTTAGTGCGCCTCAAAGCCATATAGTCATGCAGACATGCATTTGTAATCATTTCCCAGCCACATGCTCGATGTTTCTGTCAAACATTATATATGTTCTGCTTGTGTAGGCTACAGTGGGTTAGCCTATAGGGGGTACACAATTCTAGGGTTTCCTACTTGTACTCATTTTCACTGCTAGTTCATTCATTCCTGGTCGCTTATTCTCACATGGTATAGAGCGGGTCCTTCTACGGACCGTTTTTTTTTGGGCCCACCGAAGCGCCCCCCGAGGCGCGATTTTTTTTTAGCGACCCCTCGGGTCGTCGTTTTCCCTGCGGCCCCGCCGCTTTCACTGACGCGGCCCCGCCGCCCTCTCTGACGGGGCCCCGCCTCCGGCCCTTACGCGGCCCCGTCGCTGGCTCTCACGCGGCCCCGCAGCAGGCTCTGTCGCGGCCCCGCCCCGGCCTTTACGCGGCCCCGCCGCCTGCTCTCACGCGGCCCCGCCCCGGCTCCTTCGCGGCCCCGCCGCCTGCTCTCGCGCGGCCTCGCCCCGGCTTCTACGCGGCCCCGCCCCGGCTTTCACGCGGCCCCGCCGACGGCTTTGTCGCGGCCCCGCCCAGGCCCTTACGCGGCCCCGCCGCCTGCTCTCACGCGGCCCCGCCCCGGCTCCTTCGCGGCCCCGCCGCCTGCTCTTGCGCGGCCCCGCCCCGGCTTCTACGCGGCCCCGCCCCGGCTTTCACGCGGCCCCGCCGACGGCTCTGTCGCGGCCCCGCCCAGGCCCTTACGCGGCCCCGCCGCCTGCCCCCGTCGCGGCCCGGTCGCCTCCTGACGGCCCCGCCGTCCCTTCGTGACGGCCCCGCCGTCCCTTCCTGACGGCCCCGCCGTCCCCTCCTGACGGCTCCTGCCGTCCCCTTCTACCGGCCCCGCAACTGCACCTGCTGGCCCCGCCGCTGCACCTACCGGCCCCCACCACCCAC
Source organism: Closterium sp. NIES-65 (assembly GCA_948144175.1). Classification (NCBI taxonomy): domain Eukaryota; kingdom Viridiplantae; phylum Streptophyta; class Zygnematophyceae; order Desmidiales; family Closteriaceae; genus Closterium; species Closterium sp. NIES-65. The sequence goes on along the minus strand of CANXME010002485.1, from coordinate 1,684,812 downwards.
CCCCCCTTTTCCCGTCGCCTGTCGAGGCGACCTGAGGGGGCCGCTTGCGGTGTGGCAGGTGTGTGGCCTCCCCTGCTTCTCCTCCTCCTTCATCGCTCACCTGCAGCAGCCGAGCCGCCCCACCGCCGAGCCGCCCTGCACCCGAGCCGCCCAGCAGCCGAGCCACCCTGCCGCCGAGCCGCCGGGTCGCTGAGCTGCTGAGCTGCAGTTGCTGCCGAGCCGCCCTGCCGCCGAGCCGCCGAGTCACCGAGCTGCTGAGCTGCAGTTGCTGCCGAGCCGCCTTGCCGCCGAGCCGCCCGAGTCGCCCGAGCCGCCGAGCCGCCGAGCTGCCGAGCCGCTGAATCGCCGAGCCTACTCTTCCCACCACTGGTGAGCTCTTGCCCTGCTAGCACGCTGCGCGTCGCCTGCTTGCCTGCCTGCCTGCCTTTTGGCTTGCCTGGCTGCCTGCCTTCCTGCTGCTAGTCCTGCTCCTGCTTCTACTTGCGGAGCCAGATGCAGCCCCAGCGACGCCTGCGTGAGTCCCTCACGCCCCAGCAGCTGCGTGAGTGTTACGCTGGTTGGGGCTGTAGGGGTGGCAACGCTACTCCTACTTCCACTCCTGCTGCTTCTACTCGTGGTGGCGGCCAGATGCAGCTCCCGCGACCCTCTCGCGTGTCTCTCACGCCTCGCCAGCTTCGTGAGTGGTACGCTCAGAGTGGAGGGTCTCTCAGTGCTGTTCGCTGCTCTTACGTGATTCGCACTGGTACTCGGACTGGTCAGCCTTGTGGGACACGTAGTCATACACAGTCCCGCTGCTTCGCCCGTCTGAGCGACGCCTGGCGTACCGTGTTTGGCGACGAGGCTGAGCTTCCCGACTGGGTGGAGTTGCTTAGGCAGAGGGTAGATATATATGCTCTTGACTATGATGCTATTCTCACTGCCATGTATGCATTGCCTACTAGTGCTGACCGTGCCGGTCACCTGTGCGTCCCGCCTGACCCAGTTATAGGACCTGCTGCTCTAGCTACTGGTGAGGCTGCTGCTCTGGGTGCTAGTGAGTCTCCTGCTCCAGGTACAGGTGCGGCTGCTGCTCTAGGTGCTAGTGAGTCTGCTTCCTTAGGTGCGGGTGAGGCTGCGCTCTCAGGTACCGCGTTGGCTTCGGCCTCCCTCACCTTTACACTTGACTCTGGGGCTTCTCGCTCCTTCTTTCGGGACCGCACCACACTCACGCCGCTTGGTCGGCCGGTTGCTGTCTCCCTGGCTGACCCCTCTGGGGGTCCTGTCCTCGCTCACTTCTCCACTGTCCTCCCGTGTCCGGCTGCCCCCTCGGGCACCCTGTCTGGCCTGTACCTCCCCTCGTTCTCGACGAACTTGGTGAGTGGTGCAGACCTACAGGATGCGGGGGTTCACCAGTTCACTCCTGCGAGTCAGCGGGTGACCCACTGCACGGACGCACGCACAGGCCGGCACCTGGCCACGTTCTCGCGTCGGCCGGGGTCGAGCCTCTACACCCTGACCACTGGGTCTCCTCCTGTCCCCGCGTCCGGTCAGGTAGCAGCGTCGGGTCAGGTGTTTGCTGCTGCGTCCAGGTCTGGTCCTGAGTCTGCCCCCTGTTCGTGTCGCCTCCTGTCTCACGAGACTCTTCTGTGGCACCACCGTCTAGGCCACCCCTCCTTGCCCCGTCTTCGGGGCATGGCTTCCCGTGTCCTTGTCTCTGGTCTTCCCCAGTCTCTCCCTCCCCTTCCTTCGGGACCAGGACCTTCCTGTGTCCCCTGTGTCGAGGGGCGCCTCAGGGCTGCTCCTCACTCCTCCCAGTTTCCCCCGACAGAGGCTCCTCTGCAGACGCTTCACATGGACGTGTGGGGCCCGGCCCCTGTCTGTGGGCAGGGTCACGAGCGCTACTTCCTGTTGGTGGTTGACGACTACTCGCGTTACACCTCAGTCTTCCCCTTGCGCAGCAAGGGTGCTGTCACTGAGGTGCTGATCGACTGGATCCGCGAGGCTCGTCTCCAGCTCAGGAGGAGCTTCGGCTCGGACTTTCCAGTTCTGCGTCTGCACTCTGACCGAGGTGGGGAGTTCTCCTCTCGCCTTCTGCGAGACTACTGTCGTGCACAGGGGATCCGCCAGACCTTTACGCTTCCGGACTCTCCACAGCAAAATGGGATTGCTGAGCGCCGCATTGGCATGGTCATGGATGTCGCTCGTACGTCCATGATGCATGCGGCTGCCCCCCATTTTCTGTGGCCGTTTGCGGTTCGGTACGCGGCGCATCAGCTCAACCTTCACCCCAGGGTCTCTCGGCCCGCGATGTCCCCAGTGTTACTGTGGACGGGGAAGGTCGGCGATGCGTCAGCGTTCCGTGTCTGGGGATCTCGGGCGTTTGTCCGCGACTTGTCTGCGGACAAGCTGTCCCCCCGTGCTGCTCCCTGTGTCTTCCTTGGTTTCCCCCCTGACGCTCCAGGGTGGCAGTTCTACCACCCCTCCTCTCGTCGTGTTCTGTCCTCCCAGGACGTCACGTTTGACGAGTCAGTCCCCTTCTACCGCCTCTTCCCCTACCGTACTCCTTCCCTCCCCCCCCCCACCGGACTTCCTGGTACCAGTTCCCCCCCCGGTAGACCCCCTCCCCCCTCAGGTTCCTGCCCCTTCAGGTGTGTCCCAGGTAGACACGGTCGAGCTTGTCCAGGTTGCTGCTGAGTCTGGTCCTGCTGCGGGTGCTGAGCCTGGGGGTGCTGCTGCTGGGGGTGCTGAGCGTGGGGGTGCTGAGCCTGGGGGTGCGAGGCCGGGGGGTGCTAAGTCTGGGGGTGCTGAGCCGGGGGGTGCTGAGCCGGAGGGTGCTACGTCAGGAGCTGCTGAGCCTGGGGGTGCTGGGCCTAGAGGTGCGGAGCCTGCGCCTGCTGGACCTGGGGGCTCTCCGGTTCTTCCGTCTCGGCGGGAGCCGCTCTCTCCACAGGAGCTGCGCGAGTGGTTTGCTCGCCACTGGAGGCGTGCTGCTGGAGCTGGAGCTTCTTCGCCTGCTGAGGGTGCTGCCGGTCCCGGAGCTGCTGGGCCTGTGGGTCCTACTGGAGCTGGAGCTACTGAGTCTGGGGGTGCTGAGACTGGAGCTGCTGAGCCTAGAGGTGCTGAGTCTGGAGCTGCTGAGCCTGGGGGTGCTACGTCTGGAGCTGCTGTGCCTGGGGGTGCTGAGTCTGGAGCTGCTGAGCCTGGGGTTTCTCCTGCTGCTGCGTCTCGCCGGGAGCCCCTCTCTCCACACGAGCTGCGCGAGTGGTTTGCTCGCCGCTGGAGGAGTGCTGCTGGAGCTGGAGCTTCGTCGACCGTCGAGGGTGCTGGTGCTGCCGCTCCCGGAGCTGCTGGGCCTGCGGGTCCTACTGGAGCTGGAGCTGCTGAGGGTGTTGGTGCTGAGACTACTGCTGTCTGTCCTGGCGGTGGTTCTGCTGCTGGTGCTGCTGGAGGTCCTGCCGCTGGAGGTGTTGGTGGCGCTGGTGCTATCGCTGAGGGTGCTGGTGCTGTCCCTGCTGAGTCTGGAGCTGCCGCGCGGCCTCGGCCGTACTTCGTTCCGCTCCTACAGCAGGTTCTTGGTCTTTCTCCTTCGGTAGAGTGTCGACAGCCTGTCCAGTCGCAGTCACTGTTGGAGCCTTCCTCTCCTCTGCCTGCTCCCTCTCCTTATACTGGTCCTACTGGAGGTCTTGCTGAGCGTCGTGAGCCTGCGTCTCGTCCCGCGTCGCCGGTTCGTGCTGCTCGCGCTAGTGGTCGCGGTTCGCGTCAGCGTCCTCCTCCTGTCCCTGGCACGCACCGGATGTCTCTGCGTCCGTCCACTGCTCCTCTGCATGCCCCTTTGCCTTCTCCTCCTGAGTCCTCTCTTCCTGCGCTTGCCGACCCTGAGTCGGACTCTCTTCGCGCTGCCAGTCCTACATCCTCGTGTACGTCGACGACTTGGTCTTTGCCACAGCGGACACTGCTGGACTCGCCTACGTGAAGTCCGAGCTGCTGAAGAGACACACGTGCACAGACTTGGGTGAACTGCGCAGCTACCTTGGCTTGCAGATCACTCGGGACAGAGCACGCCGCACCATTACCTTGACTCAGTCACACATGGTGCAGCAGGTCCTTCAGCGCTTCGGCTTCACGTACTCCTCGCCTCAGGCCACTCCTCTGCCTACTCGCCACTCACTCTCAGCTCTGCCTTCGGATGAGTCCGTAGAGTCGAGTGGTCCGTATGCAGAGCTTGTTGGCTGCCTCATGTACCTGATGACCTGCACACGACCTGACCTTGCATACCCTCTGAGCATTCTTGCACGCTATGTTGCTCCTAGGAGACACAGACCAGAGCACATGGCTGCAGCGAAGAGGGTATTGCGCTACCTGTGCACTACGTCGGGCATGGGGCTAGTGCTTGGAGGGCGGAGTCCAGTGGTCCTTACCGGCCATGCAGACGCTTCTTGGGCTGACGACCAGGCTACGCAGCGGTCGTCACAGGGTTACACCTTCAGCCTTGGTTCCGGCTCTGTCTCGTGGCGGTCTACTCGCTCGTCTTCGGTTCTCGGCTCCAGTTGTGAGGCTGAGATCTATGCCGGGGCCATGGCTGCACAGGAGCTTCGCTGGCTCACCTACCTGCTGACTGACCTTGGAGAGCCACCTCGTTCTCCTCCAGTGCTGTACGTAGACAACAAGGCCATGCTGGCCTTGTGTCGAGAGCAGCGCTTGGAGCACAGAACGAAGCACATTGCTCTCCGCTACTTCCTTGCTCGTGAGCTTCAGCAGCGTGGTCAGTTGCGACTTGCGTACGTGGCCTCTGAGGCCAACACTGCTGATGTGTTCACCAAGGCACTCGCGCCTTTTGACCATCAGCGCTTTTGCACCCAGCTGGGTCTTGTGCCTGTCTTGCCTCACTTGCTCTCCTCTTGACTTCACTTGTACTGTGACATATATATATACCTGCTCTTGCTTGTCTAGTTTTATATATATGTCTGTACTCCTGCATGTGAACTGGCCTCTGGCCCTGCTCTTGTGCTCGGACTGTGTGGTGACTTTGTGATCCACCCTGAGCTTGCTTTGCTTTGCTTGACTGGTCTTGTGACCCCATGTTCTCCCCCACTTTGCCTATGGGGGTGTGTCAAACATTATATATGTTATGCTTGTGTAGGCTACAGTGGGTTAGCCTATAGGGGGTACACAATTCTAGGGTTTCCTACTTGTACTCATTTTCACTGCTAGTTCATTCATTCCTGATCGCTTATTCTCACAGTTTCTTCGTCCAAGACCGCTTCACGCAGTTACGCTTCAGGTCTTGCCATCAATCGTTTTTTACCCTCTCAATGGATGCTCCACCGCGCCTGTTGCCAAATTGCATGGGCTGACCTCGTTGTCGGCCTCCGGTGATGAGGGGAGAAGTGGGGCGTCACCTGTGGCGCCGGCTCCAAGCATCGCCGGTGGCCGACGTGATGTCGTACGTAAAGAGTTGGGCGAACGAACTCGAATTTGCGAGAAAAGTGCCGACAGGAGTGTGGAGCGTCATGAATGAACTCAACCTCGACCGGCTCGAAAAGTAAGAACCATCCTATACGTTCATCTGCCTTTCTTCGTTTAAAGATTTTATAACACCATTTATATCTGCCTCATACTTCGCGATTTCCGTAATGTTGTGAGGAGGACTACCGAGCGATTGGACAAGGGCTTAGAATGGGAGGTGGCCATCTGCGCAGGCGTCGGTCGCGCGGTTATACTTGGACGGTGTGATGTGGCTGCACCCAGTGGGGTGCCTCCCTTTGTCTTCGCAGCAGGAATCTCGGCCACACTCTTCGCACTCCTGGCTGCTTTGACAGGTGTCCCAGTTGACCTTGGGATAGAAGACGGGGCTCTCGAAACAGCCCGCGCCACAATCGATGACGAGGCGATTGCCCAACGTTCTGCCACGGTGGCGACTCATGGAGTGTCCGCTCTACTCGAGGTTGCTGCCGAAGCTCACGATAAGAACGATTGGGAACATGTCATGACATCCAAGATTTTTTGCCATTTTGGCGAGTGCTGCGACGAGGACACCCAGAGCATATGTAGGGTAGTTGCTAGAATAACAGTCTTCTGGTGTGGATGCAACGTGTCAGCATCAGGTCTCGCAGAATTTGTGGGTGCGGCTCTGCGCATCATCCCGTCAAAACGAGGCAAGAGAGCTAGGAACATATGACACCCGTAGATATGGGTGACAAGAACAACGTGTACTATATTTTTGCAACCAATACAGATGTTGTAATCACACATCGATAGGTGTATTGTGATACTGCCTATTGCCAGGCTGGGCGACATGATGTAAGGGCATGCACCTTGGACCATACGAATAATTCAGCCACGTGGCGTCGTCGACGTGCATGCGCGATGCAAGATCGAAAGATTAATTTTTAGGTGGTGATGATCAATAATTATGTGAACGATGGTTACACTAGATGACTCGGCACTTGCCATATCGTACACCTAAGGAAAGCCACACCCTCGTGATGCTACGGAACACACCCTTCATGATCCCGAACTGATCTCGAACCCACTATTATTAAGCGCAGCCTGGTCATTGTGACATTGTTCATATTGTTTGCAACGGGCAACTCTCTTACATCGAGCTTGTTTGCTTAAGGGTGGCATTCATTTTTGCGGAGACCGATGGCGGGCTGTCTTCGGATTTTTTGTTGTGGAGTTGAGGTTATTGTCAGCAAGCAGCATTACGAAGTACTCTGCAAGCAAACAGTCGAGTGGCCTAATCGGCTACTCGACTATGCTATACTGTGAGTCTCGAGATGTGTAAGCGATAGTCTTCTATCGGACAATGGCGAAAACTGACTGGTGTTTCATGCAGGAGGCAAGCGAGAAATATCCTCAACGAACAGCAGATGGAGAAGCTACACGTCATTTCTTCATTGGTCGCGTCGAAAGCATGCAGGAAGTAGCCTCTTGCACCCTTGGGCATCTCTATGGAGCGTGGCTTGTTGTCCAAGGAGGTGATAATCGTTCCTCTGTTCTCTGGGTGAGTAACGCAGTTATGTTGTAATTGGATGTCATCTACCGAAGTGACCGAACGGCGTCTATCTTTGGCAGAATAACGGACGAACCTTATGCAAGTGCAAGTCTCCTCATGATTCTGAGGCCGGACGATTTAATTCAAAAGCCTCGAGGACATCAACGTACTCGCGTCCTTCATTTTGATCCCAAAGGCTCCGTCCCATCACACAGCCAGCTGAATCTAGCTGCCAAGGTGTTCAAGTAAGTATCGATGAGTGTTCAAGGCGGCATAAGTGATCTTGCTAACTTGATGTGTTACTTTTCGCAGGTGGCTTAAAAGGCAATTCGAGGTCGAATACACAGGCGATATTGATCGGCTGACCCGTCAGGATGAAGTGGTGCTTGCTGATTTGAAGAAAGCTCTCTCCGGGTTACGCATCAAAGAAAAGGTAAAGCGATCCCGTTCAAATAGGTATTGTTACTGCTGGGTACTAAAAATGTTTCGCATCTGTTTGCAGACATCGAAGGATTGTGTGGGGAAGCCTGTCGCTGGATCGTGTCTTCATGTTATCTACGAGTGGTCCGAGATTCTCGACAAATGGGCATACATCCTCAACTGTCCACCGAACACGAAGATACAGTTCGGTGTTGGGCGGCTCAGCAAAGTACAAATCCAAGAGGAGCTGGAGATGGCCTTGCGTTCTGACTTGGGCGACATGGTGATCGAGAATGAGGAGGACGCCACAAATTCGTTAGCCGCTGGCCCAAACATCAAGGTTGGACCACCGAACCAAGTAGTTGGAGCCATGAAGGATCCCCCCAATCAGTCGAAGGGTTTCGAGTCTTAGTGTCCGGTTGTGGGTGCGGATAACCAACCAATATCGAGGGCAGTTGATGGGAGAGCTAAGGAGGGTGTGGCTCCAGAGCCCAACGCGATGATGACCGAGATTGGCAAAATGGTGGATGCTGCAGTTTTTGCCTCCGTGGCCAATGCTGTCAACGAGGGGCGTTTCCACGTTCAGCTTCTGGGCGACGTTCTTGATAGTTTGGAGAAAGTTGTCAAGAAGGGCATGGACTCCGCTGTTGGGTTGATCCGAGATGAAATTTCCTCAGGCTTCAAAGTTCTTAAGAAAGAGCTTTTGAAGGTTATCGATACTAAGCTGAATGCTACTGCCAAGGCCGGACCAACTACGGCACGCGAGAAGTCTCCGCCTCCGGTTATCGCACATGCTTCGTCTGGGCAGGAGAGGCTGACCAAGCCAGATGACGAGTCACCTGAATTATATGGGAGCGGCAGAAGAAGTTATGACCATCTAGGAGTTTGCAGATAGCGAAGGACAAGATCGAGATGCGGTTTCCGATGACTCAGAGGGAGCGGCACCAATCCTGACAGTCTTGGAACTGGATGGTGGTAAACGGCGACCGCGCCCTTCAACCCTCACGATAACCCCACAGGCGGCCAAGATTTCGCGTGCAGCAAAGGACGCCGATAAGCAAGGGGGTGGTACGATGACGTTTGACGGAATAATGCGCTACCTGGCAGAGAAGATGCCAGGCTGGAACAAGGAAGAGGATGAGAACCCAATCGGAGCTCTACCGAAAGTGAACGAGAGGCAGCAGAATCCAGAGCTGCCAGATATTTCTGAGGAAAAAGATGGTCGGCAGGTTGTGTCAGAACTATATAGCGGCTGAGAAGAGCATCGTCGCTGTAGGGGCCTCTCGGGGTGACCCTCGCACCCCCATTTTTGAGGGGTGTTCTCCTTCCCCCCTGCTGCCCTCTGTCGCCTCTGCCGCTGCGGCCGACCTCGCTGGTTTTGAGTCGGTCGGTGCGGCGTCTGCCCCCAGCGGTAGACGCCGCACTGGCAAGGGCAAGGGGGGCAAGGGAGCGGGTGGAGCTAGAGGGGGCGGTGGCGGGGGAGGTGGGGGTGGCGGGGGGAGTGGGGGTGGCGGTGGAGGTGGTGGCGGGAGTGGAGGTACTGGTGGAGGCGGTGGAGGCGGAGGTGGCGGCGGAGGAGGTAGCGGAGGAGGAGGGGGTGAGGGTGCCGGTGGGGGCGGTGGCGGTGGAGACGGGGGTGGCGGTGGAGGCGGGGGTGGCGGTGGCGGCGGGGGTCAGAGTGGCTCGTCTCAGCGGAGCAGCTCTGGGGGTGGTCAGCGCCAGCAGCAGCAGCAGCAGCAGCAGCAGCAGCCACAGCAGCAGCAGCGCTCTCGCACCGTCCCCGCCCCTCAGCAGCTCCGCGAGTGGTACTTGCAGCGTCAGCGTGGTGGTGCGTTTGGTCCCTGCCCCTACGTTCTTCGCACCGGCGACCGTGCGGGGGAGAGGTGTGGAGGCACCCACACAGCCCGCCGCTGCTTTGGCCGCCTGACCGACGCCTGGCGTCAGCAGTTTCCGGAGGCCGCTGAGATCCCCCGCTGGGGGGAGCTGTCTAGGGCTGGTGTAGCTATTTATGATCTTGACTTTGATGCTATTCTTTCTGCTATGTATGCTGTGACTGGTAGTGATGAGGATGGCTGTTACCGGTGTTTCCCGCCCGACCTGGGCATTGGTACGGCTGCGTCAGGTACTCGTGAGGCTGCTGCTCTAGGTGCCAGTGCGTCTGTGCTCTCAGGTACTGGTGAGTCTGCCCTCTCAGGTACTGTGTCGGCTTCAGCCTCTCACACCTTCACCCTTGACTCTGGGGCGTCTCCCTCCTTCTTTCGGGACCGCACCACTCTCACGCCGCTGAGTCGGCCGGTTGCGGTGTCCCTGGCTGACCCCTCTGGGGGGCCTGTCCTGTCTCGCTTCTCCACGGTCCTTCCGTGTCCGGCGGCCCCCTCTGGCACCCTGTCTGGTCTCTACCTCCCCTCGTTCTCGACGAACCTGGTGAGTGGTGCTGACCTACAGGATGCGGGTGTCCACCACTTCACTCCTGCTCGTCAGCGGGTGACCCACTGCACGGAGGCGGATACAGGTCGCCACCTGGCTACGTTTACACGTCGGCCAGGGTCGAGCCTGTACACACTGACCACTGCTTCTCCTCCAGGTACTGAGTCTGGTAGGGTCCCTTCGTCTGGTCAGGTGTTTGCTGCAGCGTCCAGGTCTGGCCCTGAGTCTGCCCCCTGTTCGTGTCGTCGTCTGTCTCACGAGACCCTCCTCTGGCACCACCGCCTGGGTCACCCCTCTCTGCTTCGGCTCAGAGGCATGGCCTCCCGTCTTCTTGTGTCTGGTCTTCCCCGGTCCCTCCCTCCCCTTCCTCAGGGCCCTGGCCCTGCCTGTGTCCCCTGTGTCGAGGGGCGCCAGCGTGCTGCCCCTCACTCCTCCCAGTTTCCTCCGACAGAGGCCCCGTTGCAGACGCTTCACATGGACGTGTGGGGCCCAGCCCGCGTCCGTGGACAGGGTCAGGAGCGCTACTTCCTGCTTGTTGTTGACGACTACTCACGTTACACCACAGTCTTCCCCTTGCGCAGCAAGGGTGAGGTCACTGAGGTGCTGATCGACTGGATCCGCGCAGCTCGTCTTCAGCTCAGGCAGAGCTTTGGCTCCGACTTTCCTGTGTTGCGTCTGCACTCGGACTGAGGCGGAGAGTTCTCCTCTGGCCTTCTGCGTGCCTACTGTCGTGCGCGAGGCATCCGCCAGTCCTTCACGCTTCCGGACTCTCCGCAGCAAAATGGGATTGCTGAGCGCCGCATTGGCATGGTCATGGACGTCGCCCGTACGTCCATGATGCATGCGGCTGCCCCCCATTTTCTGTGGCCGTTTGCGGTCAGGTACGCAGCGCATCAGCTCAACCTCCACCCCAGGGTCTCCAGGCCGGAGACCTCCCCAGCCCTGCTGTGGACGGGGAAGGTTAGCGATGCGTTGGCGTTCCGGGTCTGGGGATCTCGGGCGTTTGTCCGCGACCTGTCTGCGGACAAACTGTCCCCTCGCGCTTCTCCCTGCGTCTTCCTGGGGTTTCCCACCGACGCCCCTGGGTGGCAGTTCTACCACCCCACCTCTCGACGTGTTCTGTCCTCCCAGGACGTCACGTTCGACGAGTCGGTACCCTACTACCGCCTTTTCCCCTACCGCACTCCGTCCCTTCCCCCACCCCCGCTCTTCTTGGTACCAGGTCCCCCCCCGGTAGACCCCCTCCCCCCTCAGGGTCCTGCCCCTTCAGGTGTGTCCCAGGTAGACGCGGTCGAGCCTCTCGAGGTCACTGGTGACTCTGGTGCTGCTGCGGGTGCTGAGCCTGGGGGTGCTGAGCCTGGGGGTGCTGAGCCTGGGGGTGCTGAGCCTGGGGGTGCTGAGCCTGGGGGTGCTGAGCTTGGGGGTGCTGAGCCTGGGGGTGCTGAGCCTGGGGGTGCTGAGCCTGGGGGTACTGTGCCTGGAGGTGCTTCGTCTCGCCGTGAGCCACTCTCCCTACAGGAGCTGCGTGAGTGGTTTGCCAGGCGCTGGAGCCGTGCTGCTGGTGCTGGAGGTTCTTCGACTGCAGAGGGTGCTACTGCCGCGGGTCCCGGAGGTGCTCGTCTTGCGAGTACTGGTGCTGCTGGGTCTGAGGGTTCTCTTGGAGCTGGTGCTGCTGAGGGTGTTGGCGCTGAGACTGCCGCTGGCGGTCCGCCTGGCAGTGCTCCTGGTGGTGCTGCTGGAGGTTCTAGAGCTACTGGAGGTGCTGCTGTTGGTGCAACCCTATGGTTTGCACTCGGCTTGTTGTCCGTGTGCGTGCATGTGTGTGTGTCTATGGAATGGTATGAGGGCATGGGATAATATATATTTAATGCTTATAATTGTGTGTGAATGTTGAGTCATGATGTCGAGTGTATGTGTCGAGTCAATAGCGAGTTATCGCTAGACGCGTGTTACGCGGTCGTTTGTGTCTCGCGCGCGGTTTCTATTTTGTCGTGCGCGGTTTCTCTTTTGTCCTGTGCCGAACGTTTGCTATGTCGCAGGTGTGTGCAGCAGACCCATCAAGAACTCAAGGATGAGTTTGTGATGAAGAGCCGAGCCTTGGTGTCAATCCACAAGTGATTTCAAAGCTCGCCAAAAGGGTACACCTCAAGATATTGAAGATAGTTACCTTACTTTGTGTAGTGTAACATTTCACTTGGTGTAGGCCCTAGTGAAGGTAGTTTCGAGACCCTTCGTGGTTGGGGACAGTGTGGCACTGTTCCACATCACTGTACCTCGGCTCTTGGGGTTTGTAGGAGCTGGGAGTCATTCCCAACTCGTAACTCTTCAGATCTCTTCCTATTTTGTGTTCTAAGACTATAGTGGCTGCCATAGTGCCGTTCGTTCAAACCGACACTGTGTCGTCAATACTTGGTCAAATCGTGCGATCTAAATTGCCTATTGTAGGCGACAATAAGACGCTCCAGATCCAAGTTGAATCAAGTCATTTGAAGCTGTCACCAGAACGCTATGAACGTTTGAAGCCGCTGTGCAGAAATCCGACTGTGCACTCTATCTTTCGTTTTAGGCACATTGGAGCCTACTGTGACTATAACAAGTGGTATCAGAGCCCCTTGGAGCAGTTTCGACAATGGCTGGACCTGAGGAAAGGGGTGGCAGAGGTGCTGGTGGCAGAGGAGAAGCCCAAGCTCAAGGCCAACCCCGTGACTCAGCCATGGCGCCTGTGCAACCAAGTGTTGGCCCATCTAGGGATGAGCCTAGAGTGTTTGGCCTTGACAAGTTCAATGGTGACAACTTTGCTGAGTGGTCCTTCAGAATGGAGAACATATTTGACCACTATGACCTGCTGGAGGTGATGGAAGGAACGGAGAAGCGTCCCGAGAACGACCCGGAGAAGAGCCCGTGGGTGCGGAAGAGCGCACAAGGCTACCTCCTACTTGGGCAAGCGTTGGGGAGCAGCCAAATCCGTCACATCAAGCCTTTCCAGCGTGAACCAGAGAAGGGACCAAAAGCATGGGCTGCTCTCAAGGGTGTACACGCTCCTGCAACAGCGGCGGTAGCTGTGGTGTTGGAACGGCAAATGGCGACGTTACGAATTGAAGAGGATGAAGCGGTTGAAGAAGGGGTGCAGAAATTCTTCGACTTGTTGACGCGGCTTGAGGGAGCTGATTTGAACTATAGTGAGCTCCAAAAGAAGACCAAGTTGCTGGCCCTACTCCCGGAGTCATGGTCCTCGCTCATCATCAACCTTAATCGCGACTTGCCCCGCCTCTCGCTTGAAGACGTGAAGCGAGCTATCCTTCAAGAGGATTTCCGCCGCCGTGAGTTGGCGAGTGCGGATGGCGCTGGGGCAGCGAGCATCGGCCGTGGATATGGTCGAGGAAGAGGCAGAGGACGAGGGGGAGGAAGGTTTGGTGGCAGCAACTTCGGCGGAGGCCGCGGGAGTGGCGGTTACGGCAGCGACGACAAGAGCTACGGACGCGGTCGCGGCCGATTCGACGGCGAGTGTCACTATTGCCACAAGAGCGGACACATGTGGCGCGACTGCTACAAACTCCCTGATGGTTGGACCCCTGCTCAAGGCCAAGAGGGTAGAGGAGCAGGAGGAGGGAGAGGACGAGGCCGTGGAGGCCGTGGCGGTCGCGGTGGCGGAGCTGCAAACATGAAGAGCGGAGACAACGACAAGGACCCGAGCGACGATCGATACCCGGGTCTATTCTACTTCGTGTCGACGCAAGTACCGGCTGGTCCAGAGAAGGATGAAGGCTTTGAGGAGCCAGCAGCTGTGGGGAAGGTGACCCTACACCCCCTGGACTATTGGGTGATTGATAGTGGCGCTACCTATAGCATGACACCTCGCCCGGACTTGCTCACCGAACTCGAGCCGTCACCGGTGAAGCATGTCACATCGGCTTTGGGGCAGCGAGCAGAGGTGAAAGGCATGGGGAAGGCCATGTTCAAGGGTGCTGATGGGAAGATGGTGGGCCTCAAGAACGTGCTTTGGGTGCCCAGCCTTGCTGCGAACCTGATTTCCGTGCGGCGGTTGGCAAAGGCCGGCATGGACACTAACTCGAAGGGAGCCAAGACCTACACCGCAAGGCTTGGCGATCGGATTCTTTGGGACCTTCATGAGGACAGAGATGTCTACAACGAGATGTGGCAGATCCCTGTGGTCCCAATGCCTAAGGAGAGGCAAGTGGCAGCAAGCGTCAGCACTAAAGGTGGAGCGATTGGTAGCGGCGATTGCGCGGACGGTCGCGCTAAGGAGAAGGAGTCCAAGAAGTGCAATCTTGGAGGGACCAGCAAGTTAAGTGAACCTAAGGAGAGTGGTGCAGCAACCAAGGAGCAGCAAAAGGGTGAGGAGAACCCCGAGGCAACAGCGGAGGAGGACTACGGAGAGAGTATGTGGGGCGCTATTGCGAGCGCGGCATTCTCCAATCCAACTTCGGCTACGGGGGAGTGTGATTGGCTCACCTTGCATCGGCGCATGGGGCATGTGGCCCTGCCCATCTTGCAGCAGCTAGTGAAGAATGAGATGGTTGCTGGCATACGTGTGAAGGGGGAGCCCGATGAGGTACTTGGCTGCCCGACGTGCATGCAAGCCAAGTTCACCCGTTTCCCATTCTCTAGTTCGGAGGCAACGGCTAAGGCACCACTTGATGAGGTGGTGATGGACGTGGTGGGCCCCCTGAAGCTTGGAGCTGCTGGAGCTGAGTACTTCCTCACTATTGTGGACGTCTACACCCGTATGACTTGGGTGTACGTGCTGGCCAAGAAGAGTGACGTGGCTGAAACGTTGAAGGCGGATTGGTTCCCGATGGTGGAGCGGCAACAAGACCGTCTAGTCAAGTCAATCCGCACCGATCGAGGGGGAGAGTTCCTGAGCAAGGAGTTTGGGTTGTGGCTGAAGAAGAATGGTATTCGGCACTCCCTCACCATGCCATACTCCCCTGCAATGAACGGCATCGCTGAGCGAGCGAACCGCACAATCACGGAGGCGGCACGCGGGTTGCTCATTGAAGCCGGGCTACCCGACTATTTCTGGCCTGATGCGGTGCGGAGCGCATGTGTGGCCAAGAACAGAGCCTTGACTCATGTGGGAGCAGACAAATGGGTGCCCTATGTGGAGTGGCTAGGAAGGAAGCCAAAGGTGGATATGCTTCGGGTGTTCGGGTGCATGTGCATGGCGCTTGTGCCTAAGCATCTTCGGCACAACAAGCTTGGTGCCAAGGCGGTGTGGGCCGTGCACTTGGGCATGGCTCAAAACAGCAAGGGATGGCTTCTTTGGGACCCATTCACCAAGAAGTTCTTGGTGAGCAGGGACTGCAAGTTCATGGAGAACTTCATGTACAAGGATTGGAAGGCGGAGAATGAGGCGAAGATAGGCGTGCGGTTTGGGGAGGTGAAGAGTTCCGGTTTGGAGCATGTGGAGCTGCCTGTGGAGCTGAGCAGCGGCAGCACAACCACGAGGCAATCCTCCCTTGTGCATTGGGGAGAGGAGGCCACTGATGCAGAGGAAGAAGAGGAGGAGGTGCAGCAAGTGAGCGAGCGTGCACCGTCACTCCCTTCCCGTACCACGAGTGCTCCACGGAATCGAGCCACACCCCAGCAACGCCAAGGCCTTCAAGTCCCTGCAGCTGAGGAGGAAGGAAGGGGGAAGAGGAGAGTTCAACCCCCTAATAGGCTGACCTATGATGCACTTGGAAAGCAAGGCAAGACAGCCCTGGCCGGAGCGGCAATGATGGTCGGAGACGACGAGGAGAGTGACTACGAGGAGTGTGCCTTCGCGTTCTTCTCTCCGGTGGAGATGCCAGGAGAACCAGCAACTCTCAAGGAGGCTTTGGAGAGTAGTGATGCTGAGGAGTGGAAGAAGGCCATGGAGAGTGAGCTGAAGAGCATCGAGGAGAATGACACGTTTGAATTGGTGGAGCTACCGGAGGGGCGTACGGCGATAACGTCCAAGTGGCTCTTCAAAATCAAGTCGGATGCCGACGGCAAGATCGAGCGTTACAAGTCCAGGCTTGTAGCCAAGGGGTACCAGCAGAAGGAGAAGGTGGACTTCAAGGAGCTGTTTGCCCCTGTGGTGAAGCCGACGACGCTGCGAACCCTATTCGCGGGAGCCGCCATCAAAGGATGGGTGGTGAAGCAAATGGACATTGTGACGGCATTCCTCAACGGCATCCTTGAGGAGGAGATTTTTATGGCGCAGCCAGAGGGGTTTGATGATGGTAGTGGCAGAGTGTGGAAGCTGAAGAAGGCCCTCTATGGGCTGAAGCAGGCCCCTAGGCAATGGTACATGAAGCTGCGCGAAGTGTTGGAGGAGATCGGCTTCACTCCCTCAACGGCCGATCACTCCTTGTTCATGCTTGGCGAGGGGGAACAGAGGAGCTTCATGGTGGTTTATGTGGATGACATTCTCATATTCTCACCCTCCTCTGACCTTGTGAAGGAGGTGATGCTGAAGCTGCATGACAAGTTCAAGTGCAAGTCCCTTGGTGACGTGAACTTCTACCTTGGGCTCCACATCGAACGAGACGTGGAGAAGCGGAGCATGCGAGTGCACCAACGGAAGTACCTGGAGGCGTTGGCTGCCAACTTTGGCCAGACTGAAGGTCATGTGGCTACTCCCTTTCCCTCTGGGTTCAAGTGTGTGAAGGGGCCAGAGGAGGAGAGCGTTGGAGAAGAGGAGAGGCGCCGATTTCACTCGTTGGTGGGCAGCCTCATGTATGCGGCGGTAAACACCCGACCGGACGTCGCGTTTGCTACCGGGCAGCTGGCTAGGGTTGTGCAATGCCCTAATGAGGAGCAGGTAGCAGCTGGAATGAGGGTGGCCAAGTACCTTGGCCAAACACCGACCGTTGGGCTGCAATACTCGGCGGCGGCACAAAGGCGCCAAAAGGGCGCGGATGGTGTTGAACCCGGGCGTTTGTTCCTCACCGCCTACTCGGATGCTTCATATGCATCAGAACCAGAGGACATGACAAGTGTGGGAGGCTTCATATGCTGTGTTGGTGGAGGCCCAACTGCTTGGGAGAGCAAGAAGCAGGTTGACCAAGCTTTGAGCTCGGTGGAGTCCGAATACATGGCACTCTTCCGTGCCGTACGGGAGATTGTGTGGCAGCGGCGTTTGTTGGCTGAATTGGGGGAGGAGCAGCAAGGACCTACCCCACTGTATTGTGACAGCCAGGGTGCCATTGCTCTTGCTAAGAACCCTGTGTTGCATGGGCTCACGAAGCACATGAGGGTGAAGTGGCATTGGACGAGGAGCATGGTAACCGCGGGTGAAGTTGAGTTGCGCTACGTGAAGACCACGGGGCAGCCGGCTGACATGATGACCAAGAGGCTGGTGGAGCAGCAGCATTGGAAGTGTTGCAAGCTGGCTGGGATGGCTCTGAACTGACAGAGCAACACATCCTAAGGCCAACAATCCGAGGGGGAGTTTGTTGGTGCAACCCTATGGTTTGCACTCGGCTTGTTGTCCGTGTGCGTGCATGTGTGTGTGTCTATGGAATGGTATGAGGGCATGGGATAATATATATTTAATGCTTATAATTGTGTGTGAATGTTGAGTCATGATGTCGAGTGTATGTGTCGAGTCAATAGCGAGTTATCGCTAGACGCGTGTTACGCGGTCGTTTGTGTCTCGCGCGCGGTTTCTATTTTGTCGTGCGCGGTTTCTCTTTTGTCCTGTGCCGAACGTTTGCTATGTCGCAGGTGTGTGCAGCAGACCCATCAAGAACTCAAGGATGAGTTTGTGATGAAGAGCCGAGCCTTGGTGTCAATCCACAAGTGATTTCAAAGCTCGCCAAAAGGGTACACCTCAAGATATTGAAGATAGTTACATTACTTTGTGTAGTGTAACATTTCACTTGGTGTAGGCCCTAGTGAAGGTAGTTTCGAGACCCTTCGTGGTTGGGGACAGTGTGGCACTGTTCCACATCACTGTACCTCGGCTCTTGGGGTTTGTAGGAGCTGGGAGTCATTCCCAACTCGTAACTCTTCAGATCTCTTCCTATTTTGTGTTCTAAGACTATAGTGGCTGCCATAGTGCCGTTCGTTCAAACCGACACTGTGTCGTCAATACTTGGTCAAATCGTGCGATCTAAATTGCCTATTGTAGGCGACAATAAGACGCTCCAGATCCAAGTTGAATCAAGTCATTTGAAGCTGTCACCAGAACGCTATGAACGTTTGAAGCCGCTGTGCAGAAATCCGACTGTGCACTCTATCTTTCGTTTTAGGCACATTGGAGCCTACTGTGACTATAACAGCTGCTGGAGGTGCTGCTGGAGCGGGTACTCCTGCTGGGGGTACTGGTGCTGTCCCTGCTGTTTCTGGCGTCGCCCCGCGGCCCCGACCGTACTTCGTTCCTCTCCTGCAGCAGGTTCTTGGTCAAACACCTTCTCCTGGCCCTCCTCCTCCTCCCTTAGAGGGTCCACAGCCTGTCTAGTCACAGCCACAGCTACAGCCTGCCTCCCCTTTGCCTGCTCCTTCTCCCTACGCTGGTCCGACTGGAGGTCTTACTGAGCGTCGTGAGCCTGCGTCTCGTCCTGCGTTGCCTGTTCGTACTGCGCGCGCTAGTGGTCGCGGGTCGCGTCAGCGTCCTCCTCCGGTCCCTGGCACGCACCGGATGTCACTGCGTCAGTCCACTGCTCCTCTGCGTGCCCCTTTGCCTTCTCCTCCCGCTTCCTCTCTTCCTGCTCTTGCCGACCCGGAGTCGGACTCTCTTCGTGCTGCCAGTCCTACTGTCACGCGTCTCCTTGCTACTGCTGTCACTGACCCTTCTTTCGAGTCGTCTGCTGCGTCTGCCCTTGTCACTGAGCTTGTCGACTTTGCTGCGCGCTGTCGTCTAGACTACGCTGCCAGTCTTGTCGCTGAGTCTGAGTCTGCCTGTCCTCCGTCCGTCGGGGGTGAGTGTGCCCTTGGCACGGACGTCCTTGAGGACAAGCAGGAGGAGTTCCAGTGTCTGGCCGCCGCTTCACCTCATCTCGCGTCTGTACTACTAGCCCCTGAGGGAGACCCGGATGCACCAGACATCCCGACTCCGCGCTCTTACGCGGAGGCGATAGAGGGTCCCTACTCCTCTCAGTGGCAGGCAGCTATGGATGCAGAGATGGCTTCCTGGAAGTCCACAGGCACCTACGTCGACGCTGTTCCCCCTCCTGAGGCGAACATCGTCAGTGGCATGTGGATTTTCAGGGTGAAGCGGCCGCCGGGCTCTCCGCCTGTCTTCAAGGCGCGTTACGTGGCTCGTGGCTTCAGTCAGCGGCAGGGGGTTGACTACTTTCAGACCTTCTCCCCCACCTCGAAGATGACCACTCTTCGGGTTCTGCTGCACGTTGCTGCTCACCGTGACTACGAGCTCCACTCTCTCGACTTCAGCACCGCTTTCTTGCAGGGCAGCCTGCACGAGGAGATCTGGCTGCGTCGCCCACCTGGCTTCACTGGGTCTTTCCCTCCTGGTACCCAGTGGAGTCTCCGGCGTCCAGTCTACGGTCTCCGCCAGGCGCCACGTGAGTGGCACGACACACTGAGGACTACGCTCGCGGCACTTGGGTTTGCTCCTTCTACTGCCGACCCGTCGCTGTTTCTACGCACCGACACCTCACTGCCGCCGTTCTACATCCTCGTGTACGTCGACGACTTGGTCTTTGCCACAGCTGACACTGCTGGACTCGCCTACGTGAAGTCCGAGCTGCAGAAGAGACACACGTGCACTGACGTGGGTGAACTGCGTAGCTACCTTGGCTTGCAGATCACCCGGGACAGAGCACGCCGCACCATTACCCTGACTCAGTCACACATGGTGCAGCAGGTCCTTCAGCGCTTCGGCTTCACGTACTCCTCGCCTCAGGCCACTCCTCTGCCTACTCGCCACTCGCTCTCAGCTCTGCCTTCGGATGAGTCCGTAGAGTCGAGTGGCCCGTTTGCAGAGCTTGTTGGCTGCCTCATGTACCTGATGACCTCCACACGACCTGACCTTGCATACCCTCTTAGCATTCTCGCACGCTATGTTGCTCCTGGGAGACACCGACCAGAGCACATGGCTGCAGCGAAGAGGGTGTTGCGCTACTTGTGCAGTACGTTGGGCATGGGGCTAGTGCTTGGAGGGCGCAGTCCAGTGGTCCTCACTGGGCACGCAGACGCTTCTTGGGCTGATGACCAGGCTACGCAGCGGTCGTCACAGGGTTACACTTTCTGCCTTGGTTCCGGCTCTGTTTCGTGGCGGGCTACCCGCTCGTCTTCTGTTCTCGGCTCCAGTTGTGAGGCTGAGATCTACGCTGGGGCTATGGCTGCACAGGAGTTACGCTGGCTCACCTACCTGCTGACCGACCTTGGAGAGCAGCCTCGTTCTCCTCCAGTCCTTTACGTAGACAACAAGGCCATGCTGGCCTTGTGTCGAGAGCAGCGACTGGAGCACAGAACGAAGCACATTGCTCTCCGCTACTTTCTTGCTCGTGAGCTACAGCAGCGTGGACAGTTGCGACTTGCGTACGTGGCCTTTGAGGCCAACACTGCTGATGTCTTCACCAAGGCACTTGCGCCTTGTGATCATCAGCGTTGTTGCACGCAGTTGGGTCTTGTGCCTGTCTTGCCTCACTTGCTCTCCTCTTGACGTTGCTTGTACCTTCGCCTATATATACTCTTGCTCTTGCTTGCTTGACTCTTGTATATCTCTATATATGATCTTGCATGTGAACTGGCCTTGTGGCCTTGAACTTGTGCTCGGAATGTGTGGTGACTTTGTGATCCACCCTGAGCTTTGCTTTGCTTTGCTTGACTGGTCTTGTGACCCCTTGTTCTCCCCCACTTTGCCTATGGGGGTGTGTCAGAACTATATAGCTTATACTATTGTGTAGGCTATAGTGGGGTATCCCATAGGGGGTACAACCCAATTAGGGTTTCCTATTTGTACTCACTTCGTTCATAGTCATTTCATTCTCGTTCACTTCTTCTCAGGTTGAGGTCAAGGACCATTCAAAGATCGTCCTCGACAAGCTGGGCAAGACGTTTGGGGTTAATATACCCTTCCACTCAAGCGGGTTCTTTGTGAGGCAGAAAGATTCTCCTCAACCTTAGTACTTTTCGGAGCAAAACGTTGGTGGGCGGAAGAGAAACATTGGGTGCTATACGGAAAAGTGGCGCAGGAATTTTACGACTGCAGTCTGCTGGAGTGTCTTTTTCCCGGATCTGGACCTTGCATCTACGGAATGGATCTGTTGGACATCGAGAAGTGGAAAGCAGAGCTTGATTTCGCGAAGAGAATTCCAATTGGCGTATGGAGCGTGATGAATGAGCTCACGCTCGACCGCTTCGACAAGTAAGTATCGTACGTTGTAATTTCAGCACACATTTTCATATCGAGTTTACAACGTGGTCTATGATTTTTGCAGTTTCGGAAATGTCATGACGTTGACGAAAGAGAGGGCCAGCAAGGAGATTCAGTAGGAGACTGCGCTAACCTCGGGAATAGCGTTTGCGGCAACATTGAAAGGGAGTGGCGTTGTTCCCAACCGTGTCAACCCTTTGATCTTTGGTGCGGGGTTGGCCGCATCCCTTAGCGTGTTGTGGTTGGGTTCATTAGGACATCTCCAAGACAAATTGCAAGAAGTAGTTCTGAACGCTGCAAAAGCCACTGTCAACGACAGTGAAGTGGCCACCAAAGCCGCTGAAGCAGCATCGTGCATCCCAGCTGCAGTGATTAGTTTTGAGGACGTGGTTCACGACAAGCATCATTGGATTCCGGTGCTGGCGGAGAAGATTCAAAGTCTTCTAAAAGACAGCCAGCATGATACTGCATTGACTCTGGCGAGAGTGGCGTCACGCGTAGTGGATTACTAGTGTCAGTGCACGGTCGCTACAGCTGGTCTGAGGGATAACCTGAAGATGTTTCTGAACATAGTTCCATCAAAACGTGGATCGAAGAACAAAGTGCTTGGTGCACTTGACAAGTCGAAGACTATGGAGTAACTTGTGCTTTGTTTGATGATTGCATTCCTTTTGAACTCCTTGTAATGTTCCAATGCCATGTAGTGGAATTGCAAGCTTAGAGAGAAACCCCGGTAGATATCATCGCGTAGCATGCTGGACGAGGCGCACCTGTCACTCGGGTGGATAAGCCACACGTCGTGCCCGTAGGGTTTTTTACAGCATCTACGTCGGCGGCGTCGAGGTAGAGGCATCACATATCATTTGCGACAAGGTACTGTCAAATAGGGTCAATAGTGTCTCCAAGCATGACATGATTGAGTTGTGTTTTTTGACACGCCAAAACGTAGGGTGAGTGGATACGCATGCTTTGTTGACTCTTTGTCAAACTCCGTAACAGAAACCCATTTCGGAGAACATGAACACGCCCTAGAAATTCCCTTAGTGCGCCTCAAAGCCATATAGTCATGCAGACATGCATTTGTAATCATTTCCCAGCCACATGCTCGATGTTTCTTCGTCCAAGACCGCTTCACGCAGTTACGCTTCAGGTCTTGCCATCAATCGTTTTTTACCCTCTCAATGGATGCTCCACTGCGCCTGGCCGATTGTGGAGTTGACGTTTCAGTGCCCAGGGCGCTATATTCACTTCTGCTACGACACAACACGAGAGAATGGCCTGCACCTCTGCTCGACTATGCCATTTTGTAAGTCACTAGTGGATCATGGAAGTGGTTTGCACAATCGTATTTACTCACCTAGTGTTTGCTGCAGAGCGCAGCCGACAACTGTGCTCCACCCCCAAGCGTTAGAAAAGCTGCACATCATATCATCGAAGGTGGTTAACGAAGCTTCAGCGAGAGATCCTTTAACACCCTAGGGCCTGAAAGCACAATTTGGTCTGTTTTCGAAGGAGGTCATCGTCGTTTCGCTCCACTCCTAGTAAGTGTGAGGCATTAATATTTGGTTTGGTTTCCGACTAAGCAAGATTACTAACCCCTATTGCTTCGTAACACAGGCTCAACATCGCTCTGCAAGGGCATATCAGCATGATCGTTATTATTCATCCTGACGACCTGATTGCGCAACCTCGTGGAATCTACCGCACCCGGGCAATCCATTTCGATCCTAAAGGGACTGTCCCAATGCACAAGCACGCAGTGCTTGCCTTCAGTGTTTTCGAGTAAGTTTGTTGTTCGCTCCTCGACGCATCATAAATTTGGACCGCCTTTTACGACAGTTATGTTATCCGCACGACGCAGGTGGCTCAAGCGCCAATTCGTCGTCAAATACACAGGAGGCAAAACCATGAGCAGCGGTCACGCTCAAGCAGTTAGGCGCAACATGGAAAATAACCTGTCTCAGCTGCATTTGGACGTGAAGGTAATACGTGCTATCGCTATTTGTTTGTACATGCAGAATCCATCGGACGGAGTTTCGATGTCGTCGGTAGGATCTGGACTGCATGTGATTTACGAGTGGCGGAAGCTACTAGAGCGGTGAGACTACATCCTCAACCTGAACTCGAAGGACCCGATTCGCCTGGGTCGTGGCCGGCTGTCCAAGGAGGACATCCATGAGGAGCTAGTGGTGTCGTTAAAGCCGCACTTCGACGATGTAGCGAAAGGGAGGAATAAGATGGGCGACTCTCAGGGTGCGTTCGAGGGTGGAGACCTAGCAGTGGGTGGTACAATAAAAGCCACACCGCACGCAAATGATCTCGTTGCTACACTCGCACCTGCCTCCAGCACCCTTGTGGGAAAGGCCAGCACGGAAGGAGACCGACAGCGTGTCTGGTGACAAGTTTCCAGCACCCCCAGCGAGTAGCGATTTGACCGACTATGCTTTGAAGACTGCACATCCAGACTACAAGTCGATTATGCTGTCTCTTCCCAGCATACTGACTGACCTTGTTGCGGAGGCGATGGACACGGCTGCCAAGAAAGGTGGCATTGGACTGCAAGTGAGTGAGGACGTTCTCGCGAAGTTGGAGAAGGCTTCGACAACATGCGTCATCGAAGGGATGGTTGGCTTAAGGTCGGGGCTGCAGTCTTGTTTCAAAACCATGAAGACAGACCTACTCAGCATAGTAGGGGAGAGACTAGGTGCGGTCGTCGATGCTTGACTGCAGACGGGACTCGTCCGTCAACACCGAATACAGCCGTTCACCTAGCGGTGTCGGATGTGAACTTCAACCGTGATGACTAATTTCCGGTCAGGGAATGCGACAGCAACAAGAGGGGGCAAGCATCTAAACACATCGACGGTGCGGAAGAGGCAGACTACACTACGGACAACGCTAGAGACGATGAGATCGTGGGGAAACAGACCGAGGGGTTCTATACAGAGAGCGACGCAGAACGCACAGATGTCAAAAAGCGAAGGCTGATTTTGGGGGATCTGGGCAAGAAATAACAAGGTGGAGCGCAGAGAAGCATGGAGTGCATGGGGCGATTGTCGAAGGAAAGGGTTCCAAATCGGCGTGCGAGCAAACCGCCTACTAGTGGGTCACAAATGTTTGCCAATGTTCCATCGACGGTGCCAACCTTTGCGGGAATCATCGATATTTGAACCAGTATAGCGACGAGGAAGCAGACCCAGAGGAAGACCGTCCAATGAGTACGCTGAAGGAGGTGGTTGGGACGGTACATCCCCAAAAAATTTCGGGGACGGTGGTGGAAATGGAGGGTTTGTGCGTGGAAGCCCAAGATCATTCGAATGTGATACAAGACCAGTTCGGCAAAAAGAAAGATGTTGAGCGCTCGTTCACCTTCAGCGGGTTTATAATGAATCAGAAGGGGACAGATGAAGAACAATTCTAGTCGGAGCAGACTTTGGGGGGACGAAAGCGACACATGGGGTGTCACAAGGAAACGTGGAGGCAGGATTTTACCTCCGCGGTATGTTGGAGTGTATATTTTCCGGATGTTGACCTGCAGTGCTACGGGATCGAAACATCTGACATCGACAAGTGGAAGGTGGAGCTAGCCTCGGGAGTCTGGAGTGTTATGAACGAGCTGACTCTCAACCAATTCGACGAGTACGTAATTTGCGTTTTGTTTTTCGATCTGGCGTGGCCTACTAGCTCCGACTGTATCCTCATTTGCAGGTATCGCGTGGTGCTGTAAAAAACAAACGAGCGACTTTCTAATGGGGTGTCATGGGAGAAAGCAGTATGCGGTGGAGTCGCATTTTCGGCGATTATGGCAGGGCGCGTCGCAACCCCAAAGGGTGTCACCCCGGATATTCTCGAGGCTGGGTTGGCAGCTTCCATCTACGTATTGTGGATGGCATCCATCGGAGTGCCCCCAGATGCCTTGGAGAAGGAGGCTATGGTAGTGGCCAACGTCACGATCCCTGGCAAATTGGAGGCATCTAGGGTGGCCAATGCTGCTGCAAGCTTACCAAATTCTCTCAAGAGTGTGGTTAATGAGTGACACGAGAAGGCTGCATGGATTCCCGTTCTTACGGAGAAAATCAGAAGTATGCTAGCTGACAGCGCCCACAAAACGGCTTTGCCTCTCTCCAGAAATGCGGCTCGAGTAGTGGTTTATTGGTGCCAGTGCAAGGCTTCCTCAACTGGTCTACAGAAGTTTCTAAACCATTCTCTGCACTTTCCCTAGATAATGATGCCACTGTTGCAGCCACTCGTAGATAATACTCTCTGGGCGTGCCTCTGGGCGTAACCATGTGTTCAATAATGTGGCTGTATAGGGTCTGTGTGTCCTTTTGCGGAACCCATCTCATCGACGAATGTATAACCAAGTTGGCCTCATGCGTT
Organism: Closterium sp. NIES-65; assembly: GCA_948144175.1. Taxonomy (NCBI): domain Eukaryota; kingdom Viridiplantae; phylum Streptophyta; class Zygnematophyceae; order Desmidiales; family Closteriaceae; genus Closterium; species Closterium sp. NIES-65. The sequence goes on along the minus strand of CANXME010002485.1, from coordinate 1,659,280 downwards.
GTCGAAATAGCGCACACGCATGTCGTACTTCGATGAACAAATGAACAATGTTTGCTTGTTTGGGGAAACGAGCAGACGTGCGCCTGCCAAGTACATGCAAACTTCAGTACTGTAACTGTGTTCTACACCGAAGGGTAAAGTACGAATAACACTTGAAAATGTGTTGAACACGTGTCTAAATGAGTTTCTGGCAAATTTCGGTTGACAAATAACATGACACCATCTCAGACATTCTCTCTAACTAGAGGCCTCAGAAGAGTCATCAGGGGTGACGACCTCGCTTCCCTCTGCGGCATCAACAAAAGGCGTGGAATAACAAACTTGATCAACTCCGCCCGAAAGAAGTCTATTGATGAATCGCGAAATGGTTTCACGCATGACGTGGAAATCACGCCGCGAAGTTCTTGGATACAATTCGCTCATCGCGCGTCGAGCAGCAAACCCATCCATGTCCGCCAGCAAGTCTTGCAGGAAACGCACACACCAAACCCCTGAAACTGGCTCACTCACATCCAAGTCATTGACGAGAAGATCGTCGTTGAAGTCATTGTTTCGCAAAATCCTCAAGCGGGCTTCAACGATTTCACGAGATATCGAATTCTCAGAGGCCAGTGTGACACGACGAACCTCGTTCTCGAACCATCTGCAACAACCAGTTTCGTATCTTCGTAGATTGGCGAATGTCACCACGAAAAGAGCCTATCTAAGAATGGCAAGCCACTCACCTCGTCATCCAACCCGACATGCAGCCAAATCCAGACCAGCCTGCATTGTTGCCACTGCGTTTGGGGTCAAGGAAGAAGCTGCGACATCACGCTACTTTGCCTTCTGCTTGTGCGAGAAGGCTCGGATGAGTAACGACGAACAACGCACACACAGGCGCCTCGAATCCGTAACACCAGCTGCAGAGTGCAACATAAGGTATATAAGAAATGGAGGTCCATCTGCGGGGTAACTGGAAAACACCAATCCACTTATTTGTTCCAGATTGGAACCACGACAACATCAAAATCGAAGACATTGACTGCAGGCTCGTTCCCGTGACCCCTTGACCTAGCAATCTGAGACATCTCTTTGTCGGTGAGAATACAAACTCTCACGTCGGGCTTACTCTTGCACGCCGATCTGCACAAACCAGCGCATGGGTTGAGCCACGGCAGTTGAGCCGGATATGTACAGTCGAAGACCCATCTGTAGCGTAACAAGGCTGAGCTCCTGCGCGTCATCTAGGAGACAATTCATGTCTCTCTCGTCAAGGACGTGGTGGCCATCGCTGTGAGCCACAACTTTCACCTGCCGTGAAGCCATATTTCGAGTGATCTCGCCAAAATAATGACCACATTTATACCAAAGATCTCATGAAGTTTGTTTCAATGTGGGCCTAACATCCAAGGCGACACGATCGAGAGACGGTGTTGCCATGCTCGCAATGCATGGGAAACAACAAAATCATTGTTGTCGTGGGTTTTTGTATTGTCGGTTGTAATGTGCGTGCCTCGAATGCACAAGTTTGCCAGCTATAATTCAACAAATGGATATACAAATTGTGTCCGAATATCTACAAACAGCCTTTCACTGAAGACGAGATAGATCACAAACAATAAATCCGCTAACGACTACGCGCACACGTCGACCACTAACCTCTGTGGCGAACACTAAAACTAAGGGAACTGCCAACCTGTGCGGCTAGTTGTGCTGCTACGTGACCGCATTGACACCAGTAAACCATGACCGAAGCAACCACAGTGGCTTGAGTCTTCACTTCTTCGTCGAGAGCCTGTGGATCTTATATTTTAGTGATGGCTTGACCAAGAACTGTAATCCATCTAGACTTGGAATGTTCGACACCAGCCATATTCTGCATAGTAACAATGCCAATCCGCGCAGACTCTGCTGCACGGTGGCCAATGGCTACGTCATTTATAATGCTGAGAACTGCTGCTCCGGCACCTGCTGTATATGTTTGTGAAGGAACGACCAGGCATTGACATCTTCTAGACTCATGGCGTACGAAAGCAGGTCTGTATCTAGAAAGTAGGCCTTCCAGCAAATGGCGACCGTGAAGTTGTGATCATGTTCGTCATTGTGGAAACCCATGTTCCGCTGTCTACCTCCCACACACTACTGAGTAGTAGATGTCGCCCCGCATGCCCCTTCTACGAGTGAAAAAACGTGTCAACCTGAATGGCCTAGCCACTCCACGAAGCTTGCCGAATGCGTTTACCTGAGCAGCCATGTATGCTCTGACTGGTACTACTGAGGGTGACTATTGCCTGTATGTGCCCCCTGACCCTGGTATAGCGGCTGCTACTCTAGGTGCTAGTGAGTCTTCTCTCTCTGGTACTGCGCCTGCTAAGGCCTTGTACACCTTCACCCTTGACTCAGGTGCAACCCACTGCTTCTTTCACGACAGTACCACATTCACTCCCCTCGCTGCACCTGTCCCTGTCTCACTGGCTGACCCCTCCGGGGGCCCAGTGCTTGCTCGCTCTTCCACTATACTCCCGTGTCCGGCATTCCCGTCCGGTGAGCTGTCAGGTCTCCACCTCCCCTCGTTCTCTACGAACCTGGTGAGCACCGCCGTCCTTCAGGATCAGTGGGTTGACACCTTTACTCCTGGAGGACAGCATGTGACGCACTGCACGTGCTCTAGGAGCGGCCGCCACCTGGCCACGTTCACACGTGCACCTGGGTCCAGTTTGTACACCCTCACTGCTGTGTCGCGCTACGCCCCTTTGTCTCCTCAGCTGTACGCATCCGCTCAGGTAGCTACCCAGTGTGAGTGTCGCCGCCTGTCGTGCAACACTCTCCTGTGGCACCACCGCCTTGGTCACCCCTCCCTGCCCCGCCTTCGTGGCATGCACTCTCGCCTACTGGTCTCTGGTCTTCCCAGGTCTCTGCCCACCCTCCCTCCCTCACCTGCACCGCCCTGCATTCCTTGCGTCGAGGAGCAGCAGCGCGCCGCTCCTCACTCCTCCTCGTTCTCTCCTACAGAGGCTGCACTGCAGACTCTCCATTTGGACGTGTGGGGCCCAGCCCGTGTCCAGGGGCAGGGCCGCGAGCGGTACTTCCTGCTGGTCGTCGACGACTACACGCGTTATATCACGCTCTTCCCCTTGCCCAGCAAAGGGGATGTCCCTGCTGTTCCGATCCCCTAGATCCGCGCTGTTTGTCTCCAGCTCCGCGAGCGTTTTGAGTCGGACTTTCCTGTTCTGTGTCTGCACTCTGACAGAGGTGGTGAGTTCACCTCAGACCTCTTGCGAGTCTTCTGTGAGGAGCACGGCATTCGCCAGTCGTTCACGCTTCCGGCCTCTCCGCAGCAGAATGGGGTTGCTGAGCGCCGCATTGGCTTAGTCATGGAGGTTGCTCGTACCTCCATGATCCATGCGGCTGCCCCCCATTTTCTGTGGCCGTTTGCGGTCCGGTACGCCACGCATCAGCTCAACCTCTGGCCCCGTGTCTCCGTGACGGAGACTTCGCCCACACTACGTTGGAAAGGGGAGGTTGGCGATGCCTCACATTTCCGGGTCTGGGGTGCTCGTGCTCTCTGCTCACGAGATTCCCTGTGTCTTCCTTGGCTTTCCCCCTGACGCATCTGGCTGGTAGTTTTACGACCCCGCCTCGCGCCGTGTCTTTGCGTCTCAAGACATCACCTTTGACGAGTTGGTCCCCTTTTACTGTCTCTTTCCCTACCGCACTGCCCCTCTCCCCCCCCCGCCGCTCTTTCTCGCTTTAGGTCCTCCTCAGGTAGACCCCCTCCCTGCTCGAGGTCCTGCTCCTTCAGGTGTGTCTCAGGTAGATCCTCCTCCCTTGACTGAGCCAGTTGAGGTCACTGGTTACTCAGGTCCTGCTGGGGGTGGTCCTGCTCGGGGTGCTGCTTCTGAGGGTGCTGAGCCTGGGGGTGCGGAGCTTGGAGGTGCTGAGCCTGAGCGTGAGGAGCCTGGGGGTGCTGAGCCTGAGGGTGTGGAGTCTGGGGGTGCTAGGCTAGGGGGTACTGAGTCTGGGGGTGCTGCGCTTGGGGGCACTGAGGCGCCTAGTGAGCAGTCTCCTTGGAGCGGCCGCCTCCGCAGTCGCTCCGCTGGTGCCTCGCCGCTGCCCTCTCTTTGGTGTGTCCCTCTCTCCACACAGCAGCTATGTGAGTGGTACGTTAGCCGTCAGGGTCACGGTGCTGGAGCTGGGGGCCCTGCTGTGGGAGGCGCTGGCGTTGGAGGCACTGGAGCTGGCGCTGTCCCTCTCTCTCCACAACAGATGTGTGAGTGGTACGTTAGCCGTCAGGGTCATGCTGCTGGAGCTTGTGCCTCTGCTACTGGAGGCGTTTATGCTGACGTTACTGGAGCTAGGGGTGCGCGTTCTGGGGGTGCTGAGTCTGAGCGTGCTGAGCCTGGCGGTACTTTGTCTACTCGAGTTACTGGAGCCGCTGGTCCCAGAGGTGCTAGTACTAGAGGTACTGGAGCTGTTGGAGCTAGAGGTACTGCTGGACCTGTAGGTGGTGCTGTCGACACTGAGGCTGGAGACCCTGGGGCTGGAGGTGCCGGTTTTGGGGGTGCTACTACTGGTCGCGCTGGTACTGGAGGTGCTGGAGCTGGAGGTTCTGGAGTTGTTGGAGGTGCTGGCGCTAGAGGCGCTGGAGCTGGAGGTTCTGGAGCTGCTGGAGGTGCTGGTACTGGAGGTGTTGGCGCTGGAGGTTCTGGTGCTGCTCGACGTGCTGGCGCTGAAGGCGCTGGAGCTGGAGGTTCTGGAGCTGCTGTAGGTGCTGGAGCTGGAGGCACTGGTGCTAGAGGTTCCGGAGGTGCTGGAGCTATTGGTGCTAGTGGCACTGCACAGCCGCGACTGTTCTTCGCTCCACCGTCTCGGTCGTCTCTGCCGCCACCTGACTCCGTGCTTTGCCACGTTCTTAGCCTCCTGTCTTCTACTGGTCTTCCGTTACAGCCTGGCTCACCGCTGCCTGCTCCTTCTCCTTACACTGAGCAGACAGGAGGTCTTTCTGAGCATCGTGAGCCTGCGTCTCGTCCTGTCTCGCCTGTTCGCACTGTTCGCACTGGTCGTACTGGTCGTCGTGCTCCTCGTCCGCGTCCACCCGCTGTTCCCGGCACGCACCTCATGGCTGTCGAAAACTCGCCCACCTCCAGAGACACTCGCCTGTCATTCTCTCTTACCTCTCTCTCTCTCTGTCTTGTCCACCTTTATGCCTCCTCACGAGCCTCCCTCTCCTCTTATCACCCTCTGTCCCCCTTCCCATGTGGCCCATTCTCCCTGTCATCCTGTGCTCCTTGTTCTCGTCTCTGTTCCCCCCTGATGTGCTCTACTACTTATGCCACCATGATAAGCTCTAAGCTCCTTCACACACCACCAGCCACCTACTTACTATTCTAAGGCCTCATGCTTGTTATGTCTCCCTAAGTTCACTACTTGCTAAGTTTGCTGCAAATCACTCGTGTAAAAAGAGAAACATACAAGCAATGAGAATTGCATCCAAGGCTCCGCCTATTCTACTAGCGCTAGATCCATCAATTCCACCTCTGCCATGCCATCCTTGTCTACGCCTAAGAGGCTATGAACCTCTACGAGCAGACAGGCAACCATGCTGCTTCTTACCCTACTTCCCCGCCCCCGACTTCCAACCCTCCAGCTGCTATCTTCCAGATCTAGCTAGCTCCCTGGAGCAATCCTGCGTACACACGAAAGCAAACATACATGCATTCAAACACCCATCCATAGCTGTCACTGTCGCTGCCTTCCCTCCTGCCCTTGCCTTGTTCTGCTGCCGAGCCTTGCTGTCACTCCTGTTGCTGACGTTAGTCCCGCCCCACTCCCCCGCTTGCAGCCCTCTGACCCTTCGGCTCGGCACTCCACCCCTCCCTTTGAAGTTCCATCTGACCCCTCGCCTCTCATCCTCGCCTTCGGTCACCCGCTATGTACAGTTTGTACAGTATGTACACCTCCCTCTCGCGTCCCCTTATCCCTCACATTCATACAAATGTGACATGGCCCTTCGTCCTTCCTCTACTCCGCAGCGTGTTCCCCTGCCATCCCCTCCTGTGTCCTCTCTCCATGACGTTCCGGACCCTGAGTCTGACCGGATTCGTGCTGCACACCCTACTGTCACACGTTTGTTAGCCACTGTTGTCACTGACCCGTCGTTTGAGTCTACTGTTGCGTCTGCCTTAGTCGCTGAGCTTGTTGACTTTGCTGGTGCTTGTCGTCTCTACTATGCCGCTAGTCTTGTTGCTTAGTCTAGGTCTATCTATCCTCCGTCCGTCGAGGGTGAGTGCGCTCTTGGCACGGACGTCCTTGAGGACAGGCAGGAAGACCTTGAGTGTCTTGCAGCCGCTGCGCCTCATCTCGTGGCCATGCTCCTTGCCCCTGAGGGAGACCCGGGTGCACCAGACATCCCCACCCCGCGCTCTTACGCTGAGGCGATCACGGGTCCCTACTCCTCTCAGTGGCAGACAGCCATGGACGCAAAGATGGCATTCTAGAAGTCTACAGGCACTTACGTTGATGAGGTTCCCCCTACTGGGGCGAACATCGTCGATGGCATGTGGATTTTCAGGGTGAAGCGGCCGCCTGGTTCTCCGCCTGTCTTCAAGGTTCGCTACGTTGCTAGAGGCTTCAGTCAACGTGAGGGAGTTCACTTCTTCCAGACCAGGGTGTGAAGTCGTACTCCTGAAGCTTCATTGCCCACCGCGCGTTCCTACCGGTCAGTGTCTGATTGCTCATCAGCCAGAGCAGTGGCTGATGGTCTGTTATCAGTGTGAAGTGCCTCCCCTGCAGGTACACCCTAAAGTGCCCTACTGCCCACACCGCTGCCAGTCCTTCCCCCTCATAAGACGAGTAGTTGGCCTCTGCTGGGCTGCATGTCCTGCTCGCGAAGGCCACTACCTTCTCTGCCCCCTTGTCCATCTGACTCAGCACTGCCCCCATCCCTATGCTGCTCCAGTCAGTGTAGAGGGTGAAAGGCTGCTGTCTATCTGGCAACTTCAGCACCGCACCCGTCTTCACTGCTTCCATGAGGCCACGCAGTGCTGCCTCCTGTGGTTCCCCCCAACGCCACTTCTGCTCCTCCTTCAGCAGCTGGTTCAGGGGCGCTGCCTTCTTACTAAAGTTCTCTATGAACTTGCGGTAGTAATTGAGAAAACCTAGCAGTGCGCGTAGGCTGGTCCGGTCCTTAGGCCTCTCCACCCTGTCCAACACTTCCACCTTGGCCTTCTGGATGCTCAGCTCCCCTCCTGCTACCTCAAATCCCAGGTAAGCCACGCTGCCGTGCCCAAAGCGGCACTTCCCCGGATGACAGGTCAGTCTTGCCGCCTCGATTGTTGTGAGAGTCGCCTCGACATCTCGCACGTGTGTTACCGCGTCTGGGCTGTAGATGATGACGTCATCTATGTAACAGGCCGCGCCGCTCACCCCCCTTAACACTGCATCCATCACCCGCTTGAACACCGCCGATGCATTTCGCAGTCCAAAGGGCATGTAGTTCCACTCGAACAATCTGTCCGGCCCGTGGAATGCCGTCTTTTTCTTGTCCTCCTCCGCTATGGGTATCTGGTTGAAGCCCTGCCGCAGGTCAAGCGTCAAAAAGACCCAGCTGCCCTGCAGCTGATCGAATATTTCTTCAGCCATCGGCATCGGGTACCTGTCTGTGGCTCTCACCTTGTTCAATCCTCGATAATCTCCGCACATGCGCCGAGACAGCACCGTGCCCGTCAAGTCAGTCCTTGCTGCCACCACAGTGGCCGCTGCATAGTTTGATGAGGATCGCCTTATGAGTCCTGCCGTCAGCAACTCCTGGCATTTCTCCGTGCAGATGCTGATGTCCTGTCGGCTCATTCTCCTTCTTCTCTGATACACCCAAGGTTACGCTACTCTACGGGGGAAATTTTTTTTTTTTTTTTTTTTTTGTCTTTTTACATCTTGTAATGCAGCAAGTCTGTGTCGGGGAAGTAAGCCATCCAGCACACTGCGACGGTGAAATTTCTAAGAGACTCATCTTTGTGCCAGCCCATAGTGCGCTTCCGACCACCCACGGTTTGCTCCGAGCAGAAGCGCTGTTGTGATGTACCTTTGTGACGCATGCCAAAACCACTCGACCTGAACGGCCTTACTATACCCCACCTCTTTCCGAACTCGTCGGCTTGCACGGACATCAAATCCTCGACTTCATGAGGTCCGGTCTCCCGCAATCCTTCGATGTCCATTTCTCCGCCCACATCAGCACGGCCACGTGCGGACGTCAAGTCGTCCATCTGACCCCACGATGTGGTCGCTTGTGGTGTGCGATGTTCTTGCACAGTTGTCTCTCGAATGTACGCCGAAGGTTCATTCAGGAAACACCAAACTGAGCCGTACGTCAACTGACCTCCCACGTGGCCCACATCATGGTGTCCACATTTAGAGTCACCAGCCACAGCCTCTTTGGATGAAGGTTGCGGCGGTTTTCCACCTCCAGTCGAGGCCTTTTGGAATCTATTGAGGTTCCGGCTCGCATCATTGCCGCCATAGGCGAAGTTCCCGTACCAGCTGCTCTTTCCGCATCACGTGTGGCACCGCCCATAGTAACCTCTGCATCCATGCCTCCCCTAAGGGCCCCTGCCAGGCGTTCCACTCTTGTCGCTGTTGTAATCTTAGACGTCATCCCAGATGACCGATGCGGAAAAACAACGCCCCCATCCGACGCCGATTGCTCACCATGGAGACCTCTTGGGGCCATGTCGTTGTTGGATGCGGAACCACTGCCAGCGCACGACATTGTGTTGTCAGGCGAGGTCTGATTGTGCTGTCTGATGTTCCTATCTACGGACGCGCTGACTTCCTCCTCGTGCACACGCCTTTCCCGCCACGTGACTGATGCAAGCCTCTCTTGGCATAATGCTGATCTTGCATCGAAAAACATCTCACGGATTGCCGCGCATATATCCTCCTTAATTACTTCAAGAAGCTTCCTCTGAGATTCTCTCTCCCCCGTGAGTTGGTCCACTACAGCGGCGACAATTTCCCCCTTCAGCTTAACAAGAAACTCCGCGTTCGCGTTAGTAGCCACCTGGAGTTCTGCCACTTTCTCGCCCAGCACATCATGCATCTACCTTTGATTTTTTTTCCCGTCCGCATGGTTGTCCAAAACTGCAGCAAAGATTTCCTCTTTCAGCTTCACTAAACTCTCAGCGTTTCGGTCAGCAACTGTCCGCACCTCTGCCAGTTTGTCAACAAGATCAGCATGCATTTGTTGATCACGTTCTCTCGCGGACGCGAGTGTGTCAACCACGGCCACACACATTTTCTCCTTCACGCTCTCAAGAATCTGAGCGTTCTCTTTACTAGCCATCCTGACATGTTCTAGAGTGTCCCCCACATCACCCTGCATCTGCAACCGAGAATCCTTCTCGACAGATAACTTTGCGTTGACAGCGGCGCAGATGGCCTCCAGTTTCCCAGAAATCTCCGCATTCCGGTCAGCCGATATTTTAACCTGCGCAAGCGTTTCGGCCACGCCCCCCTGCACCTGCCTCCTCATGGACTCCATGTAATCGCTTGGTAGAATCACCTTCAGACGTGCCTCCAGCACCGCCCTTGCCAGCGCCTTATTTACTGATTCCATGACAGTGTCTTTCATTGAACGCAGCACGAGGTCATACTGGTTTCCAAACACACTTGTTGCAGTGTTAGCCAACACCCTCTTTGCTATGTTGAAGTTCTCCTTCATCTCGTCTCGCAAATCCACCATCGTCTAGCGTTCCTTGACAAGCTGTCCACACAAATCCCTGTACCGGTCACGAATTAGGTTTTGTTGTCTGTGGATGCGGCGGTCGAGGCTGTCAATCATGCGCCCCAACTCGCGCATGTTGGAGCTGTATCTGCCATTTTGCTCCGCAGCTGCGGCTGCAAGACTACGCATTACGCCCGCCATCCGTAGAAGTAATTCATCCGATGCGCCACCTGTAACCCCAGTTTTGCCTTGACCAACCTCAGCAAACCCTGTTTCCTTGTCTACGTTGATGGCAGGCCCTCCCAGATCTTCATGCAATTGCTCTGCTGCATTACGAAATTCAACGATATGCTCTTCCCGAACTACATGGGGTTCATCTTCGCTGGATGTTGAAGGTGTTCCAGACGTGGATGTCGCTGACTCATCAGACGTGGAGTGCAAAATGGATGACACACTGACCGTTTCATTGAGGTTCCATTCCATCGCACCTGCCCCACCACCGGCACTCCCATCCGTCCCTTGAAGTTCGGAGCCAACCATCATCGCTGCCTGAATGCGATCCGCAAGTCCTTGTTCGACAGTTGCAACGTTCCGTATGAACGTCCGGAGGTTCTCAATCCCTGTTTCTGTTGGGCGCAGCAGCTCCTCCTGAAGCATCTCTTCGAATCCTGTCGACGGCGCACTGTCGGCTATTGGTGAGCGGACTTCGGGAAACTCTGCTTCAGTTTGGAGCGCGACACCACCATCACAATTGAGCCTCAGATCGTCCGCTACAGATGGCCCCTCAGATTGCCGGTTCTCGAACCCGTAATTAATTGCCACATCCACCATTTGCACTTCTCCAGAAGCGGTCGCGCAGGCATCGTGTGCTGTGCTTGCAGCCATCTCACTTAATCAGTTGGCTCCCAATTCGTCTCGTTGATCACATTCCCCCGCAACCCATGCGTGTGGCTTTGCGGTCGACACATGCACAGCCTGCACAACCGCACCACTATCGTTGCACCTGCCGCACTCTCCGTCCTCACCCTCCGCCCGAGCGTTTGGAAACACCCCGTGCGTTCCTCGATCTGGCAGCACCTCAGCAGCAATATGGGGCTCGTTCGCCATTAAAGTACTTGTCACTGGATCGACTGTCGCATTCAATGCCGGTGCCGCTGAATTTGCATTCACACTTGTTGGAGGTCCATCCATAGCTTCGGTCAAACGCATCCCCTCAGTTACGTCAGTCGCAGATGGTGAGATGTGACGCTCTCCGTCACGCGAAATGCGGTCCAAGAATTCGTCCAATTGCTGGTGAGTTGAGTCCTTCGCTGCTACAAGCACATCGTTTCGAACGTCCGTGGACTCAGGCTGGTCGCATCTCTCACCGTCATTTCTGACTCCCTCATTCCCCAACTAAAGTGTATCTGTCTGAATGCGCAGACAATCAGCTGCGCCATCATGTCGCTTCTTGAAAGCCTCAACGACAGTCAGATGTCGGTCTACGGATCTATTCCGGCTACTCCTGTACGTAATCAAATAGGAAGGAACACCATCAACCGCACGCTCTGCCAGGATCGCATCAGATTGAGCTCCCACTCCCCTCTTCGTCTGACGGGTCGAAGTGTTTCCTGCATCTGTCCAGCTGTGTCTGCAAAACCTCCTCTTTAGTACAATTGCCCCGTCCCATTTTCAGGAAAAGTTGGTCGCTCGGGAGCTGACACAGGGCATCCCAAGAGTCGATGAGCTTGCTCTAGAGATGTGCAATTTGGAGTCCAGACCCCACCTCACTTCTCCCCAATGTTTGTGTCAACTCCAGTGGGAACAAGTTCCGTAATGTCGTTTAGACCAGGAGAGAACCACAAATCAACTTATCGAGCCAGACAAGACTAACCTGTCCTTGCTCCATCGTCAGGTTCGACAATCGTTCATGCAGGTGCTCCTCAGTCGCACCCGATGAACAGTTGCGTAGTTCATGGTCATTGCGGCAATACTCCACCAATAGCCGCTCTTTGAGCCACTTGCAGTGGTTAATGTGACCAAATCAGAAGTGCCGTGTCGAACGATCGATCGCAATAAATTTTCACAATACGTACTCAGTCACATCTCTGGCAACAATAGTATGCCGATGAGAGGGTACGGAGCTTTTGGGGTCGAAGTGCACCACCCTGGCGTGATATTTAGAAGCACCATCCACAGTTAGGTCATCGGGGCGCAGGAGGAGGAGAAGGCTGATGCGTGCACCCGGATCATCTCGAATTCTATCGATGACACGACACGCATGAGTCCGATGTATATGCATGACGAGGCTCGAGGGAATGAGCGGACACTTACTTGGACCACAGAGGCACGACGGCGACCTGCTTGCAAAGTGGTCCTGAATCTCGACTATGCCACATTGGTTGCAGAGGGGTGTGAGCCTTCGCGTCTTCGATAAACTTGGTTGTCACCAAGGTAAAACTTTCTGCTACGGTCGATGGCAGGTTGGTCCGTACAAGCTCTCTGCATTCCGACCAGTGAAACAGTCAGTTCACGTTTTAGAATGTCAAGGGGTAATAAATTTTAACACTCACAGGATCGCCCAGTTCAGCATGTTTTGGCTCCACTCTGACCCTCTTGACCGTAGGTGCGTATACTCCTCCCTTGATAAATTGACGTGTACACCCCCTCCCACGACTTCCAACGCATTCTCCATGTCCTAGAAAGATTGTGCTTTTAGTTGAATGGTGGTTTGCAAAACAATGTTGGAAACTTACTTCCTGCTTTTTATATGTCACTCATCACATCCAGTAGATACGGGGCTTGTGTTTGGTATACTCGTCCCTTCCGTGCGCATTGTATCTTGTCGCGTATAACAAAATCTGATGTGTGCAGCACCTTTTAGGGTTCACATGGCACTGTACAGGCACTCGTATGAGGTGCCAGAACGTCAGCCAATCATCATGGGCCTTAGATGCTAGTTGTACACTGGTCGCATTGCCACGTGTAGGAGCGCATGCACGGCTAGTTTTTTTTTACGGGAACCTCGCACATCATGGTCCATGGAAAGTCAATTTCCGGTGGGTGGAAAGCGGAGTGACTGGCGCTGGGTGTTTGAACTCAGCATCATTTGTTCTCTACCAAAGCTTACAATGTAACTGGCGAACCGGCATCCAGGGAAATCCGAACATCATCAACGAGCGTTTGCGCCAGCTAGAGCTCGAGAATCTGGTGAGGCTTGTAAGCACTTTTTTTTTGTCGACTACAAGACGTTTATTAACGACAATTTTGGTTGTGCAAACACGGTCCCCAAGAACAAATGTTACTGTAACCTCGGGATTACTCGTTGTACACCGCTTCTACAAATTGGCCAGCAATTGGTCGGCGGTAACTAACCTCCAACGCAAAGAGTCCATCGACGAGGCCCTCAAACACGAAAGTTTCACAGGTCCAAAGCTTGTTGGGCGGAACCTCCATGAAGCTTTGTCGGGATGGGTGTGGGGAGACGGCTGCAACTGCCAACCTGAACCGAGAGGGCGTTGACTGGGCGGGCGAAAGATGAGAAAGCGAAGAGTACAAGGAGGGGGGCGAACAAGGCGAGGAATGTGCAGCAGACGACACAGCTAAGCAACATCCAGACAGTACGCGACACCACCTTTCAAAGCACCAGAAGTTGAATGTTCTCAATGATCGGGTTTTGGACATGCTTGACCACGTCCGGGGCAGGAATGCTGAAATCGTCGAGAAGGTCAACCATTTTGCGGACGAGACTAAGAAATCTTCTTTGGAGTTCCAGACCTCTACACAAAAATCGCTGAAAGAAATATCGACTTTTGTGGCCGCTGTGGCGGTATACGTACCTGTTGAGAGAGCTGTTGAGAGAGCTGTCCGTGCGCACTTGGGTCCCTCGAACGCGGACGGCGGAAATGTGTTCACAGAATATCAGATTCAAGTGGTGGCTGCGGTGGTAAAGAATTCTGCTTCGGAGGTGCTTGCTGGGGCAGCGGCACAAGGAATATTGAGCACGACTGTTCATGAAGCTGTACAGGACGGGATCCTGGAATCCGTGATCCACGCTCTCCCAAGGAGTTCCACCTCCACGAACGTCCTTGCCAGGACGTTCGACATGCCAACCCCTGGTGCGAATGCTGAAGACACACCCCATCTTTGAAACTGAGAAACGAACGCCAGAGGTGTGAAACGCGGTGCAGATACGGATGTGGTTTATGCACCGTTGGATACAGATGATACCACTCTGTTGAAGACGAGCAAAACCCTTTCTGGCTTGATGAAAGACGAGAACGGTCCGGGAGCCGCAACGGAAAATGTGGGCTGTGAGACTGCTACAGGGTCAGCGGGTGAGGCGGGGCCATCGATGGTGGGTCCTGAACCGTTGGTGGAAGTTCCAGTCGTCGCTGACGTCGCGGAGCCCATCGTTGCCACTGAGGTCGGAGTCCCTGTCGGCCTTGGAGGTCTCGCCGACAATACGGCTAAGTTGGATGTTGCGCCTACAAAACCGACTACGAAAAGGGTGAGGAGGAGTGTTGTTGCTGTAATAGTCTGAGACGATGGCAAGACAATGGGGGTGCATGAGCCGTTCAAGGGGGCAGGTTTTACGCACCAGTCTGTTAACAAGGGCGCTGGGCGAACCTGGATCTCCGAGCAGATTGTTGGTGGGCGAAAGCGATTCCTGGGAACGTTCGACACGGAAACAGAGCAGCACTTTTTGGCCGCTGTATGCTGGTGCGTGTATTTCCCGGACATTAATCTGCAAAAGTACAAAATAACTGCGGAGGAGGAGACCAGCTAGCACGCTCTTGGAATTTGGGCGCAAATGGCCGACCGGAGTGTGGAGCGTGATCGATGGCTACGATGTATGCCGCACGACAAGGTGAGACCAATTTTTTCGCCTCGCATTTTTTGCCAAACCCCGGATGCTAACCATGTTGTTTCTTTGCCAGTTTCCCATTCGCGAGGACGGAGACTGAAGCTCTTGTGTCTCGAGGTGTGAGCTGGGAGATTGCTCTATGTGTTGGGACAGCTATCGCAGCTGGACGACTCTTCTATGGGAAAGTAAAAAAGCCTCTGCACAATTTGGACATCGAGTTGTTTCGATCCGTTCACGCGGCTACGTTCTCAGCACTCTGGGGAAAATGCAGAGGCCTTGACGATAAAGCCGCAATGGCAGACGCATGGACAACCGCTTGGTCTGCAGCGGGAAAAAGCGGTTTCGCCAAAGTGTCGGTTGCAGCAGCTGGAGCAGTCTTTGTCGCTCTGTCTCTGCCCAAGGAAGCCCTACCCTACAAGAAGTATGTCCAAACGATCGCGGAAAGTGCCTCTATGGGTTTCAATTACAACCACCCGGATTGGAAGGAGATCGTCGAGTTTGTGGCCGAGGTTGCCGTGCGTTGGTGCATGTGTGGTCATGCTGTGAAATGGCTAAGGTCTCGAGAATGTGTAGCTGTAGATGTGCTACCAGGTCATCGGCCGCGGGGAACCAAAGCCGCGGACAGTGAGGGGAGTGCGGAGAGGAAGTAGTGGAGTTTCATAATGCAGATTCGTGTTGCTACAATTGACAGTGCAAATCCTGCAATCACATAATACTCTGCACGCCCTAAACTTGCTATTGTCGACTGAGATTTTGTCAAATGAAGTACATCGATAACTTCTCCAATGTACGTTGAGAACGTCTAACAAGGCTATCGTCAAAATCCCGCAACGATCTGTTCAACCAACGCAAAATGTGACCTGGGCTGTGAGATCGTAATCACGAAATAGTATGAACAAATCCATCGACAGAGTGTCGATAGGATCTCGAAACGTGATGCGATCTGCAAACTTACTCCAACACCTGTGTTGTGGTCGACAAACCAACCATGCGGTCGACAGACGAAAAACGTTGCACCATCGATTCCGATAAAGCGGTCGGGCAACACTATACTCTAAACTGCTCTATCTGCAATCTCGCGTTTCAGTATAAATCGACATGTACGCCATGCGCGAGTATCTGCAACTTCTGTTCGGCACGAGGTGGAAGTAATACGTTGAAACACCAAACACGATGCCTAGAGAGCAGAAACTAGTTTCTTGTAACTCAGACTTAGCCTCGAAATTGTGCTTATTTCAGATATGCCCATAATATGAAAGCTAGCAGAAATTGTGATATGGAGATGTTGGATTGATCCAAATTTTTGCATGGGTGCTATATCTGTTGAACAGAGGGGTTCAACTTGAAATCATGTCATGTGAGGAAGTTGATCTTGAGTTATGGCCAAATAACAAAAAATCACGCAAGTAGGTTGATTTGCAATCTACAGCATTGTGACTGGTCTGTTCTTTTGCAAGGTGGTTCTATATAGTGGACATATGATACCATACCGAATTCAACTGATTTAGAGCACTGGTTCTTGATTTACAACACAAAGTATGAAAGCAGAAAGAGGGGTGAGAATGACATGTGGAGATTTTATTAAGTCCATATTTTTTGCAGGGAGACCAAAGCTAGTTTGAAGGGACTATCCTCCAAACATTGGGCCATCAACATCTCTAGAGCTTGAGTTATGCTCAAAAGAGGTATGTGCACTAGTTACAATGGTTAGGCAACAATCACTTTAAACAATCATGTATCAGGTTAGTTGTGCCATTCATCTACCAGAATCACTACCTGTCACTACCATGCAAAAACCTAAACACTGTGTATCATGTCAACTAACCATGACGTTTGTCACAAACTGACATTGCACATATACATGGTTCATGAGTTGATGATGTCAAAGTTGTCCAAAAAAACCAAAACTTCCCAATATGTTCTCTAAACCATGTGGGACCAGGAAACAACAAAGCCTGTGAAAACAGAGTGGGCTATGAAAAAGGTTGTGAAGACATCACTCATTCATGAAATTCACCTCATTCCAGTGTCTGAAATGCAATGCTACAGTGATAGTAGGTCATTTTATGTTCGCGAGGGCCATTTGAAACAAACAAGACCACATTATCACACTCAATCTGTAGGCATTTGTTGGGCTTGTTTGTTCACTTCCATGAAAGTCACTTGTTTGTGTTCTAAGCATTTTATAGATATCTAGCACTGTACATTTGGGGTTCACGAGTTCGACGGCAGCGTTACCTGACAAAATTAGAAGAAAAGAAGAGGGTTGAACTAGCAAGAATGAGGATACAAATAGCAAACCCTAGAAGGGTTGTACTCGCTATAGAGCACCCCACTACAGACTAGAGCACAATATTCTGACACACCCCTATAGCCAAAGTGGGGTGTAATCAGCAGAGCAAGCAAAGCAGTACAAGCTCAGGGTGGATCACAATGTCACCACACATTCTGAGCACAAGTTCAAGAAGTAATAGTTAAAGTTCACAATTATCAGCAAAGCTAGTGGTAGTCACAACGGGCAAGTGAGGAGGAGGAGAGTGAGAGGAGAGGAGATAGAAGGCGGCGGCTGAAGCTGCAGACACACGGGCAACAGGAGTGGCGAGCACAGTGGCTACCGGACCAAGCGGCCGGACTACAGGAGTAACTGGCTCCGCGGCTAAGACGAGCGGCAGGAGCTACGGACCCACAGGCGACTGGCGCAGCGACAAGCTCACTGGGCTACTGGGACAACGCCCCGGACTACAGGTGCTGCGGACGACAAGACGGCAGCCTCCGCTCAACCTCCCGCAAACAGTCCCACCCCCCTGATACACACCCGCTGCTACACCCCTAGCTCCACTCCCACGCACCCCCCTTAAACCCTAAACCCCAGTCTCCCACACATCCACCCCCCTCAGCGACAGCTGCAGCAGTGGGAGACGAAGGAGGAGGAGGAGCAAAGGGAGGAATGAGGAAGTGCCACCCCCATACTCGCCACCCCCTGCTTGCCACCCCCATACTCGCCACCCCCTGCTTGCCACCCCCAAACCCTAACACAGGCAGGGTGGGATGGCGGCGCTCGCCCCCCGGCCCCCGAGGGTCGCCTCGACGGGCGACGGGAAAAGGGGCCGGGGCGGTGGGGCCGCGACAGAAGGGCAGCGGGGCCGCGAAGTGGGGCGGCGGGGCCGCGAACGTAGGGTGGCGGGGCCGCGAAGTTGGGGCGGCGGGGCCGCGACAGAAGGGCGGCGGGGCCGCGAAGTGAGGCGGCGGGGCCGCGACGGGTAGGTGGCGGGGCCGCAAAGGTAGGCGGCGGGGCCGCGAAGGCAGGTGGCGGGGCCGCGATTGTAGGTGGCGGGGCCGCGAAAGGTAGACGGCGGGGCCGCGAAAGGTAGACGGCGGGGCCGCGAAGGTAGGCAGCGGGGCCGCGAAGGGTCCCCGTCGCCCGTCGCGGCGCCTCCAGAGGGCGACGCGGCGAACGACGGGGCAGAAGCCCGCCGCGCGCCTCGGGGCGCACAGCGGGCAGAGAACCGCCGCGCGCCTCGGGGCGCACGGCAGGCAGAAAACCGCCGCGCGCCTCGGGGCGCACGGCGGGCAGAAAACCGCCGCGCGCCTCGGGGCGCACGGCGGGAAGAAAAAAGTTGCAGCGGAAGCGAGGAGGTGGTAACCCACCAACAGGATCGATCCAAGGGGATCGACCTGCTCTGAGAGCATGACAAAATTAGAAGGAAAGAAGAGGGTTGAACTAGCAAGAATGAGGATACAAATAGCAAACCCTAGAAGGGTTGTACTCGCTATAGAGCACCCCACTACAGGCTAGAGCACAATATTCTGACATTACCGTCGTTTAGGATGAGAATCGTTTGCACGACACTCGTGCGCCTATCTGACAGCTAAACGACGAAGACCCCAATTCGTAACAGTTTCGCTTTCTTCGCGAATCATAAAACAGCGAATATATGAAAGCTTGTCCTGGCTCGTCAGGCAAAAGGTAGTTCGCCGAGAATTTTGGCTGTAAAAAATCTGAAACTCGTCCTGGCTCGTTCTTAGGGGGGGGGGGGGGGGGGGGGGAACTGCACCCACGGGGGCTGTCATATATCTTAGGCAAGAGGTGGTTGGGATTGTCACGTGAAAGCACACGCACATTCACGTGACACTGACTGGGCTGAAAACAACTCATTAAAAATAGTGCAATGGTACAATACAAAGTATTATCTTTGTTCACTACATTGAAAAGAACGATCAATGTGTCTCAATGTTTAAAAATCATAAACATCCAGATTGAAACGAATACATTGCACCATCAAGAAGCACTTGCCGTATTCTTAAATACGGTATACCTCAATTTGGCGCTAAATAAGAAAACAAAATTGCACTTCCTTTTTTTTTTGTCAATTATGAATGTAACATTTACGCAACCCGTCCGACATTAACGCTGAGTCTTGTTAAGTTTCCCAACAGACGTGGTCCGTATCTCCGCCTGTCACGCGGAAGATGGATCCCCGGCATTGGCATTTTTCATCGAAGTTTTAGGCACAGCCAGGAGCTATCATTTGACCGACCACCCTGCAAATTCACACAAGAGTTGCACATTCAATCAAGAATCTCTGTTGAATTCATACACAGCAAGGACTCACTAACTGCACCACAATTATGCTATATCCATCAATGTGACAGACTAGAGTTTCCCCAACATCCTCCTTACATACGTACACTTAGTATTTTTCTCATTTACTGTACGGTACTCGCGCTTTTTGGTGTCACAATATTCCAGTCATTTGCTATTGCAAAACGAAAGGACCTAACCGTGTAACACACAGGACTATACCAAACACCGGCATGCCCCTAACATATGAAATGGTGACCACAGCTATCTGTGGCTGGCACTGGAAGAAAAACATACAGATATAGCCGAGAGATACAGAATTTACATTCTTCCGGAAACAGTGTCTGGGCCTCTTGCATCTAAGTGTATACTAGTGGAACCCAACTCACGTATGGCCTGCAGAGAGAGGAAGCAAGCGCAAAATGAGAAATGCAAAATAAGAAATGGCTGCGAGGTGGGAATTCAAAACAGCAGATTGCACTCGGGTGGAGCGAGCTGACAATTGAGTCGACCCAACGGACGTGTCAATAACGGACAGGTGGGCTGAGGAGGCCTGACTTCGCAACGAAACGAACCCCATGGGTTTGGTGAGAGGAAGTGAGGAAGCGAGCTGACTTCTGAGTTGACTCAAAAGACATGATCACATGGTTGATAGGATGGCAAACGCTACTCCCACAGCATCCGACCAGAGTTTTGAGTCGACTCAGAAGTCACGCAGTGAGAAATGCAGTGTGAAGCGACTCACATGGTTGATGGGAATGGCGAATGCCACTCCCTCAGCATCTGACCGGATGGCTGTTGCGATGCCAATCACCTGCAGCCACCAGTCAGATCGTGCCATGTCAGCAGCAAGCTAGGCAAATCATGACCTTTATGAGTGTATCCATACCCCTCTGAATCTGTTGTGTTCACGAGGGGACTGCCTAAGCTCCCTGGGTTGATGGGAGGTCTTTACAGAAAAGCAGCTCTATACCGATCGGAGCGCAGTGGGCACACACCAACCTTCTTGTTCAGCATGAGAGCAGCACGAGAGCAGCACTCGCACCTCTTGAACTCGTTCACAAGGGGACTACCTGAGCTTCCCGGGTTGATGGCACAGTCTATTTGGAAGAAGTGCAGCGAGGAGTGTGGCACTCCCACCTGATGGGAGGGGTGGGGAAGGGGAGAGGAAACTCGAGGGAGTGAGAGTGGGGGGAGAAGGAGGAAGTGTAAAAAAACTCCCCGGGTTGATGGCACAGTCAGTCTGGAAGTGGTGGAGTGAGGAGCAGGGCACTCCATTTCCCCTACCTGAGCAGTAGTGCGGTGCAGTAGTGCGGTGCAGCAGTGCGGTGCAGTAGTGCGGTACAGCAGTGCGGAGCAGCAGTGCGGTGCAGCAGTGCGGTGCAGTAGTGCGGTACAGCAGTGCGGAGCAGCAGTGCGGTGCAGCAGTGCGGAGCAGCAGTGAGGTGCAGCAGTGCGGTGCCACCTGAATTGTCACCTGATGATGGCGCTGACCTGAGCAGCAGTTGACTTGTGAGACCTCTTAAAAGTTACTCACTTGAGACTCAGCGCAGTGCCACCT
Source organism: Closterium sp. NIES-65 (assembly GCA_948144175.1). Classification (NCBI taxonomy): domain Eukaryota; kingdom Viridiplantae; phylum Streptophyta; class Zygnematophyceae; order Desmidiales; family Closteriaceae; genus Closterium; species Closterium sp. NIES-65. The sequence continues at coordinate 1,638,588 of CANXME010002485.1, read as the reverse complement.
AGAGTATCACCTGACTATGGCCCTCCCTCTCCCTCACCTGAGCAGCAGTGCGGCGCAGGCTGCTAATGACTCCCAGGCTGCTAATGACTCCCAGGCTGCTAATGACTCCCAGGCTGCTAATGACTCCCAGGCTGCTAATGACTCCCAGGCTGCTAATGACTCCCAGGCTGCTAATGACTCCCAGGCTGCTAATGACTCCCAGGCTGCTAATGACTCCCAGGCTGCTAATGACTCCCAGGCTGCTAATGACTCCCAGGCTGCTAATGACTCCTAGGCTGATACTGCCCTGTGTAAACCCATGTAGATCTGCTCTCCCCTGTCCCCCACTCCCCCAACCTTGCACCCACCTGAGCAGCTGTGCAGTGCAGGCTGCTAATGACGCCCAGGCTGATACTGCACCACATAAATCCGTGTAGATCTGCTCTTTGCCATTCCCCCACTCCCCCACCACAATCTCACCTGAGCGGCAGTGCAGTACAGGCTGCTAATGACGCCCAGGTGCCAAACGTCCCATGCACAGCTGCTCTTCAACTCCCTCCACCCCGTCCTCCCCCTCAACCCCTCCTCCTCTCCCGCCCAACAGCCTCACTCACCTGAGCAGCAGTGCGGTGCAGGCTGCTAATCACGCCCAGGCTGATGCTGCCAGGTAGCCCCACGGGATTGCCCACCAAGATCACCCAATCAGCAAGCTCCATGTCATCACTGTCACCAATGGGCGCACAGGGCAGCCACTCCTCTTCCCTGTTGCCCGCTCCTTCCTCTCTTCCATCCCTCTGACCTCCTCCTCTCTCCCCTCCATTCCCTTGCCTTTCTCCCTCCTCTCCATCGCCTTTCCCTCCACTCTCCCCTCCTCTCTCTTGCTCTCCTCCTCTCGCTTCCCCAAATATGACCGCCACAAATGAGTTCTCATCCCATTCCCCCTTGATCAAACGCTCCCCAACCCCTTCCCGCGACCCCCCTCCTCTGCAACCATGCACAGTAACCCTCTCCTTAGCTGACCCAACACTGTCTGCTGCCGACCACCCTGTCCCCTCCTCTTCTGCTACAGCCAACTCACTCTTCACTCTTGCTACAGCCAACTCACTCTTCACTCTTGCTACAGCCAACTCACTCTTCACTCTTGCTACAGCCAACTCACTCTTCACTCTTGCTACAGCCAACTCACTCTTCACTCTTGCTACAGCCGGCTCTTCAACCCCTTGCAGGCTGGAAAGAGGGCTGGCTGGTGGCCCTTTGGTATGCAGCCTGTGAGTCACCTACTGGGCAGCAGTGGGAGGAAAGAGAGAACAAGAGAAGGAACATGTCTGCTGTAGAGCAACCTTCCCCCTTCGGGTCAACAGCCTGTGAGTCACCTACTGGCCAAGTGTAGATAGACACAACACAATACAACAGGCAAAAAAGAAAGAAAGGAAGGACTGATAGAATGTTTGAAGTGGTAGTAAGAGCCTCTGATGGTGGAAGCATGGGTCTGATTGGTCACGCAAGAGAGTAGGTGGTAATGAGAGGGTTCTCCCTTCGAGTGAGGCACTGATGACAATGCTTGAAGCAGGAGAATCAACAAGCGAGCCTCAGTTGGTGAACAATTATCAATGTGGAGTAGAAATGGCTCACTACCGCTGAACCTATTTCGAACCTATTTCACCATGGAAGAATGAGTGGGAGATTCAAGCAACAACCACAGGCAGACCCGCATGCGCTAACATTGACGCTCGTAGTGGTTCCTTTAGTGGCAACAGACAAATGCAGCGATATGAGTTTTGAGTCGACTCAACAGTCACTTCAGTGCTAAGTAACCCCGTACCAGGGTCAACAGACGAATGCAGCGATACACTACCTTGACGTGACTGACAGCAGCACTATCTTAAGCACTGCGAGGTCTGCAGAGGGATGCAGTGCGGTTGACTGAGTGGCAAAGCGACGACTGTCGGGAAGAAGCAGCTGAAGGGATGGGAAGAATGGGGGGTTTGGATGGGATACATGGGAGGGATGGGAGACATGGGAGGGATGGGAGACATGGGAGGGATGGGAGACATGGGAGGGATGGGGTGGGGAAGGGCGCGTTAGGAGAGAATGTTGAACTAGCACTGCCAGGCCCGCGGAAGTCCCGGTAACAAAGCAACGACCGCCAGGAAGAAGCAGCTGACAAGAAGGGAGGGATAGGTGGGGTGGGAGTGAGGGATGGGAGATCTGGGGGGAATGGGGGGATGTCAGATCTAGGGGGGATGAGAGATATGGGGGGAATAGGGTGGTAGAGATAAGAGGGATGAGAGGGATGGAAGAAAACGGAAGGGAGGGATCACAGATGAACTAGCTGTGACCGATGCTCTCCTTAGGCTTCTGTGACATGTCTCATCCATCCCATCCCTCCCTGTATGAGATGAGACGTGAGTAACTGTCTAATCCCAGTAGGGTGATTCCCCTCTTCGCCTTACCGTCACCCTCACTGCACCATCAACCACATTGGCGTGTCGAGAACCAGCCGCTGAGCACCAGCACATGTGTCTAGCTGCTGTGACATACGAAACATAACATGCAGGATAGTGATTCCTCCCTTCGCCCTACCGTCACTCTTGCTGCACCATCCACCCAGCACATGTGCGTTGGTGAGCACCAGCCACTGAGCACTACCACAGCACATCCCAATGGGCAATGTGTGCCACACATCCGTTCGTATCCAGAAAGACATTCCCGCTTCCTCACCCCCCTTACTGTCACTCTCGCTGCACCATCCACCACGTGCACGTTGGTGAGAACCAGTCGTTGAACGCTGCTGACAATGAATCCACTGCCGCTGGTGGGTGGGGGTGAAGAAAAGGTGGGGAGGAGGGGGGGATAAGTGTTGAGGCGCATCAAACGACATGAGCATTGGTGAGAACCAGCCGCGAGTGCTGCTGCAGAGGATGAACCCGCTGCCGCTGGTGGGTGGGAGTGGAGGACCGGAGGGAAGAAGGGGACGAATAAGTGCTGAGGCGCCTCAAAAGACATGAGCCTTGGTCGGAGCCAGCCAGCTGCTGAGTGTTGCTGACGATGAACCCACTGCCTCTGATGGGTGGGGATGAAGAAAAAGAGGGAAGGAGGAAGGAATACGTGTTGAGGCACAACAAACGACATGAGCCTTGGTCAGAGCCAGCCGCTGAGTGCTGCTGACAATGAATCCATTGCCTCAGGTGGGTGGAGACGGGGGACGGGGGGGGGGGGGGGGGGGGGGGGGGGAGAAGGGAGGTAAGGATGGCTTGAAGAGCGCCTTGCATAAAAATCATTCTTAGGTGATTTATAACAGGCCGCTTAGCGCTGCTGACAATGAACCCGCTGCCGCTGGTGGGTGGAGAGGAAGGGAGGAAGGGATGGAATGGGGGCGGATGTGTTCTGAGCCATCTCACAAAAGTATATTTACATTGGTTTTTTCACCAAGTGGCTCCATCACCAGCTGCTGAGTGTTGTGGATGATAAAACTGCTGCTGCTGATGGGTAGGGAGGGAGAAAAGGGAGGGAAGGGTGGGAGGAAGGGAAGGTGGACGAGAGGGAGGGATGTTGGGAAGAAGGTAAGGAAGGAGGGTACTAGGCGGGTGAACCCATGGGCCATAGCCACTGGAGTACTGAGGAGCGAGAGATGGAGGGGGGAAGGGAGGAGGGGCATGGAGGGAGGTGGGTGAAGTAGAAAACAAGGAGGCCCATGCGGCAAGAACCTTTGAGCAAACATGAGCATGCATGCGCGAGCAGACAGGAGAACACATGAACAAATATGAGTGAGAATGCATGGAGCAAGCGCTTATGGAATGCAGTTGCAAACGGCGCTTGCTTCCACTAAAAGAGATCTATTGTGCGAAACTGGTTGAGCAGAAACCGAAGCAAAATCCCTCGCAAGGCAGCTAGGCTCACACACTATTTTCTGTGTACGCCTCGGGTGCCTTTGCCTTGGCCTCCATCCTCGCCCTCTCCTTGAGCCTGCGCAGCCACGCCCCCACTCGAGGCTTGTGCACGCAGTGTGTGACAAGGACACTGGTGAAAGACAAGAGATGCAAAGCGGACTGCAGGCAACAGCAAAGCTCACACACTAGTTTCTGTGTACGCCTCGGGTGCCTTGGCCTTCTCCTTCAACTTGGCCTCCACCCTCGCCCTCTCCTTGAGCTTACGCAGCCACGCCCCTACTCGAGGCTTGTGCGGCCACGAGGATGCCAAGCTTGCCATGAGGCGAGTACTGCCATCATCTGCGCTTCGAGTGCTTGCAATCGAATCAGATCTCGCCAGGAACATCACGTCGTCTGCAGGAACATGAATGAATGGAGTGATGAGAAGTCTCGCCAGGAGCATCAAAGGAGTGGGTTGGTTGCAGCGTAAGTTGGGATGGGAGGGTGGTTGAAAAGAGCGATGTGAAAAGGTGTGAAACGGGGAAAGGATGGAGAACAAGGTGATGAGGGAGAGCAAAAGGGAACAGTATGTAAGAGAGGGTTTGCGGGCATGGGTCACCGTGCGTGGAAACAGGAGATGGCATGCGTCTACGATGTAACCATGCTCGCACAGCCATACTGCTGTGCTAAACCGAACCCAACCCACCTGTCTCTCTGAACGCATCCCCCTCTCCGCCATCCACACCACATTGCCACTGCTGCTTTTGAGAATTCTCAGAAGATACTGATGTGCGAACCCCAACCCACCTTGTCAGAATCTCTAACCCAACCCACCTGTCTCCATGAACTCATCCCCCTCTCCTCCATCCACACTGTCGCTGCTGCCCCGCCCCTCTGCCTCCTCGCCTTTGCCCTCCTCGCCCTCTCTCAAGGTGGCTTGTGGGGATACCCGAGGAAGGTGCCTGCAAGTGGGGGAGCGACGCGACAGGCACACGAGACGAGTGGCGGGTACAAGGCGTGTCATTCGAGGTGGAGTGCATGCGAGTGCGTTAGTTTGCAAGCAGGGCCTGAAAAGGACGCTCATGCTTAACAATCAGTGAAGGCTTCAAGGAGTTTTTTCAAGCGTGAATATCAACACCCTGTAAAGTAAACCACCTCCTGTGCACAGAAGACCCTGGTAAACCATGAGTCTTGGGTTCCACTAAAGAATACCTTGAGATCCATTTGTCGAAAGGACGAGCCAGAGCATTCTTTTGACTCGACTCAAACGTAAACCGCCTCCTGTACCATGTGTTCTGGGTTCCACTCAAGGGTTCCTTGAGATCTATTAGTCCAAACGAAGAGCCAGAGCATCAGAGCATACCTTTCCACCTCTAGTTGAACGACAGCTGGAGCAACACGATTGGCTGCAAGTCGAACGAATGCATTGGCCTTAAGCCTCCTCCCCTGCTTGTTTCCAAGGGTTCCCACTTGGCTAGCTTGGACTGTAGTTGAAGAATCAACCGTAGCTGAAGATTGAACTTAAGTTCAAAACCCGCGGGCCAAGAACTTCATCCTTAGGAAGGTTGATTGGGTTCAGGAATAGCGATAGGCCCGCGAACACAGGAAGTGTCGAAAATAACAAACGAATTCCGTGGACCAGGGCAACCTCACCAAGGTTACCCGAGTCCGAATGCGACCTCAACACCCCCAACCACCACGTCGCCCGATGCAACTAAAACTGTGGCTGCTATAGCTGGTGCTGCTCTCAGTCCCATGGCTATAGCACCCATCAGGAACAGAGTAGACAGCAGCAGCGCACGCACTCCGCCCCTCAAGAGTTTGCTGGCATGGGAGAGAGCAGCAGCGATGCCACCGCTGCGGAAAAGAGATGCGGGGAAAATGTGATGCGGACAACGGCGGTGGGGACTTGAACAGGCAAAACAAGCAGTGCCACCAGTGGCAGCAGCGGAAGCAGAGGATAGGGAGGAAGCAGAGGACGGTCAAGCGAGGGGGAGACGAGTGTGCGAGGCTCGAGCAAAGGCTCGGCCCAACCCACTGTTACAGGCTTGGGAGGGGGAGGCTCGGGCGAGGACGGCTCAAGTGTGCCACTGGCGCCCAGCCTCCCTTAGTGGAGCAACCAAGTGGACGCGTGTGGAAAGGCGGAGGGGAGGGCGGAGGGGAAGGCGAAAATGGGACCCTTATTCCCCTGTGCTGGCGAGAGAGGTGTCAGGAGTGGAGAGGAGTGTGTTGCGGTGGTGCGTGATTGTTGTGTGAGCAGGCGTGTGCATGGACATGGTCGGTTCAGGGACGGATGGAAGGGTGCAGGGAGGCATGGGCGGGCGAGGAGCAGGGAGGCGGAATGAGGAGGCGGGAAGCAGCTGCAAGGACGAGAAGGACGACGCTGCTCTGAGGGTCGGACAGTTTCTGACCCTCTAATGTAGAACCTACTACGGATTCGAGGTGCCTTGCGTGGGGACTTGGGAGCAAACCGTCGAGCCGTGAACGCGTGAATTGTGCCTGATCCAAGCGCCGAGTGAGCAGCCATTCACGTTCCTCAGCACTGCGCGCGCAAGCACGTCACGCGCGCGCGAAGCTTCTCGGGCTCCTTGAGTGAGATTCCACGAATGTGCTCATAAGTTGACTGATTGAATGATCACCACACAGCCGGTGGTCATCACTGTAGGTTCTGTAGGGCGGTGGTGGACTCACCCCACGATCACCGACAGCCATGGTAAAACGCGTGCGCGGTGAACACTGAATTGCCGCGAGAGGGCCAGTGTCGCAAGGTGTAATTTGACTGTTCTCCTATACCGTCTCCTCGCTTACAAATTCGCAAAAGCTGACTGATAACTCAACGGATCGGCTTCAGGAGTTAATCCGAGCCGCCCGTTTCTGCTGTTGTAAGGAATTTTCTCGGCATTCCTTACGGAGCCGACTACATCGCGTACAGCAACAGCCGATTATTCGCCCGTTACTGCTAACGGAACTTCGCCGACTTCGCGCGCACTGTTTTACCAAACCTCGCACTGCTGGCATGGCCGTGTCGGCCTACGCTTCGGGACTAGCCCGAGCCTCGTTCCAGCGTAGCACTAGCAAGCTCGCACGCACCGCGTTACCGTTTTGCATGTTTCGCGTATAAATGTTCGCTCATGCCTTCGCTCACATTTTTGTACTCGTTTGACACCTTAGTGCAATTCTCGCTACGTCGATTCATTGCACCCGTAACACTTGGTTATCAGAGCCCCTTTCTTTCGGACCGCGCATCTCCGCACACCAGGAAATCAACTTTTGATTTTTCACTCGAAGGGACTCACGCACCTTAGCCCCTAGGAGCCGCTGTCCTCGCGTTCTCTCGTAAACGCGTGCAGCCACGACTGCGCCTAGACTAAGACGAGCCGACGCCCTTCGTCATGGCCGAAAACATCGACGTCACCACTCTCACGCAGGAGCGTTTGAACGATCTGCTGCGACAACTGCACGAAAGCTCCGAGGAAATCGCGTCATTGACGGCAGAACGCTCATCGCTGCAAAATGACCTCCTGAGAGCACAATCTCAAGCACCTGGCACTCCGATTCAACCCGCACCCTCAACATCACAACACGGGAGTGTGGGGCAACCCGCGAGCGCGGCCAGTGATGGCGTCGTCCGCCCCGACGGAGACGACGACCACGGCACGACACACCCCAGAGCGACGCCTGCGGCCCCAAGTCAGCCTCGCGTCACGATTTCGGCACCAACCCACGATTCGGGACTGCCGTCACCGATGCCGCTGAAGCCGTAGCGCCCGCCATGCTTTGACCCGAGTCAACGGGGTGGTCCTACCGTTCAGGCGTGGTTATTCACAATGAATGTTTTCTTCGACGCCAACTACGTCTCAGAGGACTCGGCGAAGATTCGATACGCTGTGTCGTTGCTGCGAGGACCCGCCATGGACTGGTGGCGCGTCATCGTCACGAAGCCGACCGACTACGCGACACTACCGACACGGGAAGGACAAACCGGATCCTGGGCGCCGTCGTATTTCGTGGAGGTGCCCCAGTATCGCACGTGGGACGCGTGGTGCGCAGGTCTGCGCGCTCGATTTGAGCCAATCGCGGCCTCGATCTCGGCGCGACAGAAGCTCCGCACTTGGCGCCAACTCGGTTCCGTCCAGGATTACACGAGCGGATTTCTGGCGCTATGCGAGCAGGTGGGCTACATGCATGAGAGCGAACGCATCGACCGCTACATCGGCGGCCTGAAGCAGGACATCGCTCAGGAAATCCAGCTTCGCGGCGTCACTGAGTTTCAGGAAATTCTCGCTATGGCGGAGAAGCTCGACTTCTTTCGCCGACCGAGACCGGGGTCCTACGGAAACAACAACTGGGGACATCGGCCTCGTGGGACGAACGAGAGCGCCACGATACGCGCCGTCGCCGCAAATGCCGCTGCCGCACCGTTCAAAGGGCGCTGCTTTGCGTGCAATCGGCCGGGACATCGCAAGAGCGAATGCCCGGAAAACGCTAAGGGAAAGGGGGAAGCTGAGCAGCAGACACAGACCAAGCAGCAGGGAAACGCTGGGAGTCAGTAGCAGACGGGCCCTCTACTGACAGGTCACGCCGCTCGCCCGACCCAACCGACCCTCACCGAGTGATTGTGCCGGTTCACGCAATCGACCACACCCGGCCGAATAAGGAGGGTACCACGGTAGATAGCCCTATACTGCTCAGTGGGAAAATTGGGACGGACTTAGTTAAAATCTTCGTAGACGGGGGAGCCAGCCACAGCCTCATTAACACTGCTACAGCACGGAAACTGCGACTGCCACTGGACAGATGCTTACCTGAGATCGACGCACGACTGGTAGACGGCACGCCGCTGGCGATACGGGAACGCGTAGACCGAGTTCGGATTCGATGCGGGGGTAACTTCACGTTTAGTCAGGAAATGCTCGCAACGACCCTCGACGGAACCGACATTTTACTCGGGCGTGATTGGCTGCGACGACACAATCCGCGAATTGACTGGACGACGGGTGACTGCACCGTGCGAGTAAATGGTAACAACATCGCCTTACCTCGCTGGGGCTCGCCTGAGTCTTCGTCGGTGCGTGTCAATGCGATCACGATGAAACGCGCTGTTGCAGCCGGAGCCGACGTGTACGCGGTTGACATTCGGGAAGCCGAGGCAGCAGACAAGGGGGGCGATTTACAGAAACTGCTGACCGACGTACCGAGTGACCTGGCGGCACTGTTAAAACAGTACAGTGACATTTTCCTGGATGACCTGCCGAAGGGACTGCCACCTCAGCGACCGCACGATCACAGGATAGAACTGGAACCGGGGGCACAGCCAACAGTACAGCGACAGTTCCGACTGACCCAACCCGAACTAGACGAACTGAGGAAGCAGCTCGATTACCTGCTCGAAAAGGAATTCATTCGCCCGAGTTCGTCGCCCTTCGCCGCACCCATACTGTTCACACCGAAAAAGGACGGGGGGTTTCGCATGTGTATCGACTACAGGGCACTAAACAGGGTTACCATCAAATCCCGTTACCCCATCCCACGAGCCGACGAACTGATCGACCAACTGCGCACAGCCCGGGTTTTCTCGAAAATCGACCTCCGAGGAGGCTACCACCAAATCCGCGTCAACCCACCCGACTGCCCTAAAACCGCATTCCGAACACGCTACGGATCCTTCGAATACACCGTCATGCCATTCGGACTGACAAACGCCCCCGCCACTTTCCAAATGACCATGAACGAAGCATTCCGCCCGCTTTTAGATAAGTGCGTCATCGTTTATCTGGACGACATACTGATTTACAGCCCTGACAGAGCACAGCACTTACAAGACATCGAAGCAGTTTTTAAAATCCTGAGTGAGAACCGCCTACTGACCAAAGCATCAAAGTGTGAGTTTTTACAGGACCGCCTGGAGTTTTTGGGGCATGTTATTTCAGCTGCAGGAGTGGAAATAGACCCGAAGAAAATTGCGACGATTCAGGCTTGGCACGCGCCGACCAACTTGACCGAGTTGCAGAGTTTCCTGGGGTTCGTCAACTACGTGCGCCGGTTCGTCCCCGACATGGCGAAGCTGACTGCCCCGTTGACTGACCTGCTGAGGAAGGGGGTTGAGTATACGTGGGGGGAGAAAGAGCAAGCTGCCTTCTCGGCCCTCAAAAATATTTTGTGCTCCCCGCCCGTCCTTCACATTGCAGATCCCCACCGTCCGTTCGAGCTCGTCACCGACGCAAGTGACATCGCTGTGGGAGCAGTACTGTTGCAGGATTTCGGGAACGGCCTCCAGCCAATCGCGTACGAGTCCCGCAAGTTACACCCGCCCGAACGTAACTACCCGATACACGACCGCGAGATGCTAGCGATCGTGCACGCGTTCAAAGTTTGGCGATGTTACCTGACTGGCGCCGACGTGACAGTACGGACAGACCACCGCTCGCTACAGTATCTTCGCGCCCAACCGAATCTCAACCCACGACAGATTCGCTGGTTGGACTATCTCGAGTCCAGTTTTCACTACACCGTTACGTACAAAAAGGGTGCATCCAACATCGCCGACGCTCTCACCCGCCCCACCGCCCAACTCCATGCCATCCTACTCGCCCAGACCAACCCGCTTTTAACTGGCCTATTCACCCACGAATACCGCACCGACCCATTTTTCACGACCGGAAATTCACAGCAACTGGCAGAAGCAAAAGGAGTCTATTACGTAAAAGCAGGCACCAACCGCATTTGGGTACCCGCGTACTCACTACTGAGGGAGCTGCTACTACAGGAGGCACACGACGGGATTTCCTCGGGACATTTCGGGGTAGAAAAAACGCGACAGCAACTGCAGCGGTACTATTACTGGCCGGAGCTGTTGACCGACGTACAGCAGCACGTGGGCTCGTGCCCGACGTGTCAGGTGATGAAGAGTTCAAGGAAGCGGAAGGCGGGTCAATTGCAGCCGATCCCACCGCCCGAACGCGCCTGGCAGCAAGTAACCATGGACTTCGTCACAGGGTTACCTTCGAACCCAGGGGGTAACGACGCGGTGATGGTCGTCATGGATAGGCTGACAAAGATGGCACACTTCGCTGCGTGCAAAAAGTCGATCTCAGCCGAGGAGACCGCTCGCCTGTTCATCGCAGCCGTTGTTCGCCTGCACGGGATACCAGCAGCAATTATCAGCGACAGGGACACGAAATTTACCAGCAACTTCTCGAAGAACCTCTGGGAGCAGTTCGGGACCAGGCTACAGTTCAGCTCGTCGTACCACCCCGAGACCGACGGCCAAACGGAGCGGACGAATCAGACGATGGAGCAGTTGATTCGTGCCACGTGCGACGACCCCACGACCTGGGAGCAGCAGCTGCCGCTGATCGAGTTCGCAACAACGCCACATCAGCCACGACGCAGCAGTCCCCGTTCTACCTGAACTATGGGCAGAACCCCACAGTGCCCATGACGCCGAGTCCGGACAACCCAACGCCACGCGCACAACAATTCGCCGAAATCCTGCAAGCTGCCCGCGCCAGAGCCGCCGAAGCAATAAAAAAGGCCAACGTCATCGCTAAGCGCAACGCTGATCGCCACCGCCGCCCCGTCACGTATCAATCTGGAGACTACGTGCTACTCGACACGCAAAATCTGCGACTGCCCGACGTACCAAAATTACGACCACGCTACTGTGGACCATTCCAAATCAGTCACATGATCACACCCGTCACCGCACACCTACTGTTGCCAACCGACTGATACATCAGCCCTTCGTTCCACGTCAGCCTACTTCGCCCATACATCCCGACCACAAGTCAACTGCCGCGTCACCGGCCACAATCAATGACTCGCCCTGCATCAGAGCCGATCATCGAGCCCGAAAAAATTCTGAGCCATCGGATCCGCCACCCCACGGGAATCAGGAGGATTGAATTCCTCGTTCGCTGGAAAGACCGCACGCCAACTGAAGATAGTTGGGTGCCCCTGAGCAACATCGAAAATCACCCTGCCCTGCAAGTGTACCTGAGGAGCCGGGGATTCCGCGATATACACGCACTCGCGTAGCGGAGGGGGCTTCTTGAGGGGGGGGGTAGTGTAAGGAATTTTCTCGGCATTCCTTACGGAGCCGACTACATCGCGTACAGCAACAGCCGATTGTTCGCCCGTTACTGCTAACGGAACTTCGCCGACTTCGCGCGCACTGTTTTACCAAACCTCGCACTGCTGGCATGGCCGTGTCGGCCTACGCTTCGGGACTAGCCCGAGCCTCGTTCCAGCGTAGCACTAGCAAGCTCGCACGCACCGCGTTACCGTTTTGCATGTTTCGCGTATAAATGTTCGCTCATGCCTTCGCTCACATTTTTGTACTCGTTTGACACCTTAGTGCAATTCTCGCTACCTCGATTCATTGCACCCGTAACAGCTGTTGAGGGATGTGAAAGCCGTTTCTAACTCACTATAGTATCCGTTTCGATTGGATTGAGGAGACAGATGTGCGTTAGAATCGAAACTTCTGGTTACGTGCACTCTTTTGATTATCTTTCTGACAAAGAGTTTGCGAAGAACAACGACGCAGCGCTCTTCTAGCGATTGTCGATTCTGGCGAGAATATCGCAAATGATAATTGTAGTCGCAAGTCGCGACACAAATGATGTTCTCCACGTCGCCACAAACCCTGGCCTGGTTACCGGGTATATATCGTCTTGGGACCACCCTTCTTCAGACTTGGGCAGGTTTCTGTAGGCACTTGGTTCAAACATAGCCTTGTCCGAGGTCCGCGTTGTGGAAACTTGTAGGCCTTCACCCAAAACGAATGAAAGGCACTTGGGAGGCGCTGAGAACCAGTCGTCTCTAGCTGAACAACCAACCGTGATCAGCACTTGACTCGATCGATAGCCTACGTCGATTGGTTTACGTCATTTCACGTTATCCCAAACCCTATTGTAGCGGAATCGAGTTTTGGGTCTGTACCAAGCTCGATCCTATTGAGGTGACAAATCGAGCTACATACAAACTCATTAGCCGGTGGTTGCGGAGAAGTTACCGTTGCAGGCAACCATTCCTGGGTCGTTGCGATGGCGCTCGAAGCGCCTCCCGTGTTCTCGTCGAAGTTCCTGAAAGCAAAGAAGACGAAAAAAACCGCAGCTGGATCGGAAAGCGGAGAGGGCGCGGCTCAGAATGCCCCGAAGCGCGCGAGCGTGACTGTAACGGGGACGGCCGACGCGGCCACGGATAAGGGAGCGAAGTCGTTACGAGATAGGTTATCAGCAGCAAGCCCCACCAGTGCTGTTGTGAAGGGTCATGGTGCAAAGAAGCGTAAAGCATTAGGGGTTGACGATACGAGTAAAGCTAAGGCTAGTCGCCCGGCAGAACCCTCTTTAGGCTCGCATAAGAAAGCCTTTAGTGTAAATTCGTTGACTGCGCGCAGGGTTCAAGGTCTAGGGTTTAAGGGGTCGAGAGGAGGAAACGAGGAGGGAGATCTAACGGAAGGCGGAGTTTACGGGGAGGCGAGGAGTCGCAGAGGGGTGTTTGCGGTGCTGACGTGGACGGGATAGGGCATACACGTGGCGACGTCAGGGGTGGTGAGGAGGCAGGTGACGTCAGCACAGATGGCGCGCAGGCGAGGGAGCCATTGGGGGAGAGGGGGCGCGGGGGACGGCGGAAGCGGGTGGGCGGGGGGAAGAGGGGGAAGGCGGGGGTTGGTGGAGAGGCGGATGGAGAATGGGAGGAGGGGGAGGAGGATGGAGAGGAGGGAGGAGGAGAGGAAGAGGGGGAGGTGGAAGAGGAAGGGGAAAAGGAGATGGATGATGGTTGTGAAGGGGAGGAGGAGGAGGAGGAAGAGGGGAGGGAAGAGAAAGCAGAGGGCGGAGGAACAGAGGAGAACGACGCAGCAGCAACTGCCCTCCTCGCCAAGGCCGACGTGTCCCTGTCAGCCACTGCCACGTGTGACTCCTTCGCTGACCTGGCACTGGCGCCGTGGCTGGTCGCCACGTGTCATGAGATGGGTCTGCGCCATCCCACCCCAGTGCAGTGCGCGTGCATCCCCCCCGTCGTTGCGGGGAGCAACGTGATTGGTGTGGCTCAGACCGGCAGTGGGAAAACGGCTGCTTTCGCCCTGCCTATTCTGCAGGTAGGTTTTTCACTATGAAACCCCAAGCCTTAAACCCTGAGCCCCACTGCAGTGTGCTGTAACTATCGGGAACTACCTTTCTCCCCCGACACATACACCCTCTCCCTGTCCCCTTACCTGTACTTGTCCACCCACCCCTTTGTCCCCTAGAAATTACCCAAGGCCCTGCTGATGGGGCCTTGTGCTGATCCTGTTGGTTTCCATCAGGGAGCTTGCGCTGCTGCAGTTCAGATCGCCCACCTATTCAGAAACCCTTTTCTTACCCAACCTCACTCCCCCCCCGCCCCCCCTCTGCATCCCTCCACCCGACCTGTCTTGACTCTTGCCTTGTCCGCTGCCAAGGACACCTATGCTATGGGGTGTTTGTTTCGGCCTAGTCCTGATGCCCACTGGGAATCTCTGTCTGCTCTGCAGATCGCCGACCAGTTCTGGGACGCTCTCTCCTCTCCCCACCTGCGCCCGTCCGCCTGCCCTCCTCTCACCTGCGCAGAAGCTAGCCCAGACGTGTTCGCCCTGCTCCTCCTCAACCCTACCAGGGAGCTCGCCCTGCAGATCGCTGACCAGTTCCGGGCTCTGCTACACTCTCCTGCGCCTGCCTTTTCCCCGTTTTCCAACTCACTGCTGCAGAGCCTAGCCGAGGACCCCCCTATGGCGTCTTCGCCCTGGTCATGCCTCCCATCCCATCCCATCCCATCCCATCCCATCCCATCCCATCCCATCCCATCCCATCCCATCCCATCCCATCTCATCCCATCCCATCCCATCCCATCCCACCAGGAAGCTTGCTTTGCAGAGCGCCCACCAGTTCAGCGACCCTCTTCCGTCCATCTGCATGCACTGCAACTGCACTGCACCCTTCCAAGCCCCCCTGCCTTGCTCGTTACAGAAGCAAGCAGAGGGCCCATATGGGGTGTTTGCCTTGGTGCGGACACCCACCAGGAAGCTCGCGCGGCAAATCGCCCACCAGTTTTGCGACTCCTGTTTCCCCACCCCACCCACTTTTTCTTCTTTCTGCATCCCTCCACCCGCCCCGGCTCCCCCCCTGCAGAAGCTAGCTGAGGACCCCTATGGGGTCTTCGCTCTCCTCCTCACTCCCACCATGGAGCTCGCTCTGCAGATCGCCGACCAGTTCCGGGCTCTGCTTCCGCCACACGCACATGCATCCTCTCCCTCCCCTTACCTGTACCTACTCCCTCCTTAACGCTCCTGCAGAAGCTAGCGGATGACCCGTATGGCGTGTTAGCTCTTGTCCTCACGCCCACCAGGGAGCTTGCTCTGCAGATCGCCGACCGGTTCCAGGCTCTACTGCCCCACATGCATTTCCTCTTCTTTGCTTACCTGCACCTGTCTTCTCTTCCCCCTCTTTCCACCTCCCTGCAGAAGCTAGCAGAGGACCCGTATGGAGTCTTCGCCCTGGTGCTCACCCCCACCAGGGAGCTTGCCCTGCAAATCGCCGACCAGTTCCGCGCTCTGGGATCGTCGCTCTCGCTGCGTTGTGCCATTGCCATTGGCGGGGGTGACATGGTGGAGCAGGTGAGTGAGAAGGAGAGCTTGGGGTTTGGGCTTCGTTTCTGTAGTAGCAGTTCAGTCACAGCCCTAGTCCAGTAGCCCTAGTAGCAGTTCAGTCACAGCCCTAGTCCAGTAGCCCTAGTAGCAGTTCAGTCACAGCCCTAGTCCTGGAGTCATCGCTCTCGCTGCACTGTGCTGTGTCATTGCCATGGGCTGAGGTGGCATGGTGGAGCAGATGAGAAGAGAGACCCGGGTTTGGGTTGGGCTGGGTTATTGTGTTACTTACTACCAACCAACCATCTGACCATTTCCAGGCTCTAGCCTGTGGGGTCGTCCCTCTCTCTGCCTGCACTGCGCTGATGCCATTGGCGAGGGTGACATGGTGGAGGAGGTGAGAGAGAAGGGAGGCTCTGAACCTGGTGTCGTGTCAGCAGCTGAGATGAGATGCACAGGTGAAGTAAACACCATGGAGGAGGGACGGGCAACAGGCATGGGGGGACGGGCATGGGGGGACGGGCATGGGGGGACGGGCATGGGGGGACGGGCATGGGGGTCTTGCATGGGGGGACGGGCATGGGGGGACGGGCATGGGGGGACGGGCACGGGGGGACGGGCATGGGGGGACGGGCATGGGGGGACGGGCATGGGGGGACGGGCATGGGGGGATGGGCATGGGGGGACTTGCATGGGGGGACGGGCATGGGGGGACGGGCATGGGGGGACGGGCATGGGGGGATGGGCATGGGGGGACTTGCATGGGGGGACGGGCATGGGGGGACGGGCATGGGGGGACGGGCATGGGGGTCTTGCATGGGGGGACGGGCATGGGGGGACGGGCATGGGGGGACGGGCACGGGGGGACGGGCATGGGGGGACGGGCATGGGGGGACGGGCATGGGGGACGGGCATGGGGGGACGGGCATGGGGGGACGGGCATGGGGGGATGGGCATGGGGGGACTTGCATGGGGGGACGGGCATGGGGGGACGGGCATGGGGGGACGGGCATGGGGGTTTGGCAAAGGGGATGCAGCAAGTCGACATACGAGTTACACACGTCACATCGCTTTCACTTTGTTCCACGATGCAACCTTCTCTATGGGCCCAGTTTTGGGGCTTTCACCTTCCCCTCTCAGGCCCTTTTCTGGGATTGCTCAAAAGTGCAACTGTTTTGGGGCTTTCACCTTGTCCTCTATGGAACTGCTTGCCCTTTGCTTTCTCCCCTCGCTTGCCCCTTTGGTTGTGCACCTAGCGGGTCAGTCAGACGTGGTGGTAGTAGTGGACGTAGTGCCTGCATGACTCAAGGTTTTCTAATGATTGCGTTCAAATGTGACTGCAATTCTCCCTTCACTTCGCACCTGGCCCTCTCCCCTCTTCGCTCTTCCCTCTCCTGCCTCCCCCAACCCCCAAACCCTGCTCCCTCTCCCTCTCTCCTGCTCCCCATGTTGCCTGCCCCTCAGGCCATGCAACTGGCCGCTCGGCCGCACATGGTGGTGGCAACGCCGGGGCGGCTGAGGGAGATGCTGCAGCAGGAGGCGACCATGGGACGAATTTTCAGCAATCTGCAGGTGGGTGGGTGGGTGGGTGGGTGGGTGGGTGGGTGGATAATCAAGCACCTTCCAGTGAGCATAACAGCTTCCAGTGAGCATAACAGCTTCCAGTGAGCATAACAGCTTCCAGTGAGCATAACAGCTTCCAGTGAGCATAACAGCTTCCAGTGAGCATAGCAGCTTCCAGTGAGCATAAAAGCTTCCAGTGAGCATAACAGCTTCCAGTGAGCATAACAGCTTCCAGTGAGCATAACAGCTTCCAGTGAGCATAACAGCTTCCAGTGAGCATAACAGCTTCCAGTGAGCATAACAGCTTCCAGTGAGCATAACAGCTTCCAGTGAGCATAGCAGCTTCCAGTGAGCATAACAGCTTCCAGTGAGCATAACAGCTTCCAGTGAGCATAACAGCTTCCAGTGAGCATAACAGCTTCCAGTGAGCATAACAGCTTCCAGTGAGCATAATAGCTTCCAGTGAGCATAAGAGCTTCCAGTGAGCATAACAGCTTCCAGTGAGCATAACAGCTTCCAGTGAGCATAACAGCTTCCAGTGAGCATAACAGCTTCCAGTGAGCATAGCAGCTTCCAGTGAGCATAACAGCTTCCAGTGAGCATAACAGCTTCCAGTGAGCATAACAGCTTCCAGTGAGCATAACAGCTTCCAGTGAGCATAACAGCTTCCAGTGAGCATAACAGCTTCCAGTGAGCATAGCAGCTTCCAGTGAGCATAACAGCTTCCAGTGAGCATAACAGCTTCCAGTGAGCATAACAGCTTCCAGTGAGCATAACAGCTTTCAGTGAGCATAACAGCTTCCAGTGAGCATAACAGCTTCCAGTGAGCATAACAGCTTCCAGTGAGCATAACAGCTTCCAATGAGCATAACAGCTTCCAGTGAGCATAACAGCTTCCAGTGAGCATAACAGCTTCCAGTGAGCATAACAGCTTCCAGTGAGCATAACAGCTTCCAGTGAGCATAACAGCTTCCAGTGAGCATAACAGCTTCCAGTGAGCATAACAGCTTCCAGTGAGCATAACAGCTTCCAGTGAGCATAACAGCTTTCAGTGAGCATAACAGCTTCCAGTGAGCATAACAGCTTCCAGTGAGCATAACAGCTTCCAGTGAGCATAGCAGCTTCCAGTGAGCATAGCAGCTTCTAGTGAGCATAACAGCTTCCAGTGAGCATAAAAGCTTCCAGTGAGCATAGCATCTTCCAGTGAGCATAAGAGCTTCCAGTGAGCATAACAGCTTCCAGTGAGCATAACAGCTTTCAGTGAGCATAACAGCTTCCAGTGAGCATAACAGCTTCCAGTGAGCATAACAGCTTCCAGTGAGCATAGCAGCTTCCAGTGAGCATAGCAGCTTCTAGTGAGCATAACAGCTTCCAGTGAGCATAACAGCTTCCAGTGAGCATAGCATCTTCCAGTGAGCATAAGAGCTTCCAGTGAGCATAACAGCTTCCAGTGAGCATAACAGCTTCCAGTGAGCATAACAGCTTCCAGTGAGCATAACAGCTTCCAGTGAGCATAACAGCTTCCAGTGAGCATAACAGCTTCCAGTGAGCATAATAGCTTCCAGTGAGCATAACAGCTTCCAGTGAGCATAACAGCTTCCAGTGAGCATAACAGCTTCCAGTGAGCATAGCAGCTTCTAGTGAGGATAACAGCTTCCAGTGAGCATAACAGCTTCCAGTGAGCATAACAGCTTCCAGTGAGCATAACAGCTTCCAGTGAGCATAACAGCTTCCAGTGAGCATAACAGCTTCCAGTGAGCATAACAGCTTCCAGTGAGCATAACAGCTTCCAGTGAGCATAGCAGCTTCCAGTGAGCATAGCAGCTTCTAGTGAGCATAACAGCTTCCAGTGAGCATAACAGCTTTCAGTGAGCATAACAGCTTCCAGTGAGCATAACAGCTTCCAGTGAGCATAACAGCTTCCAGTGAGCATAGCAGCTTCCAGTGAGCATAGCAGCTTCTAGTGAGCATAACAGCTTCCAGTGAGCATAACAGCTTCCAGTGAGCATAGCAACTTCCAGTGAGCATAAGAGCTTCCAGTGAGCATAACAGCTTCCAGTGAGCATAACAGCTTCCAGTGAGCATAACAGCTTCCAGTGAGCATAACAGCTTCCAGTGAGCATAACAGCTTCCAGTGAGCATAACAGCTTCCAGTGAGCATAATAGCTTCCAGTGAGCATAAGAGCTTCCAGTGAGCATAACAGCTTCCAGTGAGCATAACAGCTTCCAGTGAGCATAACAGCTTCCAGTGAGCATAACAGCTTCCAGTGAGCATAGCAGCTTCCAGTGAGCATAACAGCTTCCAGTGAGCATAACAGCTTCCAGTGAGCATAACAGCTTCCAGTGAGCATAACAGCTTCCAGTGAGCATAACAGCTTCCAGTGAGCATAACAGCTTCCAGTGAGCATAGCAGCTTCCAGTGAGCATAACAGCTTCCAGTGAGCATAACAGCTTCCAGTGAGCATAACAGCTTCCAGTGAGCATAACAGCTTTCAGTGAGCATAACAGCTTCCAGTGAGCATAACAGCTTCCAGTGAGCATAACAGCTTCCAGTGAGCATAACAGCTTCCAATGAGCATAACAGCTTCCAGTGAGCATAACAGCTTCCAGTGAGCATAACAGCTTCCAGTGAGCATAACAGCTTCCAGTGAGCATAACAGCTTCCAGTGAGCATAACAGCTTCCAGTGAGCATAACAGCTTCCAGTGAGCATAACAGCTTCCAGTGAGCATAACAGCTTCCAGTGAGCATAACAGCTTTCAGTGAGCATAACAGCTTCCAGTGAGCATAACAGCTTCCAGTGAGCATAACAGCTTCCAGTGAGCATAGCAGCTTCCAGTGAGCATAGCAGCTTCTAGTGAGCATAACAGCTTCCAGTGAGCATAAAAGCTTCCAGTGAGCATAGCATCTTCCAGTGAGCATAAGAGCTTCCAGTGAGCATAACAGCTTCCAGTGAGCATAACAGCTTTCAGTGAGCATAACAGCTTCCAGTGAGCATAACAGCTTCCAGTGAGCATAACAGCTTCCAGTGAGCATAGCAGCTTCCAGTGAGCATAGCAGCTTCTAGTGAGCATAACAGCTTCCAGTGAGCATAACAGCTTCCAGTGAGCATAGCATCTTCCAGTGAGCATAAGAGCTTCCAGTGAGCATAACAGCTTCCAGTGAGCATAACAGCTTCCAGTGAGCATAACAGCTTCCAGTGAGCATAACAGCTTCCAGTGAGCATAACAGCTTCCAGTGAGCATAACAGCTTCCAGTGAGCATAATAGCTTCCAGTGAGCATAACAGCTTCCAGTGAGCATAACAGCTTCCAGTGAGCATAACAGCTTCCAGTGAGCATAGCAGCTAGTAATAACAGCCTTCCAGTGAGGATAACAGCTTCCAGTGAGCATAACAGCTTCCAGTGAGCATAACAGCTTCCAGTGAGCATAACAGCTTCCAGTGAGCATAACAGCTTCCAGTGAGCATAACAGCTTCCAGTGAGCATAACAGCTTCCAGTGAGCATAACAGCTTCCAGTGAGCATAGCAGCTTCCAGTGAGCATAGCAGCTTCTAGTGAGCATAACAGCTTCCAGTGAGCATAACAGCTTTCAGTGAGCATAACAGCTTCCAGTGAGCATAACAGCTTCCAGTGAGCATAACAGCTTCCAGTGAGCATAGCAGCTTCCAGTGAGCATAGCAGCTTCTAGTGAGCATAACAGCTTCCAGTGAGCATAACAGCTTCCAGTGAGCATAGCAACTTCCAGTGAGCATAAGAGCTTCCAGTGAGCATAACAGCTTCCAGTGAGCATAACAGCTTCCAGTGAGCATAACAGCTTCCAGTGAGCATAACAGCTTCCAGTGAGCATAACAGCTTCCAGTGAGCATAACAGCTTCCAGTGAGCATAATAGCTTCCAGTGAGCATAGCAGCTTCCAGTGAGCATAACAGCTTCCAGTGAGCATAACAGCTTCCAGTGAGCATAGCAGCTTCTAGTGAGGATAACAGCTTCCAGTGAGCATAACAGCTTCCAGTGAGCATAAACAGCTTCCAGTGAGCATAACAGCTTCCAGTGAGCATAACAGCTTCCAGTGAGCATAACAGCTTCCAGTGAGCATAACAGCTTCCAGTGAGCATAACAGCTTCCAGTGAGCATAACAGCTTCCAGTGAGCATAACAGCTTCCAGTGAGCATAACAGCTTCCAGTGAGCATAACAGCTTCCAGTGAGCATAACAGCTTCCAGTGAGCATAACAGCTTCCAGTGAGCATAACAGCTTCCAGTGAGCATAACAGCTTCCAGTGAGCATAACAGCTTCCAGTGAGCATAACAGCTTCCAGTGAGCATAACAGCTTCCAGTGAGCATAACAGCTTCCAGTGAGCATAACAGCTTCCAGTGAGCATAACAGCTTCCAGTGAGCATAACAGCTTCCAGTGAGCATAACAGCTTCCAGTGAGCATAACAGCTTCCAGTGAGCATAACAGCTTCCTAGTGAGCATACAGCTTCAGTGACTAACAGCTTCCAGTGAGCATAACAGCTTCCAGTGAGCATAACAGCTTCCAGTGAGCATAACAGCTTCCAGTGAGCATAACAGCTTCCAGTGAGCATAACAGCTTCCAGTGAGCATAACAGCTTCCAGTGAGCATAACAGCTTCAGTGAGCATAACAGCTTCCAGTGAGCATAACAACTTCCAGTGAGCATAGCAGCTTCCAATGAGCATAACAGCTTCTAGTGAGCATAACAACTTCCAGTGAGCATAACAGCTTCCAGTGAGCATAACAGCTTCCAGTGAGCATAACAGCTTCCAGTGAGCATAACAGCTTCCAGTGAGCATAGCAGCTTCCAGTGAGCATAACAGCTTCCAGTGAGCATAACAGCTTCCAGTGAGCATAACAGCTTCCAGTGAGCATAACAGCTTCCAGTGAGCATAACAGCTTCCAGTGAGCATAACAGCTTCCAGTGAGCATAACAGCTTCCAGTGAGCATAACAGCTTCAGTGAGCATAACAACTTCCAGTGAGCATAACAGCTTTCAGTGAGCATAACAGCTTCCAGTGAGCATAACAGCTTCCAGTGAGCATAACAGCTTCCAGTGAGCATAGCAGCTTCTAGTGAGCATAACAGCTTCCAGTGAGCATAACAGCTTCCTGTGAGCATAGCATCTTCCAGTGAGCATAGCAGCTTCCAGTGAGCATAACAGCTTCCAGTGAGCATAACAGCTTCCAGTGAGCATAGCAGCTTCTAGTGAGGATAACAGCTTCCAGTGAGCATAACAGCTTCCAGTGAGCATAACAGCTTCCAGTGAGCATAACAGCTTCCAGTGAGCATAACAGCTTCCAGTGAGCATAACAGCTTCCAGTGAGCATAATAGCTTCCAGTGAGCATAACAGCTTCCAGTGAGCATAACAGCTTCCAGTGAGCATAACAGCTTCCAGTGAGCATAGCAGCTTCCAGTGAGCATAGCAGCTTCTAGTGAGCATAACAGCTTCCAGTGAGCATAACAGCTTCCAGTGAGCATAACAGCTTCCAGTGAGCATAACAGCTTCCAGTGAGCATAACAGCTTCCAGTGAGCATAACAGCTTCCAGTGAGCATAGCAGCTTCCAGTGAGCATGACAGCTTCCAGTGAGCATAACAGCTTCCAGTGAGCATAGCAGCTTCCAGTGAGCATAGCAGCTTCTAGTGAGCATAACAGCTTCCAGTGAGCATAACAGCTTCCAGTGAGCATAGCAGCTTCCAGTGAGCATAAGAGCTTCCAGTGAGCATAACAGCTTCCAGTGAGCATAGCAGCTTCCAGTGAGCATAACAGCTTCCAGTGAGCATAACAGCTTCCAGTGAGCATAACAGCTTCCAGTGAGCATAGCAGCTTCCAGTGAGCATAACAGCTTCCAGTGAGCATAACAGCTTCCAGTGAGCATAACAGCTTCCAGTGAGCATAACAGCTTCCAGTGAGCATAACAGCTTCCAGTGAGCATAACAGCTTCCAGTGAGCATAACAGCTTCCAGTGAGCATAACAGCTTCCAGTGAGCATAACAGCTTCCAGTGAGCATAACAGCTTCAGTGAGCATAACAGCTTTCAGTGAGCATAACAGCTTCCAGTGAGCATAACAACTTCCAGTGAGCATAGCAGCTTCCAGTGAGTATAACAGCTTCTAGTGAGCATAACAGCTTCCAGTGAGCATAACAGCTTCCAGTGAGCATAACAGCTTCCAGTGAGCATAACAGCTTCCAGTGAGCATAACAGCTTCCAGTGAGCATAACAGCTTCCAGTGAGCATAGCAGCTTCCAGTGAGCATAACAGCTTCCAGTGAGCATAACAGCTTCCAGTGAGCATAACAGCTTCCAGTGAGCATAACAGCTTCCAGTGAGCATAAACAGCTTCCAGTGAGCATAACAGCTTCCAGTGAGCATAACAGCTTCCAGTGAGCATAACAGCTTTCAGTGAGCATAACAGCTTCCAGTGAGCATAACAGCTTCCAGTGAGCATAACAGCTTCCAGTGAGCATAGCAGCTTCCAGTGAGCATAACAGCTTCCAGTGAGCATAACAGCTTCCAGTGAGCATAGCATCTTCCAGTGAGCATAAGAGCTTCCAGTGAGCATAACAGCTTCCAGTGAGCATAACAGCTTCCAGTGAGCATAACAGCTTCCAGTGAGCATAACAGCTTCCAGTGAGCATAATAGCTTCCAGTGAGCATAACAGCTTCCAGTGAGCATAACAGCTTCCAGTGAGCATAACAGCTTCCAGTGAGCATAGCAGCTTCCAGTGAGCATAGCAGCTTCTAGTGAGCATAACAGCTTCCAGTGAGCATAACAGCTTCCAGTGAGCATAGCAGCTTCCAGTGAGCATAAGAGCTTCCAGTGAGCATAACAGCTTCCAGTGAGCATAACAGCTTCCAGTGAGCATAGCAGCTTCCAGTGAGCATAGCAGCTTCTAGTGAGCATAACAGCTTCCAGTGAGCATAACAGCTTCCAGTGAGCATAACATCTTCCAGTGAGCATAAGAGCTTCCAGTGAGCATAACAGCTTCCAGTGAGCATAACAGCTTCCAGTGAGCATAACAGCTTCCAGTGAGCATAACAGCTTCCAGTGAGCATAACAGCTTCCAGTGAGCATAACAGCTTCCAGTGAGCATAGCAGCTTCCAGTGAGCATGACAGCTTCCAGTGAGCATAACAGCTTCCAGTGAGCATAGCCGCTTCCAGTGAGCATAGCAGCTTCTAGTGAGCATAACAGCTTCCAGTGAGCATAACAGCTTCCAGTGAGCATAGCAGCTTCCAGTGAGCATAAGAGCTTCAGTGAGCATAACAGCTTCCAGTGAGCATAGCAGCTTCCAGTGAGCATAACAGCTTCCAGTGAGCATAACAGCTTCCAGTGAGCATAACAGCTTTCTGTGGGTACAGCGACTTCCGATATGTATACCAGCTTCCAGTGAGCATAACAGCTTCCAGTGAGGATAACAGCTTCCAGTGAGCATAACAGCTTCCAGTGAGCATAAGAGCTTCAGTGAGCATAAGGCTTCCAGTGAGCATAATAGCTTCCAGTGAGCATAACAGCTTCCAGTGAGCATACCAGCTTCCAGTGAGCATAACAGCTTCCAGTGAGCATAACAGCTTTCAGTGAGCATAACAGCTTCCAGTGAGCATAACAGCTTCCAGTGAGCATAACAGCTTCCAGTGAGCATAACAGCTTCCAATGAGCATAACAGCTTCCAGTGAGCATAACAGCTTCCAGTGAGCATAACAGCTTCCAGTGAGCATAACAGCTTCCAGTGAGCATAACAGCTTCCAGTGAGCATAACAGCTTCCAGTGAGCATAACAGCTTTCAGTGAGCATAACAGCTTCCAGTGAGCATAACAGCTTCCAGTGAGCATAACAGCTTCCAGTGAGCATAACAGCTTCCAGTGAGCATAACAGCTTCCAGTGAGCATAGCAGCTTCCAGTGAGCATAGTAGCTTCTAGTGAGCATAACAGCTTCAGTGAGCATAACAGCTTTCAGTGAGCATAACAGCTTCCAGTGAGCTAACAGCTTCCAGTGAGCATAACAGCTTCCAGTGAGCATACAGCTTCCAGTGAGCATAACAGCTTCCAGTGAGCATAACAGCTTCCAGTGAGCATAACAGCTTTCAGTGAGCATAACAGCTTCCAGTGAGCATAACAGCTTCCAGTGAGCATAACAGCTTCCAGTGAGCATAACAGCTTCTAGTGAGCATAACAGCTTCCAGTGAGCATAACAGCTTCCAGTGAGCATAACAGCTTACAGTGAGCATAGCAGCTTCCAGTGAGCATAACAGCTTCTAGTGAGCATAACAGCTTCCAGTGAGCATAACAGCTTTCAGTGAGCATAACAGCTTCCAGTGAGCATAACAGCTTCCAGTGAGCATAACAGCTTCCAGTGAGCATAGCAGCTTGTAGTGAGGATAACAGCTTCCAGTGAGCATAACAGCTTCCAGTGAGCATAACAGCTTCCAGTGAGCATAACAGCTTCCAGTGAGCATAACAGCTTCCAGTGAGCATAATAGCTTCCAGTGAGAATAACAGCTTCCAGTGAGCATAACAGCTTCCAGTGAGCATAACAGCTTCCAGTGAGCATAGCAGCTTCCAGTGAGCATAGCAGCTTCTAGTGAGCATAACAGCTTCCAGTGAGCATAACAGCTTCCAGTGAGCATAACAGCTTCCAGTGAGCATAACAGCTTCCAGTGAGCATAACAGCTTCCAGTGAGCATAACAGCTTTCCAGTGAGCATAGCAGCTTCCCAGTGAGCATGACAGCTTCCAGTGAGCATAACAGCTTCCAGTGAGCATAGCAGCTTCCAGTGAGCCAGCGCTCTAGTGAGCATAACAGCTTCCAGTGAGCATAACAGCTTCCAGTGAGCATAGCAGCTTCAGTGAGCATAAGAGCTTCCAGTGAGCTATAACAGCTTCCAGTGAGCATAGCAGCTTCCAGTGAGCATAACAGCTTCCAGTGAGCATAACAGCTTCCAGTGAGGATAACAGCTTCCAGTGAGCATAGCAGCTTCCAGTGAGCATAACAGCTTCCAGTGAGCATAACAGCTTCCAGTGAGCATAACAGCTTCCAGTGAGCATAACAGCTTCCAGTGAGCATAACAGCTTCCAGTGAGCATAACAGCTTCCAGTGAGCATAACAGCTTCCATTGAGCATAACAGCTTCCAGTGAGCATAACAGCTTCCAGTGAGCATAACAGCTTCCAGTGAGCATAACAGCTTTCAGTGAGCATAACAGCTTCCAGTGAGCATAACAACTTCCAGTGAGCATAGCAGCTTCCAGTGAGTATAACAGCTTCTAGTGAGCATAACAGCTTCCAGTGAGCATAACAGCTTCCAGTGAGCATAACAGCTTCCAGTGAGCATAACAGCTTCCAGTGAGCATAACAGCTTCCAGTGAGCATAGCAGCTTCCAGTGAGCATAACAGCTTCCAGTGGCAATAACAGCTTCCAGTGAGCATAACAGCTTCCAGTGAGCATAACAGCTTCCAAGTGAGCATAACAGCTTCCAGTGAGCATAACAGCTTCCAGTGAGCATAACAGCTTCCAGTGAGCATAACAGCTTTCAGTGAGGCATAACAGCTTCCAGTGAGCATAACAGCTTCAGTGAGCATAACAGCTTCCAGTGAGCATAGCAGCTTCCAGTGAGCATAACAGCTTCAGTGAGCATAACAGCTTCCAGTGAGCATAGGCTCTTCCAGGAGCATAAGAGCTTCCAGTGAGCATAAACAGCTTCCAGTGAGCATAACAGCTTCCAGTAGAGCATAACAGCTTCCAGTGAGCATAACAGCTTCCAGTGAGCATAACAGCTTCCAGTGAGCATAACAGCTTCCAGTGAGCATAACAACTTCCAGTGAGCATAACAGCTTCCAGTGAGCATACAGCTTCCAGTGAGGCATAGCAGCTTCCAGTGAGCATAACAGCTTCCAGGAGACATAACAGCTTCTCATGAGCATAACAGCTTCCAGTGAGCATAACAGCTTCCAGTGAGCATAACAGCTTCCAGTGAGCATAACAGCTTCCAGTGAGCATAACAGCTTCCAGTGAGCATAACAGCTTTCAGTGAGCATAACAGCTTCCAGTGAGCATAACAGCTTCCAGTGAGCATAACAGCTTCCAGTGAGCATAGCAGCTTCCAGTGAGCATAACAGCTTCCAGTGAGCATAACAGCTTCCAGTGAGCATAGCAGCTTCCAGTGAGCATAAGAGCTTCCAGTGAGCATAACAGCTTCCAGTGAGCATAACAGCTTCCAGTGAGCATAACAGCTTCCAGTGAGCATAACAGCTTCCAGTGAGCATAGCAGCTTCCAGTGAGCATAACAGCTTCCAGTGAGCATAACAGCTTCCAGTGAGCATAACAGCTTCCAGTGAGCATAACAGCTTCCAGTGAGCATAACAGCTTCCAGTGAGCATAACAGCTTCCAGTGAGCATAGCAGCTTCCAGTGAGCATAACAGCTTCCAGTGAGCATAACAGCTTCCAGTGAGCATAACAGCTTCCAGTGAGCATAACAGCTTTCAGTGAGCATAACAGCTTCCAGTGAGCATAACAGCTTCCAGTGAGCATAACAGCTTCCAGTGAGCATAACAGCTTCCAGTGAGCATAACAGCTTCCAGTGAGCATAACAGCTTCCAGTGAGCATAACAGCTTCCAGTGAGCATAACAGCTTCCAGTGAGCATAACAGCTTCCAGTGAGCATAACAGCTTCCAGTGAGCATAACAGCTTTCAGTGAGCATAACAGCTTCCAGTGAGCATAACAGCTTCCAGTGAGCATAACAGCTTCCAGTGAGCATAACAGCTTCCAGTGAGCATAACAGCTTCCAGTGAGCATAGCAGCTTCCAGTGAGCATAGTAGCTTCCAGTGAGCATAACAGCTTCCAGTGAGCATAACAGCTTTCAGTGAGCATAACAGCTTCCAGTGAGCATAACAGCTTCCAGTGAGCATAACAGCTTCCAGTGAGCATAACAGCTTCCAGTGAGCATAACAGTTTCCAGTGAGCATAACAGCTTCCAGTGAGCATAACAACTTCCAGTGAGCATAACAGCTTCCAGTGAGCATAACAGCTTCCAGTGAGCATAACAGCTTCCAGTGAGCATAACAGCTTCCAGTGAGCATAACAGCTTCCAGTGAGCATAACAGCTTCCAGTGAGCATACAGCTTCCAGTGAGCATAACAGCTTCCAGTGAGCCATAGCAGCCTTCCAGTGAGCATAGCAGCTTCTAGTGAGCATAACAGCTTCCAGTGAGCATAACAGCTGCTAGTGAGCATAGCAGCTTCCAGTGAGCATAAGAGCTTCCAGTGAGCATAAGAGCTTCCAGTGAGCATAACAGCTTTCCAGTGAGCATACAGCTTCCTGTGAGCATAACAGCTTTCCAGTGAGCATACAGCTCCAGTGAGCATAACAGCTTCAGTGAGCATAACAGCTTCCAGTGAGCATAACAGCTTCCAGTGAGCATAGCAGCTTCAGTGAGCATAACAGCTTCCAGTGAGCATAACAGCTTCCAGTGAGCATAACAGCTTCCAGTGAGCATAACAGCTTCCAGTGAGCATAACAGCTTCCAGTGAGCATAGCAGCTTCTAGTGAGCATAATAGCTTCCAGTGAGCATAACAGCTTCCAGTGAGCATAACAGCTTCCAGTGAGCATAACAGCTTCCAGTGAGCATAGCAGCTTCCAGTGAGCATAGCAGCTTCTAGTGAGCATAACAGCTTCCAGTGAGCATAACAGCTTCCAGTGAGCATAGCAGCTTCCAGTGAGCATAACAGCTTTCAGTGAGCATAACAGCTTCCAGTGAGCATAGCAGCTTCCAGTGAGCATAGCAGCTTCCAGTGAGCATAACAGCTTCCAGTGAGCATAACAGCTTCCAGTGAGCATAGCAGCTTCCAGTGAGCATAACAGCTTCCAGTGAGCATAACAGCTTCCAGTGAGCATAACAGCTTCCAGTGAGCATAACAGCTTCCAGTGAGCATAACAGCTTCCAGTGAGCATAACAGCTTCCAGTGAGCATAACAGCTTCCAGTGAGCATAACAGCTTTCAGTGAGCATAACAGCTTCCAGTGAGCATAACAGCTTCCAGTGAGCATAACAGCTTCCAGTGAGCATAACAGCTTCCAGTGAGCATAACAGCTTCCAGTGAGCATAACAGCTTCCAGTGAGCATAACAGCTTCCAGTGAGCATAACAGCTTCCAGTGAGCATAACAGCTTCCAGTGAGCATAACAGCTTCCAGTGAGCATAACAGCTTCCAGTGAGCATAACAGCTTCCAGTGAGCATAACAGCTTCCAGTGAGCATAGCAGCTTCCAGTGAGCATAGCAGCTTCCAGTGAGCATAACAGCTTCCAGTGAGCATAACAGCTTCCAGTGAGCATAGCAGCTTCCAGTGAGCATAACAGCTTTCAGTGAGCATAACAGCTTCCAGTGAGCATAGCAGCTTCCAGTGAGCATAACAGCTTCCAGTGAGCATAACAGCTTCCAGTGAGCATAACAGCTTCCAGTGAGCATAGCAGCTTCCAGTGAGCATAACAGCTTCCAGTGAGCATAACAGCTTCCAGTGAGCATAACAGCTTCCAGTGAGCATAACAGCTTCCAGTGAGCATAACAGCTTCCAGTGAGCATAACAGCTTCCAGTGAGCATAACAGCTTCCAGTGAGCATAACAGCTTCCAGTGAGCATAACAGCTTCCAGTGAGCATAACAGCTTCCAGTGAGCATAACAGCTTCCAGTGAGCATAACAGCTTCCAGTGAGCATAACAGCTTCCAGTGAGCATAACAGCTTCCAGTGAGCATAACAGCTTCCAGTGAGCATAACAGCTTCCAGTGAGCATAACAGCTTCCAGTGAGCATAACAGCTTCCAGTGAGCATAACAGCTTCCAGTGAGCATAGCAGCTTCCAGTGAGCATAGCAGCTTCCAGTGAGCATAACAGCTTCCAGTGAGCATAACAGCTTCCAGTGAGCATAGCAGCTTCCAGTGAGCATAACAGCTTTCAGTGAGCATAACAGCTTCCAGTGAGCATAGCAGCTTCCAGTGAGCATAACAGCTTCCAGTGAGCATAACAGCTTCCAGTGAGCATAACAGCTTCCAGTGAGCATAGCAGCTTCCAGTGAGCATAACAGCTTCCAGTGAGCATAACAGCTTCCAGTGAGCATAGCAGCTTCCAGTGAGCATAACAGCTTCCAGTGAGCATAACAGCTTCCAGTGAGCATAACAGCTTCCAGTGAGCATAACAGCTTCCAGTGAGCATAACAGCTTCCAGTGAGCATAACAGCTTCCAGTGAGCATAACAGCTTCCAGTGAGCATAACAGCTTCCAGTGAGCATAGCAGCTTCCAGTGAGCATAACAGCTTCCAGTGAGCATAACAGCTTCCAGTGAGCATAACAGCTTCCAGTGAGCATAACAGCTTCCAGTGAGCATAACAGCTTCCAGTGAGCATAACAGCTTCCAGTGAGCATAACAGCTTCCAGTGAGCATAACAGCTTCCAGTGAGCATAGCAGCTTCCAGTGAGCATAGTAGCTTCCAGTGAGCATAACAGCTTCCAGTGAGCATAACAGCTTTCAGTGAGCATAACAGCTTCCAGTGAGCATAACAGCTTCCAGTGAGCATAACAGCTTCCAGTGAGCATAACAGCTTCCAGTGAGCATAACAGCTTCCAGTGAGCATAACAGCTTCCAGTGAGCATAACAGCTTCCAGTGAGCATAACAGCTTCCAGTGAGCATAACAGCTTCCAGTGAGCATAACAGCTTCCAGTGAGCATAACAGCTTCCAGTGAGCATAACAGCTTCCAGTGAGCATAACAGCTTCCAGTGAGCATAGCAGCTTCCAGTGAGCATAACAGCTTCCAGTGAGCATAACAGCTTCCAGTGAGCATAGCAGCTTCCAGTGAGCATAGCAGCTTCCAGTGAGCATAACAGCTTCCAGTGAGCATAACAGCTTCCAGTGAGCATAGCAGCTTCCAGTGAGCATAAGAGCTTCCAGTGAGCATAACAGCTTCCAGTGAGCATAACAGCTTCAGTGAGCAGTGAGCATAACAGCTTCCAGTGAGCATAACAGCTTCCAGTGAGCATAACAGCTTCCAGTGAGCATAACAGCTTCCAGTGAGCATAACAGCTTCCAGTGAGCATAACAGCTTCCAGTGAGCATAAGCAGCTTCCAGTGAGCATAACAGCTTCCAGTGAGCATAACAGCTTCCAGTGAGCATAACAGCTTCCAGTGAGCATAACAGCTTCCAGTGAGCATAACAGCTTCCAGTGAGCATAACAGCTTCCAGTGAGCATAACAGCTTCCAGTGAGCATAGCAGCTTCCAGTGAGCATAGCAGCTTCCAGTGAGCATAACAGCTTCCAGTGAGCATAACAGCTTCCAGTGAGCATAACAGCTTCCAGTGAGCATAACAGCTTTCAGTGAGCATAACAGCTTCCAGTGAGCATAACAGCTTCCAGTGAGCATAACAGCTTCCAGTGAGCATAACAGCTTCCAGTGAGCATAACAGCTTCCAGTGAGCATAACAGCTTCCAGTGAGCATAACAGCTTCCAGTGAGCATAACAGCTTCCAGTGAGCATAACAGCTTCCAGTGAGCATAACAGCATGAGCATACAGCTTCCAGTGAGCATGAGCATAACAGCTTCCAGTGAGCATAACAGCTTCCAGTGAGCATAACAGCTTCCAGTGAGCATAACAGCTTCCAGTGAGCATAACAGCTTCCAGTGAGCATAACAGCTTCCAGTGAGCATAACAGCTTCCAGTGAGCATAACAGCTTCCAGTGAGCATAACAGCTTCCAGTGAGCATAACAGCTTCCAGTGAGCATAACAGCTTCCAGTGAGCATAACAGCTTCCAGTGAGCATAACAGCTTCCAGTGAGCATAACAGCTTCCAGTGAGCATAACAGCTTCCAGTGAGCATAACAGCTTCCAGTGAGCATAACAGCTTCCAGTGAGCATAACAGCTTCCAGTGAGCATAACAGCTTCCAGTGAGCATAACAGCTTCCAGTGAGCATAACAGCTTCCAGTGAGCATAACAGCTTCCAGTGAGCATAACAGCTTCCAGTGAGCATAACAGCTTCCAGTGAGCATAACAGCTTCCAGTGAGCATAGCAGCTTCCAGTGAGCATAGCAGCTTCCAGTGAGCATAACAGCTTCCAGTGAGCATAACAGCTTCCAGTGAGCATAGCAGCTTCCAGTGAGCATAACAGCTTCCAGTGAGCATAACAGCTTCCAGTGAGCATAACAGCTTCCAGTGAGCATAACAGCTTCCAGTGAGCATAACAGCTTCCAGTGAGCATAACAGCTTCCAGTGAGCATAACAGCTTCCAGTGAGCATAACAGCTTCCAGTGAGCATAACAGCTTCCAGTGAGCATAACAGCTTCCAGTGAGCATAACAGCTTCCAGTGAGCATAACAGCTTCCAGTGAGCATAACAGCTTCCAGTGAGCATAGCAGCTTCCAGTGAGCATAGCAGCTTCCAGTGAGCATAACAGCTTCCAGTGAGCATAACAGCTTCCAGTGAGCATAGCAGCTTCCAGTGAGCATAACAGCTTTCAGTGAGCATAACAGCTTCCAGTGAGCATAACAGCTTCCAGTGAGCATAACAGCTTCCAGTGAGCATAACAGCTTCCAGTGAGCATAACAGCTTCCAGTGAGCATAACAGCTTCCAGTGAGCATAACAGCTTCCAGTGAGCATAACAGCTTCCAGTGAGCATAACAGCTTCCAGTGAGCATAACAGCTTCCAGTGAGCATAACAGCTTCCAGTGAGCATAACAGCTTCCAGTGAGCATAGCAGCTTCCAGTGAGCATAACAGCTTCCAGTGAGCATAACAGCTTCCAGTGAGCATAACAGCTTCCAGTGAGCATAAC
Organism: Closterium sp. NIES-65; assembly: GCA_948144175.1. NCBI lineage: Eukaryota > Viridiplantae > Streptophyta > Zygnematophyceae > Desmidiales > Closteriaceae > Closterium > Closterium sp. NIES-65. The sequence continues at coordinate 1,605,738 of CANXME010002485.1, read as the reverse complement.
AGCTTCCAGTGAGCATAACAGCTTCCAGTGAGCATAACAGCTTCCAGTGAGCATAACAGCTTCCAGTGAGCATAACAGCTTCCAGTGAGCATAACAGCTTCCAGTGAGCATAACAGCTTCCAGTGAGCATAACAGCTTCCAGTGAGCATAACAGCTTCCAGTGAGCATAACAGCTTCCAGTGAGCATAACAGCTTCCAGTGAGCATAACAGCTTCCAGTGAGCATAACAGCTTCCAGTGAGCATAACAGCTTCCAGTGAGCATAACAGCTTCCAGTGAGCATAACAGCTTCCAGTGAGCATAACAGCTTCCAGTGAGCATAACAGCTTCCAGTGAGCATAACAGCTTCCAGTGAGCATAACAGCTTCCAGTGAGCATAACAGCTTCCAGTGAGCATAACAGCTTCCAGTGAGCATAACAGCTTCCAGTGAGCATAACAGCTTCCAGTGAGCATAACAGCTTCCAGTGAGCATAACAGCTTCCAGTGAGCATAACAGCTTCCAGTGAGCATAACAGCTTCCAGTGAGCATAACAGCTTCCAGTGAGCATAACAGCTTCCAGTGAGCATAACAGCTTCCAGTGAGCATAACAGCTTCCAGTGAGCATAACAGCTTCCAGTGAGCATAACAGCTTCCAGTGAGCATAACAGCTTCCAGTGAGCATAACAGCTTCCAGTGAGCATAACAGCTTCCAGTGAGCATAACAGCTTCCAGTGAGCATAACAGCTTCCAGTGAGCATAGCAGCTTCCAGTGAGCATAGCAGCTTCCAGTGAGCATAACAGCTTCCAGTGAGCATAACAGCTTCCAGTGAGCATAGCAGCTTCCAGTGAGCATAAGAGCTTCCAGTGAGCATAACAGCTTCCAGTGAGCATAACAGCTTCCAGTGAGCATAACAGCTTCCAGTGAGCATAACAGCTTTCAGTGAGCATAACAGCTTCCAGTGAGCATAACAGCTTCCAGTGAGCATAGAAGCTTCCAGTGAGCATAGCAGCTTCCAGTGAGCATAACAGCTTCCAGTGAGCATAACAGCTTCCAGTGAGCATAGCAGCTTCCAGTGAGCATAAGAGCTTCCAGTGAGCATAACAGCTTCCAGTGAGCATAACAGCTTCCAGTGAGCATAACAGCTTCCAGTGAGCATAACAGCTTCCAGTGAGCATAACAGCTTCCAGTGAGCATAACAGCTTCCAGTGAGCATAACAGCTTCCAGTGAGCATAACAGCTTCCAGTGAGCATAACAGCTTCCAGTGAGCATAACAGCTTCCAGTGAGCATAACAGCTTCCAGTGAGCATAACAGCTTCCAGTGAGCATAACAGCTTCCAGTGAGCATAACAGCTTCCAGTGAGCATAACAGCTTCCAGTGAGCATAACAGCTTCCAGTGAGCATAACAGCTTCCAGTGAGCATAACAGCTTCCAGTGAGCATAGCAGCTTCCAGTGAGCATAACAGCTTTCAGTGAGCATAACAGCTTCCAGTGAGCATAACAGCTTCCAGTGAGCATAACAGCTTCCAGTGAGCATAACAGCTTCCAGTGAGCATAACAGCTTCCAGTGAGCATAACAGCTTCCAGTGAGCATAACAGCTTCCAGTGAGCATAACAGCTTCCAGTGAGCATAACAGCTTCCAGTGAGCATAACAGCTTCCAGTGAGCATAACAGCTTCCAGTGAGCATAACAGCTTCCAGTGAGCATAGCAGCTTCCAGTGAGCATAGCAGCTTCCAGTGAGCATAACAGCTTCCAGTGAGCATAACAGCTTCCAGTGAGCATAACAGCTTCCAGTGAGCATAACAGCTTCCAGTGAGCATAACAGCTTCCAGTGAGCATAACAGCTTCCAGTGAGCATAACAGCTTCCAGTGAGCATAACAGCTTCCAGTGAGCATAACAGCTTCCAGTGAGCATAACAGCTTCCAGTGAGCATAACAGCTTCCAGTGAGCATAACAGCTTCCAGTGAGCATAACAGCTTCCAGTGAGCATAACAGCTTCCAGTGAGCATAACAGCTTCCAGTGAGCATAAGAGCTTCCAGTGAGCATAACAGCTTCCAGTGAGCATAACAGCTTCCAGTGAGCATAACAGCTTCCAGTGAGCATACCAGCTTCCAGTGAGCATAACAGCTTCCAGTGAGCATAACAGCTTCCAGTGAGCATAACAGCTTCCAGTGAGCATAACAGCTTCCAGTGAGCATAACAGCTTCCAGTGAGCATAACAGCTTCCAGTGAGCATAACAGCTTCCAGTGAGCATAACAGCTTCCAGTGAGCATAGCAGCTTCCAGTGAGCATAGCAGCTTCTAGTGAGCATAACAGCTTCCAGTGAGCATAACAGCTTCCAGTGAGCATAGGAGCTTCCAGTGAGCATGAGAGCTTCCAGTGAGCATAACAGCTTCCAGTGAGCATAACAGCTTCCAGTGAGCATAACAGCTTCCAGTGAGCATAACAGCTTCCAGTGAGCATAACAGCTTCCAGTGAGCATAACAGCTTCCAGTGAGCATAGCAGCTTCCAGTGAGCATAGCAGCTTCCAGTGAGCATAACAGCTTCCAGTGAGCATAACAACTTCCAGTGAGCATAGCAGCTTCCAGTGAGCATAAGAGCTTCCAGTGAGCATAACAGCTTCCAGTGAGCATAACAGCTTCCAGTGAGCATAACAGCTTCCAGTGAGCATAACAGCTTCCAGTGAGCATAACAGCTTCCAGTGAGCATAACAGCTTCCAGTGAGCATAACAGCTTCCAGTGAGCATAACAGCTTCCAGTGAGCATAACAGCTTCCAGTGAGCATAGCAGCTTCCAGTGAGCATAGCAGCTTCTAGTGAGCATAACAGCTTCCAGTGAGCATAACAGCTTCCAGTGAGCATAACAGCTTCCAGTGAGCATAGCAGCTTCCAGTGAGCATAACAGCTTCCAGTGAGCATAACAGCTTCCAGTGAGCATAACAGCTTTCAGTGAGCATAACAGCTTCCAGTGAGCATAACAGCTTCCAGTGAGCATAACAGCTTCCAGTGAGCATAACAGCTTCCAGTGAGCATAACAGCTTCCAGTGAGCATAACAGCTTCCAGTGAGCATAACAGCTTCCAGTGAGCATAACAGCTTCCAGTGAGCATAGCAGCTTCCAGTGAGCATAACAGCTTCCAGTGAGCATAACAGCTTTCAGTGAGCATAACAGCTTCCAGTGAGCATAACAGCTTCCAGTGAGCATAACAGCTTCCAGTGAGCATAACAGCTTCCAGTGAGCATAACAGCTTCCAGTGAGCATAACAGCTTCCAGTGAGCATAGCAGCTTCCAGTGAGCATAGCAGCTTCTAGTGAGCATAACAGCTTCCAGTGAGCATAACAGCTTCCAGTGAGCATAACAGCTTCCAGTGAGCATAACAGCTTCCAGTGAGCATAGCAGCTTCCAGTGAGCATAACAGCTTCCAGTGAGCATAACAGCTTCCAGTGAGCATAGCAGCTTCCAGTGAGCATAACAGCTTTCAGTGAGCATAACAGCTTCCAGTGAGCATAGCAGCTTCCAGTGAGCATAACAGCTTCCAGTGAGCATAACAGCTTCCAGTGAGCATAACAGCTTCCAGTGAGCATAACAGCTTCCAGTGAGCATAACAGCTTCCAGTGAGCATAACAGCTTCCAGTGAGCATAACAGCTTCCAGTGAGCATAGCAGCTTCCAGTGAGCATAGCAGCTTCCAGTGAGCATAACAGCTTCCAGTGAGCATAACAGCTTCCAGTGAGCATAACAGCTTCCAGTGAGCATAACAGCTTCCAGTGAGCATAACAGCTTCCAGTGAGCATAACAGCTTCCAGTGAGCATAACAGCTTCCAGTGAGCATAACAGCTTCCAGTGAGCATAACAGCTTCCAGTGAGCATAACAGCTTCCAGTGAGCATAACAGCTTCCAGTGAGCATAACAGCTTCCAGTGAGCATAACAGCTTCCAGTGAGCATAACAGCTTCCAGTGAGCATAACAGCTTCCAGTGAGCATAACAGCTTCCAGTGAGCATAACAGCTTCCAGTGAGCATAACAGCTTCCAGTGAGCATAACAGCTTCCAGTGAGCATAACAGCTTCCAGTGAGCATAACAGCTTCCAGTGAGCATACAGCTTCCAGTGAGCATAACAGCTTCCAGTGAGCATAACAGCTTCCAGTGAGCATAACAGCTTCCAGTGAGCATAACAGCTTCCAGTGAGCATAACAGCTTCCAGTGAGCATAGCAGCTTCCAGTGAGCATAACAGCTTCCAGTGAGCATAACAGCTTCCAGTGAGCATAACAGCTTCCAGTGAGCATAACAGCTTCCAGTGAGCATAACAGCTTCCAGTGAGCATAACAGCTTCCAGTGAGCATAACAGCTTCCAGTGAGCATAACAGCTTCCAGTGAGCATAGCAGCTTCCAGTGAGCATAGCAGCTTCTAGTGAGCATAGCAGCTTCCAGTGAGCATAACAGCTTCCAGTGAGCATAACAGCTTCCAGTGAGCATAGCAGCTTCCAGTGAGCATAGCAGCTTCTAGTGAGCATAGCAGCTTCCAGTGAGCATAGCAGCTTCCAGTGAGCATAGCAGCTTCTAGTGAGCATAGCAGCTTCCAGTGAGCATAACAGCTTCCAGTGAGCATAGCAGCTTCCAGTGAGCATAACAGCTTTCAGTGAGCATAACAGCTTCCAGTGAGCATAGCAGCTTCCAGTGAGCATAACAGCTTCCAGTGAGCATAACAGCTTCCAGTGAGCATAACAGCTTCCAGTGAGCATAGCAGCTTCCAGTGAGCATAACAGCTTCCAGTGAGCATAACAGCTTCCAGTGAGCATAACAGCTTCCAGTGAGCATAACAGCTTCCAGTGAGCATAGCAGCTTCTAGTGAGCATAACAGCTTCCAGTGAGCATAACAGCTTCCAGTGAGCATAACAGCTTCCAGTGAGCATAGCAGCTTCCAGTGAGCATAGCAGCTTCTAGTGAGCATAACAGCTTCCAGTGAGCATAACAGCTTCTAGTGAGCATAGCAGCTTCCAGTGAGCATAACAGCTTTCAGTGAGCATAACAGCTTCCAGTGAGCATAGCAGCTTCCAGTGAGCATAACAGCTTCCAGTGAGCATAACAGCTTCCAGTGAGCATAACAGCTTCCAGTGAGCATAACAGCTTCCAGTGAGCATAACAGCTTCCAGTGAGCATAACAGCTTCCAGTGAGCATAACAGCTTCCAGTGAGCATAGCAGCTTCCAGTGAGAATAGCAGCTTCCAGTGAGCATAACAGCTTCCAGTGAGCATAACAGCTTCCAGTGAGCATAACAGCTTCCAGTGAGGATAACAGCTTCCAGTGAGCATAACAGCTTCCAGTGAGCATAACAGCTTCCAGTGAGCATAACAGCTTCCAGTGAGCATAACAGCTTCCAGTGAGCATAACAGCTTCCAGTGAGCATAACAGCTTCCAGTGAGCATAACAGCTTCCAGTGAGCATAACAGCTTCCAGTGAGCATAACAGCTTCCAGTGAGCATAACAGCTTCCAGTGAGCATAACAGCTTCCAGTGAGCATAACAGCTTCCAGTGAGCATAACAGCTTCCAGTGAGCATAACAGCTTCCAGTGAGCATAACAGCTTCCAGTGAGCATAACAGCTTCCAGTGAGCATAACAGCTTCCAGTGAGCATACAGCTTCCAGTGAGCATACAGCTTCCAGTGAGCATAACAGCTTCCAGTGAGCATAGCTGCTTCCAGTGAGCATAACAGCTTCTAGTGAGCATAGCAGCTTCGAGTGAGCATAACAGCTTCCAGTGAGCATAACAGCTTCCAGTGAGCATAACAGCTTCCAGTGAGCATAACAGCTTCCAGTGAGCATAGCAGCTTCCAGTGAGCATAACAGCTTCCACTGAGCATAACAGCTTCCAGTGAGCATAACAGCTTCCAGTTGGCCATAACAGCTTCCAGTGAGCATAACAGCTTCCAAGGTGAGCATAACAGCTTCCATTGAGCATAACAGCTTCCAGTGAGCATAGCAGCTTCCAGTGAGCATAACAGCTGTCACGCATCATATCTGCTCCCAGTGAGCATAACAGCTTCCAGTGAGCATAACAGCTTCCAGTGAGGATAACAGCTTCCAGTGAGCATAACAGCTTCCAGTGAGCATAACAGCTTCCAGTGAGCATAGCAGCTTCCAGTGAGCATAACAGCTTCCAGTGAGCATAACAGCTTCCAGTGAGCATAGCAGCATAGCAGCTTCCAGTGAGAAAGCAGCTTCTAGTGAGCATAACAGCTTCCAGTGAGCATAACAGCTTCTAGTGAGCATAGCAGCTTCCAGTGAGCATAACAGCTTCCAGTGAGCATAACAGCTTCTAGTGAGCAATAACAGTTTTGAGCATAACAGCTTCCAGTGAGCATAACAGCTTCCAGTTGAGCATAACAGCTTCCAGTGAGCATAACAGCTTCCAGTGAGGATAAACAGCTTCCAGTGAGCATAACAGCTTCCACTGAGCATAACAGCTTCCAGTGAGCATAACAGCTTCCAGTGAGCATACAGCTTCCAGTGAGCATAGCAGCTTCCAGTGAGCATAACAGCTTCACTGAGCATAACAGCTTCCACTGAGCATAACAGCTTCCAGTGGGCATAACAGCTTCCAGTGAGCATAACAGCTTCCAGTGAGCATAACAGCTTCCAGTGAGCATAAACAGCTTCCAGTGAGCATAGCAGCTTCCAGTGAGCATAAACAGCTTCCAGTGAGCATAACAGCTTCCAGTGAGGCATAACAGCTTCCAGTGAGGATAACAGCTTCCAGTGAGCATAACAGCTTCCAGTGAGCATAACAGCTTCCAGTGAGCATAACAGCTTCCAGTGAGCATAAGCAGCTTCCAGTGAGCATAACAGCTTTCCAGTGAGCATAACAGCTTCCAGCTGAGCATAACAGCTTCCAGTGAGCATAACAGCTTCCAGTGAGCATAACAGCTTCCAGTGAGCATAACAGCTTCCAGTGAGCATAACAGCTTCCAGTGAGATAACAGCTTCCAGTGAGCATAACAGCTTCCAGTGAGCATAACAGCTTCCAGTGAGCATAACAGCTTCCAGTGAGCATAACAGCTTCAGTGAGCATAACAGCTTCCAGTGAGCATAACAGCTTCCAGTGAGCATAACAGCTTCCAGTGAGCATAACAGCTTCCAGTGAGCATAACAGCTTCCAGTGAGCATAACAGCTTCCAGTGAGCATAGCAGCTTCCAGTGAGCATAACAGCTTCCAGTGAGCATAACAGCTTCCAGTGAGCATAACAGCTTCCAGTGAGCATAACAGCTTCCAGTGAGCATAACAGCTTCCAGTGAGCATAACAGCTTCCAGTGAGCATAGCAGCTTCCAGTGAGCATAACAGCTTCCAGTGAGCATAACAGCTTCCAGTGAGCATAACAGCTTCCAGTGAGCATAACAGCTTCCAGTGAGCATAACAGCTTCCAGTGAGCATAACAGCTTCCAGTGAGCATAAGAGCTTCCAGTGAGCATAACAGCTTCCAGTGAGCATAACAGCTTCCAGTGAGCATAACAGCTTCCAGTGAGCATAACAGCTTCCAGTGAGCATAACAGCTTCCAGTGAGCATAACAGCTTCCAGTGAGCATAACAGCTTCCAGTGAGCATAACAGCTTCCAGTGAGCATAGCAGCTTCCAGTGAGCATAACAGCTTCCAGTGAGCATAACAGCTTCCAGTGAGCATAGCAGCTTCCAGTGAGCATAACAGCTTCCAGTGAGCATAACAGCTTCAGTGAGCATAACAGCTTCCAGTGAGCATAAACAGCTTCCAGTGAGCATAACAGCTTCCAGTGAGCATAACAGCTTCCAGTGAGCATAACAGCTTCCAGTGAGCATAAGCAGCTTCAGTGAGCATAACAGCTTCCCATTGAGCATAACAGCTTCCAGTGAGCATAACAGGCTTCCAGTGAGCATAACAGCTTCCAGTGAGCATAACAGTTCCAGTGAGCATAACAGCTTCCAGTGAGCATAAACAGCTTCCAGTGAGCATAACAGCTTCCAGTGAGCATAACAGCTTCCAGTGAGCATAACAGCTTCCAGTGAGCATAACAGCTCCAGTGGCATAAGCTTCCAGTGAGCACTAAACAGCTTCCAGTGAGCATAACAGCTTCCAGTGAGCATAACAGCTTCTCAGGTGAGCATAACAGCTTCCAGTGAGCATAACAGCTTCCAGTGAGCATAAACAGCTTCCAGTGAGCATAACAGCTTCCAGTGAGCATACAGCTTCCAGTGAGCATAACAGCTTCCAGTGAGCATAACAGCTTCCAGTGAGCATAACAGCTTCCAGTGAGCATAACAGCTTCCAGTGAGCATACAGCTTCCAGTGAGGCATACCAGCTTTCCAGTTGAGCATGAAACAGCTTCCAGTGAGCATAACAAGCTTCCAGTGAGCATAACAGCTTCCATTTAGCATAACAGCTTCCATTGCGCATTAAACAGCTTCCAGTGAGTGTCATTGGCAACAGGCTTCCAGTGAGCATACAGCTTCCAGTGAGCATAACAGCTTCCAGTGAGCATAACAGCTTCCAGTGAGCATAACAGCTTCCAGTGAGCATAACAGTTCCAGTGAGGCATAACAGCTTCAGTGAGCATAACAGCTTCCAGTGAGCATAACAGCTTCCAGTGAGCATAACAGCTTCCAGTGAGCATAACAGCTTCCAGTGAGCATACAGCTTCCAGTGAGCATAACAGCTTCCAGTGAGCATAACAGCTTCCAGTGAGCATAACAGCTTCCAGTGAGCATAACAGCTTCAGTGAGCATAACAGCTTCCAGTGAGCATAACAGCTTCCAGTGAGCATAACAGCTTCCAGTGAGCATAACAGCTTCCAGTGAGCATAACAGCTTCCAGTGAGCATAACAGCTTCCAGTGAGCATAACAGCTTCCAGTGGGCATAACAGCATCCAGTGAGCATAACAGCTTCCAGTGAGCATAACAGCTTCCAGTGAGCATAACAGCTTCCAGTGAGCATAACAGCTTCCAGTGAGCATAACAGCTTCCAGTGAGCATAACAGCTTCCAGTGAGCATAACAGCTTCCAGTGAGCATAACAGCTTCCAGTGAGCATAACAGCTTCCAGTGAGCATAACAGCTTCCAGTGAGCATAACAGCTTCCAGTGAGCATAACAGCTTCCAGTGAGCATAACAGCTTCCAGTGAGCATAACAGCTTCCAGTGAGCATAACAGCTTCCAGTGAGCATAACAGCTTCCAGTGAGCATAACAGCTTCCAGTGAGCATAACAGCTTCCAGTGAGCATAACAGCTTCCAGTGAGCATAGCAGCTTCCAGTGAGCATAACAGCTTCCAGTGAGCATAACAGCTTCCAGTGAGCATAGCAGCTTCCAGTGAGCATAACAGCTTCCAGTGAGCATAACAGCTTCCAGTGAGCATAACAGCTTCCAGTGAGCATAACAGCTTCCAGTGAGCATAACAGCTTCCAGTGAGCATAACAGCTTCCAGTGAGCATAACAGCTTCCAGTGAGCATAGCAGCTTCCAGTGAGCATAGCAGCTTCCAGTGAGCATAACAGCTTCCAGTGAGCATAACAGCTTCCAGTGAGCATAACAGCTTCCAGTGAGCATAACAGCTTCCAGTGAGCATAACAGCTTCCAGTGAGCATAACAGCTTCCAGTGAGCATAACAGCTTCCAGTGAGCATAACAGCTTCCAGTGAGCATAACAGCTTCCAGTGAGCATAACAGCTTCCAGTGAGCATAACAGCTTCCAGTGAGCATAACAGCTTCCAGTGAGCATAACAGCTTCCAGTGAGCATAACAGCTTCCAGTGAGCATAACAGCTTCCAGTGAGCATAACAGCTTCCAGTGAGCATAACAGCTTCCAGTGAGCATAACAGCTTCCAGTGAGCATAACAGCTTCCAGTGAGCATAACAGCTTCCAGTGAGCATAACAGCTTCCAGTGAGCATAACAGCTTCCAGTGAAGCATAACAGCTTCCAGTGAGCATAACAGCTTCCAGTGAGCATAACAGCTTCCAGTGAGCATAACAGCTTCCAGTGAGCATAACAGCTTCCAGTGAGGCATAACAGCTTCCAGTGAGCATAACAGCTTCCAGTGAGCATACAGCTTCCAGTGAGCATAACAGCTTCCAGTGAGCATAACAGCTTTCCAGTGAGATAACAGCTTCCAGTGAGGCATAACAGCTTCCAGTGAGCATAACAGCTTCCATAGCTTCCAGTGAGCATAACAGCTTCCACGTGAGCATAACAGCTTCCAGTGAGCATAACAGCTTCCAGTGAGGCATAACTAGCTTCCAGTGAGCATAACAGCTTCCAGTGAGCATAACAGCTTCCAGTGAGCATAACAGCTTCCTAGTGAGCATAACAGCTTCCAGTGAGCATAACAGCTTCCAGTGAGTCATAACAGCTTCCAGTGAGCATAACAGCTTCCAGTGAGCATAACAGCTTCCAGTGAGCATAACAGCTTCCAGTGAGCATAACAGCTTCCAGTGAGGATAACAGCTTCCAGTGAGCATAACAGCTTCCAGCTGAGCATAACAGCTTCCAGTGAGCATAACAGCTTCCAGTGAGCATAACGCTTCCAGTGAGCATAGCAGCTTCCAGTGAGCATAACAGCTTCCAGTGAGCATAACAGCTTCCAGTGAGCATAACAGCTTCCAGTGAGGATAACAGCTTCCAGTGAGCATAACAGCTTCCAGTGAGCATAACAGCTTCCAGTGAGCATAACAAGCTTCCAGTGAGCATAACAGCTTCCAGTGAGCATAGCAGCTCCAGTGAGCATACAGCTTCCACTGAGCATAACAGCTTCCACTGAGCATAACAGCTTCCAGTGAGCATAACAGCTTCCAGTGAGCATAATAGCTTCCAGTGAGCATAACAGCTTCCAGTGAGCATAACAGCTTCCAGTGAGCATAAGAGCTTCCAGTGAGCATAAGAGCTTCCAGTGAGCATAATAGCTTCCAGTGAGCATAACAGCTTCCAGTGAGCATACCAGCTTCCAGTGAGCATAACAGCTTCCAGTGAGCATAACAGCTTCCAGTGAGCATAACAGCTTCCAGTGAGCATAACAGCTTCCAGTGAGCATAACAGCTTCCAGTGAGCATAACAGCTTCCAGTGAGGCATAACAGCTTCCAGTGAGCATAACAGCTTCCAGTGAGCATAGCAGCTTCCAGTGAGCATAGCAGCTTCTAGTGAGCATAACAGCTTCCAGTGAGCATAACAGCTTCCAGTGAGCATAGCAGCTTCCAGTGAGCATAAGAGCTTCCAGTGAGCATAAGAGCTTCCAGTGAGCATAACAGCTTCCAGTGAGCATAACAGCTTCCAGTGAGCATAACAGCTTCCAGTGAGCATAACAGCTTCCAGTGAGCATAACAGCTTCCTGTGAGCATAGCAGCTTCCAGTGAGCATAGCAGCTTCTAGTGAGCATAACAGCTTCCAGTGAGCATAACAACTTCCAGTGAGCATAGCATCTTCCAGTGAGCATAAGAGCTTCCAGTGAGCATAACAGCTTCCAGTGAGCATAACAGCTTCCAGTGAGCATAACAGCTTCCAGTGAGCATAACAGCTTCCAGTGAGCATAACAGCTTCCAGTGAGCATAACAGCTTCCAGTGAGCATAACAGCTTCCAGTGAGCATAACAGCTTCCAGTGAGCATAGCAGCTTCCAGTGAGCATAGCAGCTTCTAGTGAGCATAACAGCTTCCAGTGAGCATAACAGCTTCCAGTGAGCATAACAGCTTCCAGTGAGCATAGCAGCTTCCAGTGAGCATAACAGCTTCCAGTGAGCATAACAGCTTCTAGTGAGCATAACAGCTTTCAGTGAGCATAACAGCTTCCAGTGAGCATAACAGCTTCCAGTGAGGATAACAGCTTCCAGTGAGCATAACAGCTTCCAGTGAGCATAAGAGCTTCCAGTGAGCATAAGAGCTTCCAGTGAGCATAATAGCTTCCAGTGAGCATAACAGCTTCCAGTGAGCATACCAGCTTCCAGTGAGCATAACAGCTTCCAGTGAGCATAACAGCTTCCAGTGAGCATAACAGCTTCCAGTGAGCATAACAGCTTCCAGTGAGCATAACAGCTTCCAGTGAGCATAACAGCTTCCAGTGAGCATAACAGCTTCCAGTGAGCATAACAGCTTCCAGTGAGCAATAGCAGCTTCCAGTGAGCATAGCAGCTTCTAGTGAGCATAACAGCTTCCAGTGAGCATAACAGCTTCCAGTGAGCATAACAGCTTCCAGTGAGCATAGCAGCTTCCAGTGAGCATAACAGCTTCCAGTGAGCATAACAGCTTCTAGTGAGCATAACAGCTTTCAGTGAGCATAACAGCTTCAGTGAGCATAACAGCTTCCAGTGAGATAACAGCTTCCAGTGAGGATAACAGCTTCCAGTGAGCATAACAGCTTCCAGTGAGCATAAGAGCTTCCAGTGAGCATAAGAGCTTCCAGTGAGCATAATAGCTTCCAGTGAGCATAACAGCTTCCAGTGAGCATACCAGCTTCCAGTGAGCATAACAGCTTCCAGTGAGCATAACAGCTTCCAGTGAGCATAACAGCTTCCAGTGAGCATAACAGCTTCCAGTGAGCATAACAGCTTCCAGTGAGCATAACAGCTTCCAGTGAGCATAACAGCTTCCAGTGAGCATAACAGCTTCCAGTGAGCATAGCAGCTTCTAGTGAGCATAACAGCTTCCAGTGAGCATAACAGCTTCCAGTGAGCATAGCAGCTTCCAGTGAGCATAAGAGCTTCCAGTGAGCATAAGAGCTTCCAGTGAGCATAACAGCTTCCAGTGAGCATAACAGCTTCCAGTGAGCATAACAGCTTCCAGTGAGCATAACAGCTTCCAGTGAGCATAACAGCTTCCTGTGAGCATAGCAGCTTCCAGTGAGCATAGCAGCTTCTAGTGAGCATAACAGCTTCCAGTGAGCATAACAACTTCCAGTGAGCATAGCATCTTCCAGTGAGCATAAGAGCTTCCAGTGAGCATAACAGCTTCCAGTGAGCATAACAGCTTCCAGTGAGCATAACAGCTTCCAGTGAGCATAACAGCTTCCAGTGAGCATAAACAGCTTCCAGTGAGCATAACAGCTTCCAGTGAGCATAACAGCTTCCAGTGAGCATAACAGCTTCCAGTGAGCATACAGCTTCCAGTGAGCATAGCAGCTTCCAGTGAGCATAGCAGCTTCTAGTGAGCATAACAGCTTCCAGTGAGCATAACAGCTTCCAGTGAGCATAACAGCTTCCAGTGAGCATAGCAGCTTCCAGTGAGCATAACAGCTTCCAGTGAGCATAACAGCTTCTAGTGAGCATAACAGCTTTCAGTGAGCATAACAGCTTCCAGTGAGCATAACAGCTTCCAGTGAGGATAACAGCTTCCAGTGAGCATAACAGCTTCCAGTGAGCATAACAGCTTCCAGTGAGCATAACAGCTTCCAGTGAGCATAGCAGCTTCCAGTGAGCATAACAGCTTCCAGTGAGCATAACAGCTTCCAGTGAGCATAACAGCTTCCAGTGAGGATAACAGCTTCCAGTGAGCATAACAGCTTCCAGTGAGCATAACAGCTTCCAGTGAGCATAACAGCTTCCAGTGAGCATAACAGCTTCCAGTGAGCATAGCAGCTTCCAGTGAGCATAACAGCTTCCACTGAGCATAACAGCTTCCACTGAGCATAACAGCTTCCAGTGAGCATAACAGCTTCCAGTGAGCATAATAGCTTCCAGTGAGCATAACAGCTTCCAGTGAGCATAACAGCTTCCAGTGAGCATAAGAGCTTCCAGTGAGCATAAGAGCTTCCAGTGAGCATAATAGCTTCCAGTGAGCATAACAGCTTCCAGTGAGCATACCAGCTTCCAGTGAGCATAACAGCTTCCAGTGAGGATAACAGCTTCCAGTGAGCATAACAGCTTCCAGTGAGCATAACAGCTTCCAGTGAGCATAACAGCTTCCAGTGAGCATAACAGCTTCCAGTGAGCATAGCAGCTTCCAGTGAGCATAACAGCTTCCACTGAGCATAACAGCTTCCACTGAGCATAACAGCTTCCAGTGGGCATAACAGCTTCCAGTGAGCATAACAGCTTCCAGTGAGCATAACAGCTTCCAGTGAGCATAACAGCTTCCAGTGAGCCATATCAGCTTCAGTGAGCTTCCAGTGAGCATAACAGCTTCCAGTGAGCATAACAGCTTCCAGTGAGCATAACAGCTTCCAGTGAGGATAACAGCTTCCAGTGAGCATAACAGCTTCCAGTGAGCATAACAGCTTCCAGTGAGCATAACAGCTTCCACTGAGCATAACAGCTTCCACTGAGCATAACAGCTTCCAGTGAGCATAACAGCTTCCAGTGAGCATAATAGCTTCCAGTGAGCATAACAGCTTCCAGTGAGCATAACAGCTTCCAGTGAGCATAGCAGCTTCCAGTGAGCATAACAGCTTCCACTGAGCATAACAGCTTCCACTGAGCATAACAGCTTCCAGTGAGCATAACAGCTTCCAGTGAGCATAATAGCTTCCAGTGAGCATAACAGCTTCCAGTGAGCATAACAGCTTCCAGTGAGCATAAGAGCTTCCAGTGAGCATAAGAGCTTCCAGTGAGCATAATAGCTTCCAGTGAGCATAACAGCTTCCAGTGAGCATACCAGCTTCCAGTGAGCATAACAGCTTCCAGTGAGGATAACAGCTTCCAGTGAGCATAACAGCTTCCAGTGAGCATAACAGCTTCCAGTGAGCATAACAGCTTCCAGTGAGCATAACAGCTTCCAGTGAGCATAGCAGCTTCCAGTGAGCATAACAGCTTCCACTGAGCATAACAGCTTCCACTGAGCATAACAGCTTCCAGTGGGCATAACAGCTTCCAGTGAGCATAACAGCTTCCAGTGAGCATAACAGCTTCCAGTGAGCATAACAGCTTCCAGTGAGCATAGCAGCTTCCAGTGAGCATAACAGCTTCCAGTGAGCATAACAGCTTCCAGTGAGCATAACAGCTTCCAGTGAGGATAACAGCTTCCAGTGAGCATAACAGCTTCCAGTGAGCATAACAGCTTCCAGTGAGCATAACAGCTTCCACTGAGCATAACAGCTTCCACTGAGCATAACAGCTTCCAGTGAGCATAACAGCTTCCAGTGAGCATAATAGCTTCCAGTGAGCATAACAGCTTCCAGTGAGCATAACAGCTTCCAGTGAGCATAGCAGCTTCCAGTGAGCATAACAGCTTCCAGTGAGCATAACAGCTTCCAGTGAGCATAACAGCTTCCAGTGAGCATAACAGCTTCCAGTGAGCATAACAGCTTCCAGTGAGCATAACAACTTCCAGTGAGCATAACAGCTTCCAGTGAGCATAACAGCTTCCAGTGAGCATAGCAGCTTCCAGTGAGCATAGCAGCTTCTAGTGAGCATAGCAGCTTCCAGTGAGCATAACAGCTTCCAGTGAGCATAACAGCTTCCAGTGAGCATAGCAGCTTCCAGTGAGCATAGCAGCTTCTAGTGAGCATAGCAGCTTCCAGTGAGCATAGCAGCTTCCAGTGAGCATAGCAGCTTCTAGTGAGCATAGCAGCTTCCAGTGAGCATAACAGCTTCCAGTGAGCATAGCAGCTTCCAGTGAGCATAACAGCTTTCAGTGAGCATAACAGCTTCCAGTGAGCATAGCAGCTTCCAGTGAGCATAACAGCTTCCAGTGAGCATAACAGCTTCCAGTGAGCATAACAGCTTCCAGTGAGCATAGCAGCTTCCAGTGAGCATAACAGCTTCCAGTGAGCATAACAGCTTCCAGTGAGCATAACAGCTTCCAGTGAGCATAACAGCTTCCAGTGAGCATAACAGCTTCCAGTGAGCATAGCAGCTTCCAGTGAGCATAACAGCTTCCACTGAGCATAACAGCTTCCACTGAGCATAACAGCTTCCAGTGGGCATAACAGCTTCCAGTGAGCATAACAGCTTCCAGTGAGCATAACAGCTTCCAGTGAGCATAACAGCTTCCAGTGAGCATAGCAGCTTCCAGTGAGCATAACAGCTTCCAGTGAGCATAACAGCTTCCAGTGAGCATAACAGCTTCCAGTGAGGATAACAGCTTCCAGTGAGCATAACAGCTTCCAGTGAGCATAACAGCTTCCAGTGAGCATAACAGCTTCCAGTGAGCATAACAGCTTCCAGTGAGCATAGCAGCTTCCAGTGAGCATAACAGCTTCCACTGAGCATAACAGCTTCCACTGAGCATAACAGCTTCCAGTGAGCATAACAGCTTCCAGTGAGCATAACAGCTTCCAGTGAGCATAACAGCTTCCAGTGAGCATAACAGCTTCCAGTGAGCATAGCAGCTTCCAGTGAGCATAACAGCTTCCAGTGAGCATAACAGCTTCCAGTGAGCATAACAGCTTCCAGTGAGCATAACAGCTTCCAGTGAGCATAACAGCTTCCAGTGAGCATAACAACTTCCAGTGAGCATAACAGCTTCCAGTGAGCATAACAGCTTCCAGTGAGCATAGCAGCTTCCAGTGAGCATAGCAGCTTCTAGTGAGCATAGCAGCTTCCAGTGAGCATAACAGCTTCCAGTGGGCATAACAGCTTCCAGTGAGCATAACAGCTTCCAGTGGGCATAACAGCTTCCAGTGGGCATAACAGCTTCCAGTGAGCATAACAGCTTCCAGTGGGCATAACAGCTTCCAGTGAGCATAACAGCTTCCAGTGAGCATAACAGCTTCCAGTGAGCATAACAGCTTCCAGTGAGCATAACAGCTTCCAGTGAGGATAACAGCTTCCAGTGAGCATAACAGCTTCCAGTGAGCATAACAGCTTCCAGTGAGCATAACAGCTTCCAGTGAGCATAACAGCTTCCAGTGAGCATAACAGCTTCCAGTGAGCATAACAGCTTCCAGTGAGCATAACAGCTTCCAGTGAGCATAGCAGCTTCCAGTGAGCATAACAGCTTCCACTGAGCATAACAGCTTCCACTGAGCATAACAGCTTCCAGTGGGCATAACAGCTTCCAGTGAGCAAAACAGCTTTCAGTGAGCATAACAGCTTCCAGTGAGCATAACAGCTTCCAGTGAGCATAGCAGCTTCCAGTGAGCATAACAGCTTCCAGTGAGCATAACAGCTTCCAGTGAGCATAACAGCTTCCAGTGAGGATAACAGCTTCCAGTGAGCATAACAGCTTCCAGTGAGCATAACAGCTTCCAGTGAGCATAACAGCTTCCAGTGAGCATAACAGCTTCCAGTGAGCATAGCAGCTTCCAGTGAGCATAACAGCTTCCACTGAGCATAACAGCTTCCACTGAGCATAACAGCTTCCAGTGAGCATAACAGCTTCCAGTGAGCATAACAGCTTCCAGTGAGCATAACAGCTTCCAGTGAGCATAACAGCTTCCAGTGAGCATAGCAGCTTCCAGTGAGCATAACAGCTTCCAGTGAGCATAACAGCTTCCAGTGAGCATAACAGCTTCCAGTGAGCATAACAGCTTCCAGTGAGCATAACAGCTTCCAGTGAGCATAACAACTTCCAGTGAGCATAACAGCTTCCAGTGAGCATAACAGCTTCCAGTGAGCATAGCAGCTTCCAGTGAGCATAGCAGCTTCTAGTGAGCATAGCAGCTTCCAGTGAGCATAACAGCTTCCAGTGAGCATAACAGCTTCCAGTGAGCATAGCAGCTTCCAGTGAGCATAGCAGCTTCTAGTGAGCATAGCAGCTTCCAGTGAGCATAGCAGCTTCCAGTGAGCATAGCAGCTTCTAGTGAGCATAGCAGCTTCCAGTGAGCATAACAGCTTCCAGTGAGCATAGCAGCTTCCAGTGAGCATAACAGCTTTCAGTGAGCATAACAGCTTCCAGTGAGCATAGCAGCTTCCAGTGGGCATAACAGCTTCCAGTGAGCATAACAGCTTCCAGTGGGCATAACAGCTTCCAGTGGGCATAACAGCTTCCAGTGAGCATAACAACTTCCAGTGGGCATAACAGCTTCCAGTGAGCATAACAGCTTCCAGTGAGCATAACAGCTTCCAGTGAGCATAACAGCTTCCAGTGAGCATAACAGCTTCCAGTGAGGATAACAGCTTCCAGTGAGCATAACAGCTTCCAGTGAGCATAACAGCTTCCAGTGAGCATAACAGCTTCCAGTGAGCATAACAGCTTCCAGTGAGCATAACAGCTTCCAGTGAGCATAACAGCTTCCAGTGAGCATAACAGCTTCCAGTGAGCATAGCAGCTTCCAGTGAGCATAACAGCTTCCACTGAGCATAACAGCTTCCACTGAGCATAACAGCTTCCAGTGGGCATAACAGCTTCCAGTGAGCAAAACAGCTTCCAGTGAGCATAACAGCTTCCAGTGAGCATAACAGCTTCCAGTGAGCATAGCAGCTTCCAGTGAGCATAACAGCTTCCAGTGAGCATAACAGCTTCCAGTGAGCATAACAGCTTCCAGTGAGGATAACAGCTTCCAGTGAGCATAACAGCTTCCAGTGAGCATAACAGCTTCCAGTGAGCATAACAGCTTCCAGTGAGCATAACAGCTTCCAGTGAGCATAGCAGCTTCCAGTGAGCATAACAGCTTCCACTGAGCATAACAGCTTCCAGTGAGCATAACAGCTTCCAGTGAGCATAGCAGCTTCCAGTGAGCATAACAGCTTCCAGTGAGCATAACAGCTTCCAGTGAGCATAACAGCTTCCAGTGAGCATAACAGCTTCCAGTGAGCATAACAGCTTCCAGTGAGCATAACAGCTTCCAGTGAGCATAACAGCTTCCAGTGAGCATAACAGCTTCCAGTGAGCATAACAACTTCCAGTGAGCATAACAGCTTCCAGTGAGCATAACAGCTTCCAGTGAGCATAGCAGCTTCCAGTGAGCATAGCAGCTTCTAGTGAGCATAGCAGCTTCCAGTGAGCATAACAGCTTCCAGTGAGCATAACAGCTTCCAGTGAGCATAGCAGCTTCCAGTGAGCATAGCAGCTTCTAGTGAGCATAGCAGCTTCCAGTGAGCATAGCAGCTTCCAGTGAGCATAGCAGCTTCTAGTGAGCATAGCAGCTTCCAGTGAGCATAACAGCTTCCAGTGAGCATAGCAGCTTCCAGTGAGCATAACAGCTTTCAGTGAGCATAACAGCTTCCAGTGAGCATAGCAGCTTCTAGTGAGCATAACAGCTTCCAGTGAGCATAACAGCTTCCAGTGAGCATAACAGCTTCCAGTGAGCATAGCAGCTTCCAGTGAGCATAACAGCTTCCAGTGAGCATAACAGCTTCCAGTGAGCATAACAGCTTCCAGTGAGCATAACAGCTTCCAGTGAGCATAACAGCTTCCAGTGAGCATAACAGCTTCCAGTGAGCATAACAGCTTCCAGTGAGCATAACAGCTTCCAGTGAGCATAACAGCTTCCAGTGAGCATAACAGCTTCCAGTGAGCATAACAGCTTCCAGTGAGCATAACAGCTTCCAGTGAGGATAACAGCTTCCAGTGAGCATAACAGCTTCCAGTGAGCATAACAGCTTCCAGTGAGCATAACAGCTTCCAGTGAGCATAACAGCTTCCAGTGAGCATAACAGCTTCCAGTGAGCATAACAGCTTCCAGTGAGCATACAGCTTCCAGTGAGCATAACAGCTTCCAGTGAGCATAACAGCTTCCAGTGAGCATAACAGCTTCCAGTGAGCATAACAGCTTCCAGTGAGGATAACAGCTTCCAGTGAGCATAACAGCTTCCAGTGAGCATAACAGCTTCCAGTGAGCATAACAGCTTCCAGTGAGCATAACAGCTTCAGTGAGCATAGCAGCTTCCAGTGAGCATAACAGCTTCCACTGAGCATAACAGCTTCCACTGAGCATAACAGCTTCCAGTGGGCATAACGGCTTCCAGTGAGCATAACAGCTTCCAGTGAGCATAACAGCTTCCAGTGAGCATAACAGCTTCCAGTGAGCATAGCAGCTTCCAGTGAGCATAACAGCTTCCAGTGAGCATAACAGCTTCCAGTGAGCATAACAGCTTCCAGTGAGGATAACAGCTTCCAGTGAGCATAACAGCTTCCAGTGAGCATAACAGCTTCCAGTGAGCATAACAGCTTCCAGTGAGCATAACAGCTTCCAGTGAGCATAGCAGCTTCCAGTGAGCATAACAGCTTCCACTGAGCATAACAGCTTCCACTGAGCATAACAGCTTCCAGTGAGCATAACAGCTTCCAGTGAGCATAACAGCTTCCAGTGAGCATAACAGCTTCCAGTGAGCATAACAGCTTCCAGTGAGCATAGCAGCTTCCAGTGAGCATAACAGCTTCCAGTGAGCATAACAGCTTCCAGTGAGCATAACAGCTTCCAGTGAGCATAACAGCTTCCAGTGAGCATAACAGCTTCCAGTGAGCATAACAACTTCCAGTGAGCATAACAGCTTCCAGTGAGCATAACAGCTTCCAGTGAGCATAGCAGCTTCCAGTGAGCATAGCAGCTTCTAGTGAGCATAGCAGCTTCCAGTGAGCATAACAGCTTCCAGTGAGCATAACAGCTTCCAGTGAGCATAGCAGCTTCCAGTGAGCATAGCAGCTTCTAGTGAGCATAGCAGCTTCCAGTGAGCATAGCAGCTTCCAGTGAGCATAGCAGCTTCTAGTGAGCATAGCAGCTTCCAGTGAGCATAACAGCTTCCAGTGAGCATAGCAGCTTCCAGTGAGCATAACAGCTTTCAGTGAGCATAACAGCTTCCAGTGAGCATAGCAGCTTCCAGTGAGCATAACAGCTTCCAGTGAGCATAACAGCTTCCAGTGAGCATAACAGCTTCCAGTGAGCATAGCAGCTTCCAGTGAGCATAACAGCTTCCAGTGAGCATAACAGCTTCTAGTGAGCATAACAGCTTCCAGTGAGCATAGCAGCTTCCAGTGAGCATAACAGCTTCCAGTGAGCATAACAGCTTCCAGTGAGCATAACAGCTTCCAGTGAGCATAACAGCTTCCAGTGAGCATAACAGCTTCCAGTGAGCATAACAGCTTCCAGTGAGCATAACAGCTTCCAGTGAGCATAACAGCTTCCAGTGAGCATAGCAGCTTCCAGTGAGCATAGCAGCTTCTAGTGAGCATAACAGCTTCCAGTGAGCATAACAGCTTCCAGTGAGCATAGCAGCTTCCAGTGAGCATAACAGCTTTCAGTGAGAATAACAGCTTCTAGTGAGCATAGCAGCTTCCAGTGAGCATAACAGCTTCCAGTGAGCATAACAGCTTCCAGTGAGCATAACAGCTTCCAGTGAGCATAGCAGCTTCCAGTGAGCATAACAGCTTCCAGTGAGCATAACAGCTTCCAGTGAGCATAACAGCTTCCAGTGAGCATAACAGCTTCCAGTGAGCATAACTGCTTCCAGTGAGCATAACAGCTTCCAGTGAGCATAAGAGCTTCCAGTGAGCATAACAGCTTCCAGTGAGCATAACAGCTTCCAGTGAGCATAACAGCTTCCAGTGAGCATAACAGCTTCCAGTGAGCATAACAGCTTCCAGTGAGGATAACAGCTTCCAGTGAGCATAACAGCTTCCAGTGAGCATAACAGCTTCCAGTGAGCATAACAGCTTCCAGTGAGCATAACAGCTTCCAGTGAGCATAACAGCTTCCAGTGAGCATAACAGCTTCCAGTGGGCATAAGAGCTTCCAGTGAGCATAACAGCTTCCAGTGAGCATAACAGCTTCCAGTGAGCATAACAGCTTCCAGTGAGCATAACAGCTTCCAGTGAGCATAACAGCTTCCAGTGAGCATAACAGCTTCCAGTGAGCATAACAGCTTCCAGTGAGCATAACAGCTTCCAGTGAGCATAGCAGCTTCCAGTGAGCATAACAGCTTCCAGTGAGCATAACAGCTTCCAGTGAGCATAACAGCTTCCAGTGAGCATAACAGCTTCCAGTGAGCATAACAGCTTCCAGTGAGCATAGCAGCTTCCAGTGAGCATAACAGCTTCCAGTGAGCATAACAGCTTCCAGTGAGCATAACAGCTTCCAGTGAGCATAACAGCTTCCAGTGAGGATAACAGCTTCCAGTGAGCATAACAGCTTCCAGTGAGCATAACAGCTTCCAGTGAGCATAACAGCTTCCAGTGAGCATAACAGCTTCCAGTGAGCATAACAGCTTCCAGTGAGCATAACAGCTTCCAGTGAGCATAACAGCTTCCAGTGAGCATAACAGCTTCCAGTGAGCATAACAGCTTCCAGTGAGCATAACAGCTTCCAGTGAGCATAACAGCTTCCAGTGAGCATAACAGCTTCCAGTGAGCATAACAGCTTCCAGTGAGCATAACAGCTTCCAGTGAGCATAACAGCTTCCAGTGAGCATAACAGCTTCCAGTGAGCATAACAGCTTCCAGTGAGCATAACAGCTTCCAGTGAGCATAACAGCTTCCAGTGAGCATAACAGCTTCCAGTGAGCATAACAGCTTCCAGTGAGCATAACAGCTTCCAGTGAGCATAACAGCTTCCAGTGAGCATAACAACTTCCAGTGAGCATAACATCTTCCAGTGAGCATAGCAGCTTCCAGTGAGCATAGCAGCTTCCAGTGAGCATAACAGCTTCCAGTGAGCATAACAGCTTCCAATGAGCATAACAACTTCCAGTGAGCATAGCAGCTTCCAGTGAGCATAACAGCTTCCAGTGAGCATAACAGCTTCCAGTGAGCATAACAGCTTCCAGTGAGCATAACAGCTTCCAGTGAGCATAACAGCTTCCAGTGAGCATAACAGCTTCCAGTGAGCATAACAGCTTCCAGTGAGCATAACAGCTTCCAGTGAGCATAACAGCTTCCAGTGAGCATAACAGCTTCAGTGAGCATAACAGCTTCCAGTGAGCATAACAACTTCCAGTGAGCATAGCAGCTTCCAGTGAGCATAACAGCTTCCAGTGAGCATAACAGCTTCCAGTGAGCATAACAGCTTCCAGTGAGCATAATAGCTTCCAGTGAGCATAACAGCTTCCAGTGAGCATAACAGCTTCCAGTGAGCATAACAGCTTCCAGTGAGCATAACAGCTTCCAGTGAGCATAACAGCTTCCAGTGAGCATAACAGCTTCCAGTGAGCATAACATCTTCCAGTGAGCATAACAGCTTCCAGTGAGCATAGCAGTTTCCAGTGAGCATAACAGCTTCCAGTGAGCATAACAGCTTCCAGTGAGCATAACAGCTTCCAGTGAGCATAACAGCTTCCAGTGAGCATAACAGCTTCCAGTGAGCATAACAGCTTCCAGTGAGCATAATAGCTTCCAGTGAGCATAACAGCTTCCAGTGAGCATAACAGCTTCCAGTGAGCATAACAGCTTCCAGTGAGCATAACAGCTTCCAGTGAGCATAACATCTTCCAGTGAGCATAGCAGCTTCCAGTGAGCATAGCAGCTTCCAGTGAGCATAACAGCTTCCAGTGAGCATAACAGCTTCCAGTGAGCATAACAACTTCCAGTGAGCATAGCAGCTTCCAGTGAGCATAACAGCTTCCAGTGAGCATAACAGCTTCCAGTGAGCATAACAGCTTCCAGTGAGCATAACAGCTTCCAGTGAGCATAACAGCTTCCAGTGAGCATAACAGCTTCCAGTGAGCATAACAGCTTCCAGTGAGCATAACAGCTTCCAGTGAGCATAACAGCTTCCAGTGAGCATAACAGCTTTCAGTGAGCATAACAGCTTCCAGTGAGCATAACAACTTCCAGTGAGCATAGCAGCTTCCAGTGAGCATAACAGCTTCCAGTGAGCATAACAGCTTTCAGTGAGCATAACAGCTTCCAGTGAGCATAATAGCTTCCAGTGAGCATAACAGCTTCCAGTGAGCATAACAGCTTCCAGTGAGCATAACAGCTTCCAGTGAGCATAACAGCTTCCAGTGAGCATAACATCTTCCAGTGAGCATAGCAGCTTCCAGTGAGCATAGCAGCTTCCAGTGAGCATAACAGCTTCCAGTGAGCATAGCAGCTTCCAGTGAGCATAACAACTTCCAGTGAGCATAGCAGCTTCCAGTGAGCATAACAGCTTCCAGTGAGCGTAACAGCTTCCAGTGAGCATAACAGCTTCCAGTGAGCATAACAGCTTCCAGTGAGCATAACAGCTTCCAGTGAGCATAGCAGCTTCCAGTGAGCATAACAGCTTCCAGTGAGCATAACAGCTTCCAGTGAGCATAACAGCTTCCAGTGAGCATAACAGCTTCCAGTGAGCATAACAGCTTCCAGTGAGCATAACAGCTTCCAGTGAGCATAACAGCTTCCAGTGAGCATAACAGCTTCCAGTGAGCATAGCAGCTTCCAGTGAGCATAGCAGCTTCTAGTGAGCATAACAGCTTCCAGTGAGCATAACAGCTTCCAGTGAGCATAGCAGCTTCCAGTGAGCATAACAGCTTTCAGTGAGCATAACAGCTTCCAGTGAGCATAGCAGCTTCCAGTGAGCATAACAGCTTCCAGTGAGCATAACAGCTTCCAGTGAGCATAACAGCTTCCAGTGAGCATAGCAGCTTCCAGTGAGCATAACAGCTTCCAGTGAGCATAACAGCTTCCAGTGAGCATAACAGCTTCCAGTGAGCATAACAGCTTCCAGTGAGCATAACTGCTTCCAGTGAGCATAACAGCTTCCAGTGAGCATAAGAGCTTCCAGTGAGCATAACAGCTTCCAGTGAGCATAACAGCTTCCAGTGAGCATAACAGCTTCCAGTGAGCATAACAGCTTCCAGTGAGCATAACAGCTTCCAGTGAGCATAGCAGCTTCCAGTGAGCATAACAGCTTCCAGTGAGCATAACAGCTTCCAGTGAGCATAACAGCTTCCAGTGAGCATAACAGCTTTCAGTGAGCATAACAGCTTCCAGTGAGCATAGCAGCTTCCAGTGAGCATAGCAGCTTCTAGTGAGCATAACAGCTTCCAGTGAGCATAACAGCTTCCAGTGAGCATAGCAGCTTCCAGTGAGCATAACAGCTTTCAGTGAGCATAACAGCTTCCAGTGAGCATAGCAGCTTCCAGTGAGCATAACAGCTTCCAGTGAGCATAACAGCTTCCAGTGAGCATAACAGCTTCCAGTGAGCATAGCAGCTTCCAGTGAGCATAACAGCTTCCAGTGAGCATAACAGCTTCCAGTGAGCATAACAGCTTCCAGTGAGCATAACAGCTTCCAGTGAGCATAACTGCTTCCAGTGAGCATAACAGCTTCCAGTGAGCATAAGAGCTTCCAGTGAGCATAACAGCTTCCAGTGAGCATAACAGCTTCCAGTGAGCATAACAGCTTCCAGTGAGCATAACAGCTTCCAGTGAGCATAACAGCTTCCAGTGAGCATAGCAGCTTCCAGTGAGCATAACAGCTTCCAGTGAGCATAACAGCTTCCAGTGAGCATAACAGCTTCCAGTGAGCATAACAGCTTCCAGTGAGCATAGCAGCTTCCAGTGAGCATAACAGCTTCCAGTGAGCATAACAGCTTCCAGTGAGCATAACAGCTTCCAGTGAGCATAACAGCTTCCAATGAGTATAGCAGCTTCTAGTGAGCATAACAGCTTCCAGTGAGCATAACAGCTTCCAGTGAGCATAACAGCTTCCAGTGAGCATAACAGCTTCCAGTGAGCATAACAGCTTCCAGTGAGCATAACAGCTTCCAGTGAGCATAACAGCTTCTAGTGAGCATAACAGCTTCCAGTGAGCATAACAGCTTCCAGTGAGCATAACAGCTTCCAGTGAGCATAACAGCTTCCGGTGAGCATAGCAGCTTCTAGTGAGCATAACAGCTTCCAGTGAGCATAACAGCTTCCAGTGAGCATAACAGCTTCCAGTGAGCATAACAGCTTCCAGTGAGCATAACAGCTTCCAGTGAGCATAACAGCTTTCAGTGAGCATAACAGCTTCCAGTGAGCATAGCAGCTTCCAGTGAGCATAGCAGCTTCTAGTGAGCATAACAGCTTCCAGTGAGCATAACAGCTTCCAGTGAGCATAGCAGCTTCCAGTGAGCATAACAGCTTTCAGTGAGCATAACAGCTTCCAGTGAGCATAGCAGCTTCCAGTGAGCATAACAGCTTCCAGTGAGCATAGCAGCTTCTAGTGAGCATAACAGCTTCCAGTGAGCATAACAGCTTCCAGTGAGCATAACAGCTTCCAGTGAGCATAACAGCTTCCAGTGAGCATAACAGCTTCCAGTGAGCATAACAGCTTCTAGTGAGCATAACAGCTTCCAGTGAGCATAACAGCTTCCAGTGAGCATAACAGCTTCCAGTGAGCATAACAGCTTCCGGTGAGGATAGCAGCTTCCAGTGAGCATAACAGCTTCCAGTGAGCATAACAGCTTCCAGTGAGCATAACAGCTTCCAGTGAGCATAACAGCTTCCAGTGAGCATAACAGCTTCCAGTGAGCATAACAGCTTCCAGTGAGCATAGCAGCTTCCAGTGAGCATAACAGCTTCCAGTGAGCATAACAGCTTCCAGTGAGCATAACAGCTTCCAGTGAGCATAACAGCTTCCAGTGAGCATAGCAGCTTCTAGTGAGCATAACAGCTTCCAGTGAGCATAACAGCTTCCAGTGAGCATAACAGCTTCCAGTGAGCATAACAGCTTCCAGTGAGCATAACAGCTTCCAGTGAGCATAACAGCTTCCAGTGAGCATAACAGCTTCTAGTGAGCATAACAGCTTCCAGTGAGCATAACAGCTTCCAGTGAGCATAACAGCTTCCAGTGAGCATAACAGCTTCCGGTGAGCATAGCAGCTTCTAGTGAGCATAACAGCTTCCAGTGAGCATAGCAGCTTCCAGTGAGCATAACAGCTTCCAGTGAGCATAGCAGCTTCCAGTGAGCATAACAGCTTCCAGTGAGCATAACAGCTTCCAGTGAGCATAACAGCTTCCAGTGAGCATAGCAGCTTCCAGTGAGCATAACAGCTTCCAGTGAGCATAACAGCTTCCAGTGAGCATAACAGCTTCCAGTGAGCATAACAGCTTCCAGTGAGCATAACTGCTTCCAGTGAGCATAACAGCTTCCAGTGAGCATAAGAGCTTCCAGTGAGCATAACAGCTTCCAGTGAGCATAACAGCTTCCAGTGAGCATAACAGCTTCCAGTGAGCATAACAGCTTCCAGTGAGCATAACAGCTTCCAGTGAGCATAGCAGCTTCCAGTGAGCATAACAGCTTCCAGTGAGCATAACAGCTTCCAGTGAGCATAACAGCTTCCAGTGAGCATAACAGCTTCCAGTGAGCATAGCAGCTTCTAGTGAGCATAACAGCTTCCAGTGAGCATAACAGCTTCCAGTGAGCATAACAGCTTCCAGTGAGCATAACAGCTTCCAGTGAGCATAACAGCTTCCAGTGAGCATAACAGCTTCCAGTGAGCATAACAGCTTCTAGTGAGCATAACAGCTTCCAGTGAGCATAACAGCTTCCAGTGAGCATAACAGCTTCCAGTGAGCATAACAGCTTCCGGTGAGGATAGCAGCTTCCAGTGAGCATAACAGCTTCCAGTGAGCATAACAGCTTCCAGTGAGCATAACAGCTTCCAGTGAGCATAACAGCTTCCAGTGAGCATAACAGCTTCCAGTGAGCATAACAGCTTCCAGTGAGCATAGCAGCTTCCAGTGAGCATAACAGCTTCCAGTGAGCATAACAGCTTCCAGTGAGCATAACAGCTTCCAGTGAGCATAACAGCTTCCAATGAGTATAGCAGCTTCTAGTGAGCATAACAGCTTCCAGTGAGCATAACAGCTTCCAGTGAGCATAACAGCTTCCAGTGAGCATAACAGCTTCCAGTGAGCATAACAGCTTCCAGTGAGCATAACAGCTTCCAGTGAGCATAACAGCTTCTAGTGAGCATAACAGCTTCCAGTGAGCATAACAGCTTCCAGTGAGCATAACAGCTTCCAGTGAGCATAACAGCTTCCGGTGAGCATAGCAGCTTCTAGTGAGCATAACAGCTTCCAGTGAGCATAACAGCTTCCAGTGAGCATAACAGCTTCCAGTGAGCATAACAGCTTCCAGTGAGCATAACAGCTTCCAGTGAGCATAACAGCTTTCAGTGAGCATAACAGCTTCCAGTGAGCATAGCAGCTTCCAGTGAGCATAGCAGCTTCTAGTGAGCATAACAGCTTCCAGTGAGCATAACAGCTTCCAGTGAGCATAGCAGCTTCCAGTGAGCATAACAGCTTTCAGTGAGCATAACAGCTTCCAGTGAGCATAGCAGCTTCCAGTGAGCATAACAGCTTCCAGTGAGCATAACAGCTTCCAGTGAGCATAACAGCTTCCAGTGAGCATAGCAGCTTCCAGTGAGCATAACAGCTTCCAGTGAGCATAACAGCTTCCAGTGAGCATAACAGCTTCCAGTGAGCATAACAGCTTCCAGTGAGCATAACTGCTTCCAGTGAGCATAACAGCTTCCAGTGAGCATAAGAGCTTCCAGTGAGCATAACAGCTTCCAGTGAGCATAACAGCTTCCAGTGAGCATAACAGCTTCCAGTGAGCATAACAGCTTCCAGTGAGCATAACAGCTTCCAGTGAGCATAGCAGCTTCCAGTGAGCATAACAGCTTCCAGTGAGCATAACAGCTTCCAGTGAGCATAACAGCTTCCAGTGAGCATAACAGCTTCCAGTGAGCATAGCAGCTTCTAGTGAGCATAACAGCTTCCAGTGAGCATAACAGCTTCCAGTGAGCATAACAGCTTCCAGTGAGCATAACAGCTTCCAGTGAGCATAACAGCTTCCAGTGAGCATAACAGCTTCCAGTGAGCATAACAGCTTCTAGTGAGCATAACAGCTTCCAGTGAGCATAACAGCTTCCAGTGAGCATAACAGCTTCCAGTGAGCATAACAGCTTCCGGTGAGGATAGCAGCTTCCAGTGAGCATAACAGCTTCCAGTGAGCATAACAGCTTCCAGTGAGCATAACAGCTTCCAGTGAGCATAACAGCTTCCAGTGAGCATAACAGCTTCCAGTGAGCATAACAGCTTCCAGTGAGCATAGCAGCTTCCAGTGAGCATAACAGCTTCCAGTGAGCATAACAGCTTCCAGTGAGCATAACAGCTTCCAATGAGCATAACAGCTTCCAGTGAGCATAGCAGCTTCTAGTGAGCATAACAGCTTCCAGTGAGCATAACAGCTTCCAGTGAGCATAACAGCTTCCAGTGAGCATAACAGCTTCCAGTGAGCATAACAGCTTCCAGTGAGCATAACAGCTTCCAGTGAGCATAACAGCTTCTAGTGAGCATAACAGCTTCCAGTGAGCATAACAGCTTCCAGTGAGCATAACAGCTTCCAGTGAGCATAACAGCTTCCGGTGAGCATAGCAGCTTCTAGTGAGCATAACAGCTTCCAGTGAGCATAACAGCTTCCAGTGAGCATAACAGCTTCCAGTGAGCATAACAGCTTCCAGTGAGCATAACAGCTTCCAGTGAGCATAACAGCTTCCAGGGAGCTTCCCACGCCCTGCTGCCCCAGCGCAAGCGCTCAGCCGCTCTGCACCGCTTCAAAGCGTCCCAAGTGCCCGTTCTAGTGGCCACTGACGTTGCCAGTAGAGGGCTGGATATTCCTACCGTGGATTTAGTCCTTAACCACGATATACCCAGGTGAGAAAATGGGCACACTGCTGGTTTATTATCACAGTATCGTGGTGGCCACAGACATCGCCAGCAGAGGGCTGGACATTCCCACTGTTGATAAGGTGATCAACTACGACATCCCCACGTGAGCACTGTGCTGGTCTGAGTTGCCTTGGTCTTTCAATCTCCTCTCCAACATGGTCATTCAATACCCTGTAACACAACCCCAGGGGGTTGGTGTAGCACAACCCGCGGGCTCACTCTGGTCTATGTACACAGGGTGGGGTGAACAGCCCAAGAAGGGAGGGTCTTCATGCGATGCTTCAAGAAACTCCCTACACCCGGTCATTCCCTACCCTGTCCCACCTCCCCCCCACCCCATCTCCAGGTTCACGCGGGACTGTGTGCACAGGGTGGGGCGAACAGCCCGAGCAGGGAGTTCCTTTTTAGGGTCCCTGAAAACACTCTGCACCCCCCACCCTATCGTATCTGCCCATCTCCAGGTTCACGCAGGACTGTGTGCACAGGGTGGGACGAACAGCCCGAGCAGGGAGGGGCGGACTCGGGAGATGCCAAAAGAAGCCCTGTACCCCTCTCACGCTACCCTGTCACCCCACCAACCAACCCACCCCATCTCCAGGTTCACGCGGGACTATGTGCACCGGGTGGGACGAACAGCCCGAGCAGGGAGGGGCGGACGAGCCATCAGCCTGGTGACTCAGGTGGGTGTGACTATAACGAATGGCAAGGGTGCTGTTAGTATTTTCTGGGTGGGAGCGGCGACTTAGATGAGTGTGAATGCTGTTGTGCGCAACAATTGAGCTGCAAGTGGTAGTTGGGCAGCTGCAAGTGGTAGTTGGGCAGCTGCAAGTGGTAGTTGGGCAGCTGCAAGTGTTAGTTGGGCAGCTGCAAGTGGTAGTTGGGCCGACAGCATCCACAAAAGAAGCATTAGGCCGTTTGAACCGTGCCTGCTTTTTTACCACTTCTCGTTTTCGAATCCCTCCTTGCCTCCGTCCGCCCGTCCCTCCCTCTCTCTCATCCTCATGGCAGTACGACGTGCATCTGGTGCACAGCATCGAGAAGCTCATCGGCCTCTCTTGTGTCCCATGCCCCTTCATGCATGCTGCCTCCCTATATCCTCCTTCCCCCCTCCCCCCTCCCCCCTCCTCCCATTCCCATGCCAGTACGACGTGCATCTGGTGCACAGCATTGAGAAGCTCATTGGTCGACAGCTGGCGGAGTGCACTGATGTGACTGAAGGCGATGTGCTTAAATGCATCAGCAAGGTGAGTGAAAGGAGTGTAGCTGCTTTCTCTTATAGGCCTGGGCAAGGGGAGGGAGCCATTACATTGTGTCAATCGTCTCTACTCCCTGCGTGTGCCTGTCTGTTTGTGAGAGAACACGAGGCTGCTTTCTCTTATAGGCCTGGGCAAGGGGAGGGAGCCATTACATTGTGCCTGTCTGCGTGTGCCTGGCTGTTTGTGTGCACCTGCTTGCGTGCCTTTTCTCTTGCTTATGTTGATGTTCCAAACACAAATGCATTCGTTTTTCGTTTTTTTTTTTTTTTTTTTTTTTTTTTTTTTTTTTTTTTTTTTTTTTTTTTTTTTTTTTTTTTTTTTTTTTTTTTTTTTTTTTTTTTTTTATGTCACTTGTTGACCTCTCCCTCCAGCTGTTCAAGTGCCGTACAGCAGTTCTGGTGGTACATGTTTAACCATAATACTCTCGCCTTCTTTTGCAGTGTCAAATTCTCCCCCTCTTTATCTCCTCTCCTTCCCCAGGTGCTCAAGGCACGCAGGGCAGCGCCACTGAAGTTGGCAAGAACTGAAATTGCCACAATAGCAATCGCCCTCCTTTTCCTGCTTTTTTCCCTTCCCTTACTCTCCTTCTCCAGGTGTTCAAGGCGAGGAGAGCAGCACTACTGAAGGTCTCAGAGAGTGGGTTTGAGGAACGGGCGAAGCAGAGGGCAGAGCAGAAGAGGAAGATTCGGGAGGAGCGAAGAGAACGAGAGGGGGGTGAGAAAGGGAAGAAAGGCAAGTGAGGATAGGTGCATGAGGGGAGATGATACTTGCAGAAGGTGGCAGAGAGGCGAGAGTGGAATGGATGAGAGGCGAGAGTGGAATGGATGAGAGGCGAGAGTGGAATGGATGAGAGGCGAGAGTGGAATGGATGAGAGGGGCCAAGCGAGTTGACTTTTGAGTCGACTCAAAAGAGTGGAATGGATGAGAGGGGCCAAGCCAAGCAGACAAGACTTGGATCTGGGAGCAGCGGAGGGGGCGAGAGGGGAGCGAGAAATGCGAGCTAGGGGAGGTGTTGGATTGGATGGCGCCGGCGAGCCGATCACTGCTAAGGCGGGGGGGGGGGGGGGGGGGGGGGTGGGGAGTCGAGGAGGGGAGCAGCAGAGCGCTGAGACGAAGAACAGATTGGAAGAGGGGGGGTAAGGGAAACGTTGAAAACCATCAAAATTGCATAGTCAGTTTGATGTGTGGTTTGAGGTCGTTTGCCTTGCCGGCCTCAATCAGCGAGGTAGCCTGGCAGGGCTGTGATGTGCTGGTTTCCCGTCAAAATACGGTACGGTACCATCAGTTCTTATATATATTGTATGTACTTTTGTCATACATCGATTGACAGTATTCTGAGGAAACTTCATCAAGCCTGGAAGGTCCTCTGCTGCAAATATCACAGGCGTTTTCATACGTGATTCATAACTCAGTTTGTAACACATTTCAAAAGGGTGCTTGGTGTCGCCCTCCCAAGCACATCCAGACAGACACTGCAATCCAGTGCACCAAGATCGCCGCCCAGGCCGACCCAGATCTCCGGTACACAAAAAGACACGCCGAACCGAGCACGACACAGCAGAGCAAAAACCCCGGATGCGAAAATAACCTCAAAGCAGCAGGTCGGTTTAACCACGCTAGAAAGGGATGCGCTAAGACATATAAGGATGTTGAAACAATGCCATAAAACACTTTCGGATCCGCGAGCCAATCCCGAGGGAGCGGGAAGGAGCGCAGAAACGGGACGGAGGAGACGAAAGGAGCGAGGAGGGAGGAGGCGCGAGAGAGGAGGGAAGTGATGCGAGTGTGAAGCCATGTGGGTAGAGGAGAGGGGGGCTCTGCAGGATGCGGGTTAAGGAGAACCCTCCAGAAAAGCTCTTCCCAGAAGGAGGGGAAGACGAATACAAAGAGGATGAGGGGGATGGGGAAACCGGCTTGGGGGAGATAGAAGGCGTCAGCCCAGGAGGCGAAGAGGTACATGAGAGGCGAGATGGCGATGATGGTGAGCAGCGTGAATCGCAGGTCGGAGGGCGTGGGAAGGGTTGTGAGGGCGCGGGATAGGCGGAGGAGGAGGAGGGAGAGGAGGGAGAGGGGAGGGGTTGGGTGGGGAGAGGAGGCAGAGCCGTTGATGGTGCCTGAGGGGAAGGGGAAAGAGAGGAATTGGCAAACGGAATAAGGGGGAGGGGGAAAAGTAAAAGAAGAGAAACAATAGGAGGGATGAAAAGCAGGCTTCCAGCCGGCTTGGGTACAGTAGAAGGCGTGTGCCCTGGAGAGTATTTGAGATGTCTCAAAAACTCACTCACTTCACATGGGCCCAGGAGAGGAGAGGAGGCAAAGAGGTACATGCGAGGGGAGATTGTGATGATGGTGAGGAACGAGGGGAGGAGGAGGAGGAGAAGGGCGGGGGTTGTTGATTTAAGGGCGCGGCGCCTCATGAAAGGCATGTGCCCAACAGGCGAAGAGATACATGTGATGTGACAGCAAGCAAGAGACAGCATTAGTGCATGCATGTGACCATGTGTCTCTCATGCGGCTCATGGTTCCCCTAGTTATTAGTGAGATGTGAGCACGAGGTACGATCAATATCATTCAAAAAGGCCATGTCAATCCAATGTGACGTGGTAACTCAAGGTGACATGTCAGCCCATATGGAAGTTTCTGAAGAAGGCTGCCACAGCAACAGAGGGTCGAGAGGAGCAGCTAAGAGAGAGAAAGAGGTTAAGTGGTTGAGAAAGGGATGGGTAACGGTACTAACCGAAGCTGCTGCTGCCGTTATGAGCGCCATTCGGCTCCGTCCCCTCTAAAAGTGGCCCTGCTTCCGCTTCTGTGCCTTGAGGTAACGAATCCGCCACCTCGCCGGCCGTCTGATCCGCGTCCCCGTTTCTGACCTCTCCCTCCCTGGGCTGGCCGTCAGATCGGTGCTCTTGACGTTGCGGTTGGCCGTCCATTTGACCTGCTAGCCGCTTATGGGTGTGCTGTGACTGGACACGATGGGGAATTCGGGCCAATTCCAAACTGCCAGCTGGCGATGCGGTTCCGGGAAGAAATGTCGGATGACAACGGTTTGGATGGATAACGAACGGTTCAAAATGGCTGACGCTGAACCTGGAAGCGAAGATGTTGGAAGATCCGTCAGAAGAGGAGGATAAATGATTACGCGAGGACGCGCGGACGCTCGTAGTAGACGTATTTCCTGTGCGCGCGCGCGACGAGTCTAGAGTAGACTCAAAATATGTATCCCTTATGCGTGTGTGCGACGGGATAACGGTCGCAAACCTCGCTTGTGCGTGCGACGGGATCGCGGTCGGATATCTACTCGCGGGATAGTAACTCCGCGACGTGCTTTCTGCTTGGAATGTGCCTCTGGCCGGCAATATGTCAGTTGCGGAAGGTTCTCGGAGGTTTCGGGTGGGTTGAGGCGGCAATACGGTCGTCGGGTTACGAAAGAATCTCGTGCATTGCTGCGAAGCGCCGGTATCCGCGAAGCGAGGCGGTCGTACGCGGTGCAAGCGAAAGGCTCGCATTACCTTTGTGGGCCGTGACTAGGAGGCTCACGCGGATGCTAGTACCGAATGGAGTGCGTGGCAGAACTCACAAGAAAAACGTCCATTCCACTCTCCAGTGGGAACGGACGCTTCTGGGGCAGCTCCAGGATGGACTGGCTGGGATCATACGCGATAGAATCAGGGTGATGGATAAAAGAAACAATCAGAAAAGTTCAGGTTTGGTACGTATGTCAGTCAATTAGGGCGGATGGGTCATGCCTACGCTTTAAGTTCACTGAACCAAGAGTGAACGAAGTCTAACAGAATCCACCCCTTAGACGAAATCCATCCCTCAGCTCATTTCCCTGCCACGTGGCCTCGTCTTTCCCTTGATTCCTCCGCCTCTTGCGCGTTTCTCCATGCATACGAGCCGGTTCCCCCAACCTCGCGCAGCCCTCCTCGCAACCATGCCTCTTCGCTGCTTCCGAGCATCCCTGCTCGCAATAGTAGGTCACGCGCAGTTTGTTTCGGTGGAGCCGGGATGGAGAGTGGCTGTTAGCGCGAGGGGGGAAGGAAAGGAGAGCGACGAAGGCGGTGTGGGGAAAGAGGGAGGGGGCGAGCGAGAGTGGGGGGAGCACGCCGTAGGCTCCATCAGAAGCCGCGGCTGGAAAACATCTTCCGCCTTTCCGCGGAATCGCTGCGCCAGTTCGGGCCCGCACACGAGCGTGCGCTTTGCGCGCACAGAGAGCTTTGCGCGCTAGCAGCAGCATGTTTCCGGAGGTGTAAATTCGGACTCGCCAGTCTGCTCAGTCAGCCGCAGCCGGGCGTTTACACCTCCATAGCACAACAATCGGAACGACAACGGCCTAAGAAAATCGTTCCTGAAGCCCTTCAGTTATGCACTGTTTCTCTCGAATCTGCCCTTACCGAAATTCTTCCGAAGCGCTGCAATTTCCTTCGTAACTTTCTCGTCTGAGCCGGGGCGATGGTGGCGAGGGTGGGGCTGCTGGCAAGGCTGGTTGTGACGGCGGTTGCGCTGCTTGCAGCTGCCACTGCGGCTTCCGCGTATGGGAGTCGGTACAGGGACGACTACAGTGACTACCAAGTGCGTGTAACTAGCATTTAAGTTTCCAGATGTCGTTTTCTCGTCGCTTCGTTCCTGTTTCTCCTACTAACTGCCTGCCAGCCGGTTCATTTCCATCGGTTCCTGCCTTGTAACAAGCATCCGGCGTTGATGCGAATGAGGACCTAGGGGTCCCTCCTGCTTTTTTTCGTTGTTCTCCTTCCTTCAGAGGTATGGACGAGCGTGGAGCAACCAAGCGAAGGCGGAAGAGGCCAGAGTAACACAGCAGCAGGTAACGGCAAGTCCAGGGGGCAAGGCCTCCGATCCGAGCAGCACAGCAGATGCCGTTTAGGGTTTGGAGTTCGTTGGCTTAATCAGTCCCTCGCTCTGGATTCTCTGTGTGCATTCATTGTTTTTTGTTTGTTTTTTTTTTTTATGACTCTTTATCCAGACCACCACATGTTTAGGACATGAGGCAGCTGCTACAGACAAGGGGGAGGCAACCGCTCAGTCCAAATTGCCGTTCAACATTTCATCATATATCTCTCACCTGCCGGCTGCTCTTAGTGAGCTCCTGCCGTCAGCCGTCAACACTTACATCGTGGTGAGTTCATTTGTAGTGTATTCTTTTTGAAACCAAGGCATGATGTGTCAAAATCCAGTGTCCACTTTTTCTCTCCAGATTTGTTGTACGATTATATTTTGAGCTTACAGATTCAAGTCAATCCGTGTCTTCTTCTTTCACACTTATCTCTTCTAATTCATCCATCCCATCTCCCCATGTTGTCCCCTATGCAACGCAACCCCTTGCTCTTCCCTTCCCTCCTAACCTCTTCAGCTCATCCACATGTTATGGCATGGAGCGCTCCAGTTCTTGTCCTCTGATCCTCTTGACCCTCTTCCGTCTATGTCCCCATTCATCACCTCTGCCTTTTCCTCCACCCACCCTTCACCTCCTTCGCTACCCTTTCCCCCCCTTCCCCTCATAACCCATCAGCTCATTCACGTGTATCTCGCATGGAGCACTCTGGTCCTTGTCCTCTTGTTTCTCTTTCTCCTATCCGCTCATTCCTCACCTCTGCCTGTTCCTGCACTCTTCACCTCTATCTCCACCCCATATCCTTGCAGCTCATTCACGTGTATCTGGCATGGAGCACACTAGTTCTTGTCCTCTGGTCACTGGGCGTGTCCCAGGCGCGGATCATGCACTGCCTGCACCAGCAGGTCTTGGCAACCAGAACCGCCCTTCTCAAGCTGAAGAAACATACCCTTGATTTCACTTTAAGCTAGATGGTCAATCCCCACTCGTCCCTCTTCGCTCCTTCACACCACTCCTCTCTCGTCCTTTTTATACGGACAACCTGTCAGCTTATCCACATGCCATGTATCTCGCATGTAACACCTTGGTTCTTATTCTTTTGTCGTTGTTTGGGTTTCAGGCAAACATCATGCGCTGGCTGCATCGCCATCTATTGGCAACCAGGACCACCTCGCTCAAGCTAAAGCAGAACGCCCTTGCATTCTTGGTATTACCAAATATACACGGTTTTTAATTAGTTTCTGAAAATGTGAAATACGATGGGCGGTTTTTGCCATTTCTTCATTTTTAGCTTATTACAGCTCATGGTGTGTCACAGGCCAGTCAGTGCACCTCCATTTGCCAAGCTACCAGGTACTTCATTAGCACTATCGGTCGCAATTAAGTGTTTTTTCTTTGTCTTTGGCACACATCAATATTTTGAATTGTTGAATTGCTTGCCATTATTTTTGGAATCTATACTTGGCTGATCATGCTTCTTGCTGCTGCCAAACTTTCTTTTGCTGCATCCCCTTCAGCTTCTTGAAACTTAATATCTGAGTATGCTTTCCTGGCAGGGAAATGTTTCCTGCTAAACCCGTCTCGAGAGGCTCAACGCCAGAAAACGCAGAGCTCCATGGATTGTCCTGCAGGATTGTCAATCTGACGGCTGAGATGAACTCAAAGATGAACAGCATGATGCTGCTGCTGCGGGCAGTAAAGTGGGAAGTTGAGGCCGGTAGTAGGGTAAAGCAGGAGCAGAGAGAGTCAAACGAGGGTGCCGAGCTCAAGGGTGGACTAGATGAGTTGGTTACACCAGGCATGGGGGAGACGGGGGTACAGGCTCCAGGCATGAGGGAGAGGGGGGTACAGGCAGAGGTGCGGGATGAAGGGAGGCATCGGGATGAGTTGTCTGAGTCGGGAAGGCGTTTTCTGGAAGAGGTGGTGGAGGAGTATAGTCGGGAGATGGAACAGATGGGGAAGCGGAAGAAGATGGGGGAAAGGGAGGAGACGGAGGAGGTGGAGAGTACGAAGGGTGACGTGGAGAGGTTGAGGAATGTGGTGGCAGAAAGGGCGGAAGTAGAGGAGGAAAGGGAAATTTCCATCAATAGCCTGAGGAAGGAGGTGGAAGGTCTCAAGTGCGACAGCAGATATGGAATGAAGTGCCTGGACGAGCTGAGGGCTGAGATGAAGGCAGAAATGGCTGTGCTGGTGGCGCAGAGGGAGAGGATATTTTTTGGCAAGTTGGATGAGTTGAGGGTTGAGATGGAAGAGGGAAGGGCGGAGGAGGTAGGGAGGATGAGGGAGTTGAGAGAGGTGGAAAATGAGAAGGCAGAGGTGGCAGAGAGGTTGAGTGAGATGCAGCATCGGGTGGAGGAGGGGAGGATGGAGGCAAGCACCCGTGCGGCCAGTGCATTGGAGGACCGGGAGAGGGTGGATGGATTGAGCGTTCGGCTGGATGGATGGAGCGTTCGGCTGGAGAACTTCCGGGAAGTTACCATGAGGGTTGAGGGGGAAATCCGAGCTCTGTGGGAGGTGAGCATTCGATTTGGCACTTTTCGCAGTAAATACTTTGTGCAACATTTTCGCCAGTGTCCCTTTTCCATGAACCCATCCCCAATTTTACCACTCAGAAATGCATCATCTCCTGTTTCAACAATCACAGTTGTTACCAGTCAACATCAGTGGTGTCATGTGCATGTGATTCGTGCCATCGGCAATCTTTTCCCTCTCCGCACCTGCAGTTTGTCTCAAGTCCTCCAGGATGGACCGTCTCATTCTGCCTTGTGTTTTCCTCTCTTCAGGCATTTCACAGTGTTGGGCTGTGAGGGAAGCGTTGTAAATACAAGTATCAGCATCAATCCTCATCATCAATCTGCGTCATGTGGCTTGAACCTGCGCAACAGTCATGTCTTGGATTGGAGTCAGTGGCATCTGACTGGGATTTTGTCCTGAGATTTTATTTTTTGATACATGACAATGTTCTTAGAGCGTGTTCCTACGGGGCCCCTATCAGACCACCTCTAGTCAGACTCGCCCCAATCACGTATTTCTCAGTGTAAGGCGAATTCGTATTGGGCACTTTTGTGGTCTTGCAACGTGCGTGAAAATATATAGCATGGGTGATGTGCCACGTGGATCGCGAACAGCTTTTTTGTACTGCCCGAACATCGGGGCAAGGGAGTTCAGTTTGAGAAGAACCGCCATGAACCGAATTACATTCTGGCATTCCATCGAATCGTGAACAAATTGCTAGTGACACTGTACTTTTTCGGCCAGCTGAAAAAAAAACTGTAGCCCCACTCTCGACAAAATTGACCTGTTCAGCGCAGGTCCTCGGTGTGGCTTGCTGATGTGGCACGATTGAGAGGTTTCGCGCGCACCTCCACATTTCGCACAACACAAGTCTGAAATTCGAGTTCTATATCGAAATCCTGAGTTTGACCAAAACTGATATGAGGTAGGCCTGACATAGCCCGTAGGAACATGCTATTAGAGAGGACTTTGCCATTGGAAAGCTTACCCTGGACTACATACCGGTACCGTAAGTGTAAAGATGGGGGTCCTATTACCTTTAACACCTATCGGTGATAGAAGACCTATACTGATGGGCTGTATATGCTGAGGGTGACGGTATGTACCGTATGATGCAGAACTCTGTGCAAGCTACTTTTAGGGAGTGAAGTGAAGGTATGTATGATGTGTACAGGTACCATATCACAGAACTGTTCAAGCTAGCGTATACTGAATGAAGGAGAAATGACACAGCTTCAAACCATATTACGGCAATATGACAGCCTCTAGATCCTACCTCGCGCTTTACCTTGAAACTTGGCTCGCAACGGCTTTTCAGGGTCACAATTCCCTGACTCAAAAGCGGCCATGGGTCTATTAGCATAATACACAGCTGTGCTCGAGTAACCAGACACGGAAATAACGTACGCATCGCACGAGGCCAACAGCAGCCACTCTGTTACCAGCTCTTGGAACAAACGCTCCTGCTCGCGCTTTGTATCTCCCTTCTCTCCCTCCACTTGCCCGTCAACCTCCCCTGGGCTTGGAGTGGAAGAGCCATTACCAATGCTGCCAACAGAGCTGGAGCTCAGACTATTCGCATGCCGAGGTATGAAGTCGGTAGTGATAACCTGGCAGGGTCAGCGGAAGAAGAGAGCGAGGAAGAAAGAAGGTGGAAAGAAGAGGAGAATAGCAGGTTTTCAGGGCAGCGTGATACATCAATAACCACGCGCGTCATTCCCAGAAAAGAGCCTTGGAAATGGCCGCCAAGAGCGTCATTCTTAGAAGAGAGCCTTGGCAAGGGCAGCCGAGAGCTGGCTCTCCCACCTCCCTTCTCCCCCCTGGTCCCTCTGTCCTCCCTCCACTGCACCTTCCTTCCCACCAGTGATACACCCCCACCCCCCCCCCCCCCCCCCACCCCACCCCCCCCCACCCCTCCACACACACACACCCCTCTCACACACCTTGTAGGGAAACCTAGATTTGAGGGCAGCCTTGAGCTGCGCTGAGTTGGTGATGAGCATCCATCGCACCGCAACGGACGACGGGAACCAGTACGATTCCACACGCTGGAGGCACGGGGAAACAGGGCGAGCAAGTGGCACGGGGAAACAGGGCGAGCAGCAAGTGTCTAGGAAGGTTCGTAAGTGGACGCGAGGAGAAATGAGGGATGGCGAAGGTAGTCAGGAGGACGGAACCATATCCGCTTGCGCACCCTTGGGGTTGGAAAATGAGAGGTCCAGGGAATAACGTGGTGAGATAAGATACACGAAACCTTTCCCTGCCCAATGTTCCCACTCCCAACTTCCCCATCCCCCCTCCTCTCCACTCACCTGCGCGCACACAATCCATTTCCGGGCGCCAGCAATGAGCACGTCCACCTGCTTCGCACTGAGCTCCTTGGGCGCCCCCCTGTCGCCCGCCCACACCACCCGGTCGCGCACGCGGATGTGGATCCCCACTGTTGCCACCCGGGGCCTCCCCGCGCCTGCCTTCCCCGCCCACGACCTCCTCCGCAGGCGCCGCTCTATGCTGTGGAACAGCGCTTGCACCTCTGGCTTGGGACTGGAGGAGGGTTTGCAGGGGAGGAGAGAGAAAGCGGGGAGCGGGGAGGATGGAGGGGGAAGAGGGAGAGGGTGAAGGGTGAACGCGCCGAGGGAGAGAGTGAGAACAGAATGCAAAAAAGAGACGATAGACAGGTAGGAGAGGAGGGGATGGAAAGTGGAACAACTGTCCGAGAAGGGAATGTGTGTGATGAGTCGATTTTTGAGTCGACTCAAAAGCCAACTGTCCAAGAAGGGAACGGACTCCAATAATTCCCTTCACACACCACTCTCCTCTCTCTCTTGCCCCTTCCCTTCCTTCCACCCCTTTACCGCATGAGGAACCGCAGAGAGCATCCGAGCGTAATGAGTCTGTTTTCGAGTCGACTCAAAACTTCCCCCTTCCTTTCTTTCCCCCTTCCTTACCGCATGAGGAACCGCAACGAGCATCCGAGCGCGTATGGCAGCCGCATACCCATCGCCTTAAACCTCTCCGCCCACTCCCCCTTCGCCCTCGTCTGCAGCCACGTCAGCACGCCGCGGTTGCTCGTCATGCGAACGTTCACCGCGCCTTCCAGCTCCTTAAAAAATGGCTCGATCCGCACGAACTTATCCCGCAGCCACACCAGCACCACCTCCCCGTCGCGCGCGCGCTCCGGGACCACCCTTCCCCAGCCATAGTCCACCAACGTGAGGTTCCGCGCAGGTTCCAAAGGCACGAACGGGCCGGGCTCCCAGTTGATCATGCTGGGTTCGAAAGCTTTGGGAAGGCAGTGGTTTCGGACTATAAGCGCGCGATTGTCGAGTATAGCCACGACTAATGCGGTTACCAGCCCCGCGAGAACGTCCGCGAAGCCGCCACAGCCGTCCAACCACTCGAATGTGAGGAAACGAACGGGCGGATCCAGCCGTCCATCTGTCATCAGCTCAGCAGGCTGCTGGTCTATCCCATACGGCTTCAAAACAGGTGTCCCGAACGACACTTCCTCTTCGTTCTCCCTTGATTTCTCCGCCTGTTGCTGTGTCAAGTACGCTTTTAAGGCGCGCGCGCGTATTCGGCTGTGCAATGCGGCGTAGTCACTAGCCCAAGTCCCGCATAACCCGTGCGCTTCGGAGAAATTGAAGTCCAAAGAGCGCGGCATGCGAGTCTGTTTTTCGAGATCAGAGACAAAAAACAGATGTAGCTGAGAATTGTTAAAAAACAAATAGCGCAGCGTGCGAGTCTGTCGCAACTGACGCTCCTATCATCGGCAGATGAATGCGGGCATGAAGGAGAAAAACGCGAACGACGGAACAACACGAAGCAAATTAGCAAGGAAGCGTTCAACGGCAACGCGTGGGTGAGAGTGTGAGGGCGGAAGGAGAAAGAGGGCGGAAAGGGGGAGGGAAGAGGGGAAGGAGTGAGTAAGGGAAGGAGGTGGAGAAAGGGGGATGGATGCAGAGTACGTTTCGCAGACCTGAGGGAAAGGAGGTCGGCGACGTTCAGACCTGATGTTGCAGAGTATGTTTAGCAGTTTCCTGGTTCGGTGCTTATGGGAATAGTCGGGGCGCTTCAAAGATTCTTGATTCTTTACCTTGATGCGCTGGGATGTGGTCAACGAGGCAAACGCGAGAACGAAGTGCAGAACAACGAGCAGCCGCACAGTCGACCCGGGAAACGCCATTATCCAGAGTGTATCTGGTTGTCCAAAGTGTGTGCTAGATGTCGCTGAGTCAGATGTCGCGCTGCGTTAGATGTCGCG
Organism: Closterium sp. NIES-65; assembly: GCA_948144175.1. Classification (NCBI taxonomy): domain Eukaryota; kingdom Viridiplantae; phylum Streptophyta; class Zygnematophyceae; order Desmidiales; family Closteriaceae; genus Closterium; species Closterium sp. NIES-65. The sequence continues at coordinate 1,563,413 of CANXME010002485.1, read as the reverse complement.
GAGAGAGAAATATTGAACACGGAAGGCTGGCGAAAAAAATGCTCTGGGACTCCAGGATGAGAAGGGGATTTCGACATCGAGAAGAGTCAACGTTGGATTACTTTCAGGCTCCGTCGAGTTGGGCTGACGTAGCAGAGATGCGATGCGAGGTGCTCACTCGCTCTTCACTGACATGTGATAAGACGGATGATAAATAATGCCGCCTTTTCCCAGCCTCGACATCCAAAACGTTTCCCTCCTGCACACTTCTGGGCATGGATCCTGTGCAGACAAAGTTTCTGACAAAACCTGCGTCGCGTCGCGGGAAATTTGTTGCCTCCACACACGACTGTGTCCAACAAATGATACTCGGTTCGATGAGATTGTTTGCGTTCCAGAGCGTTCACAAAAGCTTTGCCGTCCTTCACTCGCGATTTGGGTGGGTAACCTTCTGACACAACCAGAGCGTCTCGGAGAGTCCACCCAGAACGAGGCGTACAGTCGGTGCCCATTTCAAGAACACCAGGTAGGCAGGCGGCATGTGCAAAAGTGTTCAAAGCACTTCGCCAATATCGCCCTTGTCGCCACGGGCAAAAATGTGACAGTAATATGAAATTACAACGTGAATCAAGTCAAGGGCTTCGTAACCAGGCTAAGTTCTCTGATGACGGGCAACCGTTGTTGTTTATGAACTGTAGATGTTTTTTCTTCCTCAACTTGGTGACTGTACCCCAAAATCGGCACAATGGTCAATTTAGTCACTCACGGGCAAAACGTTCGCGTGTGACTAAATTTCTAACTAAGAAGAGCAAATGTTCTGTAATAGGCTGAGCATCGACTGTACTCGTCTTCAACATCAGTCACATACACATCCCATTACTGGAAACGGAAGTTTTGCATTTCGCATCAGACTTTTACTCTGAAATTTCAGATTTTTTTTTACCAAGTCTGATTGATTAGACAGAATATGTGTACTAAGTCTGATGAATCAGACAACCCAAAAACGAATCTGAGGGCCTGGTCACACACACCCATTCATGCCAAAACAGTCTTGACAAATTGAAACTGTACGCCACGTATTTTTAGAGTAATGCCTCCGCATGGGTGTGCACCGCACTCCTTTATTTGTTGTGTGATCTTTTTTTGTTAGTTACCATATGTGAAATGATAAACGACTATATGGTTTGAGAAATGCCGATGCTTTGCTTTAATGACACGTGATCAAGTATGCCCAATAAATGACATTTGCAATTCCTCATGGTTCCTCATTTGTCAGAAAAACTCGAAACGGGCCACTATATGACCCACTCGGACGAAATATTGCTGATAAGGCTTGTTGGGAATATAAACGCATGACTTAGTACGTTTCTGTAGTATCGAACCTCACCCGATACTGAAGCACAACAAAAGGAGTATGAAGTCGAAAAGGCGCGTACCACATCAAACCGCAACTGGAAGTTGCGAGCCGTAACCGCCTGGAGGTTACGCAACAGCAGGCGACGCTTCAGTGAACAGTAACCGCCTCGATAGTCGAAGCGTTAGGCGTCTCGATAAACATAACCGCTTCCTGTAATCTATCTTTTCTATATATTCCTGTATGCTCTTTGCTTTAATCAATTACTTGTTCTCACATACCAGCACAAGTACATTCACTCAATTCTTCCGCTGTGCTACTCTAGCACCTACTAGCCTATTCTCTGCAAAGATCCTAAGGCTGAAATTCTCAGCCCAACATGGTATGAGAGCAGTCAGAGAACAAAGGCTCTCGTCACTAAGCCTCTTCCAGGCTACCGATCTGCAAGCAACCAAGAAGTTCAATCTTCATTCAAGAAAAGCAAGACATGGCAAGTGGCAAAGAAAGAAGATCATCTACGGGATCTACTCTACCCCCGGTCTCCAAGTTGCAGACCGAAGGAGGAACAACGCCCGGATTAACGCCGGAAGCGACGGAACGTTCTACTCAAGCGCCAGTAGCGCCGCCAACAATCTTCAACCCAAGCTTAATGGAGGAGTTCTTCAACTTCATGTCGCAGCAGCAGTCCTCACAACCTGCAAATAGCAACAGCGTAAACAACGAAGCGGCACCAATGAGTATTGACAACTCATCGTTCGGACGACATAATCAACAAACACCAAATTCGGTCTCACCTGGTTCCTTCACGTTCATGCCACCTCGCCGTCCAGCGACCCCTCTTCCCGCCATCAAACGAGACACCGAAGAAGTCCTGCAAGTACAAGCACAGTTCAACAACATCCTGCGACTGCACACATCCACACCATTCAACGGGAAGGACTTCTACTCTGGGAGCTTCGAGTTTGAACTCCTGATGGAAGGCGCGAATCTTCTTGGATTCTTCAACGGTACCTGGCCATATCCACACAACGGCGAAGACAAAGACAAAGAAAATTATACGTATCACTCCCTGATGGCTTACACCGTTCTTCTCTGAAACTTGTCGCCGAACGAACAACAAAGCATCCGCGCCTACCGGAACTACGCAAACTCCGCGGAACTCGCCTATCAACATCTGCGAAGCATTCATCAAGCATCCGACAGCGTTACACAAAGCCGACTCATGGCACAACTGACAACAGTTCAAATGCAACCTGGAGAAAAGGCCATGCCTTACATCAGTCGCTGTCAAGGACTACGCGACAGACTTATTCGCTGCGGAGGAAACTTATCTGAAGAAGCTTTCGTAACCGTCGTTCTTGCCGGCCTTGGACCTCAATGACGCACCACCCGTTCACTTCTTCGCGCTCACGGTCGACTCTCCGAAATGCATCTCTGCGCCGAACTTCACGCCGAGCAGCAGGAAATGGACCTGTTCGAAGAACGCAACAACAAAAGGCATCATCGACCAGTTGTTCTTTACACCAATCGACGACAGCCACGTTACCAAAACCGAGGACACGTACCTCCTTATTGTCATCTGTGTCGGACTTCAGGACACACACACTTCAACTGCCCTCAGCAACAACGACAACCAGCACCATTCTCTCGTCCTCTGCGACCCGCGCCTCCCCACATCGCGTCAACTCAACAACGACCCGCTACCGCCTCAACGACTACTTCAACGCGACCGTCAACTTCCACTTCGGGACCTGCACAGACATCAAGAATCGTCGCCATGACACGAACAACAGAGTCAAACATCGACTCGTCTATTACCGGCTCACCACCGACTTACAGTCCTGATGAGCAACCGTCACAACCACCGTCGTCCCTTAATGTGAATCCAACGTACGCCGCCATCGCGAACAGTGCACCCACCGGACCAGACACATGGTTCCTCGACAGCTGTTGCGGTCATCACATGTGCTCTTCATCACGATTTCTTCAGCGCGAACGACGTCTTCCGCGAGACGTCATCATCACCGTCGCCAACAACGAAAACCTGCGCACCAACAAACAAGGAGTCGTGGAGCTTCAGTCAAACGAAACAAACGTTATCCTTCAACTAAACAAAGTACTCGTTGTCGACAACCTCGGCTTCAACTTACTGAGCGTCAGCCAACTCATGTCGAAAGGCGTTCACCTGGAGTGCGACTCCGACGCCCTGGAAATCTGTCTTTACCACAGAAAAGGGGGGGTCTTCATCGGCCGCGCAATCCAACAAGATGACGTGTTCGTCCTCGATTTCGTCCCTGACAAAGGCACCGCAGACAGCGACGGCACAGTCGCTCTTGCACCTTGGACGCATCCGCCAGACCTCGACCCGAACTTCAGTCCTGAAGGCTTCTGGTACTCTCGTACCATTCCCGAAGCTGAACGCACCAACGCGCTTGCCGTCCTGCAAACACAAGCAACAACACCTGAGTCAGCACCCGTCATCAAAACAACAACTGAACCCGTCACAGCACCAACAACCACCGAACCTGCAGTTGAAGAACCAACCGTCGTCGCGGAACAACCTTCCGAAACTCCACAGCCTGGTCCCTTCGTCGCACCACCACCTCTCATCATCGACACGCCACCGACAGCTGCCCAACAGTTAACGCCAGCACCACGCGCCGTTCATCGAAGTGCAGCAACACATGCCGCCTTTTTCGCTAACGCAGACTTCTATCAACGCTCCGTCGGTCACAGCGCCTCCGAAGACATCTGGCATCAACGTCTTGGACATCCTGGAAATAAAACACTTTACAACACAATACGAGCCGAAGTGTTAGACAAGAACGCCCTACTTCTTCCCAACGGACGTGAACTCGAACGACCACGCGGCACTTGCTTCATCTGCCCGGAAGCAGATCTGCCTCACCAACCATTCCCGTCACATCACAACCCGAGCGCCCCCGTTTATCAACCACTCGAGAAAGTCTACAGCGACATCCTCTACATACCTCGAACTGAAGGACGTGAAGATCTGAACTACGTCATCACCTTCATCGACGCCGCAACGCGATATGTCTGGCACGTCAACTTACCGTCACGAGACATGGCTCTAGAAGCCTTCACAGCCTGGCTACCTGTCGCTGAAAGAGAGTCGGGAGCGAAACTGAAGAGTTTTCAGTCAGATGGCGCAAAGGAGTACCAGTCAAACCACTTCACGCAGTTCTTGGCAGAAAGAGGCATCAAACGCCTCATCTCTCTTCCTTACGCTCACCAACAGCAGGGTGTGGCAGAAAGGATGAACAAGACCCTGCAGACAACCATGCGAAAGCTGCTACGTGGAACACGACTGCCCAACTCAGAATGGCCAGCAGCGATGGACCACGCTGTCCTCCTGCACAACTTTCTGTCCTCGTCTTCACTGCCCAACAACGCATCTCCGCACATGTTGTGGACTGGGAAGCTGGGCAACACAAAAATGTTAAGAGTTTTTGGGTGTATGGTACAGTACCGCCCACACACTGCACGCGCAGGGAGATTTTCGCAACGTGCACAGTGGGGTCTACACCTCGGGCTGGCAAAACATTATGAAGCCTGGCGCATCTTCGACGTTCACACAAAGGAAATAGTAGCAGCACGTGACGTTATCTTCTACGAGCGACTCACCCTCAACCATTACCTGGACAACATCGCACGCCACGTCGACCCCACCGGCGGATTTTCTGGTTCTCGAGCCTTCGCTTCACCCTCCGACGCTGCTGACTGGGAAGAAGAAAACGTCGACGGTGCCTCCGAAGCTGCTGAACCCCTTCCCTACTGCTCCGTCCCAATCCCCATGGACGAGGAAAATCCTCGCGACAGCAACAATGTCGACGTCTACTACCATTTCACCGACACTGGTTACGTAACACCCCAACCCGTCAACACCGACATCTCTGAACGATACGGCCCCGGATTCGCACCTGATCCTGAAGCGGGAGACGAAGCAGTCTATCCCGAGGATCCCTTGCTGAACCGTCACACCCCCAGCGGACTCCAAGTCCTGGGACTCGTCGCTACAGTGCACGGGCCTTCGTCGCCACCTGAAGAGCCTCGCTCTGTCAAGCAGGCTCTGGGGGGGGAACACAAAGAAAAATGGCGCGAAGCCATGGAAAAGGAGTTAAAAGCGCTTTCAGACCGCAACACCTGGAAGATCGTCCCTGCATCACTCGCACAAGACAGACCCATTCTCTCCGGAAAATGGGTATTCCGGATCAAAACCAACTCCGACGGAACCATCGAACGATTTAAAGCTCGATGGGTCGTCCGCGGATTCGACCAAGAGTATGGTCGCGACTTCACTGAAAATTTTGCACCAGTCAGTCGACATACTTCCCTACGTATACTCCTCGCCATCGCCGCCTCACGTCGCCGCCCACTCCGACAAATCGACGTCGCCAACGCTTTTCTGTACGCCCCAGTCGACGTCGAAATCTTCGTTGAACAGCCCCACGGGTTCGTCGACGACTCTTCCCTCGTCTGCCAACTACTTAAATCACTATACGGAATTAAGCAGACACCGCGACTCTGGCAGCAGTACCTGCACGCACGACTTAAACGCATCGGATTCAACCAACTGCCCCATGACCAGGGCATGTATCGCCTCACTCACGACAACGACTACGTCTTGCTAATCGTCTACGTCGACGACTTACGTTACATCGGATCAACTACCACTATCCTCACTTGGTTCGAAAAGGAGCTTCAGACGGATCTCTCCCTCACAGTCTCACCCAACGTCACGCAGTACCTAGGGCTCAACATTCTCGACGAAGACAACGCCATTCATCTCAGCGCCTCAAAATACGCAAGCACTATCGCCGAACGCTTCTGCTTCACACCGACGCACGTCGCAACACCCTACAGTCACCTATCGCCTGACCCAACTGAAGAAACCAACCTACTGCCGTCTGCCGGAATCCAGGATTATCAACAGAAACTGGGCTGCCTACTCTTTGCCGCCGTTACGTGCCGACCGGACTTATCCTACAGCGCCAGTCAACTAGCGACCTACCTCAAGCGCCCAGAACAACGTCACCTCAAGGAACTCAACCGTGCCCTTCTCTACTTCAAATCGACGCCAACAGTTGGCTTAACGTATCACAAGAGCACGACGACCGACCTAAAACTACTCGGCTACGTCGACGCTGATCACGCTGCTGATCGTGTCGATCCTCGCTCTCGCACCGGCTACATCTACCGTCTCGAGCCCGTCGGAACTATCTCCTGGCAATCAAGTAAGCAGGAACTCGTCGCACTATCATCTGCTGAAGCAAAGTATATTGCTCTCTGCACCGCTACCAAGGAAGGTCTATACCTGCGCGAACTGCTGGAAGAAGCGAAAATTGCGAAAGTACCCAGCTTCTCGCTTTTCTACGACAACCAGTCCGCGATACGAATCGCGAACAAGAATGGCTTCGCCAACAGAACCAAGCATATCGCACTGCGATACTTCTTCGTGAAAGACGAAATTGAGAAGGGAAAACTCCAGCTGGACTACTGCCCGACCACCGAGATGGCAGCAGATTATCTCACCAAGAAGCTACCAAAGGGGAAATTCGAGTACTGCATGCTGCTCACCGGATTGGGCCACGTCACCGAAGCTGACCACGTCGACACTCCAGAAACGAAGGGCGGTGTTGGGAATATAAACGCATGACTTAGTACGTTTATGTAGTATCGAACCTCACCCGATACTGAAGCATAACAAAAGGAGTATGAAGTCGAAAAGGCGCGTACCACATCAAACCGCAACTGGAAGTTGCGAGCCATAACCGCCTGGAGGTTACGCAACAGCAGGCGACGCTTCAGTGAACAGTAACTGTGAAAGAGTGAACGCGAAATGAATGAACTATGAATGAAGTGGGTACAAGTACTAACCCTAATTGGGTTGTACCCCCTATGGGATACCCCACTATAGCCTACACAAAAGCATAAGCTATAATGTTCTGACACACCCCCATAGGCAAAGTGGGGGAGAACAAGGGGTCACAAGACCAGTCAAGCAAAGCAAAGCAAAGCAAGCTCAGGGTGGATCACAACGTCACCACACAGTCTGAGCACAAGGTCAAGGCCACAAGGCCAGTTCACATGCAGGAGGAGACACATATATATATATAATTCTAAACAAGCAAGAGCAGGTATATGTATATGCAAGAGTACAAGTAAGGTCAAGAGGTGAGCAAGTGAGGCAAGACTGGGACAAGTCCCAGCTGAGTGCAGAAACGCTGATGATCACAAGGCGGAAGTGCCTTGGTGAAAACATCAGCAGTGTTGGCCTCAGAGGCCACGTACGCAAGGCGCAACTGGCCACGCTGCTGCAGCTCACGAGCAAGAAAGTAGCGGAGAGCAATGTGCTTCGTTCTGTGCTCCAGGCGCTGCTCTCGACACAAGGCCAGCATGGCCTTGTTGTCTACATACAGCACTGGAGGAGAACGAGGCGGCTCTCCAAGGTCAGTCAGCAGGTAGGTGAGCCAGCGAAGCTCCTAAGCAGCCATGGCCCCGGCGTAGATCTCAGCCTCACAAGTGGAGCCGAGAACAGAAGACGAGCGAGTAGCCCGCCAGGAAACAGAGCCGGAACCAAGACTGAAGGTGTAACCTTGCGACGACCGCTGAGTAGCCTGGTCGTCAGCCCAAGAAGTGTCCGCGTGCCCGGTGAGGACCACTGGACTCCGCCCTCCCAGCACTAGCCCCATGCCCGACGTACTGCACAAGTAGCGCAACACCCTCTTCGCTGCAGCCATGTGCTCTGGTCGGTGTCTCCCAGGAGCAACATAGCGTGCCAAGATGCTAAGAGGGTATGCAAGGTCAGGTCGTGTGCAGGTCATCAGGTACATGAGGCAGCCAACAAGCTCTGGGTACGGGCCACTCGACTCTACGGACTCATCCGATGGCAGAGCTGAGAACGAGTGGCGAGTAGACAGAGGAGTGGCCTGAGGCGAGGAGTACGTGAAGCCGAAGCGCTGAAGGACCTGCTGCACCATGTGTGACAGAGTCAAGGTAATGGTGCAGCGTGCTCTGTCCCGAGTGATATGCAAGCCAAGGTAGCTGCGCAGTTCACCGAGGTCTGTGCACGTGTGTCTCTTCTGCAGCTCCGACTTCACGTAGGCGAGTCCAGCAGTGTCAGCAGTGGCAAAGACCAAGTCGTCGACGTACACGAGGATGTAGAACGGTGGCAGAGAAGTGTCGGTGCGCAGAAACAACGAAGGGTCAGCAGTAGAGGGAGCAAACTCAAGAGCCGCAAGCGTAGTCCTCAATGTGTTGTGCCACTCACGCGGTGCCTGGTGGAGACCGTAGACTGGCCGTCGGAGGCTCCACTGGGTGCCAGGAGGGAAAGTCCCAGTGAAGCCAGGTGGACGGCGCAGCCAGATCTCCTCGTGCAGGCTACCCTGCAAGAAAGCAGTGCTGAAGTGAAGAGAGTGAAGCTCGTAGTCGCGCTGAGCGGCTATGTGCAGCAGCACCCGAAGAGTGGTCATCTTCGGGGTGGGAGAGAAGGTCTGAAAGTAGTCAACTCCCTGCCGCTGACTAAAGCCACGAGCCACGTACCGCGCCTTGAAGACAGGTGGAGAGCCCGGCGACCGCTTCACCCTGAAGATCCACATCCCACTGACGATGTTCGCCACACGAGGGGGAACCGCGTCAACGTAGGTGCCTGTGGACTTCTAGGAAGCCATCTCTGCATCCATAGCTGCCTGCCACTGAGAGGAGTAGGGACCCTCTACGGCCTCCGCGTAAGAGCGCGGAGTCGGGATGTCAAGTGCACCCGGGTCTCCCTCAGGGGCAAGCAGTACAGACGCGAGATGAGGTGAAGCAGCAGCCAGACACTGAAACTCCTCCAACCTGTCCTCAAGGACGTCTGTGCCAAGAGCACACTCACCCCCGACGGACGGAGGACAGAGAGACGCAGACTTAGCAACAAGACTAGCAGCGTAGTCTAGACGAGAGCGAGCAGCAAAGTCGACGAGCTCAGCAACAAGAGGAGACGCAGTAGTGGACTCAAAGGAGGGGTCAGTGACGACATTAGCAAGGAGACGCGTGACAGTAGGACTGGCAGCACGAAGAGAGTCCGACTGAAGGTCGGCAAGCGCAGGAAGAGAGGACTCAGGAGGAGAGGGCAAAGGGGCACGCAGAGGAGCAGTGGACGGACGCAGAGACATCCGGTGCGTGCCAGGGACAGGAGGAGGACGGTGACGCGAATCTTTCACTAGTGCGAGCCGCACGAACAGGCGACGCAGGACGAGACGCAGGCTCACGACGCTCAGCAAGACCACCAGTAGGACCAGTGTAAGGTGAAGGAGAAGGCAGTGGGGAGGCCGGCGGTAACTGTGACTGCGACTGGACAGGCGGTGGACACTCTAAGAGAGGAGGAAGACCAAGAACCTGCTGGAGAAGCGGAACAAAGTGAGGCCGAGGCCGCGCGGCAGCACCAGACATAGCAGGGACTGCACCAGCACCCTCAGCACCTCCGGCAGCACCAGCGCCAACAGCACCTCCTGCAGCAGGACCTCCAGCAGCACCAGCAACACCCGTAGCACGACCACCACCAGGACTGACAGTAGTAGTCTCAGAACCAACACACTCAGCAGCTCCAGCTCCAGGCGGACCCGCAGAGCCAGCAGCTCTGGGACCGGCGGCAACAGCACCCTCAGCGGTCGAAGAAGCGCCAGCTCCAGCAGTACGCCTCCAGCGGCGAGCAAACCACTCACGCAGCTCCTGTGGAGAGAGTGGCTCCCGCCGAGACGAAACACCCAGAGAACCTCCAGGCCCAGCACCGCCCGACGCCACAAGGGGAGGTCCAGTGGCCGCAGGCTCCACACCTCCAGGCTCAGCAGCTCCAGACGCAGCACCCCCAGGCTCAGCACCCCCGCGCGCAGCACCCCCAGAGGCAGCACCCCCAGGCTCAGCACCCCCAGGCTTAGAACCCCCACAATCAGCACCCTCAGGCTCAGCACCCCCAGGCTCAGCACCCCCAGGCTCAGCACCCCCAGAGTCAGCACCCCCAGGCTCAGCACCCCCAGGCTCAGCACCCCCAGCAGTACCTGAGTCACCAGCAACCTCGACCGGCTCGACTGCATCTACCTGGGACACACCGGAAGGGGCAGGACCCTAAGGGGGAAGGGGGTCTACCGGGGGGGGACCTGGCACAAGGAAGTGCGGTGGCGGGGGGAGGGAAGGAGTGCGGTAGGGGAAGAGGCGGTAGAAGGGGACGGACTTGTCGAAAGTGACGTCCTGGGAGGACAGAACACGACGAGAGGAGGGGTGGTAGAACTGCCACCCTGGGGCGTCAGGGGGGAAGCCTAGGAAGACACAGGGAGCAGCACGAGGGGACAGCTTGTCCGCAGACAAGTCGCGGACAAACGCCCGAGATCCCCAGATACGGAACGCAGACGCATTGCCGACCTTCCCCGTCCACAGCAGAGCTGGGGAGGTCTCCGGCCGGGAGACCCTGGGGTGAAGGTTGAGCTGATGTGCCGCGTACTGAACCGCAAACGGCCACAGAAAATGGGGGGCAGCCGCATGCATCATGGACGTACGAGCGACGTCCATGACCATGCCAATGCGGCGCTCAGCAATCCCATTTTGCTGTGGAGAGTCCGAAAGCGTGAAGGTCTGGCGGATGCCTCGTGCACGACAGTAGGCTCGCAGAAGAACAGAGGAGAACTCTCCGTCTCGGCCAGAGTGCAGACGCAGAACAGGAAAGTCCGAGCCGAAGCTCCTCCTGAGCTGGAGACGAGCTGCGCGGATCCAGTCGATCAACACCTCAGTGACATCACCCTTGCTGCGCAAGGGGAAGACCGTGGTGTAACGCGAGTAGTCGTCAACCACCAGTAGGAAGTAGCGCTCGTGACCTTGTCCATGGACGCGGGCCGGGCCCCACACGTCCATGTGAAGCGTCTGCAGAGGAGCCTCTGTCGGGGGAAACTGGGAGGAGTGAGGGGCAGCCCGCAGCCGCCCCTCGACACAGGGGACACAGGAAGGTCCTGGCCCCGAAGGAAGGGGAGGGAGAGACCGAGGGAGACCAGAGACAAGGACACCGGAAGCCATGCCTCGAAGACGAGGCAAGGAGGGGTGGCCAAGACGGTGGTGCCACAAGAGAGTCTCGTGAGACAGGAGGCGACACTAGCAGGGGGCAGACTCAGGACCAGACCTGGACGCAGCAGCAAACACCTGACCCGACGCAGCTACCTGGCCAGACGCAGGGACTGGAGGAGACTCAGTGGTGAGGGTGTAGAGACTCGACCCGGGCCGACGCGAAAACGTGGCTAGGTGTCGGCCTGTGCGGGCGTCCGAGCAGTGGGTCCCCCGCTGACTCGCAGGAGTAAACTGGTGAACCCCCGCATCCTGTAGGTCAGCACCACTCACCAAGTTCGTCAAGAACGAGGGGAGGTACAGACCCGACAGGGTGCCCGAGGGGGCAGCCGGACACGGGAGGATAGTGGAGAAGTGAGCAAGGACAGGACCCCCAGAGGGGTCAGCCAGGGAGACTGCAACCGGCCGATCAAGCGGCGTGAGTGTGGTGCGGTATCGAAAGAAGGAGCGAGAAGCCCCTGATTCAAGTGTGAAGGTGAGGGAGGCCGAAGCCGACGCAGTACCTGAGAGCGCTGCCTCACTGGCACCTAGAGCAGTAGTTCACAAGCACCTAGCGCAGCAGTACCAATGCCCGGGTCAGGCGGGAAACACCGGTAACAGTCACCCTCATCACTAATAGTCAGAGCATACATGGCAGCAAGGATAGCATCAAAGTCAAGATCAAAGATCGCTACGCCAGCCCTAGACAGCTCTCCCCAGCGGGGAATCTCACTAGCCTCGGGGAACTGCTGACGCCAAGCGTCCGTCAGGCGGCCAAAGCAGCGCTGGGTGGAGTGGGCACCCCCACACTGCTCACCCGCGCGGTCGCCGGAACGAAAAACGTAGGTGCACGGGCCAAGACCCCCACCACGCTGACGCTGCGTGTACCACTCACGGAGCTGCTGAGGCGGGGGGATGTCCCGAGAACGCTGCTGCTGCTGCTGCTGCTGCTGGCGCTGACCACCACCAAAGCCGCTCCGCTGCGGGGCACTACCCCGACCGGCTCCACCTCCTCCGCCACCGCCGTCTCCACCTCCGCCACCACCGCCGCCTCCGCTCCCACCGCCTCCGCCGCCACCGCCGCCGCCTCCGTTGCCGCCACCACCACCACCCCCACCACCACTCCCACCGCCACTGCCACTGCCACCTCCACCGCCCCCGCTAGCTCCACCCGCGCCCTTGCCCCCCTTACCCTTGCCAGGGCGGCGTCTCCCGCTAGGAGCAGACGCCGCGCCGACCGACTCAAAACCAAGCAGGTCGGCAGTAGCAGCAGAGGCAACAGAGGGCAGCAGGGCGGAAGGAGAACACCCCTCAAAGATGGGGGTGCGCGGGTCACCACGAGAGGCTCCTACAGCGACTATGCTCTTCTCCGCCGCTAGGAGGGCCTTCTCGAGGAGGTCGACAGTGAGGGTGGTGGGACAGACTGAGAGGAAGTGGTCCCTGACTACGCGAAGGGAGTCAGGGAGGCGAGTGACTATGTTATATAGAGCGATGTACATGGGGGGGGGGGGTTCTTGGCGCAGAACTCAGCAGGAAGTGCGGCGCGGTAGCGAGTGTCAGAAGTGCGGAGGTGCGTGATGAGGTCAGCGACTGTAGGAAAGGCAGCAAGGTCAGGAAAGAGGTACGGTAGCATGAGGCGGCTCAGTGCAGCAGTGGCAGGGGAAGAGTAGCGCGCAACTACAGCGTCGTACAAGGTCTGAGCACTCTTGTACTGACTAAAGTGCGCGCGCTCAGTGGTAGGCAGGTGGCGACGCACAGCAAGACGTGCAGCAGCATCGCGGGTGGCCCACTGAGAGCAAACAGTGGGGTCAACATCAGCAGTAGGAGCATGGGAGGCGCCAGAGGTGAGGTCAAAGAGAGAAAGACCGTCCGCCCTATCGCACTGTAAAAACAGCTGCAGGGCGTCGACCCAGACCTCAAAGTCAATGGCTCGACCCTCAGCGTCAAAAGCGAGGACACTAGGGGTAGCCATGACAACAGACTAGCAGTGCAAGCAGTGGGGAAGGGCACGCAGTAGCAGTGGGGCTGTGCTCACCAGACAGGGCAGGTCGGGCGGCTCGGCAGCGGGGCGGCTCGGCGGTACTGCGGCTCGGCGGTCCGGCGGCTCGGCGGCGGCTGCTGGGCGGCTCGGCTGTACTGCGGCTCAGGGGCCAGGCGGCTCGGCGGCTGCTGCTGGGCGGCTCGGCTGAACTGCGGCTCGGCGGCCATGCGGCCCGGCGGCTGCTGCTGGGCGGTTCGGCTGCTCCGGTACCGGGCGGCGTGGCGGGCGGCTGCTCGGGTGGCTCGGCAGGAGGGGAGACCGGCGGGGCCGAGAAGGTGTGGGCGGCGGGGCCGCGTAGGAGAAGGCGGCGGGGCCGCGTAGGCACGGGCGGCGAGGCCGCGAAGGTGAGGGCGGCGGGGCCGCGTAGGTGAGGGCGGCGGGGCCGCGGAGGTGAGGCGGCGGGGCCGCTACGTGAGGGCGGCGGGGCCGCGGAGGTGAGGCGGCGGGGCCACTACGTGAGGGCGGCGGGGCCGCGGCGTAAGGGCGGCGGGGCCGCGTAGGTAAGGGCGGCGGGGCCGCGTAGGTAAGGGCGGCGGGGCCGCGAATGTGAGGGTGGCGGGGCCGCGAAGGAGAGGGCGGGGAGGCCGCGAAGGTGAGGGCGGCGGGGCCGCGAAGGTGAGGGCGGCGAGGCCGCGAAGGTGAGGCGGCGGGGCCGCGACGTGAGGGCGGCGGGGCCGCGACGTAAGGGCGGCGGGGCCGCAACGTGAGGGCGGCGGGGCCGCGACGTGAGGGCGGCGGGGCCGCGACATGAGGGCGGCGGGGCCGCGACTTGAGGGCGGCTGGGCCGCGACGTGAGGGCGGCGGGGCCGCAACGTGAGGGCGGCGGGGCCGCGACGTCAGGGCGGCGGGGCCGCGACGTGAGGGCGGCGGGGCCGCGACGTGAGGGCGGCTGGGCCGCGACGTGAGGGCGGCGGGGCCGCGACGTGAGGGCGGCGGGGCCGCGGCGTGAGGGCGGCGGGGCCGCGACGTAAGGGCGGCGGGGCCGCGTAGGTAAGGGCGGCGTACCGGGCCGCTAGGGGCGACACGGAGGGTCGCTAAAAAAAAGGAACGCGCGCCCCGGGGCGCGCTTCGGTGGGCCCTGGGAACAGTCCCTAGGAGGGGACCTGCTCTGATTCCATGTGAAAGAGTGAACGCGAAATGAATGAACTATGAATGAAGTGGGTACAAGTACTAACCCTAATTGGGTTGTACCCCCTATGGGATACCCCACTATAGCCTACACAAAAGCATAAGCTATAATGTTCTGTCAGTAACCGCCACGATAGTCGAAGCGTTACGCGTCTCGATAAACATAAACGCTTCCTGTAATCTATCTTTTCTATATATTCCTGTATGCTCTTTGCTTGAATCAATTACTTGTTCTCACATACCAGCACAAGTACATTCACTCAAGTCTTCCGCTGTGCTACTCTAGCACCTACCAGCCTATTCTCTGCAAAGATCCTAAGGCTGAAATTCTCAGCCCAACAAGGCTCAAACTGAATGGATTCCTGAATTCTCCAGCAAAGAAGGAAGTATTGATCACGTGTAACTCACACCAAAGTTCCATGCAATGCGGTGCCCCCGAGATCTTTTCGCTGATCTGTGCCATGCAACGCGGTGCCACCGAGATCTTTTCACTGATCTGTGCTAGGCATTTTGAGATGTCCTTAGTAGGCTAGTGTTACAATATGAAGTTTTATGAGTAAGGCATTCCTGTATGCTGCAGGAGCCGACTCTACCGAGTACGAAGTCGAGGAGTCAGAAGAGTCGAAGCGACGCAGCAACCGTCTGACCAAGACCGATGCAGACACAAACACTTGAAATGAAAAGAACGGGAACAGGTTCAAAACGGGTTCCCGTGCCGCACGGTTTGAATTTGCTGTAATAAGGGCATGTACCCCTTAGAGTACATAGCTAGTCTAGGTCTTTTCGTATTCCCCTGTACTCTTATATAAACTTGATGTATGCATGCTTTTATCAACTCAGTCATTTACATTCACTCTGACCTGAGATTCAAATCTTCCGCTGCAACACTACTCTGCAATCAACCCTGAGCGATCCTTCATTAAGTCCCACTAGGGATTGTAACATGGTATGAGAGCTACTCAGGGATTCTTCGCAACCTCACTTCCGTGAAATTTGCCGAACCAAGATCTGGCGAGCGGCACACGCTCCAAGATCAAGATGGCCGGAGGATCCGTAGGCCAAGCAAATCTAACGGCTGAAGGACAATCCAACCCGTCTGCGACAAATGAGGCGACAACTACGATCGGCACTGCCGCTCTCGAGCAACTTTTCGCTCGACTCTCAACCATGGAGAAAGAACTCCAAGACATGCGCAAAGGAGATGCGGGAACCTCTTCCCAACTAGGACAACCTGGACAACCGGGTGAGAAAAGCCGTGATACCGCCGCGCACACCTTCTCCCTCGACACAGACAAATCAACAACAACTGCCCCCCGTCCAAGTGATGAAGCTATCAACTCTGCGCAAACACGCTTCCTTAGCGTCTCAAAAATCAAGACTACGGCCGCGTTCGAGGGCAAGGACTTTTACACATGGAGTTTCGAGCTTGAGCTCCTCCTACAAACGGCGCAGATATACCATTACTTCGACGGCTCCTATCCTAAACCGGTGGAAAACACCGACGTCGCCAGGGCTCAGTACTAAAGCGAATCCCTCATGGCCTATAGTGTGCTGCTACAAAACATGACGCCTGCGGAACAACTCAACATTCGCTCCTACAAAGAGAGCGACGCTCCAGCCATGGAAGCTTGGAAGCACCTCGTTGAGGTTTATCAGCCGAAGGACTCGGTCACTGCCAGCAGGCTTCTGCAGCAACTCCTAGAGATAAAAATGGGGCACGGGGAGAAGGAGAATCCATACGTTAACTGCTGTCGCAACATTCGTGACCAGATCACGAAGCATGGGAGGACGATCTCAGAAGAGATCTTCGTTAATCTAGTCCTTCAAGGACTCAGGCCATAGTGGAAGCCCTGTAAAGCGCTACTCCGACAGCGAGGAATCATCTCCGAAGCCGCGCTATGTGCCGCACTCCTGTCCGAATAGCAGGACATGGACTCCAGCAGAATAAGCTCCGCGCCGCGCTGAGAGCGCATCGCGTTCTACGCGGACAACTGAGAAGAGCGACGACAACCAAGGTGCCACTATTGCAAAATATGCAAAGTCTTCGGACACTCAACGGATCGATGCAAGTCCCGATCCAACTTCCGCCACCCAAATTCCACTCACCATTGTGATAATGAACGAGAATGGATGACTAAGGAATGAGTGTGATACAAATATGAAACCCTAGAATTGTGTACCCATTAGTATCTAACCCGCTCCAGCCTACACAGGCTAGACCATATAAGTCCGACACACCCCCATAGGCAAAGTGGGGGAGAACAAGGGGTCACAAGACCAGTCAAGCAGAGCAAAGCAAAGCTAGCTCAGGGTGGATCACAATGTCACCACACATTCCGAGCACAAGTTCAAGGCCACAAGGCCAGTTCACATGCAAGATCATATATAAAGGTAAACAAGCAAGTGCAAATATAGATAGATCACAGTACAAGCAAGGTCAAGAACTGAGTAGGTGAGGCAAAGTAGGCACAAGACCTAACAGAGTACAGAAGCGCTGATGATCACAAGGCACGAGTGCCTTGGTGAAGATATCAGCAGTGTTGGCTTGAGAGGCCACGTAAGCAAGTCGCAGCTAACCACGCTGCTGCAGCTCACGAGCAAGAAAGTAGCAAAGAGCAATGTGCTTCGCTCTGTGCTCCAGTCTGTGCTCCCGACACAAGGCCAGCATGGCCTTTTTGTCTATGTACAGAACTAGAGGAGAACGAGGCGGCTCTCCAAGGTCAGTCAGCAGGTAGGTGAGCCAGCGTAGCTCCTGTGCAACCATGGCCCCTGTGTAGATCTGAGCCTCACAGCTCAAGCTGAGTTCAGAAGACGAGCGGGTAGACCGCCACGAAATAGAACCGGAACCAAGGGTGAAGGTGTAACCCTGTGACGACCGCTGCGTAGCCAGGCCGTCAACCCACGTAGCGTCTGCGTGACCAGTGAGGACCACTGGACTACGCCCTCCAAGCACGAGCCCCATGCCCGACGTACTGCACAAGTAGCGCAACACCCTCTTCGCTGCAGCCATGTGCTCAGGTCTGTGTCTCCCTGGAGCAACATAGCATGCCTGAATGCTAAGAGGGTATGCAAGGTCAGGTCGAGTGCAGGTCATCAGGTACATGAGGCAGCCAACAAGCTCTGGGTACGGGCCAGTCGACTCTACGGACTCATTCGAAGGCAGAGCTAAGAGCGAGTGGCGAGTAGATAGAGGAGTGGCCTGAGGCGAGGAGTACGTGAAGCTGAAGCGCTGAAGAGCCTGCTGCATCATATGTGATTGATTCAGGATAATGGTGCACTGTGCTCGGTTCCGAATGATATGCAAGCCAAGGTAGCTGGGCAGTTCACCCAGGTCAGTGCACGTGTGTCTCTTCTGCAGCTCGGACTTCACGTGGGCGAGTCCAGTAGTGTCAGCTGTGGCAAAGACCAAGTTGTCGACGTACAGGAGGATGTAGAACGGCGGCAAAGAAGTGTTGGTGCGTAGAAACAGCGACGGGTCGGCAGTAGAAGGAGCAAACCCAAGAGCCGCAAGTGTAGTCCTCAGTGTGTCGTGCCACTCACGGGGCGCCTGTCGGAAACCGTAGACTGGCCGCCGGAGGCTCCACTGGGTACCAGGAGGAAACGATCCAGTGAATCCAGGTGGGCGGCGCAGCCACATCTCCTTGTGCAGGCTGCCCTGTAGGAAAGCAGTGCTGAAGTCAAGAGAGTGAAGCTCGTAGTCGCGCTGAGTGGCTATGTGCAGCAGCACCCAAAGAGTGGTCATCTTCGGGGTGGGAGAGAAGGTCTGAAAGTAGTCAACTCCCTGTCGCGGACTAAAGCCTCGAGTCACGTAACGCGCCTTGAAGACAAGCGGAGAACCCGGCGGCCGCTTCACCCTGAAGATCCACATGCTACTGACGATGTTCGCTCTAGGTGGGGGAACCTCGTCGACGTAGGTGCCTATGGACTTCCAGGAAGCCATCTCTGCGTCCATGGCTGCCTGCCACTGAGAGGAGTAGGGACCCTCTATCGCCTCTGCGTAAGAACGCGGAGTCGGGATGTCTGGTGCATCCAGGTCTCCCTCAGGGGCAAGCAGCATGGACACGAGATAAGGTGAAGCAGCAGCAAAATATTGGAACTCCTCCTGCCTGTTCTCAAGGACGTCCGTGCCAAGGGCACACTCACCCCCAACGGACGGAGGACAGACAAACTCAGACTCAGCAACAAGACTAGCAGCGTAGTCTAGACGACAGCGAGCAGCGAAGTCGACAAGCTCAGCAACTAGGGCAGACGCAGCAATGGACGCAAAGGAAGGGTCAGAGACAACAGTAGTAAGGAGACGCGTGACAGTAGGACTGGTAGCACGAAGGGAGTTCGATTCCGGGTCAGGAAGAGCATGAAGAGAGGACTCTAGAGGAGATGGCAAAGGGACACGCAGCGGAGCAGTGGAAGGACGCAGAGACATCCGGTGCGTACCGAGGACAGGAGGAGGACGCTGACGCGAACCAAGACCACCAGTGCGTGCAGCACGGACAGGCGACGCAGGACGAGACGCACGCTCACGACGCTCAGCAAGACCTCCAGTAGGACCAGTGTAGGGAGAAGGAGCAGGCAGAGGGGAGGCGGGTTGTAACTGTGACTCGGACAGGACAGGTGGTGGACACTCTAAGGGAGGCGCAGGACTAGTAGAGGGCGGAAGACCAAGAACCTGCTCAAGGAGCGGAACGAAGTACGGCCGCGGCCGTGCAGCACCCCCAGAACCAGCAGGAACAACACCAACACCCCTAACAATAGCACCAGCTCCAGTAGCACCCCCAGCTCCAGCAGCGCTAGCAGCTCAAGCACCAGCACCCCCAACGGCAGCACCAGCTCCAGTAGCACCCCCAGCTCCAGCCGCGTCAGCAGCACCAGCTCCAGCAGCGCCAAGACTAGCACCCTCAGAAGCACCACCACCAGCAGCACCTCCAGCGCCAACACCCCCAGTAGCTCCACCAGCAGCTCCAGCACCTCCAGCAGCTCCAGGATAAGGAGTACCCGCAGGCCCAGCAGCTCCAGTACCTCCAGTACGAGCACCTCCGGGACCCGTGGAACCAGCACCTTCAGCAGCAGTAGAACCTCCAACACCAGCAGTACCTCCAGCTCCAGCAGCACGGCTCTAGCGCCGAGCAAACCACTCGCGCAGCTCCTGTGGAGAGTATAGCTCCCGCCGGGACGAAGCACCCGAAGGACCTCCAGACCCAGTACCGCCAGACGCCACACGAGCAGGCCAAGCACCCTCAGGCTCCGCACCCCCAGTCTCAGCACCCCCAGGCTCAGCACCCCCAGGCTCAGCACCCCAAGGGTCAGCACCCCTAGGCTCGGCACCCCCAGACCCCGCACCCGCAGGCGCAGCACCCCCAGCAGTACCAGAGTCAATAGCTACCTTGACAGGCTCGACTGCGTCTAACTGGGACACACCTGAGGGGGCAGGACCCTCAGGGAGAAGGGGGTCTACCTGGGGGGGACCTGGCGCGAGGAAGAGTGGAGGCGGGGGGAGGGGTGCAGTGCGGTAGGGGAAGAGACGGTAGTAGGGAACCGACTCGTCAAACGTGATGCCCTGGGAGGACAGAACACGGCGCGAGGTGGGGTGGTAAAACTGTCAACCAGGCGCGTCAGGGGGGAAGCCAAGGAAGACGCAGGGAACAGCACGAGGGGACAGCTTGTCCGCAGACAAGTCGCGAACAAACGCCCGAGATCCCCAGACTCGGAACGCAGACGCATCGCAAAACTTCCCCTTCCACCGCAGAGTAGGGGAGGTCTCCGGCATGGAGACCCGGGGCTGAAGGTTGATCTGATGCGCCGCGTACTGAACCGCGAACGGCCACAGAAAATGGGGAGCAGTCGCATGGATCATGGACGTACGAGCGATGTCCATGACCATGCCAATGCGGCGCTCAGCAATCCCATTTTTCTGTGGAGAGGCCGGAAGCGTGAACCTCTGGTGGATGCCTCATGCATGACAGAAGGCTTGCACAAGGTCAGAGGAAAACTCTCCACCTCTGTCGGAGTGCAGACGCAGAACAGGAAAGTCCGAGCCGAAACTCTCTCTGGGCTGGAGACGAGCTGCGCGGATCCAGTCGATCAACACCTGAGTGACCTCACCCTTGCTGCGCAAGGGGAAGACCGTGGTGTAACGCGAGTAGTCGTCAACCACCAGCACGAAGTAACGCTCGTGACCCTGTCCACGGACGCGGGCCGGACCCCACACGTCCATGTGAAGCGTCTGTAGCGGAGCCTCTGTCGGAGGAAACTCGGAGGAGTGAGGTGCGGCGCGTTGCCGCCCCTTGACGCAGGGAACGCAGGTAGGGGGAGGCCCCAGAGGAAGGGCAGGGAGGGACCAGGGTTTCCCGTACCCGCCACGTCTACCAACGTAGAGGAGACGGCTTTGCAGCAGTCATCTACGGAGAATGAGGTAGACACTGTTGACCGACCAGTCGTGCTTCTAGGGAAGCTTCGCGGAGTTCCGGTTAAGATTCTCGTACATAGCGGAGCTAGCCACTCGTTCGTTTCATCATCGTTTGTTAGTCCCCTCCATCTCGAAGCTGATTCCGCAGTCAACTTCAAGGATGCTCGCATGGTAGATGGGACGCCGCTCCACATAGGACCGATCATTCGCAAGTTGCGCGTAGTGCTAGGACCGATCACAGTTAGGTGTGATTTCGACTCTGCGACGCTGGACGGTTACGACTTCACCTTCGGTAGGGATTGGCTATGGACGGTTTGTACACAGTTCGATTGGGCTCAGGGAAGCTGCAGCGTCAAGGTAGACGGGGAGTTCCGGGAGCTGCCACAGTGGAGTGATGGGGCCACATCCTCCACAGCCATCATCAATGCTGTTCGTGTGCGACAGCTGGTGAAGCGAGCGGCACGGATCTTCGCGGTTCTCTATGAGGAGGTGGAAGCTGAGGAGAGGAAAGGAGGGAGTGCAGCAGTTAGTGAGAAGACGACTCTTCCTGCTGATGTGAGTGCACTGTTAGCAGAGTTTGCAGACGTCTTCCCCGATGAGTTGCCCCCTGGGTTACCTCCCAGCCGAGCAGTAGACCATCGAATAGAGTTGGAGCCGGGGAGCAGGCCAGTAGCGAAGCCGCAGTGAAGGTTGAGTCCAGCAGAGACAGAGGAGATGACGCAGCATGTTAGGCACTTTCTCGCGCAGGGGTTCATACAGCCATCTAGATCGCCTTGGGCAGCACCGATCCTGTTCGCGCCTAAGAAAGACGGAGGGTTACAGATGTGCATAGATTACCGCGCACTGAACGCCGCCACCGTCAGGAATAGATTCGCGGTGCCGAGAGTAGAGGGTTTTCTCAAAGATCGATCTTCGTTCAGGTTACCACCAGATTCGCGTAGTTCTAGAGGACCAGCACAAGACTGCGTTTCGTACGAAGCAGGGGTTGTACGAGTTTAGGGTTCCACCGTTCGGATTGACCAACGCCCCAGCGACGTTTCAGACACTCATGAACACCGTCCTCTCCGAGTTCCTAGGTTCGTTCGTTGTAGTTTATCTAGACGACATCCTAATATTCTCCAAGACAAAAGAGGAGCACGTACAGCACTTGCAGAAGGTCTTCGAGGTTTTACGGAGGGAGCAGCTGTACGCTAAGCAGAAGTGCGAATTCTTTCTCCCCGAGGTCGAGTTCCTAGGACACGTCGTATCCACTAGTGGCATTAGGACCGACCCAAAGAAGATCGCAGCAGTACAGGATTGGGTAGCACCGATCTCACTCAAGGAGTTATAGAGCTTCCTCGGTTTCGCGAACTACTACCGTCGTTTCGTTCAGGGTTACGCATCGATCGCTAGTCCACTCACTGACCTACTTCGGAAGGGCGTAGAGTACGTTTGGGGTCCAGCACAGCAGCAGGCGTTCGAGCAGATGAAGCAGTCGCTCACGTCTTCACCGACACTATTGTACCCTGATCCCACTCGCCCATACGTTGTAGTGACCGACGCATCGGATCGGGCCATAGGAGCAGTGCTTTTGCAGGACCAGGGACGCGGGTTGCAGCTGATCGCGTACGAGTCGCGTAAGCTTAGGGGAGCGGAATTGAACTATACCATACACGACAAGGAGGCGCTCGCGATTATCCATGCGTATAAGGTGTAGAGGTGCTACATAGAGGGGGCAGATAGTGTTATACGCACGGACCACTGTTCACTTTGTTTCCTCAAGTCGCAGCCGCAGCTGAGTCGTCGCCAGGCTAGGTGGATGGAGTTCATGGAGGGGGGCTTTCACCACAGGATAGAGTACAAGCCAGGTGTGCGCAACCCAGCAGATCCACTCACTCGCCCTAGTTGCCAGCTCGCTAGTCTCATAGTCACTGCTGGCCACCCACTTCTCACAACACTGTTCGAGCACGGTTACACGGTAGATCCCGACTTCACAGCACAGCCGCCCGCAGGAGCAGAGGTGCAGGGTAGTCTCTACATAGGAAGGGTACCACACGGATTTGGGTTCCAGCCTACCGCCCTCTTCGACAGCTCCTTCTCTCAGAGGCGCACAACGTAGTTAGTGCAGGTCACTTCGGAGCAGATAAGACGGCTAAGACGCTTAGTCGCACGTACTACTGGCCAGGGCTTGCAGCAGACGTAGAGGATTACATTCGCTCGTGCGACACGTGTCAGCGTACGAAGCTCCTCTCGCCAGCGCAAAGCAAGACTCTTGCAGCCGATTCCACCGCCCGGCCGCCCTTGGCAGGTTGTTACCATGGATTTCATCATGGCATTACCGCGCACAGTTAGGGGTCACGACGCCATCTTCGTGGTGGTGGATAAGTTTTCTCGAGCAGCGCACTTCATCCCCACGCACGGCAAGGTAATAGCAGAGGAAGCCGTGACGCTGTTCGTAGATAACGTAGTCCGACTGCACGGGGTTCCTGATTCCATAATTTCCGACCGCGACCCTAGATTCACCTCGAAGTTCTGGAAGCAGCTTTTCGCACTGTTTGGGACTCGCTTAGCCATGTCATATGCATACCATCCAGAGACAGACGGACAGACCGAGCGTGTGAACCAGACCTTGGAGCAGATTCTTCGCAGCATCACAATGCACGACGCAGCCGCATGGGACAAGAAGCTGAGCATGGCAGAGTTCGCCTACAACAACACGCACCACTCGTCCACAGGCATGTCACCGTTTTTTGCACTGTACGATCAGCACCCCAACGTCCCCACTCGCGTCGATCTCACACCCACTGTCCCTCATGCAGACAACTTCCACCAGCACCTCACCTTCATTCATGATCACGTGAGTAAGCACCTTGAGCTCGCAAATGCATGCATGGCACGCACCACCAACCGCAGTCGGCGACCGTGTTCTCTTGGATAGCCGCAACCTCTGACTGCCACAGGACAGCAAGCTTCGTCCACGTTTCATTGGTCCATTCGTCATTGAGCGCGCACTTGGTCCAGTCGCATACCGCCTCCGCCTTCCCGCTCATTTCCGCATGCACCCGTCATTCCACGTGTCGCTCCTTCGTCCTTACACCGATCCCAACGCCACCTTCTCGGGCCGTGACCGCACTCCACTGCCGGTAGCTGTTGACACTGTCGAGCCTGACTACCAGATCCAGCGCATCCTCAGGCACTGTCGCCGTCTTCAGGGGGGTGTCTCTTTCATCGACTTCTTGGTTCGTTGGCGTGGTTACGACGCAGCAGACGGTAGCTGGGTTCCTTCGTCCTCACTGTCTCCTGACAACACTTGCCTCCAAGTGTACCTCCAGTCTGCAGGCGCCGCGGGCGTCGCCTCCTTGGGAGGGGGGTAGTGTTAAGGGGGGATTTACTGTTCATTTCGAACAGTACTTTCCAACTCACCCTTATCCTTATCTTCCTAGATTTCCTAGTGCCACGTGGCACTCTACTTTTCTTGCTTCTACTTGCTAGTCCCACGAAGTACTTTCCGACATTTGACCTTGCATGCTATATCATTCTTGCTTGTATCCACCAATATCAATCAATTCTCATTCAACTCTTCTTCAATTACCCAGTTACTTCTTCGCCAATTTCGCCAATAGTTCTTTCGCCAAAGTCTTCCGCCGCGTTTCATCCTCGACTTAGTCGACCCCGCTAATTCTTTAGTGGACTTAGGCCGTCGGGCCTAACACACTGATAGTAATTTATGACGGACTTTTTGTCCCTGACACAGCACTGACGGAATTTGAATAGACAACAGCGCGAAACCACCTTCTTCCCCGAACTCCCCTTCCCCACCTCCCCCCAACTTCTGCGCTCACCCAACCTGTGAAGCGGAGGCAATGCAGTCGCCAAGTGCAAGCAAAAAATCGAAGGGAACATCCTTCTCTCCAGACTTAGTCTACGTTCGCACCCGTAACCCTAATTTTCCAATTGCGTTTATCTTGTCTCGTAACTCAAACCAATTTCCCACTTGATCGATTTACCTCCACGTAGTCGTTGCATTTCGCATTTCACGTGTATTCTCTCTTGTTATCTAATCGCCAAGAGCTGGGAATTGCGATCTAAGAGAGGAGCTGCTACATCTAATGGTACATCGGTTCTCCTTTGGATACGTCGACACCGTAGCGTCATAGTGACTGCCATTGACATTGCAATCAATGAAGTGATTGGCCAAAGCCTTCCTTGCTCGGACCTAGCCACTTAGTCAACTCCTGATTGTGACGCATATAAAAATTATGTAAAATCCGCCTCACAACCATTGAAAAAGACCCTCCGCTCGCCTCCTTCCCTCTCATATACTCTTCTACTCAGCTCTAGCGTTTCTTCTCTCCCACCCTTGTTCCTTTCAGTGACCTTGGGAACATCAAAGTTTTCTGGACCCTTCCCCACGGTCGTGTCAAGACCCTCCCAGTTCTTGCTCGTGTAAGTGTCACTTAGGTTGTGTGGCTGTGAAGCCTCTGCCCAATGTGTTTGATTACTATGGCCTGCTGTTTATTGCTATGGGGATGCGGTTGACTGCTCTTGACTTTTTTGGAGTGATGTAGACTGCTGTTGACTGTTGTTGTTTGCTATTGACTGTTGTTGCCTGCTATTGACTGTTGTTGTATGTTATTGACTGTTGTTGTATCCTGTTGACTGTTGTTGACTACGGTGGCCCTGCTGTTGATTGCTGTTGATAATTTTTGACTGCCGTTGACTAGTGTTGATTGCTCTTGAGTGCTGTTGACGGCTGTGGACTGCTGTGCAGGGATTTATACTGATGTTCATTATTTTTAACTACTGTGGACAGCAATCTAGGATGATTGCTATAAGTATTGGCATCTTGAGACAGGTGACAAAATGTGGTTGCTGCTGCTGTGGTAACCGACCATCCTCACTTGACCTTCTCGTCAGTGACTCTGCATGCAGATCACTCTCCGCCCACGATACTCTCTTTTCTTAAAGAGAGTCCACCACCTTTTCGTCCCCTTTCCCTCCCCGTCCTTCTATTTTTGTCTGCAGATGGATAATGGCAGTCGGTCCTTGGATTTTGAGTTCAGAAAGTACTTTCGTAATGCCGTGGAGGCGCGAGATGAGATTGAGGGCCAATGTCATCGGTTGCGTGTGCCGTACGTGTTTGTAGTGAGGTCTCCAAAAAGGTTGGATGTGAAGTACCCATCCATGTTTAGTAGGTCCATTAGAGGCCCAACGCAGTACGCTTTGCTTGGGCTGAAGTGTCCTTTCAAGATTATCCTCAGAGCATCAGGCGGCATGCGCGTCGTAACCTCACACTTGCAGCACCATAACCGTTGCACAGCCCGTCCTCGTCCCGCCCTTAGGAGAAACCTCATCTCCCTTGCTATGTCTTTGACGATAGTCGACATGACCCCTAAGACCCTACAAATTGAAATGCAGCAGCGTCAAGGGTCCAAATCATCGTACGCTACAGCATGGCGAGCCTTGAATGGCCTCAAACAGAATGACCCTTTGCAAACTGAAAGGTCATTACAGTTTGTGAAAAGCATCATGGAGAGGCTAGTGATTAAGAACCCTGGAACGCTTGTGTTCTTTAACAAGCGAGAAGGGCGCTTTTTCAGTGCCTGCATCATATCGAATGTTGCAAGGTCTACAATATTGAATGCCATCTCAATTCTGATTGTGGATGGGTGTCACAACAAATCTGTGTGGGGAGGCCATACCATCAACCTTGTTGTGCTTGATGGGGATGGCCACTACATATCCGTGGGCATAGCGTTTGTCGAGTCAGAGAGCAAAGAAGGGTGCTCTTTGCCACTGAGAGAGCTGCTTTGGGTTTTTCCAGAGCTGAATACTGCGGCTTGGACGATCAAACATGATTGTGCAAAGGGGTGGGACGCGGCTTGTCGCGAGGTCCTCCCTAATGCTCGTGTTTCTTATTGCGTGACCCATCTGACACGCAATTTCAAGGCCAAGTTTGGGATGGATCTCAGTCAACTCATTCGAGACGCATCCGAGACCTTGACAGAGCAGCTCTATGAGTTCCGGATGGGCAAGCTGGATGACATGTGTCCTGGTGGGCGAGCGTACTTGGAAGGGGAAGATGGGCAGCTGGCCGAGAAATGGGCAACGGCAAAATTTCCTGCAGCTAGGTTTGGATGCCTCTCGTCAAACCCAGTCGAGTCGCAACATGCATCTATGTCCCAGTTGAGGGACAAGGCGATTGGTTTTGTCATTTTGAGTTGGGCCTTGAAGCTCGTTCTAACACGGGGAGACCGTTACATGGCATACTTAAAGACCGCAGGGGAATCGAGCACTACAGCAACTGAGGTTGTACAAGGAAACCTTGCAGATTCTTCAAGTTGCACCGTAGAGCTGCTTCCAGAAGGGCAATGGGTGGTCAAGCGTACTGAACGACACGAAACACGCATTGTGGATCTTGATGCCAAGACGTGCACATGCAACTACAGCAGGAACTGTAAATAGCTGCTCCCCCTCCTCTCCCTTTTGCTGTTGCTGCTATCCCCGGTTGCTGCTCGTGCTTCTTTACCCTGTTACTGTTGCTGCTGCTTCCGTACTCTGCTGCTGTCCCCGTTGCTGTATCAATTCTAGGGTTGTTGCTGCTGCTTTTTTTCCATGTGCTGCCGATGTCCCTTGGTTCTGCTGCTGTTGCTGCTGCTTTGCTTTTCCCACGGTTGCTGCTTTCCTAGCTATTGCTTTTGCTGTCTACATTGCCGCTGCTGTTAGTGTCCCCAGATGTTAACTTCAATGCCATCAGACATGCATATCATTGACTGAATTCTCGAAACCCCTGTGAACCTTACAGGGAATATGGCCTCCCTTGTGTACACATTTTTGCGGTTTCGGGAGACGACCGTCTGCCCTTTGACATGGTCCACCGCGTGTACCACTTGGAGACACTGAAAGCCATGTACTCGGAGAAGATCATCCCCGTGGATCCGTCGTCGTGCATCCCTGACCGAAGCACCCTTCCTCCGAAGTACAAAAAGAAGGCGGGAAAAAGAAGAACCACGCGTATTCGCTCTAGGGGCGAGTTTGACCCACAGAAAATGCGGAAATGAGGCAGGTGCAAAAGGAAGGGGCACAACGTTCGCACATGTGAAGAGAGAGAGGCAATGTCACTGGGGGCACAAAGGTCGGTGCAAGACCATATCACACTTCAAACGAGTGTGGTACCACGCATTGGGGGGAGGTATCAAGCCTGCGAGGCATGTGGCCATCGACATAGGCTGCGGGATAGATGTCAAAGCGGACGACCGGAGCAGCAAAGGGGTGAGGTGCAATGACGAGGAGGGGGCCGAGGGGGACGGGTGTAGGGACGAGGGGAGCAGCCTGTGGGACAGGTGCAGGGAGAAGGGGGGCATCAAAGGGAACAAGCCCAGGGAGGAGGGGAGCTGCAAGAGAGACAGATGCAAGGAGAAGGGGGGCAGCAGAGAGGACAAGTGCAGGGAGACGGGGGGCAGCAGCAGCAGCAACCAGTGCAGGGAGACGGGGGGCAGCAGGTCAGAGAGGTGCAGGGAGAAGGGAGGCAGGAGAGTGGCCAAGTGTTGCATAGACAACGTGGTTCAACCCCACCTTCCGAATGGTTGGTTGAAATAGAGGACATTGATGAAGAAGCTGACGAAGGAAGTGAATCTTCTGAAGATGATATGGAGTCATTGCAAGTGGAGCAGCAAGTGACTCGCACCTCAAGTGTGGCGGATGTGATTGAGGATGGTAATGCAGGTAGGGCGATAGACCCGAGGGAGGGTGAGAGTGGAAGAGGTGGAGGTATGGAGGAGCAGTCATCGAATGATGAATGTGATTGTGATGATTCACATCTCGCTCTCTCTCTCTCTCTCACACTCTCTCTCCCTCACTCTCTCACCGCTCTCTCTCTCTCTCTCCCCCTCTCGTTCTCACTCTCTCTCACACACATTCCATATCTCTATCTCTCTCTCGAATGGTCCTTGTATTAGCTGAAGGGTGGTACAATGGTTTGAAGCAGACACATGCAAGCTAGGCAAAAGTAGACCTATCAACCATCACCTACTCCCCTCCCCCCCCCCCCCCCCGCTGTCCGACCCTAGTGGTCGGAAGGGGGCTCAATCAGCTGGTGCAGCTGCCCCTCATTGAGGGGGGCCCACGGCCCTTGCAGGCTGAGCTCGTCCGCCTCCACAGCCTCATTGGTCTTGGTGCGGAGGGCGTTTGCCTGCGCCCTCTGGAGGCACACGCTCCAGCGCTGGCGGTACTCCGTCTGCAACTTGCCAGCCTTTCGAGAGGTAGAGGCCGCGTTGTAGCGGAGCTTCGCAGCCAGCTCCGCGCACTGCCGCAGGTAAGCCAGCACCCCCGGCGACGGGTAGCTGTAGGTCTCCATGGCCAAGGCGTGGAACTCCACCCACGCGTTCCGTGCCGCATATTTCTCCTCCTTCCGAGCAGCTGCCGCCCTAGCCGCCCAACCAGGTGCGCAGTTGCAGTTCTCGTCCTGGTAGGACACCGGGTCGGTCACGGTTACATCACAGAGCCACACTTCTCCGGTCAGGGGATGGCGGATGGAGACATCTGTTTTAAGGGTTTCAACCAAAGAGTAGGCATAGGTCTCCTTGTGAACCGTGAAGCCTGCTTCCACCCCTATCCTTGCGATTTCATCCCTGAGAGCATGGTGTGTGGCAGTCCTCCCTTTCCCCTTCTCGCAGCGCATAAGGTGATTCGGGAGGCGGTCATCAGGGAAGGTGGTGCGGTATCGGCAGTCGCACCGCCTCGGGATAGGGAGGGGGAGGCCTAGGCGGAAGGAGGAAGCAGTAGAGTGTTGGGAGGGGCCCAGCCTCAGCGCAGAAGAGAGAGGGATTGCCAGCAGCCAGTCCCTTGCTCCCAGGCCCAGCAGGGACTGCATCCTCTGAGCATGCCCTGAGAGGGGGTTTGGGCGCATACGTCGCGCCGTGTTCAGCACTCGGAGGTAGCGGCGGGTGTGGACCGCCAGAGCCAGGGACTGCTGGAGCTTCAGTCCCTTGGGGTCGCTCTTACCAGCCTGCAGGGCCTCCAGGCCGTCAGGGGGCAGGGCCGCTTGAGCTGCAGCTAGGCGCGAGGGCAGGGCCGCT
This sequence comes from Closterium sp. NIES-65, assembly GCA_948144175.1. Classification (NCBI taxonomy): domain Eukaryota; kingdom Viridiplantae; phylum Streptophyta; class Zygnematophyceae; order Desmidiales; family Closteriaceae; genus Closterium; species Closterium sp. NIES-65. The sequence goes on along the minus strand of CANXME010002485.1, from coordinate 1,533,366 downwards.
GCGGAGTCCGGGGCGGAGTCCATAAGGGGGAGCAGTGCGGCTATGGCGGGGTGTAGGGAGTCGGCTAGCGAGTGCAGGAGGTGAGCCGCGCCGACCACCGAAGCGTGGTACGCGTAACTCCCTTCCACGGCCGGGTCCGTAATGTCCAAACCCCCTAAGGTAACGGGGAGTGCTGCCTGCCGCCGAATACGCCTCCTTTCCGCCGCGACAATGTGCGCAGCCTCTAGGAACGCATGGAGCAGCCGCTCCCCCCATGCCGACCATTCTGCTGTGGGCAGGACCTCTAGCGGGATTGTCCTTGCCAGGAAGGAGGCGCGGCGGCTAACGCAACGAGTGAGGAGGAGGAGGCAGAGCTGCGGGACCATTTGCGCTAGCAACGGGAGCGGTTCAGCTGCTGCCGTAAGTCTGTCCCTGACTACCGCGGCGCAGCCCTGCGTTGTGCCGACGGGGTTGCCGAGTATTTGCAGCCCTTCGGTCGAGATGGTGATGCATGGGGGGACGGAGGCAGGGTCAATTGGGGCGGCGGACCAAGCCGCGAACTTAGCAGGGTTGTGAAGGAGCCCCATGGAGGCGAGCACGGCTATGAGGTGGTCGAAGGCCGCGGCGCAGGCAGACGCATCACCGAGCAGCGTGATGTCGTCGGCGTAGGCGAGTAGGACCACCTGCGGGTGAGCCGTTGCCGTCGCAACGAGGCAGGGGTGGATGCTGGCGGCAAATAGGAGGGGGCCGAGGGGATCACCTTGGCGGACCCCCCTGGCGCTTTGCAGTGGAGCCGTTGCGAACTCATGGTCGAGGAAGAGCAAGGAGGGGACTCCGTAAGACAGGCGGACCAGGGGGGTGAGGCTCTCGAGCGCTTTGTTCCTCAACCCCTCGAACACCGCTCTCCTCTCGACTGCGTTGAACGCGTTCGCGAGGTCGACATGCAGCGCTACTGCCGCGAGATGGACCTCTAGGTAAGTACGTGCCGTGTGTATAGCGGCCTCAATGCCCCCCGCTACCGCCACGCTGAACTGAAGGGGGACGAAGTGAGATCTAGCGGCGGGCGCGATCAGGAAAAGAGCGGCTTTGGCGATGATCCGAAGCAGGCATTCCCCGACCGCGATCGGCCTCGTCCCACCGTGCGGTTTCGTGAAGGCCAAAAGATGAGAGGCGGTAAGTAGCTCTCCTGCAACGGCTGGTAGCTTCCCCGCCAGAGCCGTGTTGGTGAGGGCTAGGAGGTGGGTGAAGACTTCGGCGTTTCCTAGTGCTGCATCACGGGGATGTTCGAAGGTAGTTCCTGAGGGGCCCGCTCCCACTCCATTGGGGAGCTTGGCGATGATCCTTCTGAAGTCGCGGGCTTCGATAGCGGGAGGGTTTTCCGCTGTGGTAGCGTGCAGCCAATCAGGTAGCGGTTGGGATGCAGGTGGGTGTCTCGTCCTGAGGGCCTTGAGAACTTCAGGTGAGGCAGGCAACACGGGCGTGGCTTGCAGGGATTGCAATGATTTTGAGAGGTTACCACGCTTCGCCAGGCCCTCCGCTCTGGCGAGAATTCCAGTCGTGTCAGGTGCGTGGCGAGGCTGCGGGGGGAGGGAGATCGATTCGGCAGCTTCTTCGTAGAGGTCGGCCCAAAGCCCTTGGCGAAATCGCAGGAGCCTGTTCATCATTGCGCTCCAGTCAGGCTTACGAGCTGACGAGGAGCGAAGAAGTAGGCGAGGGAGGAAGGTGAGTAACATCCAGCCAGGTTCTGACTCGGGGTTGGCTGCCAGGTGGAGTAACGGTGTCAGCAGGCAAATCGCAAAAGACTCGCGAAGGTCTTTTGGAGGGTGGCGGGCGACTGGGGGTTGGCGACTGTCGCGCAGCGGGCCAATGTCCCAGTCAGCAACCTGGGCGAACATATCAGTATTTTTTGCCAGGTCGTCGGGTTTGAGCATTGGGGGGGTCGGAATGGGGCTGCTCAATTCTCATTGGCTGTCGCAGAGTCTCTAGTCTCTGTGGCGGCTCGATTTCCCATCCTTGCGTGATTTCCCCCCGCGGCTCGGTTCTGAGCTGTGGTTCGGTTGGCAGGTTCGCCTCGGACAATTGGGCTTGGGAGCTCCTTTCCCCAAAGCAAAAGTTCCAACTCCTCCTCGTCCTCCTCAGCTTTTGCTCCCAACATCCTCTCACTTTCAGGGTTAAAAGCAGGGTCACCCTCATTACTTTCCTCATTCTCCACTTCCTCCTATGCCTCCTCGCTAAGCGGTTCCTCGCCGGCCTCCGCGCCGTTTCGCATCAGCCTTTCCACATTACTCGCGTAGCCGCTTGCACCAGTGCGACGCTTGTTTGAACCCCGTGTTCCACCACCTCTTCGTCCTCTCTCGTTACTCGTCGTCCGCGGCGGCTGCCGCGTCCCACGCGGATTCCACGCGTTGCTCTTCCAACTACAGCTCCCTCGCGCCCTGTCTGCGGCGCCGCGACCGTCTCGTTTTCGCTTCGTCGGCGCGCTGGCGTTGCCTGTGGTACGTTCGGGGTGATGGACCCATCCGCGAGATGGGATCCGAAGCTGGAGGGTTCCGCGGAGAGCGCGCTGCCGGAGCCTGCGCCTGCCGGGCCTCGTCCGCGTCTCCTTGCGCACCCCTCCGCAAGCGAGCCCGTCCGCTGCTTCGAGCGGGTGCAAACACTTCCCCATCGGCCTGCCGCGTGCCCCACCTCGCTGGAGTATTCGTGGGCGCCTGCACGTGTTGCGTCGAACCGCCTGTTAGAATGAGAAACGAGAATGAGGAGTGACTAGCAGGAACAACAGTACAAATATGTCAAACCCTAATCTGGTGTACCCCTTATTGTGTGACCCACTACAGCCTAGAACCACACAAACATATAATGTTTGACACACCCCCATAGGCAAAGTGGGGAGACCTAGGGGTCACAAGACCAGTCAAGGCAAAACAAGGCAAACAAGCTCAGGGTGGATCTCGAGGATTCCACACAAATTCCGAGCACAAGCAAGCGGTCACAAGACCAGTTCACATGCAGTTTTATAATAGAGCAAGAGGTACAATGATCACAACCTAACAAGGCAAACATGCAGGTATATATATAATGATCACAGTACAGGTAAAGTCAAGAAGTAAGTAAGTGAGAAACAGTCGGCACAAGGCCTAGAAGAGTGCAAAAACGCTGATGGTCAACAGGCGGAAGCGCCTTGGTGAACACATCAGCAGTGTTGGCCTCAGTGGCCACGTAACGCAGAAGAAGCTGACCACGCTGCTGTAGCTCTCGAGCTAGAAAGTGCTTAGGGCAATGTGCTTCGTCCTGTGCTCCAGTCTGTGCTCCTGGCACAAGGCAATGGTTGCCTTGTTGTCGACGTACAGCACTGGAGGAGAACAAGGCTGCTCTCCAAGGTCAGTCACCAGGTAGGTGAGCCAGCGAAGCTCCTGGGCAGCCATGGCCATGGCGTAGATCTCAGCCTCACAGCTGGAGCTGAGAACAGAAGAAGAACGAGTAGAACGCCAAGAGACAGAGCCAGAGCCAAGACTGAAGGTGTAACCCTGAGACGACCGCTGAGTAGGCTGGTCGTCTGCCCAAGAAGCGTCTGAGTGCCCAGTGAGAACAGGCCGGTCTCGCCCTCCAAGCACTAGCCCCATGCCCAACGTACTGCACAAGTAGCGCAACACCCTCTTAGCTGCATCCATGTGCTCCTTCCGGTGACGGCCGGGAGCAACATAGCGTGCTAAGATGCTGAGAGGGTATGCTAGGTCAGGTCGAGTGCAGGTCATCAGGTACATGAGGCAGCCCACAAGCTCTGGATACGGACCACTCGACTCTACGGACTCATCCGAAGGCAGAGCTGAGAGCGAGTGACCCGTAGGCAGAGGAGTGGACTGAGGCGAGGAGTACGTGAAGCCGAAGCGCTGAAGGACCTGCTGCACCATGTGTGACTGAGTCAGGGTAATGGTGCGGCGAGCTCTGTCCCGGGTGATCCGCAAGCCAAGATAGCTTGTCAGTTCACCCAGGTCTGTGCACGTGTGTCTCTTCTGCAGCTCGGACTTCACGTGGGCGAGTGCGGCAGTGTCCGCAGTGGCAAAGACCAAGTCGTCGACGTACACGAGGATGTAGAACGGCGGCAGCGAGGTGTCGGTGCGCAGAAACAGCGACGGGTCAGCAGTAGAAGGAGCAAACCCAAGAGCCGAAAGTGTAGTCCTCAGTGTGTCGTGCCACTCACGCGGCGCCTGGCGGAGACCGTAGACTCGCCGCCGGAGGCTCCACTGGGTGCCAGGAGGGAACGACCCAGTGAAGCCAGGTGGGCGGCGCAGCCAGATCTCCTCGTGCAGGCTGCCCTGCAAGAAAGCTGTGCTGAAGTCAAGAGAGTGGAGCTCGTAGTCACGCTGAGCGGCGACGTGTAGCAGAACCCGAAGAGTGGTCATCTTCGGGGTCGGGGAGAAGGTCTGGAAGAAGTCAACTCCCTCTCGCTGACTGAAGCCTCGTGCAACGTAACGCGCCTTGAAGACAGGCGGAGAGCCCGGCGGCCGCTTCACCCTAAAAATCCACATGCCACTGACGATGTTCGCCCCAGGTGGGGGAACCTCGTCGACGTAGGTGCCTGTGGACTTCCAGGAAGCCATCTCTGTGTCCATGGCTGACTGCCAGTGAGAGGAGTAGGGACCGGCCATCGCCTCTGCGTAAGAGCGTGGGGTCGGGATGTCTGGTGCATCCGGGTCTCCCTCAGGGGCAACAAGCATGGACACGAGATGGGGCAAAGCAGCGGCAAGGCAACCAAACTCCTCCTGCCTGTCCTCAAGGACGTCCGTGCCAAGAGCACACTCACCCCCGACGAACGGAGGACAGGCAGACTCAGACTCAGCAACAAGACTCGCTGCGTAGTCTAGACGACACGCAGCTGCAAAGTCGACAAGCTCAGTGACTAGGGCAGACGCAGCAGCGGACTCAAAGGAAGGGTCAGTGACAACCGTAGCCAGGAGACGTGTGACAGTAGGACTGGCAGCACGAAGAAAGTCTGACTCCGGGTCAGCAAGAGCAGGAAGAGAGGACGCAGGAGGCGACGGGAGAGCAACACGTTGCGGAGCAGTGGACTGACGAAGCGCCATCCGGTGTGTGCCTGGGACAGCAGGAGGACGCTCACGCGGGACACGACTACCAGTGGTAGCAGCTCGAACAGGCGACGCTCGACGAGACGCAGGTGACACAGGACGTGACGCAGGCTCACGTCTCTCAGCAAGACCGTCAGTCGGACCAGTGTAAGGAGCAGGCACAGGGAGTGGGGAGGCAGGCGGTAACTGTGGCTGTGACTGGACAGACGGCGGACACTCTAAGGCGAGAGGAGAACAATGAGGAGGAGGCTGACCAAGAACCTGCTGAAGGAGCGGAACGAAGTACGGTCGTGGCCGTGCAGCAGCTCTCGAACCAGCAGAGACACCAGCGGCAGCAGCAGCAGCAGCAGCACCTCCAGCACCAGGGTCCGCAGCACCTCCAGCAGCACTGCCAGTAGCAGCAGCACCTCCAGCCGCACCGCCAGCAGCAGCAGTACCTCCAGCAGCACCGCCAGTAGCAGCTGCACCTCCAGCACCAGGGTCCGTAGCACCCACAGCAGCTCCAACGCCCGGGTCCTCAGTACTAGCAGCACCTCCAGCAGCACCGCCAGCAGCAGCAGCACCTCTAGCAGCACCGCCAGCAGCAGCAGCACCTCCAGCACCAGGGTCCGTAGCACCCGCACCAGCGTCAACTCCGGGGACCCCATCACCAGCAGCTCCACTACGGAGACTGGTGTGCCGAGCGTACCACTCTCGAAGCTGAGGGGAAGAGGGCGGCTCCCGCCGTGGTGGGGAAACACGAGTACCAACTCCAGCAGCACCACGAGCCCGAGACTCACCCCGCCGGAGGCTGCAGTACCGTGAGTACCACTCACGCAGCTGCTGCGAAGAGGGAGGTCCTCTAGGCGCCTCACAGTCAACTGCAACACCACCAGGCTCAGCACCCCCAGGCTCAGCAACTCCAGGCGCAGCACCCCCAGACTCAGCAACGCCAGGCTCAGTACCCCCAGACCCAGCACCCCCAGGCTCAGTACCCCCAGGATCAGCACCCCCAGACTCAGCACCCCCAGGCTCCGCCCGCTCAGGCTCCGCACGCTCAGGCTCCGCACGCTCAGGCTCAGCACCTCTAGCAGGATGCGAGTTGACAGCTACCTCGGCAGGCTCAACCGGGTCTACCTGAGAGACACTTGAGGGAGCGGCACCCTGAGGGGGAAGGGGGTCTACCACTGCAACACCTGGCGCGAGGAAGAGAGGCGGGGGAGGGAGCGGGGCAGTGCGGTAGGGGAAGAGGCGGTAGAAGGGCACGGACTCGTCAAAAGTGACGTCCTGAGAGGGGAAGACTCGGTGCGAGGCGGGGTGGTAAAACTGCCAGCCAGACGCATCCGGGACAAAGCCAAGAAAGACACAGGGAGCAGTGCGGGAGGAGAGCTTGTCCCCAGACGTGTCGCGAACAAAAGCTCGGGATCCCCAGACACGGAAGCGTGACGCATCGCCAACCTCCCCCGTCCAGAGCAGTGTGGGCGAGGTCTCCGGAGCGGAGACACGGGGCCAAAGGTTGAGCTGATGCGCAGCGTACCGGACCGCAAACGGCCACAGAAAGTGGGGGGCAGCCGCGTGGACTAAGGAGGTATGAGCGACCTCCATGACCAAGCCAATGCGGCGCTCAGCAACCCCATTCTGCTGTGGAGAGGCCGGGAGCGTGAACGACTGGCGAATGCCGTGCTCGGCACAGTAGGCTGCCAAGAGGTCGGAGGAGAACTCGCCACCTCTGTCAGAGTGCAAGCGCAGAACAGGAAACTCCGAGCGAAAACGCTCTCGCAGCTGAAGACGTGCTCTGCTGATCCAGGGGATCAGAACATCAGGGACTTCACCCTTGGTGCGCAAGGGGAAGACCGTGGTGTAGCGCGAGTAGTCGTCAACGACGATCAAGAAGTACCTCTCCTGGCCCTGACCACGGACGCGGGCTGGGCCCCACACGTCCATGTGGAGCATCTGCAAAGGAGCTGTCGTCGGGGGGAACGAGGAGGAGTGAGGGGCAGCGCGCTGCCGCCCCTCGACACAGGGAAGACAAGGAGGAGCAAGGGAGGGTGGGAGGGGAGGGAGTACCCGAGGAAGACCAGAGACAAGATACCGGGAGTGCATGCCCCGAAGGCGCTGCACTGACGGGTGACCAAGTCGGTGGTGCCAGAGGACAGTCTTGTGCGCTAGAGAGCGACACGAGCAGGGGGCAGACAGCTGACCTGACGCAGACGCAGACGCAGACGCCGCTACCTGAGGGGACTCAGTGGTCAGTGTGTACAGGTCCGACCCCGGCTGCCGAGTGAAGGTAGCCAGGTGACGGCCCGTCCGAGCACACGTGCAGTGTGTCACACGCTCGTAGGCAGGGGTGAACTGGTGAACACCCCCATCCTGAAGCGCACAACCCGCCACCAAGTTCGTAGAGAACGAGGGGAGGTGGAGACCTGACAGTGTGCCCGACGGGACAGCAGGACAAGGAAGGAGGGTGGAGGAGGTCGCAATGACCGGACCCCCAGAGGGGTCAGCGAGCGAGACAGCGACTGGTCGAGCATGGGGCTCAAGAGCAGTGCGGTCACGAAAGAAACAGCGCGAAGCGCCTGAGTCTAGAGTGAAGGTGTGCAGTGCCTCAGTGGACTCAGTAGTACCTGGGGTGGCGGACACACACGCACCTAGAGCAGTAGCCTCACCAGTACCTGGGGTAGCAGACACGCAAGCACCTAGGGCGGCAGCCTCACTCGTGCGGATGCCTGGGTCAGGCGGAACACTCAGGTACTGGTCCTCCTCTCCACTAATAGTTAATGCATACATTGCTTTGAGGATAACATCAAAATCAAGAGCATAGATATCGATATCCTTCTTGAGGAGATCAGCCCACTGAGGGAGCTCAGGAGCGTCAGGAAACTGAGCACGCCAAGCGTCATCTAGGCGAGAGAAGCAGCGCTGCGAAGTGTGCGCCCTCCCGCACGTCTGTCCCTTGCGGCGACCAGTGCGGATGACGTACGTACAGCTAAGGCTACCCCCCCCCACCCCCGTGCTGTAAGTACCACTCACAAAGCTCCTGGGAGGACTGAGGGTGCTGCGCACTCTGGCCAGTGCCAAAGCCTCCACGACCACCACCGCCGCCTCCACCACGACCACCACCGCCCCTGCCGCCGCCACGTCCACTGCCGCCACCACCACCACCCCCACCCCGGCCACCGCCGCCGCCGCTGCCTCCACCAACCCCACCGCTGCCACTAGCCCCTCCAGCCCCGCCACCGCCCCCGCCGCTGCCACCACCCCCACCACCGCCTCCCCCGCCGTCACCCCCACCGCCCTTGCCTCCCCTGCCCTTGCCGCTGCGGCGCCCGCTGGGAGCGGACGCAGAGCCGACCTGCTCAGCACCAAGAAGGTCGACAGCAGCAGCAGAGGCGACAGAGGGGAGGAGGGGGGAGGGGGAACACCCCTCGAAGAAAGGGGTGCGGGGGTCGCCACGAGAGGCACCTACACCTACAATACTCTTCTCAGCTGCAAGTAGTTCCTTCTCTAGGGCGGTAATGGTGAGCTCAGTGGGGCAGCGAGCTAGGAAGTGGTCCCTGACTGTACGTAGAGTGTCAGGGAGGCGGGTAACTAGGTGGTAGAGAGTGAGCCAGAGCGGGGGAGGGTTGGAGGCAGGAAACTCAGCGGGCATGGCTGCACGGAAGCGGGCATCACTAGTACGGAGGTGAGTGATGAGGTCAGCGACTGTCTGGAAAGCGGACAGGTCGGGGAACAGGTAGGGAAGGGAGAGACGGCCTAGTGCAGCTGAGGCCGGGGAGGAGTAGCGCGCAACTACAGCAGTGTAGAGGGCCTGCGCAGTCTGATGCTGGCTGAAGTGCTCACGCTCATCTACTGGCAGGGAGTTGCGAATAGCAAAGTGAGCGTGGGCATCGCGAGTCTGCCACTGCGAGCGAGCAGTAGCGGTAGCAGTAGTAGCAGGAGCAGGGACTGTGCCTAGTGCGTGATCGTACAGCGAGATATCCTCTCTGGCAGTGAGCTGGAGGAACAGGTGCAGATCCTCAAGCCAGGTATCAAACTTAATCGGGCGGCCCTCAGAATCGAACGAGAGAACTGTAGGGCTAGCCATAGCTGAAGTGACAGTAGCAACAGTGGTGGTAGTAGCAGTAGCAGTAGCAGTGCTGTGCACAGGTAAGTAGGGCGCGGCTCGGCTAGGGCGGCGCGGCTCGGCTAGGGCGGCGCGGCTCGGCTAGGGCGGCGCGGCTCGGCTGGGGCGGCGCGGCTCGGCTGGGGCGGCGCGGCTCAGCTGGGTCGCGCGGTTCGGTTCGGGTCGCACCGTGCGGCTCGGTCGTAGAGGGGCTAGCGCGGGAGGGCCGGTCGGGGCTAGCGCGGGGCCAAAGGGGGGGGGGCCGTGAGAGGCTAGCGCGGGGCCTGCAGGGGACGGTAGGAGGCTAGCGCGGGGCCGACGGGGGCCTTAGGAGGCTAGCGCGGGGCCGATCGGGGGCCTTAGGAGGCTAGCGCGGGGCTAGCGTGGGGCCGACGGGGGCTTAGGAGGCTAGCGCGGGGCCGATCGAAGGCCTTAGGAGGCTAGCGCGGGGCTAGCATGGGGCCGACGGGGGCCTTAGGAGGCTAGTGCGGGGCCGACCGGGGGCCGTGAGAGGCTAGCGCGGGGCCATACGGGGCCTTGAGAACGAGGCGCTCGAGGCGCAGGAAAAAGAACGGCGGCGCACGAGGGCGCGGCTAGCGGAAACGGTGGGCCCTATCGTTTCGGTCCTAGGTGGAACCTAGGCTCGTAATACCATGTTAGAATGAGAAACGAGAATGAGGAGTGACTAGCAGGAACAACAGTACAAATATGTCAAACCCTAATCTGGTGTACCCCTTATGGTGTGACCCACTACAGCCTAGAACCACACAAACATATAATGTTTGACACCGCCCGGACGGTCAGCCGCGGCATGAGCGCGGGTGCTCGCCTCCACGTCACCCTCCTCGGCCGCCCTCTCCTCGCCGCCCTTCTCCTGAGCATCGCGAGCACTATCAGCGCGAGGAGGGGGGTCAGCGCTCCCCTGCACGTCCTCGCTCTCCTCGCCGCCCATCCCCTCGTGGTCGGGCAGGCCAGCGCTCACCCCGAGCACGCACGCATGCACGCACGCACCTACACACATACACACACACACACACACACACGCACGCACACACGCACGCACACACACACGCGCACGCGCGCACACACACACACATACACATACACACACACACATACATATACACACACACACACACATATACACACAAACACACACACGTATATACACACGCAATATCTATATCAAGATTTATAAATCATCGGTAGGTGTATATGTGAAGAAATGTACGAATCAACCTCACCAATTCTCTGTCATTAGTGGTTTGGCATATCATATGTGTTTTTCTACAAGTTACAAAATGCGTTTTCATGTTTGCGCATACGGTGTATGTTAGCATCATGTATTTCATACGCGTGTAATTAAATTACATTCATAATTAAAGAAACACATATGCATATTGTTGAGAAAGTTCTAAGTAGAGTTTGGCTTAGGAGCCATAGTTTAGGTGCCTTAGTAGCTTAGGTTTAGGGTTGAAGGAAAGTATCGAGGGTAAGGAGAATGAGTCGAGAGAGTTGAGAGAGGAGAATAAGTTTCACTAGTAAGAGTTGGGATACAAGTACAAAACCCTAAATTGGGTTGTACTCATTACAGAGTACCCCACTGCAGGCTAGACAGTAAATACATTCTGACACACCCCCATAGTCAAAGTGGGGTGCAATCAGCACAATGAGCAACCATAGAGCAAGAGTTCACAATAGGTAAGTAAGGCTAGAGCTAATCACAGAGGGCAAGTGAGAAGGAGGAGAGACTGTGGGGGAGAGAAGATGGGAGGCGACTGCTGACGCTGCAGACACACAGACGAGCTGCTGGCTCAGTGGCTACCGGAACAGCGTTCCGGACTACTGGAGTAACTGGCCCCGCGGCTAAAAGTAGCGGCAGACGAGCAACGGACCTACGGGCGACTGGCGACTACCGGAGATTGTAGCCTCCGGACTGCTGTTGCTGCTGACGACAAGACTGCTGCCTCCACTCAACCTCCCCCAGCTGCCCAATGCCCCTCTCACACACCCCCTTCTCAAACCCTAGCCCTACACCCACAGCACCCCCTTAAACCCTAAACCCCAGACTCCCACACATCCACCCCCTTCATCGAGAGCTGCTGCAGTGGGAGACGAAGTAGGAGGAGGAGGAGGAGGGGACGGCACGCACAACCGACACCCCCACAACCATCACCCCCACACCCATCCCCCCACGGCTGCACCGGGTCCAGGAGCGGCTGCTGTAGGGGCCAGGGGCGGCTGCTGCAGCGGCGGTTGCTCCAGGGGCTGCTGCTGCTGGGGCGGCTGCTCCAGGGGCTGCTGCTGCTAGGGCGGCTGCTGCACGGGCTGCTGCTGCTGGGGCGGCTGCTCCAGGGGCTGCTGCTGGTGGGGTGGCTGCTCCAGGGGCTGCTGCTGCTGGGGCGGCTGCTGCAGTAGCGGCGGCTCCAGGGGCTGCTGCTGCTGGGGCGGTTGCTCCAGGGGCTGCTGCTGTTGGGGCGGCTGCTCCAGGGGCTGCTGCTGCTGGGGCGGCCGCTACAGTGGCGGCGGCTCCAGGGGCTGCTGCTGCTGGGGCGGCTGCTCCAGGGGCTACTGCTGCTGGGGCGGTTGTTCCAGGGGCTGCTGTTGCTGGGGCTGCTGCTGCAGTGGCGGCGGCTCTAGGGGCTGCTGCTGCTGGGGCGGCTGTTCCAGGGGCTGCTGTTGCTGGGGCGGCTGCTGCAGTGGCGGCGGCTCCAGGGGCTGCTGCAGTAGCGGCGGCTCCAGGGGCTGCTGCTGCTGGGGCGGCTGCTCCAGGGGCGGCGGCTCCAGGGGCGGCTGCTGCAGCGGCGGCTGCTCCAGAGGCGGCTGCTGCAGAGCTCCCGAGAGTGCCTCGACGGGCGACGGGAGGGGACCGCGCACGGGCCACCAAGACGCCTCGACGAGGCGACGGGAGGGGCCAGCTCGCGCGCCCCGAAAGCGCCGCGACGAGGTGATGGGAGAGGCCTGCGTGCGGGCCCCCAAAACGCCGCGACGAGGCGACGCTCGGGGCCGGCACGCAGGCCCCCAAGACGCCGCGACGAGAGAGGAACCCGCCGCGCGCCTCGGGGCGCACGGCGGGCAGAAAACCGCCACGCGCCCCGAGCGCGTGGCGGGAAGAAAAAATAGAGGTCGCGCGCCACGGGGCGCACGACACACAGTAGGGCAGCGGAAGCAAGTGGGCCCACAGGCCAGGAGCGTTAGGCTGTGATAACATGAGAAAGTTCTAAGTAGAGTTTGGCTTAGGAGCCATAGTTTAGGTGCCTTAGTAGCTTAGGTTTAGGGTTGAAGGAAAGTATCGAGGGTAAGGAGAATGAGTCGAGAGAGTTGAGAGAGGAGAATGAGTTTCACTAGTAAGAGTTGGGATACAAGTACAACACCCTAAATTGGGTTGTACTCATTACAGAGTACCCCACTGCAGGCTAGACAGTTAATACATTCTGACAATTGTCGATATGTGTCTTGGTTAGACATGTGCGTACCCAAAATAATTCAAATGCTATTTATAAACATCAATATGCATGGCTGTAAAACCGCTGGTTTGTGTAGAGATGCATACGCGGGAGATTTTAGGAGATACTTGCTTGAAAAATAGCAAGATGTATTTTCTACATCTGGTTACAGTTGCGCCACAGAAGTAATGTCTCGTCTCAGGCCACGATGGATGTTGCGGAGGATTTCCTGCAAGCATTCGCTTGAGCGCTACCTCAGCAGCAGGTTTGGTGCTGCTGAGCAGGTTGCGCGGGGGGGAGGGGAGGAAGTGGGGTTGTGGTTTCGCGCGCCAGCAGTCTGGCTTGGCCATGTTGTCCGTTCAAATTCCGTCAGTGCTGTGTCAGGGACAAAAAGTCCGTCAGATGTTACAGGCAGTGAGTGGCGAGTCTGTACAAGGGTCTGTTGCTGCACGCGTGTACAGCGCCGTAACAGTGCCCTAATAGTGCCGAAAAGTTGTTGGGATCCCACCTGATGACCTTTTCCCTAATGATGGGATTGCACCTGAAAATGGCCCTCCGAAGAAGGCTGGCCCCAAGACGATATATACCTGGTAGAAGGGTTTGTGGCGGCCTGGAGAACATCATTTGTGTCGCGACTTGCGACTACGATTTTCATTTGCGATATTCTCGCCAGAATCGACAATCGCTAGAAGAGCACCGCGTCGTTGTGTTCGCAAATTCTCTGTCAGAAAAATAATAAGAAGAGTGCACGTAACCAGAAGTCTCGATTCAATCGAAATTAAATGTACTGACCCAAAAGGGACCCCTAGGTGACTTCCGGGCAAGATTCGGGACATCTGGAAAGATGTCCCAGACGTTACTTTTGGAACTGACACTTTAGGTTAGTCTGGGGTCAGATAGGCTCACCCAAAAGTGACTTTCGGGTCAGGTACGGGTCAGGTACGGGTCAGATTTTTGGCGGGAAAAGTCACGTACGGGTTAAGATTTGGCGGAAAAAGTCACATTTGGGTCAGTTTCGGGTCATAGGCCAGCGCATGGCCCGATTATTTCCCCTTTACAGTGTGTTCTTTTTTGTAATAAGCATATTTTGATGAAATTGTATAATATATTTTCCACAATACAACAAAATATTAAATAACATGACTATGTAAAAAACAGGGCCTTGTACAGTGGCCGCAGAATATTAAAAACAATGCAGTGCTAAAACAACCTGGGAACACAAAACCAACACACATTATAGGGTGAACGGCATTACAAATGAGATAACGCCAGCTAAAAAAAATAAAAACCAGAACAATCATTTAGCACTTATCACCTTATAATTCGGAAACATCACCTTCATTGCTCTGTGCCCCAAAATAAGATCAGGCATGGCATAATAATTATAATCTTCACGTGCTTGTTTCCATGTCAGGTTGTTAAGGGGCGAAAAGCTGCATAGTTTAACCAAATTAATCTTCACAACATATATGCACCTGCATGTAGACTAAAGAAAAGGAGACATGAGACAAGCTGACAACAATATGCAAGGATAGGTGAATTTATATATCTCAATGGCGGCAAGATAGAATGTATTGCAATGTCTGGAAAATGAAACAACAATCTGCAAGGAAAGACGGCTTTAAGAGATTGCTGTGGCGGAATCACAGATTGGTATATTTTTTGGACAGAACATCAGCGCTAAAAATTCAGATGAATCACCATAGTTAACTAGCGTTTTGTCGCTGAAGAATCGCCCCCTGTGTTGATACTCGCTTTCTGCCACAAAAAGGTTCTCATATTGGGAAGCAAAAATAAAAAGGAATTGGAGTCGTAACAATAAAGCAAAACAAAAAAAATATTCAGCACATAAAATCAACGTGAAACAAGCTTGTCAATCTCACATGTAGAGATGACACTGCTTCCTGCCACACAAATGTACATGTAATAGAAAGCAATAATAATATCGATTAGAAGCGTAAGCTTGTTAAAGAAGCGTAAACTTGTTAAAGAAGCAATAATAATATCGATTAGAAGCGTAAACCGAGTGTTAACAATGGGAAATAGCTGTAAGGCACGTACTTAGCGGCTCTTGTCGCAGCGCCCGTCGCTGCGCCCGGCGCGTCCCTAAGCTGCCACGACGTAGTCGCGTCCGTCGTGTCCCTTGAATGCTCGACGCAGCGCCCGTCGCGTCCCTTAGCTGCTCGCGACGTAGCAGCGCCCGTTGCGTCCTTTAGTTGCTCGCGACTGCGGCAGTGCCCGTCCGTCCTTTAGCTGCTCCCAATGTAGCAGCGCCCATCCTACGCTCCTTATGGACAGCCGTTAACACACATGACATGACATGTACAGCTGAGAACAAAGTGGCCATGAAATTAAAGCAAAACAAACGCATGGAAGCACAACAATACCTCGAGACGCTTATATGACGACTAGAAAGTAGCTGTTGCTGACAGTAATCGAAGCCTGCAATGAGGACAGATAGAAATCGAAAGAGGGCGGGGTAGGGGTATTTTTAAGAAAGCGCTCAAGGCAGCTAAGGGTAGAGGGAAGGGCTAGTGAAATCTCTAAGATTCAACATTGGAGCAGGTAGATCTAAATGCGAAATGTCAGGAAGTAAAAGGATACATGCTGTGAGGTGAGGTTGGTGAACACCACCAGAAGGACAATGGAAATTGAAACCCTAGCAAGATTTGATTTCGTCGTAAAAAACAATTATCGGAAAATGTATATTGAACCTTATGTTGTGAGGATTTGACATAGTTGTTCAGCGGTGGAGTCTCGGTAAATACTGAAATGTTTTGTTTCTTACAATTAATAAGTTTCGAAGTCAATAGATAAATTGGAGTCTAGAACCGCCAGCGACAAGTATCGAACCCGCATCCCCAGATCCCCAAGGGCTGTGCTAGGCAAGTTAATTTTGGGTAAAAAAACTCACTGACTCAGATCTGACCCTGTACTGACCACTAACCCCAATTTGACCCCAAAGAAACTCTGGGGGCATTTACAAGACTGGCTTGGGTCAGGCCGGAAGGTGGGTCACGCTAGGGTCAGAAACATTTTGGTGATGTTCTAACGCACATCTGTCTCCTCTGTCCAATCGAAATGGATACTATTGTGTGGTGAAATGGCTTTCACATTCCTCAACAGCAGAAACGGGCGGCTCGGATTAATAACTCATGAAGCCGATCCGTTGAGTTATCAGTCAGCTTTTGCGATTTTGTAAGCGAGGAGACGGTATAGGAGGACGGTCAAATTACACCTTGCAACACTGGCCCTCTCGCGGCAATTCAGTGTTCACCCCGCACGCGTTTTACCATGGCTGTTGGTGATTGTGGGGTGATTCCACCACCGCCACACAGAACCTACAGTGATGACCACCGGCCGTGTGGTGATCAGACAATCAGTCAACTTATGAGCACGTTCGTGGAATCTCACTCAAGGAGCCCGAGAAGCTTCGCGCGCGCGTGACGTGCTTGCGCGTGCAGAGCTGAGCAATGTGAATGGCTGCTCACTCGGCGCTCGGATCAGGCACAATTCACGCATCTACGGCTCGACGCGTTGCTCCCAAGTCTCCTCGCAAGGCACCTCGAATCCGCAGTAGGTTCTGTTGGAGGCAAACGGTGGTGGGGCGGTGGTATGCCCCCAACCCACCGAGGGCACTTCGGTGCCTTCGATCCCTTTGACTAGGGATCGGTGGGGAAGCACCGGTTGACTTTGAAAGACTCATGGTTTGGTGCCACGTGGCGGCACGACATTCCAACCTTCAAGTGCAAGGCGAATTCGGTGTGTTCGGTGTGAAATTCGGTGGCCGAATTTCACCCCAACCGAAATGTTACACGCGGCGCATTCGCGACGCGAGTGTAGCGATGCGATGTTACATGTGCGGTTCGATGTAATGCATTTGCTATAAATCGACTTGCCTTGTATGCATGTTTTATTCTGAAACTCTGAATCATCTTGTACATGGTCCATTCGAACTCAAAATTCCAGAGAGCTTCTATCCTGCGTCCTAAGAGCATAAGCATTCACGTGAACGCCTATATCTCGCCGGATACTTAGGCGATTAACGTGCTTGACGGCTCGTTGGAAAGCCGAGAGTGTGCTCTATCGTTTAGAACAACTTAGAGTTCCTGCCAACAAGAGGACACGTATTTACATCAGGCACAATTCACGCGTCTACGGCTCGACGCATTGCTCCCAAGTCTCCTCGCAAGGCACCTCGAATCCGCAGTAGCTTCGCGCGCGCGTGACGTGCTTGCGCGCGCAGAGCTGAGCAATGTGAATGGCTGCTCACTCGGCGCTCGGATCAGGCGCAATTCACGCGTCTACGGCTCGACGGCTTGCTCCCAAGTCTCCTCGCAATGCACTTCAAATCCGCAGTAGGTTCTATAATAGAGGGTCAGAAACCGTCCGACACTCAGAGCAGCGTCGTCCTTCTCGTCCTTGCAGCTGCTTCCCGCCTCCTCATTCCGCCTCCCTGCTCCTCGCCCGCCCATGCCTCCCTGCACCCTTCCATCCGTCCCTGAACCGACCAACTCCGGGCACACGCCTGCTCACACAACAAGCACGCACCACCGCAACACACTCCTCCCCACTCCCGACCCCTCTCTCGCGCGCACAGGGGAATGGGGCATTTCCGCCTTCGCCTCCGCCCGCCTCTCCGCTCTCCTCTCCGCCCTTCCACATGCGTCCACATGGTTGCTCCAACAAGGGAGGCTGGGCGCCAGTGGCCCACTTGAGCCGTCCTTGCCCGAGCCTCTCCCTCCCAAGCCTGTCACAGTGAATTGGGCCGAGCCTCTGCTCGAGCCTTGGGAACTCGTCTCCCCCTCGCTTGACCGTCCTCTGATTCCCTTACTTTCTCTCCTTCCGCTGCTACCACTGGTGTCGCTGCTTGTTTTGCCTGTTCAAGTCACCACCGCCGTTATCCTCATTTTCCCCGCTGCTCTTTCCCGCCGCGGTGCCATTGCTGCTGCTCTCTCCCATGCCAGCAAACTCCTGAGGAGCGGAGTGCGTGTGCTGCTGCTGTCTAGTCTGTTCCTGATGGGTGCTGCGGCCGTGGGAGTGAGAGCAGCACCAGCAGTAGCAGCCACAGTTACAGTTGCATCTTAAACTTAGTTGAATCTTCAGCTACGGTTGATTCTTCAACTATAGTCCAAGCTAGCCAAGTGGGAACCCTTAGAAATAAGCAGGGGAGGAGGCTTAAGGCCAATGCATTTGTTCGGCTTGCAGCCAATCGCGTTGCTCCAGCTCTCGTTCAAGAATAGGTCGAAAGGTATGCCGTGATGCTCTGGCTCTTCGTTTGGACTAATAGATCTCAAGGAACCCTTGACTGGAACCCAGGACACATGGTACAGGATGCGGTTTACTTTTGAGTCGACTCAAGAGCATGCTCTGGCTCGTCCTTTTGACAAATAGATGTCAAGGTATTCTTTAGTGGAACCCAAGACTCATGGTTTACCAGGGTCTGCTGTGTATAAGAGGCGGTTTATTTTACAGGGTGTTGATATTCACGCTTGAAAAAACTCCTTAAAGCCCTCACTGATTGTTAAGCATGAGCGTCCTTTTCAGGCCCTGCCTGCAAACTAACGCACTCGCATGCACTCCACCTCGAATGGCACGCCTTGTACCACCTCGAATGACACGCCTTGTACCACCTCGAATGACACGCCTTGTACCACCTCGAATGACACGCCTTGTACCACCTCGAATGACACGCCTTGTACCACCTCGAATGACACGCCTTGTACCACCTCTCATTACACGCCTTGTACCACCTCGAATGACATGCCTTGTACCACCTTGAATGACACACCTTGTACCCGCCACTCGTCTCGCGTGCCTGTCGCGTCGCTCCCCCACTTGCAGGCACCTTCATCGGGCATCCCCACCAGCCCTTGAGAGAGAGCGAGGAGGGCAAAGGCGAGGAGGCAGAGGGGCGGGGCAGCAGCGACAGTGTGGATGGAGGAGAGGGGGATGAGTTCATGGAGACAGGTGGGTTAGAGATTCTGGCAAGGTGGGTTGGGGTTCGCACAGCAGTATCTTCCGAGAATTCTCAAAAGCAGCAGTGGCAATGTGGTGTGGATGGCGGAGAGGGGGATGAGTTCAGAGAGACAGGTGGGTTGAGTTCGGTTTAGCACAGCAGTATGGCTGTGAGAGCATGGTTACATTGTAGACGCATGCCATCTCCTGTTTCCACGCATGGTGACCCATGCCCGCAGCCCTCCCTTACATACTGTTCCCTTTTTCTCTCCCTCATCACCTTGTTCTCCGTCCTTTCCCCGTTTCACACCTTTTCACATCGCTCTTTTCAACCACCCTCCCATCCCAACTTACCCTGCAACCAACCCACTCCTTTGATGCTCCTGGCGAAACACTATTGAGACTTCTCATCACTCCATTCATTCATGTTCCTGCAGACGACGTGATGTTCCTGGCGAGATCTGATTTGATTGCAAGCACTGGGAGCGCGGATGATGGCAGCACTCGCCTCATGGCAAGCCTGGCATACTCATGGCCGCACAAGCCTCAAGTGGGGGCGTGGTTGCGCAGGCTCAAGGAGAGGGGGAGGATGGAGGCCAAGCTGAAGGCGAAGGCCAATGCACCCGAGCCGTACACAGAAACTAGTGTGTGAGCCTAGCTGCCTTGCGAGGGGTTTTGCTTCGATTTCTGCTCAACCAGTTTCGCACAATAATTCTCTTGTAGTGGAGTGACTTTTGAGAATTCTCAAAAGTAACTGCATTCCATAAGCGGCGTTTGTAACTGCATTCCATAAGCGCTTGCTCCATGCATTCTCACTCATGTTTGTTCTTGCGTGCTCCTGTTCGCTCGCGCATGCATGCTCATGTTCGTTCAAAGGTTCTTGCCGCATGGGCCTCCTTGTTTTCTACTTCGCCCACCTCCCTCCATGCCCCTCCTCCCTTCCCTCCCCATCTCTCGCTCCTCAGTACTCCAGTGGCTATGGCCCATGGGTTCACCCGCCTAGTACCCTCCTTCCTTACCTTCTTCCCAACATCCCTCCCTCCCGTCCAACTTCCCTTCCTCCCACCCGTCCCTCCCTTTTCTTTCCTCCCTACCCATCAGCAGCAGCAGTTTTATAATCCACAACACTCAGCAGCTGGTGATGGAGCCACTTGGTGAAAAAACCATTGTAAATATACTTTTGTGAGATGCCTCAGAACACACCCGCCCCCATTCCATCCCTTCCTCCCTTCCTCTCCACCCACCAGCGGCAGCGGGTTCATCGTCAGCAGCGCTAAGCGGCCTGTTATAAATCACCTAAGAATGATTTTTATGCAAGGCGCTCTTCAAACCATCCTTACCTCCCTTCTTCTCCCCCCCCCCCCCCCCCCCCCCCCCTGTCCCCTGTCTCCACCCACCTAAGGCAATGGATTCATCGTCAGCAGCACTCAGCAGCTGGCTCCGACCAAGGCTCATGTCGTTTGTTGCGCCTCAACACTTATTCCCTCCTCCTTCCCTCCTTTTCTTCATCCCCACCTACCAGCGGCAGTGGGGTCATCGTCAGCAGCACTCAGCAGCTGGCTGGCTCCGACCAAGGCTCGTGTCTTTTGAGGCGCCTCAGCACCCTTCTTCCCTCCGGTCCTCCACTCCCACCCACCAGCGGCAGCGGGTTCATCCTCTGCAGCAGCACTCGCGGCTGGTTCTCACCAAGGCTCATGTCGTTTGATGCGCCTCAACACCTATCCCCCCCTCCTCCCCACCTTTTCTTCACCCCCACCCACCAGCGGCAGTGGATTCATTGTCAGCAGCGTTCAATGGCTGGTTCTCACCAACGCGCATGTGGTGGATGGTGCAGCGAGAGTGACGGTAAGGGGGGTGAGGAAGCGGGAATGTCTTTCTGGATACGAACGGATGTCTGGCACACATTGCCTATTGGGATGTGGTGTGTTAGTGCTCAGTGGCTGATGCTCACCAACGCACATGTGGTGGGTGGATGGTACAGCAAGAGTGATGGTAGGGCGAAGGGAGGAATCACTCTCCTGCATGCCATGTTTTGTATGTCACAGCAGCTGGTATGCCCTGTATGACACATGTGCTGGTGCCGAGGTGACTTTTGAGTCGACTCAGAAGTCACCTCGTTACCATGGCACACGAGCAGCTGGTATGCCCTGTATGACACATGTGCTGGTATGCCCTGTATGACACATGTGCTGGTATGCCCTGTATGACACTTGTGCTGGTATGCCCTGTATGACACATGTGCTAGTATGCCCTGTACGACACATGTGCTGGTATGCCCTGTATGACACATGTGCTGTTATGCCCTGTATGACACATGTGCTGGTGCTCAGCGGCTGGTTCCCTCCCTGGTTCTCGACACGCCAATGTGGTTCATGGTGCAGTGAGGGTGACGGTAAGGCGAAGAGGGGAATCACCCTACTGGGATTAGATACATACTCATGTCTCATCTCATACAGGGAGGGATGGGATGGATGAGACATGTCACAGAAGCCTAAGGAGAACATCGGTCACAGCTAGTTCATCTGTCATCCCTCCCTTCTGTTCTCTTCCATCCCTCTCATCCCTCTTATCTCTACCACCCTATTCCCCCCCTTATCTCCCATCCCCCCATTCCCCCCAGATCTCCCATCCCTCACTCCCACCCACCCCACCCATCCCTCCCTTCTTGTCAGCTGCTTCTTCCTGACGGTCGTCGCTTTATTACCGGGACTTCATGCGCACAGCATCCGTCCGCGGGCATGGCAGTGCTAGTTCAACATTCTCTCCTCACGCGCCCTTCCCCACCCCATCCCTCCCATGTCTCCCATCTCAAACCCCCATTCTTCCCATCCCTTCAGCTGCTTCTTCCCGACGGTCGTCGCTTTGCCACTCAGTCAACCGCACTGCATCCCTCTGCAGACCTCGCAATGCTTAAGGTAGTGTTGCTGTCAGTCAGGTCAAGGTAGTGTATCGCTGCATTTGTCTGTTGACCCTGGTACGGGGTTACTTAGCACTGAAGTGACTGTTGAGTCGACTCAAAACTCGTATCACTGCAATTGTTTGTTGACCATGGTACGGGGTTACTTAGCACTGAAGGAGCCGCTGCGAGCGTCAACGTTAGCGCATGCGGGTCTGCCTGTGGTTGTTGCTTGAATCCCCCACTCATTCTTCCATGGTGAAATAGGTTCGAAATAGGTTCAGCGTTAGTGAGCCATTTCTCTACCACATTGATAAATGTTCACCAAGTGAGGCTCGCTTGTTGATTCTCCAGCTTCAAGCATTGTCATCAGTGCCTCACACGAAGGGAGAGCCCTCTCATGACCACCTCATCTCTAGCGTGACCAATCAGAACCATGCTTCCACCATCAGAGGCTCTTACTACCACTTCAAGCATTCTATCAGTCCTTCCTTTCTTTCTTTTTTGCCTGTTGTATTGTGTTGTGTCTATCTACACTTGGCCAGTAGGTGACTCACAGGCTGTTGACCCGAAGGGGGAAGGTTGCTCTGCAGCAGACATGTTCCTTCTCTTGTTCTCTCTTTCCTCCCACTGCTGCCCAGTAGGTGACTCACAGGCTGCATACCAAAGGGCCACCAGCCAGCCCTCTTTCCAGCCTGCAAGGGGTTGAAGAGCCGGCTGTAGCAAGAGTGAAGAGTGAGTTGGATGTAGCAAGAGTGAAGAGTGAGTTGGCTGTAGCAAGAGTGAAGAGTGAGTTGGCTGTAGCAAGAGTGAAGAGTGAGTTGGCTGTAGCAAGAGTGAAGAGTGAGTTGGCTGTAGCAAGAGTGAAGAGTGAGTTGGCTGTAGCAAGAGTGAAGAGTGAGTTGGCTGTAGCAAGAGTGAAGAGTGAGTTGGCTGTAGCAAGAGTGAAGAGTGAGTTGGCTGTAGCAAGAGTGAAGAGTGAGTTGGCTGTAGCAAGAGTGAAGAGTGAGTTGGCTGTAGCAAGAGTGAAGAGTGAGTTGGCTGTAGCAGAAGAAGAGGGGACAGGGTGGTCGGCAGCAGACAGTGTTGGGTCAGCTAAGGAGAGGGCTACTGTGCATGGTTGCAGAGGAGGGGGGTCACGGGAAGGGGTTGGGGAGGGTTTGATCAAGGGGGAATGGGATGAGAACTCATCTGTGGCGGTCATATTTGGGGAAGCGAGAGGAGGAGAGCAAGAGAGAGGAGGGGAGAGAGGAGGGAAAGGCGATGGAGAGGAGGGAGAAAGGCAAGGGGATGGAGGGGAGAGAGGAGGAGGTCAGAGGGATGGAAGAGAGGAAGGAGCGGGCAACAGGGAAGAGGAGTGGCTGCCCTGTGCGCCCATTGGTGACAATGATGACGTGGAGCTTGCTGATTGGGTGATCTCGGTGGGCAATCCTGTGGGGCTACCTGGCAGCATCAGCCTGGGCGTGATTAGCAGCCTCCACCGCACTGCTGGTCAGGTGAGTGAGGTTGTTAGGCGGGAGAGGAGGGGTTGAGGGGGAGGACGGGGAGGAGGGAGTTGAAGAGCAGCTGTGCATGGGACGTTTGGCACCTGGGCGTCATTAGCAGCCTGCACCGCACTGCCGCTCAGGTGAGATTGAGGTTGATGGGGGGGTGGGGGAATGGCAGAGAGCAGATCTACACGGGTTTACGTCTGGAATTATCAGCCTGGGCGTCATTAGCACCCTGAGAGTCATTAGCAGCCTGGGAGTCATTAGCAGCCTGGGAGTCATTAGCAGCCTGGGAGTCATTGGCAGCCTGGGAGTCATTAGCAGCCTGGGAGTCATTAGCAGCCTGGGAGTCATTAGCAGCCTGGGAGTCATTAGCTGCCTGGGAGTCATTAGCAGCCTGGGAGTCATTAGCTGCCTGGGAGTCATTAGCAGCCTGGGAGTCATTAGCAGCCTGGGAGTCATTAGCAGCCTGGGAGTCATTAGCAGCCTGGGAGTCATTAGCAGCCTGGGAGTCATTAGCAGCCTGGGAGTCATTAGCAGCCTGGGAGTCATTAGCAGCCTAGGAGTCATTAGCAGCCTAGGAGTCATTAGCAGCCTGGGAGTCATTAGTTGCTGCTCAGGTAGGGGAAATGGAGTGCCCTGCTCCTCACTCCACCACTTCCAGACTAACTATGCCATCAGGAGCCCTCCTCCCTCCACTCCCCCGCCCCCTCTCATTCTCCCTCTCCTTCTCCCACTGCCTCCCCTTTTCCCCTTCCCTCCCCCCCTCCTCTCCCACCAGGTGGGAGTGCCCCACTCCTCGCTGCACTGCTTCGAACCAGCTGTGCCATCAACCCGGAGAGCTTTCCTCCATTTTCTCCTTCTCCCCACACTCTCACTCCCTCGAGTTTCCTCTCCATTTTCCGCCACCCGTCCCACCAGGTGGGAGTGTCCAACTCCTCGCCGCACTTCTTCCAAACAGACTGTGCCATCAACCCAGGGAGCTCTCCTCTCTCCAATCCCTTCTTTCCCCCCTTCTCCCACTCCCACTCCTCCCTCCTCCCTCCTCCGCTCTCCCCGCCCACCAGGTGGGTGGGAGTGTCGCACTCATCGCTTCACTTTTTCCAAACTGATTGTGCCATCAACCCGGGGAGGTTTTTTACACTCCCTCCTTCTCCCCCCACTCTCACTCCCTCGAGTTTCCTCTCCCCTTTCCCCACCCCTCCCATCAGGTGGGAGTGCCACACTCCTCGCTGCACTTCTTCCAAACAGACTGTGCCATCAACCCGGGACGCTCAGGCAGTCCCCTCGTGAACGAGTTTTAAGAGGTGCGTGTGCTGCTCTCGTGCTGCTCTCATGCTGAACGAGAAGGTTGGTGTGTGCCCACTGCGCTCCGATCGGTATAGAGCTGCTTTTCTGTATAGACCTCCCATCAACCCAGGGAGCTCAGGCAGTCCTCTTGTGAACAGAACAGACTCAGAGGGGTATGGATACACTCATAAAGGTCATGATTTGCCTAGCTTGCTGCTGACATGGCGCGATCAGATTGGTGGCTGCAGGTGATTGGCATCACAACAGCCATCCGGTCAGATGCTGAGGGAGTGGCATTCGCTATTCCCATCAACCATGTGAGTCGCTTCACACTGCATTTCTCACTGTCTGACTTTTGAGTCGACTCAAAACTCTGGTCGGATTCTGAGGGAGTAGCGTTTGCCATCCTATCAACCATGTGATCATGTCTTTTGAGTCGACTCAGAAGTCAGCTCGCTTCCTCACTTCCTCTCACCAAACCCATGGGGTTCGTTTCGTTGCGAAGTAAGGCCTCCTCAGCCCACCTGTCCGTTATTGACACGTCCGTTGGGTCGACTCAACCGTCAGCTTGCTCCACCCGAGTGCAATCTGCTGTTTTGAATTCCCACCTCGCAGCCATTTCTTATTTTGCGTGTCTCATTTTGTGTTTGCTTCCTCTCTCTGCAGGCCATTCGTGAGCTGGGTTCTACCAGGGAGCTCTCAGGCAGTCCCCTTATAGAGCCATCTCGTACAGTTGTGTTTCTTGCACGGAGTTTCGTAAGTGCTTCTTGCATTCATTCGAGTGTTTTCTTCCTCTCTCTGCAGGCCATTCGTGAGTTGAGTTCCACCGGTCTACACTTGGATGCAAGAGGCCCGGACACTGTTTCCGGAAGAATGTAAATTCTGTATCTCTCGGCTGTATCTGTATGTTTTTCTTCCAGTGCCAGCCACAGATATCTGTGGTCACCATTTCATATGTTTGGGGCATGCCGGTGTTTGGTATAGTCCTGCGTGTTACACGGTTAGGTCCTTTCGTGACTGGAATATTGTGACACCAAAAAGCGCGAGTACCGTACAGTAAATGAGAAAAAAACTAAGTGTACGTATGTAAGGAGGATGTTGGGGAAACTCTTCTCTGTCACATTGATGTATATAGCATAATTGTGGTGCAGTTAGTGAGTCCTTGCTGTGTATGAATTCAACAGAGATTCTTGATTGAATGTGCAACTCTTGCGTGAATTTGCAGGGTGGTCGGTCAAATGATAGCTCCTGGCTACAATCTGGACATCACGCCGCGCCGTGCCTAAAACCTCGATGAGAAATGCCGATGCCGGGGATCCATCTTCCGCGTGACAGGCGGAGATACTGACCATTATACTACTGACCATCTTCCGCATCTGTTGGGAAACCTAAAAATGATTATATACATTTTCACTGACTTCCATAATAACAGACGCGCCCTAAACGAGGACCTATTATGCATGCAGGGATCCACATAGTGAGCACGCTACGCATTTCACGCGATCCTCACGCCCTGGTCTTCGCCATCTTTATTCCTACACTTGTCGGCATACGGTTACATCTCGCATGTCGCGATATCGAGTTCGCGGTGCGCCCTTCGTGCGCATGAAGCTTTTGTCATCTTCAGCTTGTCGTGTGAGATATCGTGAGCGCTCTCGAGGCCTCGGACAGTACGCATGTATGTAGCGGCTGACGGCACGAGGCCCCGCTTTCGTCAACGGGCGCGGCGCGGGACAGCGGAGTGAACGCCGTGCCGCGTTTACTACTCTCCCCGCGCCGGTTGCACTCATCTATTGTCCGACGTACGCGACGCTGAATGCGACGCACAGTGCGACGCTGGCGTCTCCGCTTCGTCTTTCACAGCCGAACCGAGAAAGACGGGAGCCTGAACCATGGGGGGTGCTACTCCAGAGGTGATTTGTCGTTGGTATCCCCAGCGTCTCCTCCATTCGAGTTCCTAGTCTCACTGCCTTGTCTGCCTTGCCTGCCTTGCCTGCCTTGGCTGCCTTGTCTGCCTTGGCTGCCTTGCTTGCCTTGTCTGCCTTGGCTGCCTTGCTTGCCTTGTCTGCCTTGGCTGCCTTGCTTGCCTTGTCTGCCTTGGCTGCCTTGCTTGCCTTGTCTGCCTTGTCTGCCTTGCTTGCCTTGTCTGCCTTGGCTGCCTTGCTTGCCTTGTCTGCCTTGGCTGCCTTGCTTGCCTTGTCTGCCTTGTCTGCCTTGTCTGCCTTGGCTGCCTTGCTTGCCTTGTCTGCCTTGGCTGCCTTGCTTGCCTTGTCTGCCTTGTCTGCCTTGTCTGCCTTGTCTGCCTTGTCTGCCTTGTCTGCCTTGGCTGCCTTGGCTGCCTTGGCTGCCTTGCTTGCCTTGGCTGCCTTGGCTGCCTTGCTTGCCTTGGCTGCCTTGCCTTCCTTGCTTGCCTTGGCTGCCTTGCTTGCCTTGCTTGCCTTGGCTGGCTTGCTTGCCTTGCTTGCCTTGGCTGGCTTGCTTGCCTTGGCTGGCTTGCTTGCCTTGCTTGCCTTGGCTGCCTTGCTTGCCTTGTCTGCCTGGACCGCAAGGGCCATGGCCGTATCTGTTTCTATCATGGTGCCACGAGTGGAAGGTGCTACGAGATGCCTCCCTGCTGCTAGGTCCCTTGCTCATGGTGTTTCTGTGAGAGCGGTTCTCTGCGGTGCTGCTGTGTTGGCGCCTTCCCTCGGTGCCTCTGCTGCGGCCAGTCTGCATGGTGACGTGGACTCTCAACGCTCCACCAGTTACAGCGCGTTTGAAGTGGCTGCTGGAGGGGTGGTGTTCGGTTCAGATAGTGCTTCGAGGACGTACTTTATGGTGAGAAGGAGTTCAATGAGGTGAGATGAGCTGATTTGCTAAGAGGGGTGAGTTGATGTAGGAGGAGGGGTTGAGATGAGCTGATGAGAGAGAGGGGTGAGATGAGTCGATGACTGGGAGAGAGGTGGGATGAGTTGATGACTGGGAGAGAGGTGGGATGAGTTGATGACTTGGTGAGAGGTGGGATGAGTCGATGACTGGGAGAGAGGTGGGATGAGCTGATGACTGGGAGAGAGGTGGGATGAGTTGATGACTTGGAGAGAGGTGGGATGAGTTGATGACTTGGTGAGAGGTGGGATGAGTTGATGACTGGGAGAGAGGTGGGATGAGTTGATGACTGGGAGAGAGGTGGGATGAGCTGATGACTGGGAGAGAGGTGGGATGAGCTGATGACTGGGAGAGAGGTGGGATGAGCTGATGACTGGGAGAGAGGTGGGATGAGCTGATGACTGGGAGAGAGGTGGGATGAGCTGATGACTGGGAGAGAGGTGGGATCAGTTGATGACTGGGAGAGAGGTGGGATGAGTTGATGACTGGGAGAGAGGTGTGATGAGTTGATGACTGGGAGAGAGGTGGGATGAGTTGATGACTGGGAGAGAGGTGGGATGAGCTGATGACTGGGAGAGAGGTGGGATGAGCTGATGACTGGGAGAGAGGTGGGATGAGTTGATGACTGGGAGAGAGGTGGGATGAGCTGATGACTGGGAGAGAGGTGGGATGAGCTGATGACTGGGAGAGAGGTGGGTTGAGTTGATGACTGGGAGAGAGGTGGGATGAGTTGATGACTGGGAGAGAGGTGGGATGAGTTGATGACTGGGAGAGAGGTGGGATGAGTTGATGACTGGGAGAGAGGTGGGATGAGCTGATGACTGGGAGAGAGGTGGGATCAGCTGATGACTGGGAGAGAGGTGGGATGAGCTGATGACTGGGAGAGAGGTGAGATGAGTTGATGACTGGGAGAGAGGTGGGATGAGTTGATGACTGGGAGAGAGGTGTGATGAGCTGATGACTGGGAGAGAGGTGGGATGAGCTGATGACTGGGAGAGAGGTGGGATGAGCTGATGACTGGGAGAGAGGTGGGATGAGTTGATGACTGGGAGAGAGGTGGGATGAGTTGATGACTGGGAGAGAGGTGGGATGAGTTGATGACTGGGAGAGAGGTGTGATGAGTTGATGACTGGGAGAGAGGTGGGATGAGTTGATGACTGGGAGAGAGGTGGGATGAGCTGATGACTGGGAGAGAGGTGGGATGAGTTGATGACTGGGAGAGAGGTGGGATGAGCTGATGACTGGGAGAGAGGTGGGATGAGCTGATGACTGGGAGAGAGGTGGGATGAGCTGATGACTGGGAGAGAGGTGGGATGAGTTGATGACTGGGAGATAGGTGGGTTGAGTTGATGACTGGGAGAGAGGTGGGATGAGTTGATGACTGGGAGAGAGGTGGGATGAGCTGATGACTGGGAGAGAGGTGGGATGAGCTGATGACTGGGAGAGAGGTGGGATGAGTTGATACGGGAGAGAGGTGGGATGAGTTGATACGGGAGAGAGGTGGGATGAGTTGATGACTGGGAGAGAGGTGGGATGAGCTGATGACTGGGAGAGAGGTGGGATGAGCTGATGACTGGGAGAGAGGTGGGATGAGTTGATACGGGAGAGAGGTGGGATGAGTTGATACGGGAGAGAGGTGGGATGAGTTGATACGGGAGAGAGGTGGGATGAGTTGATACGGGAGAGAGGTGGGATGAGTTGATACGGGAGAGAGGTGGGATGAGTATCATCTTACCTTGCGTGTAGGAGTTCATCTTGCACTTCTTCCATCCCGTTTCCCACCCATCCCCCGTTAGATCATCCACGCATACCTCGTCTGCACCACACTAGCGCTCGTCCTCTGCTGCACGGGCGTGTCCCTCTCCCACCTTGTCTCATGCCTGCACTGCCACCTGTCCGATGCGAAGCGTGGGATGCAGAGGCTCCATTCTATAGGCATTTTCTATATGGTGCGGCTTTGGGTCTGCCTGACGAGTTTTGCATGCAAGGCCTTTGTTAGCTGAGACAGCAAAATTGCATTGTAACTTGATCCCATTTGCCTTACGACCAGTACGCTTTCTAATTCTAGCCCCCGTATTTGACCTTGCAATTTTCTGATACTTATTGGCCTTTGATTTTCTCCTCTCTTCGTCCTTTTTCTTTCAATGGGTCTAAGTTTCATCATTTTCCGGTCATCATCATTTTCCAGTCATCGCCTTTTCTAGTTTCATCTTTTCCAGTCATCATCTTTACCCTTGACTGTGCAGGTTTTCTTTTCCTATTGGCTTGCATCTGAAGCAGATCGTATTGTTGCTCTATGTGATGCCTCCGCGGAGGCCGCTAGTCGCGCCAAGGGGGCTTTTCTCGCCACCAGGATGCATGTCATGTCTGCAGTAGCCAGGTATGCCAACCACACAGTCTCGACCACAGTCTCAACCACACAGTCTCGACCACACAGTCTCGACCGCACAGTCTCGACCACACAGTCTTGACCACACAGTCTCGACCGCACATCCACCTTCTTGCTTCAATCATGCTCCTGTTCCTCTCAGACGTTACGCACTTTCAGTTCATCCATTCAGACGTTTTCATTCTTCCACGATCTGCATGATTGGTTGGAATGTGTTGTGTTTCTGTGCCCAGGCGCTGGTGGGCTGCCAGAGCTGTAGTCTGCAGCTTTCAAAGAGTGCCGCAGGAACTGTATGGTTTGCGACAGCACCAGGAGGAGCTGAGGAGGGAAGTGCGTGGGTGGAGGCAGCAGGTGGTGCAAGACAAGGAGGAAGGAGAACAAGGAATGGATGCAATACGGAGGGAGGTGCAGGTGGTGAGGGAGGAGAGGGCACGGGAGGTATTGAAGCTGGTGGAGAAGGTGGATGAGATGAGTCAGCAATGGAGCCAGAATCTGGACGATCAGATGAGCGGATTGAGAGTTGTGCTAGAAGCAACGAGGAGGGACGTGAGAGTGGCACGGGAGGAAGGGGCTGATGAGATGAGGAGGGTTTTGGGGAAGGCTGAAGAGGTGAGGCAGCAGTGGGGAAGGGGATTGGATGATGATGTGGGGAAGTTGGTGGGGAGGATGGAAGAGATGCAGCAAAGGATGGAGCAACGGTGGAGGGAGGAGTTCAAACATGAAGTTCTCACCGCCTCTCTGAAAGAGGAGCTGGGAAGAACAAGGAGAGAGATGCTGACGGCAAAGGAGGAAAGGGCATGGGAAATGCGAGAGGTGATGGGGAAAATGGAAGAGTTGAAGCATTCAATGATACTAGAGTTGAGGCATGAGAAGGAGCAGGTGGAGAAGGCGAGGAGGGAGAAGGAGCAGGCTGAGAAGGCGAGGAGGGAGGAGGAGCAGGCTGAGAAGGCGAGGAGGGAGGAGGAGCAGGCTGAGAAGGCGAGGAGGGAGGAGGAGCAGGCTGAGAAGGCGAGGAGGGAGGAGGAGCAGGCTGAGAAGGCGAGGAGGGAGAAGGAGCAGGCTGAGAAGGCGAGGAGGGAGAAGGAGCAGGCGGAGAAGGCGAGGAGGGAGGAGGAGCAGGCTGAGAAGGCGAGGAGGGAGGAGGAGCAGGCTGAGAAGGCGAGGAGGGAGAAGGAGCAGGCTGAGAAGGCGAGGAGGGAGGAGGAGCAGGCTGAGAAGGCGAGGAGGGAGGAGGAGCAGGCTGAGAAGGCGAGGAGGGAGGAGGAGCAGGCTGAGAAGGCGAGGAGGGAGGAGGAGCAGGCTGAGAAGGCGAGGAGGGAGGAGGAGCAGGCTGAGAAGGCGAGGAGGGAGAAGGAGCAGGCTGAGAAGGCGAGGAGGGAGAAGGAGCAGGCTGAGAAGGCGAGGAGGGAGAAGGAGCAGGCTGAGAAGGCGAGGAGGGAGAAGGAGCAGGCGGAGAAGGCGAGGAGGGAGATGGAGCAGGCTGAGAAGGCGAGGAGGGAGATGGAGCAGGCTGAGAAGGCGAGGAGGGAGATGGAGCAGGCTGAGAAGGCGAGGAGGGAGATGGAGCAGGCTGAGAAGGCGAGGAGGGAGAAGGAGCAGGCTGAGAAGGCGAGGAGGGAGAAGGAGCAGGCTGAGAAGGCGAGGAGGGAGAAGGAGCAGGCTGAGAAGGCGAGGAGGGAGGAGGAGCAGGCTGAGAAGGCGAGGAGGGAGGAGGAGCAGGCTGAGAAGGCGAGGAGGGAGGAGGAGCAGGCTGAGAAGGCGAGGAGGGAGAAGGAGCAGGCTGAGAAGGCGAGGAGGGAGGAGGAGCAGGCTGAGAAGGCGAGGAGGGAGAAGGAGCAGGCTGAGAAGGCGAGGAGGGAGAAGGAGCAGGCTGAGAAGGCGAGGAGGGAGATGGAGCAGGCTGAGAAGGCGAGGAGGGAGATGGAGCAGGCTGAGAAGGCGAGGAGGGAGATGGAGCAGGCTGAGAAGGCGAGGAGGGAGATGGAGCAGGCTGAGAAGGCGAGGAGGGAGAAGGAGCAGGCTGAGAAGGCGAGGAGGGAGAAGGAGCAGGCTGAGAAGGCGAGGAGGGAGAAGGAGCAGGCTGAGAAGGCGAGGAGGGAGGAGGAGCAGGCTGAGAAGGCGAGGAGGGAGAAGGAGCAGGCTGAGAAGGCGAGGAGGGAGGAGGAGCAGGCTGAGAAGGCGAGGAGGGAGGAGGAGCAGGCTGAGAAGGCGAGGAGGGAGAAGGAGCAGGCTGAGAAGGCGAGGAGGGAGAAGGAGCAGGCTGAGAAGGCGAGGAGGGAGGAGGAGCAGGCTGAGAAGGCGAGGAGGGAGAAGGAGCAGGCTGAGAAGGCGAGGAGGGAGGAGGAGCAGGCTGAGAAGGCGAGGAGGGAGGAGGAGCAGGCTGAGAAGGCGAGGAGGGAGGAGGAGCAGGCTGAGAAGGCGAGGAGGGAGGAGGAGCAGGCTGAGAAGGCGAGGAGGGAGGAGGAGCAGGCTGAGAAGGCGAGGAGGGAGAAGGAGCAGGCTGAGAAGGCGAGGAGGGAGAAGGAGCAGGCTGAGAAGGCGAGGAGGGAGAAGGAGCAGGCTGAGAAGGCGAGGAGGGAGAAGGAGCAGGCGGAGAAGGCGAGGAGGGAGATGGAGCAGGCTGAGAAGGCGAGGAGGGAGATGGAGCAGGCTGAGAAGGCGAGGAGGGAGATGGAGCAGGCTGAGAAGGCGAGGAGGGAGATGGAGCAGGCTGAGAAGGCGAGGAGGGAGAAGGAGCAGGCTGAGAAGGCGAGGAGGGAGAAGGAGCAGGCTGAGAAGGCGAGGAGGGAGAAGGAGCAGGCTGAGAAGGCGAGGAGGGAGGAGGAGCAGGCTGAGAAGGCGAGGAGGGAGGAGGAGCAGGCTGAGAAGGCGAGGAGGGAGGAGGAGCAGGCTGAGAAGGCGAGGAGGGAGAAGGAGCAGGCTGAGAAGGCGAGGAGGGAGGAGGAGCAGGCTGAGAAGGCGAGGAGGGAGAAGGAGCAGGCTGAGAAGGCGAGGAGGGAGAAGGAGCAGGCTGAGAAGGCGAGGAGGGAGATGGAGCAGGCTGAGAAGGCGAGGAGGGAGATGGAGCAGGCTGAGAAGGCGAGGAGGGAGATGGAGCAGGCTGAGAAGGCGAGGAGGGAGATGGAGCAGGCTGAGAAGGCGAGGAGGGAGAAGGAGCAGGCTGAGAAGGCGAGGAGGGAGAAGGAGCAGGCTGAGAAGGCGAGGAGGGAGAAGGAGCAGGCTGAGAAGGCGAGGAGGGAGGAGGAGCAGGCTGAGAAGGCGAGGATGGAGAAGGAGCAGGCTGAGAAGGCGAGGAGGGAGAAGGAGCAGGCTGAGAAGGCGAGGAGGGAGAAGGAGCAGGCTGAGAAGGCGAGGAGGGAGAAGGAGCAGGCTGAGAAGGCGAGGAGGGAGGAGGAGCAGGCTGAGAAGGCGAGGAGGGAGAAGGAGCAGGCTGAGAAGGCGAGGAGGGAGGAGGAGCAGGCTGAGAAGGCGAGGAGGGAGGAGGAGCAGGCTGAGAAGGCGAGGAGGGAGAAGGAGCAGGCTGAGAAGGCGAGGAGGGAGAAGGAGCAGGCTGAGAAGGCGAGGAGGGAGAAGGAGCAGGCTGAGAAGGCGAGGAGGGAGAAGGAGCAGGCTGAGAAGGCGAGGAGGGAGGAGGAGCAGGCTGAGAAGGCGAGGAGGGAGAAGGAGCAGGCTGAGAAGGCGAGGAGGGAGGAGGAGCAGGCTGAGAAGGCGAGGAGGGAGAAGGAGCAATGGCCACAGCTAAGATCAAAGCAGCTGCGGGATTGCATTCAATACTACTTTCCAGAGCTGCTAGAGGAGGTGAGACATGGGGTGTGTGTTTGTGAACGAGAGTGATATGCAGAGGGGTTGTGGAGAGAGAGAGCATTGTACCTGTTTAAAAGGAGTGTCGATTTAAGTGTTCGAGCCCCATGCAAATAGTACAGGTTCACTCGTTTCCCTAGTTCTCTCACACCGATTCTCGTTAGCATGTGCTGATTCGCTCAGTTTTTTGCAGACTTGTGCTTACATGTGCCTCGTGCATTCGTTCCGTGGCTTTTGTCTCAGGAGGACGATGACTCTGAGCTAATGGCAGAGGAATGTCAGAGAAGGTTGGAAAAGTGGCAGCTGGCAGAGGAATTTGAACACGTCTTTGAGCGAGCGCAGGGAAAGAGGGCAGAGAAGGTGGAGAAGGCAAGGGAGCGTAGGCGGGTGGAGTTTAGGCAGAAGGACTGGAAGCAGAGAAAGGAGAGAGAAGTGGCTATTGATAGGAAGAGGGAGAGGTTGCAGAGAATGGAGATTATGACCGGAGAAGTGGAGGAGAAAAAGGTCGTGACGGGTGAGGAGGAGAGCTTAGAGGACGAAAAGATTGATGGCGGTAAGGATGATGGTGAGGAAAAGGAATGTCCAACAGTCAGATTAGAAAGGGAAAAGAGGGTGAGGAGGAGGGGAAGAGGAGCACCATGGAAAGAAAGTAGGGTGCAAACAGGAGTTAGGGGAAGGGGAGGGAGAGAAGGTGGTGGGAGAGGAGGGAGAGGAAGACAAACAAGTCAAAACGAGTTTTGTTCACTACTGTAGGGTGTATGTTGATTGCCCATCCTGTTCAAATCGCATTTGTCAGCACTCCTTGTCACTTCCAAATGCTTGTCCTACATCCCTCTGGATGGTCCTTTGCTCTGTGGAAGTGACAACCTTGACACAACACAACTAGTGTTAAAGTGGTTTCGCAATATGATGGAAGTGAACTACCAACCATAGACGGATGGACAGACAAAGCGACTCAATCAGATGGTTAAACAGTTATTGCGGGCGACATGCAAGGACGATATCGGCTACTGTTAACGTCCCTGGAGTTTGCGTATAACAACGTATTTCATGTGGTTATTGTAAAATCTCTTTTCTTTCTGTGCTACATGCGTGAACCAATCACACCACAACAGCCAGCTACACGGGCATGCGTCCAAGCCGCACATGACTTCGTCATCACCATGCAGCAGCTCTGGGAGAAGACTCATCGACATCTCACCATGCAGCAACTATGGGAGGAGACTCAGCGACGCCTCACCACGATGCGGTACTCCCAGAAGCACTATGCTGATCTACATCGACGTGATCACTCAGTAGCAATCGGAGATCAAGCTCTTTCTCGAGACTCGCCACTTGGACTTGTCTCATCTTCCTCCAAGCTCCGACCTCGCTCATCAACTCAGACGCGGCAACACTTTCAAGCTGACGCACAGTATAAAATCAGCAGCAGCCTCTGGAAGCGGTTCACATCGTCCATCGAGGGCCATTGAAAAACGTTACGGCAAAACAAGTGTTGAGGAAGGTGCCAAATTTCCCCCGCCGATGCTTCGAACACTGGGACACAACACCCAGCAAAATATGAGAAATTTTTTATAATAAAAAATTTGCAGATTGTGATTCGATTTGAAGAGGGGTGTGCTGTAAAGGAGACAAGCTCCTTCATCTCTCGGCAGGTCTTGGGGACCTGCCACCTAGTCTCATTTGCAATTTCCAACTCTCTTGCTTACCACCAGCACACTCAAAACCCCTCCTATGCCCAGATCTGGGCATAGAAGTACTTTGTTAGAAGACGTAGTTGCTGCTCGTTTAGCCACAATGGCTAGCGGATTAATTTCTGCTGCGGCTGGAAGACCTCCCCCTACTCGCATGAATTTAAGGAGTAACGGACGTCGCGGTTCACCCACGCGTGAGGGAGATCTTGCCTCGTCCCTCCGTGATCGTTCTCGCTCACCTCGCCGGGAAGCGGCTGGCACAATTACCGCTCTCGACTTGCTTAATGGGTCACGACAAGTCAACGCTTCGACTTCCCAAAATGTCGGAGCGGATGGTGTGCGCGATCTGCCCCCCGGTTTTAACGGCGAACGGCAGGTTACGGGCGAGCGTATCAACAATCCGGCGGGCGGAAATGTTACGTCACGTCCCGAACGGTCGCCAGCACCCGCTGAGGACGCCCCACGCGCGGCACCCCACGAGCAGCGGCGCGATCGAAATCTGGACCGCGAAAATCATGAGCAGGGGCGCGACCGCAATCTTGACCGCGAGAATCGCGTGGTGGGAGGCGGCCGAAATCTTGACCACGAGATTCGAGGGCTGGGGCGCGACCAGAATCTTGACCAGCACACCCAGCAACCTCGAGATTCTGGGAGGGCAGCTCGTGGCGAAAATCGTGAGGAGGGGCGCGAGCAAAATCTTGACCAGCACCCCAACCAAGTTCGAGATTTTGGGAGGGCAGCTCGTGGCGAGAATCGCGGAGAGGGGCGCGAGCAGAATCTTGACCAGCACGCGCAGGCACACGCGCGAAACTTTATGGACGCCAGGCGAGAAGACCGACGCCCGGATTCTGCTGCTCGCCGAGCGAATCAACGCACCCCGCAAGATGCGCACATATCCAACTCGGGAGCTGCCGATTTTGCAGAGATTCTGGCGCGTCTGGATCCTGACGCGCAGCGAATCCTTCAGCGAATCTTCACGGGAGGTGCCACCGGCGAACGCGCTGCAGCCCGCTCCGCTGCATCTGTCAGAACATTATAGCTGATACATGTTTGTAGGCTGTAGTGGGGTAGCACACATGGGGTACAGATTCCTAGGGTTTGTTATTTGTACCAACTTCTGACTTAGTCATTTTCATTCCTCTTCTCATTGTTTCACATGGTATAGAGCTAGGTCCCTCCAGGACCGATTTTTTGGGCCCACCGAAGCGCGCCCCGAGGCGCGGTTTTTTTTTTTTAGCGACCCCTCGAGTCGCCCTCTCCCCTGCGGCCTCGCCGCCCACTCTGTCGCGGCCCCGCCCTGACCCTTACGCGGCCCCGCCGCCTGCTCCTTACGCGGCCCCGCGCCGGCCCCTTACGCGGCCCTTACGCGGCCCCGCGCCGGCTCCTAAGCGGCCCCGCGCCGGCTCCTACGCGGCCCCGTCCCCGGCTCCTACTCGGCCCCGCCACCGGCTCCATTGCGGCCCCGCCCCGGCTCCTACGCGGCCCTGTCCGCCGGCCCCTTACGCGGCCCAGCCGCCGGCCCCATTACGCGGCCCCGCCGCCGGCTCCTACTCGGCCCCGCGCCGGCTCCTAAGCGGCCCCGCGCCGGCTCCTACGCGGCCCCGTCCCCGGCTCCTACTCGGCCCCGCCACCGGCTCCATTGCGGCCCCGCCCCGGCTCCTACGCGGCCCTGTCCGCCGGCCCCTTACGCGGCCCAGCCGCCGGCCCCATTACGCGGCCCCGCGCCGGCCCCTTACGCGGCCCCGCGCCGGCCTCCTACGCGGCCCTGCCCCGGCTCCTACGCGGCCCCGCCGCCGGCTCCTACTCGGCCCCGCGCCGGCTCTCACGCGGCCCCGTCCCGGCTCCTTCACGGCCCTGTCCGCCGGCTCCTTACGCGGCCCTGCCGCCGGCCTCTGCTCGGCCCTGCGCCGACCCCTGCGCGGCCCTGCCGCCGGCTCCAACGCGGCCCTGCCCCGTCTCCTAAGCCGGCCCTACCGCCGGCCCTGCCGCCGGCTCCAACGCGGCCCTGCCCCGGCTCCTACGCGGCCCTACCGCCGGCCCCTTCGCGGCCCCGCCCCGGTTCTCTTACGCGACCCCGCCGCCTCACCTGCAGCAGTCGGACGGCCGGGCAGCCGAGCCGCCCAGTCGCCGAGCCGCCCGGGAGCCGAGTCGCCCTGCACCCGAGCCGTCCGTCGCCGAGCCGCCCGGGAGCCGAGCCGCCCTGCACCCGAGCCGCCCTGCCGCCGAGCCGCCCGGGAGCTGAGCAGCTGTACACCCGAGCCGCCCGGTCGCCGCTCTGCTTTTCTGTCGAGCTGCACGGCCTGCCCTGCCTGGTGAGCACAGTCCCTCTGTCACTGCGCCCTCTTTCCCTACTGCTTGCACTGCTTCGCTGTCGTCATCATGGCCACCCCTAGTGTCCTAGCCTTTGACGCCGAGGGTCGCGCCATTGATTTTGAGGTCTGGCTAGATGACCTGCAGCTTTTCTTACAGTGCGACAGAGCTGACAGCCTTTCTCTCTTTGACCTCACCTCTGGCGCCTCTCCTGCTCCTGCTGCCAATGCTGATCCCACTGTCCGCTCTAAGTGGGCCACCCGCGATGCTGCTGCACGTCTTGCTGTGCGTCGCCACCTCCCTACCTCTGAGCGTGCGCATTTTAGTCAGTACAAGAGTGCTCAGACCTTGTACGACGCTGTAGTTGCACGCTACTCCTCTCCTGCCACTGCTGCACTGAGCCGTCTCATGCTTCCCTACCTCTTTCCTGACCTCTCTGCCTTTCCCACTGTCGCTGACCTCATTACGCACCTCCGCACTAGTGACACTCGCTACCGCGCCGCCCTTCCTGCTGAGTTCTGTGCTAAGAACCCCCCCCCCCCATGTACATCACTCTCTACTACGTAGTCGCACGCCTCCCTGACTCCCTCCGCGTAGTCAGGGACCACTTTCTCGCAGTCTGTCCCACCACTCTCACCGTCGACCTCCTCGAGAAGGCCCTCCTCGCAGCGGAGAAGAGCATAGTCGCTGTCGGTGCCTCTCGTGGTGACCCTCGCACCCCCATCTTTGAGGGGTGCTCTCCTTCCCCCTTGCTGCCCTCTGTTGCCTCTGCTGCTGCGGCCGACCTGCTTGGTCTTGAGTCGGTCGGCTCGGCGTCTGCCCCTAGTGGGAGACGTCGCTCTGGCAAGGGCAAGGGGGGCAAGGGCGCGGGCGGAGCTGGAGGGGGCGGTGGCGGTGGAGGCGGAGGCGGCGGAGGGAGTGGGGGTGGCGGCGGGAGTAGTGGTAGTGGTGGTGGTGGTGGTGGCAGCAGCGGCGGAGACGGTGGTGGTGGTGGCACCGGTGGTGGTGGAGGCAGCAGCGGGAGTGGAGGCGGTGGAGGTGGAGGCGGTGGAGGTGGAGGCGGTGGAGGCGGCGGCGGAGGAGGCGGTGGTGGTGGAGGAGGTGGAGCTGGTCGTGGTGGTACCCAGCAGCGGAGCGGCGGTGGTGGTGGCCAGCGCTCGCAGCGGCAGCAGCAGCAGCGTTCGCGGGACATCCCTCCGCCTCAGCAGCTTCGTGAGTGGTACACTGCGCGTCAGAGGGGTGGGGGTACTGGTCCCTGCGCCTACGTTCTTCGTTCCGGCGACCGCGCGGGTGAGCAGTGTGGGGGTGCCCACTCCACCCAGCGCTGCTTTGGCCGCCTGACGGAGGCTTGGCGTCAGCAGTTCCCCGGGGCTAGTGAGATCCCTCGCTGGGATGAGCTCCTTAGGGCTGGTGTAGCGATCTTTGATCTTGATTTTGATGCTATCCTTTCTGCTATGTATGCTGTGACTTATAGTGAGGAGAATGAGGGTTACCGGTGTTTCCAGCCCGACCCGGGCATTGGTACTGCTGCCCTAGGTACTTGTGAGGCTGCTGCTCTAGGTGCCAGTGCGTCTGCGCTCTCAGGTACTAGTGAGACTGCGCTCTCAGGTGCTGGTGAGACTGCGCTCTCAGGTACTGCGTCGCCCTCGTCCTCCCTCACTTTCACACTTGACTCTGGGGCTTCTCGCTC
Source organism: Closterium sp. NIES-65 (assembly GCA_948144175.1). Taxonomy (NCBI): domain Eukaryota; kingdom Viridiplantae; phylum Streptophyta; class Zygnematophyceae; order Desmidiales; family Closteriaceae; genus Closterium; species Closterium sp. NIES-65. Next base: position 1,494,396 of record CANXME010002485.1, on the reverse strand, counting down.
CTTCTTTCGAGACCGCACTACCCTCACGCCACTTGGCCGACCGGTTGCGGTCTCCCTTGCTGACCCCTCTGGGGGTCCTGCCCTGTCTCACTTCTCTACTGTCCTCCCGTGTCCGGCTGCCCCTTCGGGCACCCTGTCTGGTCTGTACCTTCCCTCGTTCTCTACGAACTTGGTGAGTGGTGCGGACCTACAGGATGCGGGGGTTCACCAGTTCACTCCTGCGAGGCGGCGGGTGACCCACTGCACGGACGCAGACACAGGCCGACACCTGGCCACCTTTTCGCGTCGGCCGGGGTCGAGTCTCTACACCCTGACCACTTCGTCTCCTCCTGTCCCTGTGTCTGGTCAGGTAGCTGCGTCAGGTCAGGTGTTTGCTGCTGCGTCCCGCTCTGGCCCTGAGTCTGCCCCCTGTTCCTGTCGCCTCCTGTCTCACGAGACTCTCCTGTGGCACCACCGTCTAGGCCACCCCTCCTTGGCTCGTCTTCGGAGCATGGCTTCCCGTGTCCTTGTCTCTGGTCTTCCCCGGTCTCTCCCTCCTCCCCCCCCCGGCCAGGGCCTTCCTGTGTCCCCTCTGTCGAGGGTCGCCTCCGGGCTACTCCTCACTCTTCCCACTTCCCCCCGACAGAGGCTCCGCTGCAGACGCTTCACATGGATGTGTGGGGCCCGGCCCCCGTCCGTGGGCAGGGTTACGAGCGCTACTTCCTGTTGGTGGTTGACGACTACTCGCGTTACACCACAGTCCTCCCCTTGCGCAGCAAGGGTGCTGTCACTGAGGTGCTGATCGACTGGATCCGCGAGGCTCGTCTCCAGCTCAGGAAGAGCTTCGGCTCTGACTTTCCTGTTCTGCGTCTGCACTCGGACAGAGGCGGAGAGTTCTCCTCTCGCCTTCTACGAGACTACTGTCGTGCACGGGGGATCCGCCAGACCTTCACGCTTCCGGACTCACCACAGCAAAATGGGATTGCTGAGCGCCGCATTGGCATGGTCATGGATGTCGCTCGTACGTCCATGATGCATGCGGCTGCCCCCCATTTTCTGTGGCCGTTTGCGGTAAGGTACGCGGCGCATCAGCTCAACCTTCACCCGCGGGTCTCTAGGCCTGCGATGTCCCCAGCCTTGCTGTGGACGGGGAAGGTTGGCGATGCGTCTGTGTTTCGTGTCTGGGGATCTCGGGCGTTTGTCCGCGACTTGTCTGCGGACAAGCTGTCCCCTCGTGCTGCTCCCTGTGTCTTCCTTGGCTTCCCCACTGACGCCCCAGGGTGGCAGTTCTACCACCCCTCCTCTCGTCGTGTTCTGTCCTCCCAGGACGTCACGTTCGACGAGTCGGTCCCCTTCTACCGTCTCTTCCCCTACCGCACCCCTTCCCTCCCCCCTCCCCCGGACTTCCTTGTGCCGGTTCCCCCCCCGGTAGACCCCCTTCCCCCTCAGGTTCCTGCTCCCTCAGGTGTGTCCCAGGTAGACGCCGTTGACCCGGTCGAGGTTACTGGTGACTCTGGTGCTGCTGCGGGTGCTGAGCCTGGGGGTGCTGACTCTGGGGGTGCTGTCCGCGGGGGTGCTGAGCCTGGAGGAGCTGCTGCTGGGGGTCCTGAGCCTGGGGGTGCTAGTGCGGAGGGTGCGGAGCCTAGGAGTGCTGCGCCGGGGGGTGCTGTCACTGGAGGTGCTGGGTCTGGGGGTGCTGAGTCGGGAGCTGCTGAGCCTGGGGGTGCTAAGTTGGGAGCTGCTGCGCCGGGGGTGCTGTGTCTAGAGCTGCTGAGCCTGGGGGTGCTGCGTCTGGAGCTACTGCGCCTGGGGTTTCTCCTGCTTCTCAGCCTCCCCGGGAGCCTCTCTCTCCACAGGAGCTGCGCGAGTGGTTCGCTCGTCGTTGGAGGCGTGCTGCTGAGTCTGGGGGTGCTGCTGGAGCTGGAGCTGGACCTTCTTCGACTGACGAGGGTGCTGGTGCTGCCGGTCCCGGAGCTGCTGGGCCTGCGGGTCCTCTTGGAGCTGGCGCTGCTGAGGGTGTTGGTGCTGAGACTGCTGCTGTTGGTCCTGCTGCTGGAGGAGTTGGTGGCCCTGGTGCTGTCGCTGAGGGTGCTGGAGCTGTCCCTGCTGCGCCTGGAGCTGCTGAGCGGCCTCGACCGTACTTCGTTCCGCTACTGCAGCAGGTTCTTGGTCTTTCTCCTCCGGTAGAGAGTCCACCGCCTGTCCAGTCGCAGTCCCTGCTGGAGCCTTCCTCTCCGCTACCTGCTCCCTCTCCTTACACTGGTCCTACTGGAGGTCTTGCTGAGCGTCGTGAGCCTGCGTTTCGTCCTGCGTCGCCTGTTCGTCCTGCTCGCGCTACTGGTCGCGGTTCGCGTCAGCGTCCTCCTCCTGTCCCTGGCACGCACCAGATGTCTTTGCGTCCGTCCACTGCTCCCCTGCGTGCCCCTTTGCCTTCTCCTCCTGCGTCCTCTCTTCCTGCGCTTGCCGACCCTACGTCGGACTCTCTGCGTGCTGCCAGTCCTACTGTCACGCGTTTCCTTGCTACTGTGGTCACTGACCCTTCTTTCGAGTCTTCTGCTGCGTCTGCCCTACTCACTGAGCTTGTCGACTTTGCTGCTCGCTGTCGCTTAGACTACGCTGCTAGTCTTGTTGCTGAGTCTGCGTCTGTCTGTCCTCCGTCCGTCGGGGGTGAGTGTGCTCTTGGCACGGACGTCCTAGAGGACAGGCAGGAGGAGTTACAGTGTCTAGCGGCTGCTTCACCTCATCTCGCGTCTGTACTGCTTGCCCCTGAGGGAGACCCGGATGCACTAGACATCCCGACTCCGCGTTCTTACGCGGAGGCCGTAGAGGGTCCCTACTCCTCTCAGTGGCAGGCAGCTATGGATGCAGAGATGGCTTCCTGGAAGTCCACAGGCACCTACGTTAACGCAGTTCCCCCTCCTGGGGCGAACATCGTCAGTGGCATGTGGATCTTCAGGGTGAAGCGGCCGCCGGGCTCTCCGCCTGTCTTCAAGGCGCGTTACGTCGCTCGTGGCTTCAGTCAGCGGCAGGGAGTTGACTACTTTCAGACCTTCTCTCCCACCCCGAAGATGACTACTCTTCGGGTGCTGCTGCACGTTGCCGCTTAGCGCGACTACGAGCTTCACTCTCTCGACTTCAGCACTGCGTTCCTGCAGGGCAGCCTGCACGAGGAGATCTGGCTGCGCCGTCCGCCTGGCTTCACTGGGACTTTCCCTCCTGGCACCCAGTGGAGCCTCCGACGGCCAGTCTACGGTCTCCGCCAGGCACCGCGTGAGTGGCACGACACACTGAGGACTACGCTTGCGGCTCTTGGGTTTGCTCCTTCCACTGCTGACCCGTCGCTGTTTCTTCGCACCGACACTTCCTTGCCGCCGTTCTACATCCTCGTGTACGTCGACGACTTGGTCTTTGCCACAGCGGACACTGCTGGACTCGCCTACGTGAAGTCCGAGCTGCTGAAGAGACACACGTGCACAGACCTGGGTGAACTGCGCAGCTACCTTGGCTTGCAGATCACTCGGGACAGAGCACGCCGCACCATTACCCTGACTCAGTCACACATGGTGCAGGAGGTCCTTCAGCGCTTCGGCTTCACGTACTCCTCGCCTCAGGCCACTCCTCTGCCTACTCGCCACTCGCTCTCAGCTCTGCCTTCGGATGAGTCCGTAGAGCCGAGTGGCCCGTACCCAGAGCTTGTTGGCTGCCTCATGTACCTGATGACCTGCACACGACCTGACCTTGCATACCCTCTGAGCATCCTTGCACGCTATGTTGCTCCTGGGAGACACCGACCTGAGCACATGGCTGCAGCGAAGAGGGTATTGCGCTACTTGTGCAGTACGTCGGGCATGGGGCTAGTGCTTGGAGGGCGGAGTCCAGTGGTCCTTACGGGCCACGCGGACGCTTCTTGGGCTGACGACCAGGCTACGCAGCGGTCGTCACAGGGTTACACCTTCAGCCTTGGTTCCGGCTCTGTCTCGTGGCGGTCTACTCGCTCGTCTTCGGTTCTCGGCTCCAGTTGTGAGGCTGAGATCTACGCCGGGGCCATGGCTGCGCAGGAGCTTCGCTGGCTCACCTACCTGCTGACTGACCTTGGAGAGCCGCCTCGTTCTCCTCCAGTGCTGTACGTAGACAACAAGGCCATGCTGGCCTTGTGTCGAGAGCAGCGTCTGGAGCACAGAACGAAGCACATTGCTCTCCGCTACTTCCTTGCTCGTGAGCTGCAGCAGCGTGGTCAGCTGCGACTTGCGTACGTGGCCTCTGAGGCCAACACTGCTGATGTGTTCACCAAGGCACTCGCGCCTTGTGACCATCAGCGCTTCTGTACCCAGCTGGGTCTTGTGCCTGTCTTGCCTCACTTGCTCTCTTCCTGACTTCACTTGTACTGTGATATATATATATACCTGCTCTTGCTTGTCTAGTAATATATATATGTCTGTACTCCTGCATGTGAACTGGCCTCTGGCCCTGCTCTTGTGCTCGGACTGTGTGGTGACTTTGTGATCCACCCTGAGCTTGCTTTGCTTTGCTTGACTGGTCTTGTGACCCCTTGTTCTCCCCCACTTTGCCTATGGGGGTGTGTCAGAACATTATAGCTGATACATGTTTGTAGGCTGTAGTGGGGTAGCACACATGGGGTACAGATTCCTAGGGTTTGTTATTTGTACCAACTTCTGACTTAGTCATTTTCATTCCTCTTCTCATTGTTTCACAGCATCTACAGCACCCCGTTCTGCAGAAAATAATTCTGCGCGTTATACCAACAACAACATTCCAACGACCAACAACGACGCAATCCACCACGTGATTGGCCTCCTCTCCGCGCTCCAGCGTGGAAACCATGGCGAACCTGCGCCACCACCTGAACCTGCTCGCCCGCCAGCAGCAACAGCACCCCGCGCTCGCATCCCTCCTCCCGCCGACGAGCATGACGGCGAAGACGCGGATGCCGACCCACACGCCGAGAGCCCGGAAGAAGGTAATGCTGTTCGCCCCAAGTCCGGCTCCGCCAACCTCACCCTTGCCCCTATTCCCCCCGCGCGCCCCCAATTGCGCTCGTCTTTGGTAAAAAGTGATGGAATCCGTACGCAACTTTTCAGTTTTGAACGCATCCAAGCTATTGCACGTCATGCCATGTTTGTCTTACCTCCACATGGCGGCGAGCAAGCCGCCGATTACCTTCAGCAGATAGTAGAGGAGGCAGAGGAAAAAATCCACTTTCTCTTTACCGCGGACCAACGCGGTTTTGAAGTGGCCAACATGGCCCTAAAGATTAAATATGGAGAAGTGGTTGAGGACAAGAATGTGAAGGCCGCTACACAGATTGTGGCGGCCAGTAAAAAGAGGCCTACTCGGCCCACCAACCCGAGCTCTCGCGCCGATCCTCCCCCCCGTAGTAGAGGGCAGGGAGAACGCCATTGGAACACATGGCGTCGAGACGGCGATGGGCGGTGTTTTTATTGCCGCGAATCTGGCCATGGGATTGCTGATTGCCCACAGCGGGGTCAAGGGGCCAATAGGCCTGCTAAGATTGTTTAAAGATTTTCCTGAATTATTCGGCCATTGATCGTGGATTATTACTATTATTAGCCATGAGAAAGATTTGCCATTCAAAAAAAAAAAAAAAGTGATGGATGTTTATGGCTGGAGCGAAAACGGGTACACAAGTGGGTGAAGCCCTACCTTCCTCCGTTTTCGGAAGGAAGAGAGAGAAAGAGAAGGAGCGAGAGAAGATGAGAGAGAAGGGTAAAGAGAGCATGAAGAAGATTGTGCATTACCATGAAACATCCAGTCTAACCTTGCCGTTCTACCTCGTGCCCACCCCCCCACCAGAAGTCGGCGGCCCCGCTACTCTCGAAGATTCAGGCGTCAGTACACCACGCATGAGTGGTCGACTTCGCGCTCGTGCGGCATGGTGGAGCACGTGGTGCGAGAGCCGTTTTATCACGTCGGTAATTACTTCAGGCTACCGCCTTCCATGGGCCTCATCAGAACCGACCCCGCATCATGCAGCCAATCACGCCGGCGCGATGCACTTTATCACTTTCGTGGCTGAGGTGGTGGCTGAGCTGTTGTCGACGGGCGCTGCCCGAGTAGTACCCTCTTCGTTGTCGCTAACATGCATTAGCCCGTTGAACGTGGTCGTCCAACCCTCCAAGAAGAGACTCATCTTGGACCTACGTCACGTCAACTCTTTCCTTTCAGTCCCTAGCTTTCGCTACGAGGGGCTTAATCGGGTACCCGATTTGGTGCAGAAAAACGATTGGTTATTCACAATTGATTTGAAGTCGGGATACCATCACGTGGATATTCATCCGTCGTTTTGGCGGTTCCTCGGTTTCACTCTCCAAGGACGTTGCTACCAATTTCTATCTCTTCCATTTGGGTTGGCCACCGCGCCGTTCGTTTTCACCCAATTGATTAAACAACTTGCAAAACGCTGACGTAGCCGTGGCATACGATTGATCCCATATGTCGACGATATTCTCGTTATCAGCACCACTCGGACCGAGGCCCTTCGCAACCGCGAGGTCATTCTGGACGATCTGGGATGCGCTGGGTTCGTTACAAATATGAAGAAGTCGCAACTCGAACCGAGGCAATGCCTCAAATTTTTGGGCCTCATGCTAGACACTCGCACAACCTCGTTTTTTGTCGACGCCGATCGCCGGGAACGGTTGCTCGCCGAACTTCGACAAACTTGTGCTCTCGGCGAAGAGGGACATTGTATCCCGGTCCGACGTGTCGCTCGCATAACCGGCATGCTAGCTTCGATGACTCTGGCGCTGGGTGCCATGGCACGCGCCTTCTCCCATCACCTGCTCTCACAAATCGCGGACTGCCCGTCGTGGGGCGCAACGATCCGATTGAGCGCGGAGTCCGTGGATGAGTTGCGGTTCTGGCTCTCGCAGTTCGATGGATTTAACGGGTCGTGTTTTCACAACCAACACCTATTCGACGTGGTCATGTACGTGGATGCCAGCGATCATGCGTGGGGCACGTGCTTCTCCACACCGGATGGCCGTGCGGGCTCTTCTTCATGCCCTTTACCCCAGGCTCTCACGGCTTCATCTAGCACACTTCGTGAGCTCGCTGGAATCCTATGGGCTCTTTCATCATTTACGGCTGAGGTCCGGCAATGTCATATCCTGCTTCGCAGCGATAATCAAGCCGCTTATTACATCCTCAAGAAAGGAGGATCTCGCCGCCTCGAGCTGACACTCATTTGTCGGGCTATTATTCAACTCTGTGTGCGCCACAAGATTCGCCTGACCGTCCAGTGGATCCCGCGCGGGCTTAATACCGAGGCAGATGAGTTGTCGAAGATCGAGCTCTATGACGACTACTTCCTCGCTCGGCCATGGTTCCTCCTACTTGAGCGGCGCTGGGGGCCACACTCAATCGACCTGTTTGCATCAGCTGCTAATGCTCAGCTCTCTCGCTTCTGCTCTCTCGAGCACTGTAGCTCTGCCTTCGAGCAAAACGCATTTTCCTTCAGCTGGGAAGGGGAAAACTGCTACGCATTCCCACCACCCCCCCTCATCCCAGCGGTTCTTGCCCATGCTCGCCGCTCGAGCACCTCGCTCACCCTAGTGGTCCCACGATGGCCCAGTGCTTTTTGGTGGCCACTGGTGCACCCCAATGGTTGGGCGGACGAAGTCGTTGCCACCTTGCGTCTTGCCGTCGGTTCCGATTGTTTGTGCGTCGGTAGCGATCACCTCGCCTTCAGCGGCGCTGGTTTTCCAAACTCTCATATGTATGCCCTCCGTTATATATTCACTAATGCATAATATTCCTTGTGCGCAGGTTCTGGGCTTGGCCATTTACTCTTGGACCTTTTAACGCTCACTGTTAGTCTTCGCGCTCAGTCTACGATTCGCACATACGAGCCATACTGGAGACAATATCGTGAATTTTGTATTCAGCACTCACTTCCGTTCCTTCCTGGGAATGACCTAACTATCGCTTTGTTCTTGCTACACACCGTTCGCAATGGCGCCCCGATCTCAGCTATACGATCTGCATGTTCCGCAATCTCGTGCGCCCATTGGCTGATCGGCGAAGTGTCCCCCCTCGCAGACCACTTTCGTCCCAAGTGAAGGAGTACGCACAACGTCACTGCATACGGCCATCTCGGGCCAAAGAGCCAATACCACCCTCTAAGATATACGACATATGTGACATTTACTTTGCGTCCTCAGACCCCGCTACATTCCAGCGAGGACTAGTTCCCCTTCTGATGTTCACAGCATTCCTGCGCTATTCGGATTTGATTTCTCTCCAGTGGCACCACATCGAGTTCAACATGGACTGCATGTGGTTGTTCATCCCTCGTTCGAAGACCGACCAAGCCGGCAGGGGCGTGTGGGTTCCAGTGGCGGCCTCCTCTGCTCGCCATTGTCCGGTCTCGCGAGTCCAACAGTTTCTTTTCATCGCTGGTTACTCCAGAGATACTGTTGGGCCGCTTATACGGATATTCCGGCCTGGGGCTCGGGCGTCTCCTTCCGACCATTCCCCTTCGTACGCTACCGTTCGGGGCTGGTGCCGCGATGGCTTTTCTCGTGTCGGCCTCAACCCGGAATATCTTGGCACCCACTCGTTCCGTAAGTAAGCCGCAACCGTGGCGGTTGATGTTGGTGTTCCCGATCGGCTCTTCAAGGCTCTTGGCCGGTGGCGTAGCGACACGGCCAAAGAGATGTACATCACCCAGCTCGATCGAGAGCTTGTCGATGCCTCGCGCACTCTTCAAGACCCGCTCCGATCCAGCTCGACCACTCGCTACTTGGCTACCATTGAACGACATCGTCGCCGACCACTTTCTTGATGTCTCGTTCCCCCTATGACGACTGCACTGCACACTCCTCTGAAAGTCGTGTCACAATATGAGAATTTTTTTATAATAAAAAATTTGCAGATTGTGATTCGATTTGAAGAGGGGTGTGCTGTAAAGGAGACAAGCTCCTTCATCTCTCGGCAGGTCTTGGGGACCTGCCACCTAGTCTCATTTGCAATTTCCAACTCTCTTGCTCCCACCCTCCACTCCCCATTTCCCACTTAGGTTTTGTTTCAACATAATATTGTACTTATTGATACTGAGTATGCTGTATTATTGAGATTTGAAATGCTATGACGACTGCACCTATGATGACTGCACTGCACAATCCTCTGAAAGTCGTGTCACAATCGTGTCCGTGCAACACGCTGCAGACTCGGGTGACGATCCCGCTGCAATGAGATTCCATAAATTCAGGAAACATGATGATAACAACAACCTCAGTGTCACGAACCAAATTCGCAACAATGTCTCCCACAGTATCGCGATCGCGACGAAGGTGCAAGTACCAGCCAGTGATAGCGAGGACAGGACCATGTGTTACTTCATGTGTAGGCACAACATGAGGTTGCGCAGCGACGGAAGGACCATCCACGGGAGCCATCACTGGAGCGAGAGGCAGAACAATCGGAGCCGCCGCAGGAGCCATGCGCATCGAGCTGGAAGACGCGGCACCACAAGCTCGCTTGGCAGGGGGAGGAGCAGAAACCGCGGGAGTGACAGCTTCCTCGGCGAAGGAGTCAACCGGAAAAGAACGATCAAGCTCCTCCTCTCCCATACGCTCATTAGGGTTGTGCTGGGAATCCGTGTTGCTAGGTGGTGAGGATCTAGAGTCAAGATATGACGATATATCAGGGAGAGCCGATATGGAGGCCTTGGCCAAGGGAAAGTCTCGAATCGCGACTAAGAAATGAAAACATTGTTACAAATTCCAATTTAAGAGAGTCGTGGCATTGGCAATGGTTGCCGCACACATGGATCGACACAGATCCAGCAAGGAGCACGGGAGTCGCGATCCTCACATGGGGAGAAGCAAGAGGTAAGAGCGCTGACCCTCCAGATCGGGAGCAACCAACTGGCTTGCATGGTGTTTTGCCAGCGTTGGTGTGAGTAAGGCGAGAAGAAACACGAAGGAAGACATCAAGCACTAAAGATTTCCAAGGGAGGATAATACACTATAGTAGTGACGAGGTCCCTGCCAAGTCATAGGAGCGTAGACAGATGCTCCGTGGTACGCCACGACGGCGGATAAGACTTGGGGGGCCACCACAAAAGATAGGTGGGACGAACCGGCGAGCGCCAACCAAGAAGGCTACTGCCAGAGTAACATAAGTCAAGAAGTTGAGCATGAGGAGGAACACATCGAGGGAGAACTCCGCCAAAAACCAGCGGAAGCAAAACCAGCAAAGCAAGAAAGAAGGAGCTTCTGGAAATATAGATGTATGAACCTTGAGCGAAACAAAAGGCGATGGCTGTAAGAGAACCTCCAGAACCGGACAGGGAGGTTGAGTGGGTTGCAGCAACGCCTGGATGAGAGGAGGATGGAGGGAAGCGGTGGCGCAGCCAGTACAGTGGATGTTGGGGAGAGGGTGGAAGTGTTGAGTGCTCGGGTGGAGAGCTTTCGGGAAGCTACTATGACGGTTGAGGGTGAAATCCAAGCCCTGTGGGAAGTGAGTGTCATATTTGACACATTCTGCAGCATCTGCTTCATGTGCACTTATGGCAATGTGTCTTTCATGTACATTCCATCCCACATTTGATCTTCCACTGCACCTTACATACAGCATCAGCTTCGTGACTCACAGAGGCTAGCTCCAACAGTCAATTCCATCAAATGCAGTATCTGTAAACCATGTGTACCGTATCTATCCCCCTTGCAGGCATTCCACGGTGTAGGGCCGTGAGACTCTTGAAGAAGGGTTGTGTTGTGTTTTGATGTGTGTTGCTGAAGCTCATATGGAAAACCTTCTGGCAGAAGCGTTTACTGTATTAGAGTAGCAGAGGAAACCTGTACAGCAGTCAAAACCGCTACTGTGTCGCTAGTCAAAATGATAGCATTTTTGTCCCTGTAAATATAGTGAGCCCTCGTTCTGGCCTCTGGGAAGTCTTGCTTCTAGACTCCGGGAAACTCTTTACTGGTGGCAGAGCAGCAGAGCAGGAAGAAACCGAAGGCAAAGGTATTTATTGGGAGTGATGGCGATGAGGAGAGAGAAGATCTAGTGGTAGATACTACAGTAAGTAGCATCATATTCTGATTTATACTAATATAAAAATTGTTCTTTTTATTTATGGGAAGTTGATATTGCTCTTGCATCAAGAGATCACATCAGGAGGCGTAGGGAATTATATATGCTTTATATCACTAATTCGAAATTTCTGATACAACAGACAGAAACAAAAACATATATGATGTAGCATGAGGGAGAAAAACCTAGGGAGAACCTTGATTGTTTGATCTTCTGCATTATATAACTGTTTGAGCAGTGAAACGTCTGATTGTTTTGCAATTTGAGTTGTAGATCTTCACAAGCTCGTCATCGTGCCCTCCTGCAGGGCCGAAATCGAAGACGGCAACAATTGGATTAGTCAACAAACGGAAGGAGAACAACAGAAGCCAGGATGATGATGCAACATTCAATGGGAGCCATTTAAAGACAATGCACATGCCTGGTAACTGTAACACACCCCTTTGGTTTTACTTATCAGTAATACATGAGCTGTATATAGAATGACAACGCAATGCGATAACACAAAGTTGCAACACAAGATACAAAAACACAGAGCGATAACGGGTTCGTAAAACACACCTGGCTGTGCTGCACTCTCTTAGGGTTTGGTGTCTGCATGTTCCAAGCCCAGATAGTACTCCCATGTGTTGCGCTTCTATTGGTGAAACACGGGGCGTAACAAAGTTGAAGGGCGGATGTTATAATGGTGGTTGGATGGGTGTATGGGTGGATGGATGGATGGACAGGCAGACGGATGATCGATGTATGGATGAACAGACGGACAAAATGGAAACAAAAGAATCACATTTCCCTTACCAGCAGATGCACTTCAGCTTTCATGCCCTCTCCCTAATTCTCTCTAGCTCCAGACCCCTGACTGCACCTGAATGGAAGCTTGTTGCTAGTTGATGGATTTCCAAATGCCAAATACCCACCCGAACCTTCCACCTTATCTCCAGCCCCCCACTCCCACCCTTCCTTTGCCCTCTCCCGCTTTCTTCCTCCCCCTTCCCCTTAACCCTTAAAACCGCAAAACTAGAAGCCTGCATCCCTCTCTTGAACTTCAAAATCCCCTTGGGCCAGCCAATCCCACCTAAAAGCGCGTAGCCATGACCTCTGAATCATGGAGGTACACGGGCTTGCCAAGAGCCACAAAAGCAAAGCGCCACTCGGCGAACTCCTTGTCTGCCACGCCCAGCTTTGCCTGGATCCGCCGCCTCAACTCTGCGACGGTCTCTGTCCGCCCCACCACCAGAAAGAACAGGTCTCCAAATGTATGCAGCTGGTGTGGGTATTGGCAGACAAACAAAACCAATGACACATACACAGACACACGCACGCATGCATGCAATAAACCTGTCCAGCTCAATTCAGCAAGCAATGAAAAAGACATACAATTGAAGCCTTGAACAGCTACGCAGGTGCCTCAAAAGACATCACAAAGATAAGACGACTTTCCTTGCCTGACAAACAAGTAACATGTTCACATTCAGGCCAAACAAATGATTTCTGATTGAAGACTGACTACTATAAGGCACTGACGAATTTAGAGACCGAACGGAGCTCACCGCCTGGTTCTTCTCTTCGACATCCCTGTTGAAATGATACACATGAATGACTCTGTCATGAGGGCCCATGTTCAGTTCCTCTTTGGGAATCTGTAGGTTTGGGGAAATTGGATCCGAAATAATAGAAGTGGTTGGTCTGTGTCAGATATATATCTACCCTTGGACCTTGTCCGGTTGAGATTGTTAGTCAGATAAATATACCCTTGGGCCTTGTCTAATTGAGATTGTTAAACAAAAACCGTACCGTTAGTTGATGCTCCCAATGAACGCATTTCATCATCAATACAACTCCATGCCTCACCTCCTTCCATAGCTCGCTTTTCCCACCGAGATGCCTCATTAGTAATGGTAGTTGATGCTCCCTTTTGTGTGGCCAGGATTGGTCGGTGTTATTGAATGATCGAATTCTCTGGATTATCCTTTGAGTATTTGTTACCACACCTCACCTCCTCTACCCGTATGCCCTAGTACTGGTCGTTGATGCACTCAATCTGCTCAGTAAGAGGAAAGGTCTTGAAGATCTTATTGTTGAACAGCTGCAGCATGCGCAGCTCCACCTCGGGGTGTGACAGCTCCACCTGAAAGAGAATGGTGAAAAACGATACAGAGCGGTACAGAGGGGTACAGATAGGTACAGTGCAGCAAGGTTGATATGAATCGGGGGAAGATTTTCTAGTTCCTCTTGTTGAACACCTGCAGCATCCAAAACTTTGCCTTAGGTTGCCACAGCTCCACCATGAACTGGGATACACAAACTGGGAGAGAGGGGTTTGGAGGGGTAGAGGGCAGCAACGTTGGTGTCGAGTGTAGGGGAGATATGAAAGATCCTGTTGCAGAGGCACTGGGAGAGAACCTGCACAGCCTTTGCATCATCAGACTCTCACACAGCTCCTTGCACTATATGGATGCTTCAGTGTTGATGTTTGCACGTAGTGTGGGGTGTCTGTCAGGTCCCATCTCAACTCAAGAACTTCACAAAGAGGTGGGACAAAAAACCAATATCAAAGAACCTTTGAGGTCTGCTTCGAAGATTGAAACACTGACTGAAGCTCAAGCATCTCCACCGTCCGTTACCTTGGACTTTAGGTCCGCAAGCACATCTGCCACCGTCGATTTCTTGGGCAGCCGAATGTTGTGCACCAACACCTGAAAATAGGCAGTTCATGAATGAAGCATGGACAGTACCCAGAACAAGGCTTGAGCGTAGAACCAACCGCAGTACGGTTCGATGCAAAAAGAGCTGCATACACAATTTGTTTTGCATTTGGTTTGAAACAAACCAAACGCGTTTCATGTCGAGCCAGTTCGCAGGTCAAGCAAATCCATTGAGCTCTTCTTCTCAAGCCACGTTGAACTGCGTTTCTAGTTCGAAACGAATCGGGCAGGTATGAAACACAACCAACCCCCCGACTGCATGCTAGGTTGAGACACTAAAAAGTTGATCTCCAACCCTTTCTTTGTTCGAATTAGAGATTTACCAAACCTCAAACCCGCCAGATCCATGGCGTATTCATCTCGAACCTGTTTCGTGTAGCTAAGAGTAACACGAACCATAACAGAACACTCATGGGTGAGACATCGGCAGGAGCAGGTTTGATCAGCGAGTGCAAATCTACAAGAACAAAACGCATGCACCTCTTTACTAGCCCATGTCTCTCCACATACCGCCTCTGCCTTGCTGTTGTGCAATGTGAGAGGCTTAAATCTGCGATCTACATACCTCGAGGGACAGGCCCTGGTTCATAATTTGAAAACATGGTAGCAAACTCTCCAAAAGAAACGATCGATCGAGGCGGAAGGAGGGGGCGGGGTGGGCGCAAATCTTTCCACCTGGTTGTTTGTGTTTGGCACTGAAATTCCCGCCATTCCGCGGATTTGTTCCCCCAAGAAAACCCAATCGTAAAATTGTTTCACATCGCCAACTTTGAGCGAATTCATCGCACAGGTGTTTGGGGGAAAACCACAATTCGCTCTCAAGTCATTGCGCACCAAAGGGTATGCACCTAGAGTACCCCCCAAAACCCCCTTATAGTATGTAGACCGCAGCTTTAAGCCTCTCCAGCTCCCATTGACACAAAAACGCACATACATTTGTCACCAGGCATACAACTTGCTCTCACCTAATCCGCCATGCGAACACCTTTCTTCTTTCCCCCTCACCTTCCTCCCCTCACCTCTTCTGCCTTGCTATTGTGGAACGAGATGCGGAGAGTCTTGAGGCTCTGCAGCTCTGGTAGCGGGATGTCGAGCGTCTCGAAATAGAGGATGTCTGTCAACTGTACAGCACACATACAGCAGGGGAATAGCAGAGGGGAAAACGGAAAGGGGGAACTGTAAGGCAGCGGCCATAGCAGCCCTAGGCCCAGCTAAGGCAGAGGGATGTTGAGCGTCTCGAAGTAGAGGATATCAGAGGACTGCAAGACACAGGGTAATAATGGAGGGGCACGCGGGGAAAACGGGGATGAGCATGAGCTGCGAACGAGCATGTGTTATTCACGCCTCGGTACGTGATCGGCGACCAGGCTTGGGCTGCTGTGGGTGGCAGTTGTACATAATGACACACCCACCCCTTACCCCATACACCCCCCTTACCTGAACCCGTTCCCTCACCAAGTCCCCCTCCCTCACCCTCTTTATACCCCCACCTGGTTATAGTGCACGAGCATGTCAGCCAGGCTGTCAACCCCTCGGTACTTGATGGCCGGGGCTTGGGCTGCTCCGAGTAGCAGTTGTGTGTGGTGAGGCGGATCTTGGACGGGTCATTGAGCCCAAGCTCCTCTGCTAGCCTCGCCACCACCTCGTCATACGTGTGCTCCTTGGAGCTGCGGGGGAGAGAGGGAGAGGGAGAGGGAGCAGAGCAACACAGAAGGGCGAGCTTGATGGGAGGCGGCTTAGGTTGAGAAGCAGTTGTGCGTCGTGAGGCGGAGCTAGAAAGGGACCTCTGATAACCTCTCCACCACGTCGTCGTGTTCTGCTTGGAGATGCGGGGGGGAGGAGGGGGAGAGGGCGTGGAGCAACAAAGAAAAGGGTGGATTGGATTTGGTGTGCGTGATGGGTATTGGACGGGTCTTCCAGGCCTATGTGCAAGCCACTTCCGAGAATTCTCAAGAGTAGTGCAGCCCTAGCCCCTCCGCAGCGTTGTTACCACGTCGGTGGGATATCCTACGACAATCAAAGTACGAAAGCCTTCGGGGTTGGCCAGGTTCAAACCATCAAGAAAAAGGCATTCACCTCTGTGTGGGTGAGGTACCTATGGGACTCCCAACAGCTCGATGCAGAAAGAAGGCGTCTTTGCTGGGTTTCTCTAGACATCTCAAAAGTGCACCAAGCTGCCAGCCAGTTGTGCTTGGTATGGATCAGGTACATTATGCGACTCCTTACTCCAGGAAGGAGACTTTTGAGGCGCCTCAAAAGGAGAGAGTGGCACCATCTGATACCTGAAGCTCAGGTTCACTAGGGTGCAATCAGCAGCAACAACTCACAGTTCCAAGCAGAAGGCGTCCTCGTTGGGCTTCTCTAGTCGCCGGAAATGCACCAGCTGCCGTTTGCGAACATACTTCAAGAAGGACGGCACGTCTAGGTACCTCACCGCACTCCCACCACCACTCCCACCACTCCCGGCAGCCCCAGCCGCCACACCCTCTCGGCCGAGCGGGTTGGAGCGTTGCACACAGCGTCCTCTAGTTGCCCGCCTTTGAATGTGACCGTGCGGTCCAGGGCCTCGCACATAACACTCAGCTCAAACTTTATCTCCTGGGGTGTTGGAGGGAAGAGAGGGGGGAGGGGGGAGAGGGGCGACGTCTGAATTGCCTGGGCTATGAGTGCTCCGATTATTGACAAATTCCTCTCAAACACCGCAGAGAGAAGAATTGAGACCGCACACATAGACTACTTTCTCAGGGTCCTTAAAAACACACAGTATTACCCTCGCCCCCACACACAAACCTGTAAGAACAGAATGTTGTCGGTGGGAGCAAGGCAACACATCTTGTCAACCTTCCCTCTTGAACCGACTCAGCTCTCAGTACTAACAATATTAACTCCCCCCCCCTCCCTCGCTCCATACGCACCTCAAAGAGCAGGATGTCATCGGTGGGAGGGAGGCCACAAATTTCGTTGACCTTCCCTCGCACATCGGCCGGAGTCTGCCCAAGCTTCACAAAGAGACGACCCACGTACCTGCAGTAGAAAGGGAGAGGACGTAGAGAGGAACAGGGTAAGATTTTACATTCTGGACGTGTGAAATTCCGCATCAAAAAGTGCTTTCTTGTCGAGCTTCACGAACTGACGTGCCTGCACAGGTGGGTGGGAGGGAAAAAGGAGACAGGGGACAAGAGGGAGGTTAGGGAAAGAGTGTGAACAGGGAAAAAGCAATATTTAAGACATGTAAGAAATGCGTCGAAAGGTGTGGCAAGGTTGTCCCAAGCTTCACAAGCAGACAACCCCATATCCTCCAAAGAAAGGGGGTGGAGAGGGAAGAGGGAGAGAGGAGCAGGTGGGGAGAGGAGGATTGGAGGAGGAGGTGTTTTCCAAGCCTGCATTACACCCCTGCTTTTCAAACTGACCATCCTCCTAAGAACGCCTCTCACCAAAGCATCTCTCACCTAAGCATTACTCACCTAAGCATGTCTCACTTGAGCATCTCATCCAAGTGTCTCTCACCTAAGCGTCTCAGTGACTAGGTTGTAGAACTTGAGAAAGAGCAGAATGTCGTCCTTGGCCCTCTCATGTAGGGGAACCATTGGCCGGTTCTGGTGTAGATATGTTACGAAGGAGGGAGGAAATGGGTGGGTTGGTGACTCTTGCATCGACTTAGATAGTCACCTCGAAAGCAATGAACACCGGGTCTTGGTGCAGTCAGCTTCCAGGGGAGGGTTACGGGTGGGGGGTTGAAGAATAAAGCAACAGCTGGCCCGGTGCAGTCAGGTCAAAGTTAGCGAAGGGTTGAAGGGAGAGATGGGGACAAGGAGGGAACGGATGAATAGAACGGAGGGAGTGCGTGGAAGGGGTGGGGCAGAAAAGGAAGGAATATAGTCTGTGTGTTTGTGGCGAGATCTGATTACAGGTAAGGAATTGAAATGCAGCAACGAGGGGGATGAGAGGACTTATAGGGGGGTTTGGCGAGCCTTCTAAGAATAGACGTAGGTCCGTGAGGTGTGCCCTGCTCACCGAGTCCCTCACCTGTCGCACCTGAAAGAGGAGGCGGGTGAGAGAAGGGGAGGAGACGAAAGGATAAGGGGAGAAAGGGGTTGGAAAAGATTGGGAGAGCAGACGCAGGTCCATTGCATGTGCCCCGCACACCAAGCCCCTCTGTAGACCGAACAGAATGTAATGGGGCTATTCACTCTCACTCTTTCTCCCCTTCCACCGCCCCCTCCCCGTTCCCCCACCTCCCCCCCTCTCACCGTCATGCCCTCTTTTGCAGCATTAAGCAGCCGGGTGGAGCGGTACGTGTGGTTCTACGACATGCCCACAGCCAAAACCACTGCCTCTCACTCACTCTTCCCACACCCTATGTCTCACTCACCGTCATGCTCTCCTCCGCGCTCAGCAGCCGGGTGGAGCGGTAAGTGTGTTTTTTCTAACGCGCCCACAGCCAAAACCGCTGGCTGGCTACCGGTACACCAACCTCCCTCTCCACCTCCCTTTGGAAGTCTGCAAACAGCATCTGGTTCGGCAAGTGGAAGCTTCTCACGTGCTCGTGGTCTACGAGGTCAAAGGTTTGGTCGCTGCCGGTCTGCTCCCACAGGTCCTTGTCTCGCGACACCTTTATGACTGTGAACGGGTGCGCCTCGACCTCCTCCTTGCGCTGCCGCTCCTCCTCCTGCACCTCGTGCACCTCCTGCTCCTGCTTCAACTGGATCTGGGGAGTGTAGAGGCAAGTGTAGACGGGAGTCAGGCAAACGGGTCCACGGAGCTGGAGGAGCAAGATCAGGGGTGTCAAGCCAGGGAAGTGAAGTCCAGGATCAGGATCTACCCCATCGTTGCTGCTCCACGTTACTACAGACTGTGTCATCGTAGAATATACGATCCTCAAACATGCATTGGTCGGTACCTGTTTCAATGCCACATGGATAGCCCGTAACACAGTTACTTTGAACACGAGATTGACAAACAGAAAGAAAACTGTGCCTTATAAACATCATTTCACAACAAGCTCTCACCTCCCAGCCCTTCTTTTCCTCGTTTGACTGCACCAGCGTTTTTGCTGCCTGTGCTACGGATTCAGACACAAGTGATTCCACCTCTTCTCTTGAAACCCGTGCTCCATCATCCTGAGCAGTTACACTTGTTGGCGACTAACACGAAGCCCGGAAAACTGCCTGCAAGCAGCACATTGTGAGAAAACGTTAGAACTGGAGTGAGTAGTTATCGAATCCTTTGAGTCTGGTGACACGCTTGAAGAAACTTTCCCGCTCACCTCCCAAATCTTGCTTGTTTCTTCTTCCTGGTGCGACAGAGATTCCTCTGCCTGCGAGAGTCGCACTGTCAGTGAAGAAACCTCCTTCTCCCTTGCAGCCCTCTCACATGATAACTCATTCTTAAGTTCGTTAATCTTCTTATCGTTCTCCTCCCTCATTTCTCTTAAAAGTGTCTCCAGATTCTGCAATCTATCTGACAACATCGGGCTCTCCGTGCTTTCTTCTCTCTGCCGCTGTTCCGCTTCCAACCCCCTCCTTGCATCCTCAAATCGAACCGCTAATTTCGATCCTATGCTCAAAAGCTCTTTCAAAAGCCGTGCCATCGCCGTCATCATGGTGAGCCCGGCTCCGGTTGGGACGAGGAAGAGCTGACGCGTTTGTTGAGAAAAAAACAACCACGTAATTTGGAAACTAACCTTTGCCGCTAATCCTCCGGGAGGTTGGTAGAAGATTTCCTCGGTTCTGAGTGTCCTCTGGACGTCAGTCGACTTTGCCGGTGACGTAGGCGTCGCCAATCCGCCAGATGGGGCACGTCGGGACGCGGGCCCACTTCCCCATCCCGTCTGAGCGCCGCACCCTCCGCGCATGTCCTCCATCGGCGTCACGACGATCCGTGCAAACTTTTGCGATGCGGGCGAAAAAAAAAATTATCGCACTAGGCGTACAACCCGACTCGTCGTCGTCAATCCTCGTTAGGCGAGAGGAGGGCGTGAATAAGGCGTGAACTGTGGGGGTAATCAGCATAACCACGTTATAAGTGCACCACAGATTCGTTGTGAGAGTGTTACAACTATACAAGGTTTCACAAATGGAGTCAAGTCTAGAACAGCAAAATACTTTGTGAACTATCATTCTCAAATTCCTTGGCTCACCTAACTTCACCGCGTATCACACTGTTCAAATGCTCGACGATTCTTTGTTACCGGATAAAGGTTCCCGTATGTAGCCTATAATTGTGAGCAAACTTACCGTATGGCGTGTACATTTCATATTGTAATTATAATATTTATATGATGTCCTATTTTTAGTAGACGACCCTTTTTTAGCTAGGTCTATGAGCTAAGACACGTACATGTTCCATTGGTTCACAACCGTTTTTCACCTACCCCAGCAGCACCACCATCCCCAGCCTCAGCTATTGAGCCAGCCCCCATAGAAGTCTGATGATGACACCACTGCTGGCAGGACGCAGCCTGATCTCACCTTCCCTCTTGCTGACACCTTACCTCTTGTTGGCACCTTCTCTCCACCCATTCCCCACCTCACCGGCACTCTTTCCTCCAGCTTCAGCTATATAGCCAGCCAGCCCACAGTAGGAGTCTAAAGATGGCGTCAGTGGTGGCAGGAGGGGGAAACATAACATCTCACATCGCTTCCTGCTTCACTATCCCCCTCCCATTGCCTCTCCCATACCCCCGCCGTCTGCACCACTCCCCCCAGCTTCAGCTATCCGACCAGCACCCAGCAAGAGTCTGAAACTGGCATTAGTGGTGGCTGGCGGGGGGGAAGATCTCACATCCCCCCCTGCTTCACTATCCCCCCTCCCATCGCCCCTCCCACCCCCCCCCCCCCCACTGGCACCACTCCCCACGGATTCAGCTATCAAGCTGCCCCCCATCAAGAGTCTGAAGATGGATGGCAACAGTGGTGGCAGGAGGCAACCTGATTTCATATTCCCTCTTGCTTCACCACCGTCCCTCCCATCCCCCCACCCGCACTGTTTCCCCCAGCTTCTGCTATCCAGCCGGCCCCCAGCTGCTTGCTGTGGGATGACCTGATAAATATGGTTGGGAGGATGGGTAGTATGAGAAACGAGGCAGGGCACACACATGCTGTCAGTGGTGGGCTGAGCAGATAGAGTAGTCGATGACTGGTGCTCGTGTGATGGTCCCTCCTGACAGCACGGCTTGCTGTAGAATGACCTGATGGGATTGGTGGGTGAGAGGGGGGGGCGAAGGGAGAGAAAGCAGGATGCATGATGTCACTGGTGGCGAGAGGATGGCGGAAGAGTCGGTGCAATGCTGCTCGTGAGATGGCCTCTCCTGACAGCGCTGCTTGCTGTGAAATAACCTATTCAGGTAGGCGGGAGGAGGGGAAGCGATGGAGGGAGAAAAGGCAAAGTACATGCCGTCAATGGTGGCAGGAGGCGGGCAGAACAGTCGGTGCACTGCTGCTCGTGAGATGGCTCCTCATGTCCGCACTGCTTGCTGTGGAAAATCCTTATAGGTATTGGTGAGTGGTGGAGGAAGAGGGGGGTTGGAGGAGGGGGGGTGAGGTGAGGCAAAAGGCAGGGCCTCTGCTGTAAGTGGTGGCTTGGGCAGACAGACAGATTCTCAAACCATGGTGATCGTGTAGAATAACCTGCTGGGACACTTTCGAGAATCCTCATATCGTGAGTCGCTTTCAAGAATTCTCAAATCTTAAGTCGCTTCTCAGAATTTTCATAGGCATGCAGATAATTCTTTAGCCACGCTGCCTGTGCAGCATAACCGGCTGGGACCGGTGGGAGGGTGAGAGGTGGAAATAAGAGGGGTCGTGCCGACAGCCGCGGGCCGCATCGCGTTTGAGACAACTGGCCTACCTAGGTGCCTTATCCCCTACCTAGCATGCCCTGAAGCTCAGATGCTTCACCCTCCTTGTCCTACTTAGTAGGCTCGTGAGTCGTGACACTCCAGCACTGACAAGGGTCGTCTCACCTGCTTGACCCTACTAGGCTCATCACACTCATCTGCACAAAGAAGGTATTGCTTGCTTGGCTATGGAGGTTGTGTGTTGGCAGCAGTCAAATTCTGAGGCCGCTTTCAATGTGCACCATTCGGGATGCTAAATAGGCTCATGTCATCATACACATACCTACACTAAGAGCCTTACTTTCTTGGCGCAGATGTATTGTGCTGACAGCAGACGCATGTTTGTGCATAGCTCACGCTCCTGAGCTCACGGCATGGTTTGGGCGTTTTCCATGTGGGTGGACAGCGATGGCTGTCTTGGTTTAAAGCACAAGCACAAGAGGAACGACAGGAGTTGACTTGTGAGAGGACGTCCCCGTTATAATATTTTCTCATTATTATATTTTTCCGTTATCCTATTCTCCCTTTTCTCCTCTTTATTTTGGTCTTTATCTCATCTCAATCGGCCTACTATTCTATTTTCTAGAGCCTTCTATTTATTACTCTTATTTCCTACTTTTCCCACCGACATACCTATTATACGGCACCGACAGCGCCGACAGTGGTGTATACGGTGTAATCTGGGCGTAATCCCAAGTGCCAATAGACTTGCGTGCTTATGCGCACTTGTGATTGTAGTATCGGGAAGGGTGTGTTCCCGAAGGTTCGTTTTATCTCATTTATCCTTGTACTTTCCGAGTATAAATAGGCCTTGTATTCAGTTTTAGTGACAAGTTTCGATTGAGAATTCGATCCTGTGACACTTGGTAATCAGAGCCGTTCTCACTCGACAACTCTCGGCTAAGCAGCGGTCGCGGAAAAAATCGCCTCGAAAAACCGCCGGGGGCGACCAATTCGACGCCGATTTCTGGTAAGTACCAGTTCCGCGCTTTTCGAATTAACCCCCTCGCGTGGTTTTTGAACAGGATGGGTTCG
Source organism: Closterium sp. NIES-65 (assembly GCA_948144175.1). Taxonomy (NCBI): domain Eukaryota; kingdom Viridiplantae; phylum Streptophyta; class Zygnematophyceae; order Desmidiales; family Closteriaceae; genus Closterium; species Closterium sp. NIES-65. The sequence goes on along the minus strand of CANXME010002485.1, from coordinate 1,471,761 downwards.
CCGGCGACCAACGACGTTACGCAGCAGCTCTTCGCGCAAATCGCCAAGATGGAAGCGGAGATGCGAGCGACGACTGAACGGTCGCGATTGGAGAACGAGCAGATGCGAAACGAACTGCAGCGCGTTACGCGGCTCCTCTCGACCATGAACATTCCTGCTTCGACGACTTCGCAGCAGTCGCAGCGTCAGTTCGAGGTTCCGAAACTTCGCTCGCCGGAATCGTTCGACCCCAGCGATCAAAAATCCGACGTCAGGCGGTGGCTCGCGACGATGGAAATTTATTTCGCGGCGATCGGATGGACGACAACGGAGTACGACGGCGAGAAAATTCGTCTCGCGACAACGTTGATGCGCGGTCCAGCTCTCGAGTGGCTCGGAAGCAACAGTAGCATTTTCCAGGGCGAAGCCACGTGGCAGCAGTTCCGGGCAGACCTTCTCAAACGTTTTGAGCCGATTAATTCCACTTATATTGCGCGCGAAAAATTACATCACCATAGGCAATACGGGAGTGTCGCGCAATACACGCAGCAGATGGAGGAATTTTATAATCGCATTCCCGACATTACCGAAGGCGAAAAAATTCAGTCCTACATCGCGGGGCTGAAAACTGACATTCGGCGCTAGGTTGCAGCAGCGAATTGCAGCAGCTACAGCGAAATCGTATCGGCCGCGGAGCGTTTTGACTTGGTCAACTCCGGGACACGACGACCCCACGTCGTTGGATCACGACAAGGGGATCGCTCGGCTTCAACCACGTTCGCCGACCCCATGGAAGTCGACAAATTCGACGCGAGTTCACGTCCTGCAAAAAACAAAACACTTTGCGAATTTTGCGGCGGAAACGGACATCGCATTGTCGACTGTTTTCACATGAAATCAGCACGTGTGGCATTTCGAGCTCGTGGGAGTGGCGAAACTAAAGACAAAAAGTCAAAAAACGGATCTCGCCAGTGATTGCGGATCGTGCTGGCGAGAAAAAACAGATCCGAATTGTCAGCGCAATCTGGACCGAATCGAAATTGAAGGACAGCATTGGGCGCGAGATTTGGAGAATCAAGGGCGAAAACCCAAGCCCCTTGACCGAAATTTGTCAGAGGAATTCGCCGAGGAAAAGAAAACCTCCGCGAAAACAGACTCGACCAAGACGGGAACTCTCCAATTCGACCCCGGAAAAAAACAGAATTCGTTAAAGTTATCTTTCAAAGATGCTTTAATGAAGACTGGCGATTTTCGCGGGTCCGGAGCCATAAACAAATTCCGGGAAGAACTCCAGAGGAAGTAAACAATTAAAGAAGTGGTACCGGTGCCTACGGAGCTGGGGAAAAAATTAAGGAGTGTGGAAAGGAGTAGACCTTTTCACGGCGTCAACGTCCTCTCCCGGAACCAGCCCAAGACGACTCTCCACTCCCCAGGGAAGAAGTCTATGGAGCTGAAGCAGCTGAAGAGGCAGCTGGGAGTTCAAAAGAAGCTGCAGAAACTCCGAAAACCCCTCCAGGATGCATCCAGTGGATCGCAGGCGTCGACCGGATCCACCCCCTCAGGGTCAACTTGTACGGTTACTACCTCTACTCCTGGCGTTGGAGAAGAGCCTTTCTCCACGCAGCCCAGACCAGCTAGTTGTCCAGAAGAAAGCAGTGGAACCACGGTGTGTACTGAATATTGGGATGTACCCTATGATCCTATCAATGAGACTATTTTTGGGTACTCCGAGCAACGCTCACCACTCCTGCTCGAGGTGATCTGCAACGGACAACGCCTCCAAGCAGTCGTGGACAGCGGGGCGTCGCACAGCGTCTATGACAAAAAGGCAATCGATCGACTCGGAAGTGACATCAAGTCCTCAAGCTTCTCTACAACGATGGTGGATGGCAGTAAGCTACCTATCTACGGCGAAACACGGTTGCTACTCCAGATTGGACCCCTTCGATGGAAGCCTGCTCTCCCCGTCACAAATATCAAAGGACTCGACATAATCTTCGGGAGAGACTTTCTTAAAAAGTTCAACCCCGAGATCAACTGGGTTAACCAGACGGCCAACATCAACAACAACGGGAGAAAAATCAGCCTTCCCAAATGGGACGACACGGGAAATATTCCAGTCGAGATACTCGCACGCTTTGAAAAGGACGTCAAACGGACCACGGCGGGATTCATGGCGATAGTCAACGAGGCAGACAACGGAGAGAAGCAGACCCAGGAACTTCCTCCAGCAGTCAAGAAAATTCTTGAAGAGTTCCAGGACGTTCTCCCCGACGATTTACCTGATCAACTACCGCCATACCGGACACATCAACACGAGATCGTAGAAGAGCCGGGGTCCAAGCCAACATTTCGAGCACCATACCTGTCAGAATATTATCTTATTGTTCTAGCCTGTAGTGGGGTGCTCTATAGCGAGTACAACCCTTCTAGGGTTTGCTATTTGTATCCTCATTCTTGCTAGTTCAATCCTCTTTCTTTCTTCTAACTTTGACATGCTATCAGAGCAGGTCGATCCCCTTGGATCGATCCTGTGGGTGTGTCCCCACCTTGCTTCCGCTGCTACTTTTTCCTCCAGCCGTGCGCCCCGAGGCGCGCGGCGGTTTTCTGCCCGCCGTGCGCCCCGAGGCGCGCGGCGGTTCATTGCCCGCTGTGCGCCCCGTGGCGCGCGGCGGGCTTCTCCTCTACGTCGCGGCCCCGCCCCGGCCCGTCGCCGCCCGTGCGCCCGCTCGACGCGGCCCCGCTCTAAGTCGCGGCCCCGCCCCGGCTCGTCGCCGCCCGTGCGCCTGCCCGGCTCGGCCCCGCCCTTCGTCACGGCCCCGCCCCTCGAAGCGGCCCCGCCCTACGTCGCGGCCCCGCCCCGACCATCGCGGCCCCGCCCCTTGTCGCGGCCCCGCCCTACGTCGCGGCCCCGCCCTATGTCGCGGCCCCGCCCCTCGAAGCGGCCCCGCCCTACGTCGCGGCCCCGCCCCGCTCGTCGCGGCCCCGCCCCTTGTCGCGGCCCCGCCCTCCAACCAGGCTCGTGGTGGGCCCCCTTTCACCACACCGCCTCCCCCCCCCCCCCCCCCCCCCCCCCCCCCCCCCTGCCATTTCCCGTCGCCCGTCGCGGCTCCTTCGGGGGCCGCAAGCGGCCCCCTCAGGTCGCCACGACGGACGACGGGAGGGGCGAGCTGTGGGGTGGCGGGTATGGGGGTGGCCGGTGTGCCTTCCTCCCTTTCTCCTCCTCCTCCTCCTTCGTCTCCCACTGCTGCAGCTGTCGCTGAGGGGGGTGGTTGTGTGGGAGACTGGGGTTTAGGGTTTTAGGGGGGTGCGTGGGAGTAGAGCTAGTGGTGTAGCAGTGGGTGTGTATCAGGGGGGTGGGACTGTGTGCGGGAGGATGAGCGGAGGTTGCCAGTTTGTCGTCAGCAGCACCTGTAGTCCGGGGCGCTGTCCCGGTAGCCCAGTCGTAGCCAGCTGTGCCAGCCGCCCGTGGGTCCGTTGCCCGTCCGCCGCTATTTGAGCCGCGGGGCCTGTTACCCCTGTAGTCCGGGCGCTGTCCGGTAGCCGCTGTGCCAGTCTGCCTCCTGTTGCCCGTGTGTCTGCAGCTTCAGCCGTCGCCTCCTGTCTCCTCTCCCCTCACTCTCCCTCCTCCTCCTCACTAGCCCGTTGTGACTACCACTAGCTTTGCTTATAATTGTAAACTCTAAACTATTTCTTCTTGAACTTGTGCTCAGAATGTGTGGTGACATTGTGATCCACCCTGAGCTTGTTTTGCTTTGCCTGCTCTGCTGATTACACCCCACTTTGGCTATGGGGGTGTGTCAGAATATTATCTTATTGTTCTAGCCTGTAGTGGGGTGCTCTATAGCGAGTACAACCCTTCTAGGGTTTGCTATTTGTATCCTCATTCTTGCTAGTTCAATCCTCTTTCTTTCTTCTAACTTTGACAATACCGGCTAAGCCCGACAGAGCTTGCCGATATGAAAAAACAAATAGAGTATCTCCTGGAGAAAGGGCTGATTCGACCTTCGACTTCGCCGTACGGAGCTCCAGTTCTCTTCACTCCGAAGCCAGACGGAAGTCTGCGAATGTGCATCGACTACCGAGCCTTGAACAAGCAGACTGTAAAAAATAAATACCCGATACCACGGATCGACGACTTACTCGATCAACTTCGCGGTGCTACGGTATTCTCCAAGCTCGACCTTAGATCGGGATACTGGCAAATTCGTATGGCGGACAACTCTATCCACAAAACCGCTTTTCGAACTCGGTACGGGTCATACGAGTATCTTGTGATGCCATTCGGACTCACTAACGCACCAGCCACATTTCAGGCAGAAATGAACCACATCCTTCGGCCCCTTCTGGACGAGTGCGTGGTGGTATATTTGGACGATATCCTGATCTACTCGAAAGAGATGAAGCAGCACGTTGAGCATCTACGACGGGTGTTTGAAATTCTTCGACGAGAACGCTTCTACGTGAAACTATCCAAGAGCGAGTTTGCGTTGAAAAAAATCCAGTTCCTTGGACATATGGTGAGCGCTCAAGGAGTTCACGTGGATCCTAAGAAGATCGAAGCAGTGCGAACGTGGAAGACCCCTGAGAACGTAAAGGAGTTACAACAGTTCCTTGGATTCGCCAACTACTACAACCGGTTCGTACCGAACTACGCCAAGATTGCCGCACCATTAACGAACCTGTTGAAGAAGAATACACCATATCAATGGGAGGCGAAGCACCAGGAAGCCGTGGAACAACTTAAAACCGCACTCACGTCCGCACCTGTTCTTATCCTGCCAGACACTGAACTTGACTATGTCATCGAGGCCGATGCTAGCGATCAAGCAGTGGGCGCAGTACTCATGCAGGATCAAGGGAAGGGACTACAACCCATTGCATACCTCAGTAAAAAACTCCACGGGGCAGAACTCAATTACCCCATCCATGACAAAGAGGCCCTCGCCATCGTCAACGCATTTAAGGCATGGAGGTGTTATCTCGAAGGAAGAAAAACGACTGTCTACACCGACCACTGCAGCCTCAAGTACCTGAAGACCCAACCAACACTCTCCAGGCGGCAGGTCCGGTGGATTGACTTTCTCGAAACCCACTTCCATTACGACATCGTGTATAAGCCGGGGCACAAGAACAAGGCAGACGCACTGAGTCGCCCTGCACACGTTGCCGCCTTACAAATCGATGGCATGGACCCACTTCTGAAGGGACTCTTCACGCATGGATACACCATCGACCCCGAAGTCTCTGTAGCAGAAAAGCGCCATCTTCTACATTGGGATCAAGACATCGCATACCGCAAGGGCTCCACAAAAATATGGGTACCTAATTACCCTCCCTTACGCCAGTTACTGCTCGAAGAATATCATGATGTTCTCTACGCGGGCCACTTCGGTAGTAACAAGACACTTGCCGGTATTGCGAAGCATTATTATTGGCCCCACATGGCGGATGACGTACAAAAATTCGTCACCTCGTGCGACACATGCCAACGGATGAAGAGTAGCAAACAGAAGAAAGCAGGATTACTACAGCCTCTTCCAGTCCCTGAACACCCTTGGCAAGTGGTTAGCCTCGACTTCATCACCGGGTTACCACCTACCAAAGCTGGTTACGACGCCATTCTAGTCGTCATCGACAAATTCTCCAAAATGGGACACTTCATTCCGACACACACAACAGCTCGCGTCGAGGAGACAGCGCAAATATTCTTCCGCTACGTCATCTCACAACATGGCATTCCAACCACGCTGATCTCCGACAGAGACCCGAAATTCACGAGTAAATTCTGGAAGGAGCTCATGTCGCTCATGGGGACCAAACTCGCCATGTGATCAGCCTATCATCCCCAAACGGATGGTCAGACAGAGCGCCTCAACCAGATTGTCGAACAGCTTCTGCGAGCAGCGTGTAAGGACGATATCTCTAAATGGGATGCACATCTGCCGGTTCTCGAGTTTGCGTACAACAACGCCACGCACGCCGCAACAGGGCAAACTCCTTTCTTCCTCTGTTACGGTCGCAGCCCACTCACGCCTCAGAAACCAACAGTACCCGCCACGGTGCAACCCGCACATGACTTCATTTCCACTATGCACCAATTGTGGGAGCGCACGCATAAACGTCTTCTGACTATCGAGCAGCAACAAAAGAAGCTCGCTGATCGAAGTCGCAACGATCATTCCATCCAGATTGGCGATCAGGTGCTTCTGGATACACGCAATCTTGACATTAGCCATCTTCCGTCCAAGCTCCGACCTCGCTTCTACGGACCTTTTCTCGTCGAGGCGCAGGTCACTCCAGTAACCTTCCGCTTGCGTTTACCAGCTACCTGGAGAATTCACAATGCCTTCCATGTTCAACTTCTCAAGCCCTATCGGGACCCAAACACGGTCTTCAAAGGTCGCCAGCCGCCGCCGCCACTGCCAGTGATCGTTAATGGGGAACCCGAGTACGAAGTCGAAGCCATTCTGGCGCACCGACGACGACGTAGCGGCACCTTGGAGTTCTTGATTCGTTGGAAAGGCTATGATCCTTCCGAGGATACCTGGGTACCTGAACACGACATGGATAACGCCCGCCGTCCTCTGCAGGACTACCTTGTCAAGCAGGGTGTTACTTCTACCACCCAGCTTTGAGGGGGGGAAGTGTGAGAGGACGTCCCCGTTATAATATTTTCTCACTATTATATTTTTCCGTTATCCTTTTCTCCCTTTTCTCCTCTTTATTTTGGTCTTTATCTCATCTCAATCGGCCTACTATTCTATTTTCTAGAGCCTTCTATTTATTTCTCTTATTTCCTACTTTTCCCACCGACATACCTATTATACGGCACCGACAGCGCCGACAGTGGTGTATACGGTGTAATCTGGGCGTAATCCCAAGTGCCAATAGACTTGCGTGCTTATGCGCACTTGTGATTGTAGTATCGGGAAGGGTGTGTTCCCGAAGGTTCGTTTTATCTCATTTATCCTTGTACTTTCCGAGTATAAATAGGCCTTGTATTCAGTTTTAGTGACAAGTTTCGATTGAGAATTCGATCCTGTGACATGACTTATGGGTGGATTGGTTAGGAAGAAGGAGGGTGTTTGTGAGTGAAAGAGATTGTGTTGAATGATTCAAAAGATGACATTAAGGCAATTAACAACGGATTGCCCAAGCGCTAGGAAAAGCAGCAAAGAGGCACGCATGCAGAGGTAGGCAAGAAGCACAAGAGAATGAACTGAGGTGGATGGCTGGAGCTGATACTTTCCTGGGTAAGTTCCGTTATCAGGCACTGTAACATGCACATACGCAGGTACTGTTTCACAAGCTGTAGCATGAGCATGAGTGCCACTAGTAGAAATACTGGTGGGCCCACCAATCCGGGTCTCATCTCGACGCACCCGGAGCCAACACATGCATGGGGGGGTGGAGAGGCAGATGAGAGGAGCAGAGGAGAACGAGGGGCGAAGGGACAGACGGGGGTGGGGGGGTTGGATGGGAGAAAAGGGGGAGAGGCAGCAGGAGAAAGAGAGGAGTAGTGGCTTTTTGTGACAAGGGGGGATGGGGAGGCGGTGTGCTGTGCATGGAGAGGCCGAGGAAGGCAGCGTTTGTGGTGTGTGGCCACATGCTGTGCTGTATGTGCGCTCAAGAGTCAGTAGGCCAAGGACAGGCGTGACAAGTGCCCTGAGAACTGGTACACCAAGGAATAATAAGGTTGTAGTATCTGCCACAGGAATTATCCCAATGATAACCCACGAAGAGTGAATCTGATTGTACTGCACCTCAAGGCAGAAACAAAAAAAATATGCATTGTTAGGAAAGACATACAGATAGGTTTGGAAAAGAGAAGCATGCATTGAAAACAAAGCTACAACATAACATATATGAGCCCTACAAGCATTCAAAGCAACATGCTTATAATGGATAGCACCTTATGTAGTTGAAGGCAGTAACATGCACATTCGGAAGGCACTCAATAAGCATCTGTGCTGTCCGACTGTCTTTTAATTCAACCGCCTCAAGGCAAGGAAGGTTATTCAAGTGCCCAACTAAAATGTGGAGATCCTGGTATGAAGTCCATAACCGAATGGTCTCGAGGGATTCAAACCATGCCAGATGCCTCATGCCTTGGACCGTCACTTGCTCTGGCAGAGCGAGCCATGCCAGCTTTGACAGAGGCGCCAGATGTGCTAACCCATCGTCCGTCACACGGAATGTGCCAAGATCCAGCGCTTCAAGGTTCGTCAATTTCCCAATATGCACCATGCCAGCCGACGAGATGTAACGACAATCACAACGTGAAAGAACAAGGACTTTGAGGGAGCCAAGGCATGTCCAATGAACCAGCCCAGCATCTGAAACCCGTGCTCTTATCAGTTCGAGCCGATGAAGAGCCGTCAGGTTGCTGATTCCCAAGACCACTGAATCATCGGACAAGTGTGATTCAAGTCTTAGCTCCTCCAGCCATGTCAGCTCACCCACATGCACCATGCCAGCCGACGAGATGTCATTACAATGTGAATGAACGAGGACTTGGGGGGAGCCAAGTAATGTCAGATGAGCCAGCTCATGGTTAGGATTCCGTGTATCAACCAGTTTAAGCCGGCGGAGAGCTGTCAGAGTGCTGAGTCTCATACTAAGTGGCAAAATACGCGTATTGCGTATATACGCGTGTCGTACATACACACGCGTTTATACGCTATACGCAAAGGTCCTGAGACCCTAGATACGCTATTTCAGGCAGGTTTAAAAAACTTCGGGCAGCTAAAATAAGACCCCCCTGCAATACTACTGGGGTAATTTTCCACGGGGGTTGGATTTCCCGGTTTTTTTTCCCGATATTTTTTTTTTCACAAACAACATTACAATGACAACTACTCATCCCATACTACTACTACACATACTACTACTCACGCTAGTCCATATCAATTAACCCACCTACGCATACTCATCCTCCAAAATGTCGTCTTCCCCCTCCTCCTCCTCCTCCTCGTCCCCCTCCATCACATTGTAGCCCTCGGGCACGGGAGGCTCCGGGATGTTTCCGAGCACCACACTCGGCATGACATCTGCACGGGAATGCCAGTTGCGCACAACATTCCAGTTGTGCGCAACAAAAACCAAATCCCGGCACTTGGCAGAGCCAAGCCGGTTCCGGCGGGCTGTGTGCACCCCATCCCACGTTGACCATCCCCTCTCACATGGTGAAGCCGACACGGGCTGAGAGAGAGTCCTGATGGCTAGGGCCGCCAGCTTTGGTGCATCAGTGCCGTGCCACTGCCACCACTTTACCATATCATACTTGCCTTGCTTGACCAAGTTCCTCTGAGCAATTGCATCCCCCATCCCGAAGCTTCCCTTCATATCCAGAAATGCCCTCACCCCGTCCTGCAATTCCATCAAAACCTCGCCAATGTCATCCCCATCATCCCCCTCCTTCTCTTAATTGCAGAGGTGCTGAGTGATGTACGTTTTGAGTACCTTAGTGCACTCCGCGTCTGATTCGAAGATGTCTTCATCCTGGTTCGCCGGGTTGAGAATTCTGGGGCAGGCTAGGCTGTCGTCCCACCTGTCCTTCAGCAGGCGGCGGATGTTCACTTTGTCGGAGTAGCTCAGCTGCTCCTCATCCTCCACCACCACTGTCCCCACATCTTTGGTCAACTGCAGCATCACGTCATACATCCGGCCCATCATCCCCTTGGCATCCCCATCGGTCTTACGCATTGCCATGAACGGGAGCTTCATCAGCTTGCAGAAAAACTCAGCCGTCCGCCACCACGCGTCATCAAGAACTTGTGCTGCAAACTTATCCACAGACTTCTTCCTATCCCCAACTGCCCAACCCTTCCACACATCAGACACCACCATCTGTGCACGCGACTGCCGCAGCTCACAGAGACGGGACACAACAATGTACTGTGTCCCGAATCTGGTTCCAGCCGGTTTCAGCGCCTGCAGCATCTTTGCACCCACCGGTGCCGGGGTCCTCAAGTATTTCTTTGTCCAGTGGTGGTTGCGGACAAAGGAGCTGATCTCGCCCGCAGTGTCCACCACCTTCTTGGCCCACGTCATCTTGCCAACGTCCTCCATGAAGAGGTCCAACACGTGGGTGGCCCATGGCACTGTTGAATGTGCAGCCATTCCGCAATCAGCTCGTTGCACGCCACCGCGTAGTTGGACCCACCGTCCGTGCAGAACGCCACCACGTTCTCTAGACCGACCTCCTCCACCACAGGCCTGAGGATGCTGGCGACATAACCGCCGGTTTTGGTCTCCATGCGACAGTCCACGCTGTCCTTGAACACCGCACCGCTCTCGTTGACAAGAAACACGTTCGCCTGGGGGCGACCGTTCTTATCAGTCATCATATCAGAAGAAATTGTCACGCCGGTCCGCTTCCAGCTCGCCTTCACTCCAGAAAGCCCCCTGTCGATGTTCTCACAACAGAGTCGCAAGCCCGCCCCGCCGATGAACGTCCTCTTCGGGGGGACGTATCCTGTGCCGGAGTCCCTAATGGCACAGACGGCGTTGATGAAGAGAGGGTGCTCCGCAACTCGCTCCGGGATTCGACACGCTGCGAACATCAGCGCCAACGCCTCATGTGCATCGCGCTTCGCAGTTGCCGCATCCGTCTCCAAGTAGTCAGTAATGCGGCTCTTCTTTCCGCCGTTGGTGAGCGATGCAATGGCATCCGATGTCGCCTGGCGGCGCTGATCCGCCGCTGCAGCCTTAGCCTCGTACTTCTTCCGGATGGCAGCCCGTACTTCAGAGGGGGTTTCTTTGCATAGCGCCACTTCGCGGCGCCTCATCTTCCTCCAAGTCGCCAAGTGCTGCGCGCAGCGGGTGGCGGCACCAGAAAAGATATTGCAGCAGTACCTGCACTCGTACTGCTGCGATTTCCCCTTGTCCACCTTTATGCGGCGGAAATGCTTGAACACCTCGTGGTCGACATCGGGAAGGTAAACTCGCGCCGCCTGAACAGGACTGTCCATGCCGGTATTAGGAGGGGGAGTGGACGGGGTCGAGCTAACATCTGCAGAAGACATTCTAAAAAGGTCTGTCAAGGTAAACAGGAGGATGCATTGACGAGAGAGAACAATACCTGATTGTTAAGTAGCGTGGGATGGAGTGGTGGGGAGAAGTTAAATTGGAGGGAGTTTGTAGATCGAGAGCGGTACAAATCGGTGGAACTCCAATGTGGAATATCAAGGACACCGCGACTCCAAACATTGGAGCCACGCAACCCAATTCACAGTCGTGGGGCCGCACGGAAACCAACTCACCTCCATACATTGAAGCCACGTCCAGGCCAGGGTAGATCTCGGACGTGCATTTCGAGCACGGCATCTTCTTCGCCGTGAGAAGACGAAACTTTTCAGATTTACCTTTTTTTTTTCGATTTTGGGCTGCCCTGAAAAAGCCCCCCGAGCGTATTGTGTATTTGTTAGCGTATAGCGTTTTGCGTGTATACGCAAGCGGATAAACGCTAAACGCTTAAAGGCAAAAGCGTATTTCGCCACTTAGGTCTCATAACCATTGTATTGAGAAAGCTTGCTTTCTTATTCTTATCAATTGGCATCGTTCTCATTACAAATGGCTTATAACAACATTTGCATCAACGTTGACACAAGCTGGTGCAATCGAATAACACTAGCTAAGATGTACCCTATCCAAGTGGCATTAGCAAGGCGGTTTACTCTGGGGTGGGTGGTGGGAGTGTTGAGTGAGCCGTTTGAAAATCGAGAAACGTGGGTGGAGGGAAATGAACTCCAACCCACGGTTTTTGTAGTTGGAGAAGGGCCTTTAGCGCGCTTCGACGATGCCAATTGTGCAGTACAAGCAGCTTCGCTTTCACAATACACAATTTTAAAAAACACAATGTGTGTTTAAAATTTATAATATCATCGAAGCGATGCGATTCAATTTTTAGCTCCTCCAGCCATATCAGCTTCCCCACATGCACCATGCCGGCGGACGAGATGCGATCGTTACGTGAAAGAACAAGGACTTTGAGGGAGCCAAGGCACGTTAGATGAGCCAGCCCATTATCTGAAACCCGTGTATTTATCAGTTCGAACACACGGAGAGCCAGCATGTTGCTCATTCCCAAGACCGTTGTATGATCGAAATTGTGTCCTTCGAGCTTAAGCTCCTCCAACTATAGTAGCTTCCCCACACGCACCATGCCAGCTGACGAGACGCAACGACGATCAAAACATGAAAGAACGAGGACTTTAAGGGAGCCAAGGCATGTCAGATGAGCCAGACCATTATTTGAAACGCGCGTTTTCTTAAATTAAGACGATGGAGAGCAGTCAGGTTTCTGACGCCCAAAACCATTGTATCATCAAAAGTGTCTGACTCAAGTTTCAGCTCCTCCAGCCATGTCATGGTGTAGAGATGTCTCAAGGCGGCATTGTGGACACAATGGGAAAGAGTACATGGTGAGGTTGGCCAAGAGTACATGGTGAGGTTGGCCAAGAGTACATGGTGAGGCTGGCCACGAGTACATGGTGAGGTTGGCCACGAGTACATGGTGAGGTTGGCCAAGAGTACATGGTGAGGTTGGCCACGAGTACATGGTGAGGTTGGCCAAGAGTACATGGTGAGGTTGGCCAAGAGTACATGGTGAGGTTGGCCACGAGTACATGGTGAGGTTGGCCAAGAGTACATGGTGAGGCTGGCCACGAGTACATGGTGAGGTTGGCCACGCGTATTCCAGGCGCTTTAGGGATGTCAAGAAGGGGAGGTGAAGAAGTCCACAGTCAGTTAGTGGCTCATCTGACCTTTCCAATTTCATAAACGCTGTCTTTTCGTCAGCTCGAATGATCCTCGCATCTGTTTTGTTCGATGGCTGGTCCGAGGTGAGATAAATAGCCTGAAATCACCAGAATGTCTTGGCATAAGCCATGGCAAGCGGATGAGAATGCATGTTTCAAACACATGCCTCCGACAGGCTAACATCTCACCTCAAGCACCTTCCACGATCCCTCCTTACGCTGCACCCACATTTTCTTTGCCTGCGCCGACTGTGCTATCATTGCCTTTACGATGTTCTCCATCTCCTTTCTTAGAGCCCGTACTACATCCTGAGCATCATTACCAGTTGTTGACTTACAAGAAGACCGAGGAATCGCTTGAAGAAAGCACATTGTAAGAAGGGTTGAGTTGGAAAAATAGACATCGTAATACTCAATTTACGGTTAGACGCGCTCACCTCTAACATTTTGCAATTCTTTTCCTTCTCCTGCGAAAGCAATCCCTCTGTCTGAGAGAGTCGCACGGATAGTACAGCCACCTCCTTTTCCTTTTCCTCCCTCGCAGCCCTCTCAGCTGCTAGCTCATTCTTAAGGTCGTTTATGTCGTTAATGTACTCCCTCGGTTCTCTCTAATTTATAAACCAGCATCGGGCTCTCTGTGATTTCTCTCCTCTGTTGCTGTTCCGTTTCCAACTCCCTGTTAAACATTATATATATGTTGTAGTTGTTTAGGCTACAGTGGGTTAGCCTATAGGAGGTACACAATTCTAGGGTTTCCTACTTGTACTCATTTCACTGTTTGTTTATTCATTCTTGTTCAACCTGGTATAGAGCAGGGCCTTCCTAGGACCGATTTTTAGGGCCCACCACTACCTACCTACCTACCTACCTACCTACCTACGCCCTAGGGCGCCTCGGCTTTCGCGCTCCTAGAGGCCCCGTCGGCCCCGCGCTCTCATCCTTAGAGGCCTTGATCGGCCCCGCGCTCGCCCTTAGAGGCCCCTAACGGCCCCGGGCTTACCCCTAGAGGCCCCGATCGGCCCCGCGCTCGCCCTTAGAGGCCCCGAACGGCCCCGCGTTTGCCCCTAGAGGCCCACAACGGCCCCGCACTCGCCCTTAGAGGCCCCGAATCGGCCCCGCGCTCGTCCCTAAGGCCCCGGGAGGCCCCTCGCTTGCCCTTAGCCCCCCCCCTTACGGCCCCGCGCTCGTCCCTAACGGCCCCGTTCGGCCCCGCGCTCGTCCCTAACGGCCCCGATCGGCCCCGCGCTCGCCCTTAGAGGCCCACGTCGGCCCCGCGCTCGTCCCTAACGGCCCCGACCGACCCCACCCGCTCCCCGCGCTCGCCTCTTTAGGCCCCGAACGGCCCCACCCAGAACGAGCCGCCCGAACCGAGCAGCCCGAACCGAGCCGCCCAGTCCGAACCGAGCCGCCCGACCCGAGCCGCCCAGCCCTAACCGAGCCGCGCCGCCCGAACCTAACCGTGCTGCCCTCACCGAGCCACGCCGCCCTACCTGTACCGAGCCGCGCTGCCTTTACCGAGCCGCGCCGCCTTTACCGAGCCGCGCCGCCCTACCTACCCTTAGGGTACTCTTGCTGCTTTTCCCACTGCTGCTACCATGGCTAGCCCTCCTGTGCTAGCCTTCGATGCTGAGGGCCGCCCAGTGAAGTTCGACACCTGGCTTGATGACCTACACCTCTTCCTACAGCTCACTGCCAAGGAAGACATCTCACTGTACGATCACGCCCTAGGCCACGCTACTGCTCCTGCTGCTACTACTGACAGCACTGCCCGCTCACAGTGGCAGACTCGTGACGCCCATGCTCGCTTCGCTATTCGCAACTCTCTACCAAAAGATGAGCGCGAGCACTTTGGGCAGCACAAGACTACGCAGGCACTGTACACTGCTGTCGTGGCCCGCTACTCCTCACCGGCCTCTGCCGCACTAGGCCGTCTCTCTCTTCCCTACCTGTTCCCCGACTTAGCTTCTTTCCACACAGTCGTTGACCTCATTACCCACCTCCGCACTAGTGAGGCTCGCTTCCGCGCCGCTATGCCTGATGAGTTCCTTGCCACGAACCCACCCCCGCTCTGGCTCACTCTCTACCACCTAGTCACGCGCCTCCCTGACACTCTGCGCTCAGTCAGGGACCACTTCCTAGCTCGCAGCCCCACTGAGATCACCATTGCCCTCCTCGAGAAGGAACTCCTTGCAGCTGAGGCTAGCATAGTCGCTGTAGGTGCCTCTCGTGGTGACCCCCGTACCCCGTACTTTGAGGGGTGTTCTCCCTCCCCCCTTCTTCCCTCTATCGCCTCTGCTGCTGCTGTCGACCTCCTTGGTGCTGAGAAGGTCGGGACTGCGTCTGCTTCGAGCGGGCGCCGCAGCGGCAAGGGCAAAGGGGGCAAGGGCGGTGGTGGTGACAGCGGGGGTGGCGGTGGTGGGGGAGGTGGTGGTGGCGGGGGTGGTGGCGCGGGCGGGGTAGGTGGCAGCGGTGGGGGGGGGGGTGGCGGCAGCGGCGGGGGGGGTGGCCGGGGCGGAGGAGGTGGTGGGGGTGGCAGTGGACGAGGCGGCGGCCGGGGTTGGGGTGGTCGAGGAGGTGGTAGCGGCGGTGGTGGTCGTGGAGGCGCTGGCGGTGGCCAGGGCCAGCAGCACACTCCGTCGCCCCAGGAGGTCCGTGAGTGGTACTCTTAGCACGGGGGGGGGGGGTGGGCCTTAGCTGCACGTACGTCATTCGCACTGGTGACCGCACAGGCCAGCCGTGTGGGGGACCGCACACCACACAGCGTTGCTTCGCTCGTCTGAACGACGCTTGGCGTGTTCAGTTCCCTCTGGCCACTAAGCTGCCCCGCTGGATTGATCTCCTGAAGAAGGGGATTGATATCTATGCTCTAGACTTTGATGCTATTCTCACTGCCATGTATGTGATGTCTACTAGTGGAGAGGGTGCTGAGTACCTGAGTGTCCCGCCCGACCCGGGCATTAGGACTTGTGTGTCTGCCGCTTCAGGTACTTGCGTGTCCCCTGCCCCAGGTGCTGGTGAGGCTGCTGCTCTAGGTGCTTGTACGTCTGGCTCCCCTAGTACTGTGTCGACTGCAGCACTGCACACCTTCACGCTGGACTCAGGTGCTTCTCGCTGTTTCTTTCGTGACCGCACTGCCCTTGAGCCACTTGCTCGGCCAGTAGCTGTCTCCCTCGCTGACCCCTCTGGGGGTCCGGTCATTGCGACCTCCTCCACTGTCCTTCCCTGTCATGCGGTCCCGTCGGGCACACTGTCAGGTCTCCACCTCCCCTCGTTCTCTACGAACTTGGTGGCAGGTTGTGCACTCCAGGACGGGGGTGTTCACCAGTTCACCCCTGCCTACGAGCGTGTCACACACTGCACGTGTGCTCGTACAGGTCGCCACTTGGCTACCTTCACCCGGCAGCCGGGGTCGGACCTGTACACACTGACTACTGCCTCCCCTCAGGTCGCTGCGTCTGCGTCTGCGTCCGCGTCAGGTCAGCTGTCTGCCCCCTGCTCGTGTCTCTCTCTAGCGCACGAGACTGTCCTCTAGCACCACAGACTTGGCCACCCGTCTTTGCAGCGCCTCCGTGCCATGCACTCCCGGTACCTTGTCTCTGGTCTTCCCAGGGTCCTCCCTCCCCTCCCACCCTCGCCTGCTCCTCCCTGTCTTCCCTGTGTCGAGGGGCGGCAGCGCGCCGCTCCTCACTCCTCCTCGTTTCCCCTGACGGCTGCTCCTTTGCAGACGCTCCACATGGACGTGTGGGGCCCAGCCCGCGTCCATGGTCAGGGTCAGGAGAGGTACTTCTTGATAGGTCTTGATGACAACTCGCGCTACACCACGGTCTTCCCCTTGCGCACCAAGGGTGAGGTCCCTGATGTCTTGATCCCTTGGATCCGCAGAGCCCGTCTCCAGCTCAGCGAGCGTTTCCGCTCGGACTTTCCTGTCCTGCGCTTGCACTCTGACAGAGGTGGTGAGTTCTCCTCCGACCTCTTGGCAGCCTACTGTGCTGAGCACGGCATTGAGCAGTCATTCACGCTTCCGGCCTCTCCACAACAGAATGGGGTTGCGGAGCGCCGCATTGGCCTGGTAATGGAGGTCGCTCGTACCTCCTTGATCCATGCGGCTGCCCCCCACATTCTGTGGCCGTTTGCGGTCCGGTACGCTGCGCATCAGCTCAACCTCTGGCCCCGTGTCTCCTTGCCGGAGACCTCGCCCACACTGCTGTGGACGGGGGAGGTTGGCGATGCGTCGCGTTTCCGGGTCTGGGGATCTCGAGCTTTTGTCCGCGATACGTCTGCGGACAAGCTCTCCTCTCGTGCTGTTCCCTTCGTCTTCCTCGGCTTTGTCCCGGACGCGCCTGGTTGGCAGTTTTACCACGCCACCTTGCGCCGAGTCTTGCCCTCTCAGGACGTCACTTTTGACGAGTCTGTCCCCTACTACCGCCTCTTCCCCTACCGCACTGCCCCGCTCCCCCCCCGCCTCTCTTCCTCGCGCCAGGTGCTGGTGTCGTAGACCCCCTCCCCCCTCAGGGTGCCGCTCCCTCAGGTGTGTCTTAGGTAGACCCGGTTGAGCCTGTTGAGGTTGCTGTCGACTCTCGTCCTACTGGGGGTGCTGAGCCTGGGGGTGCGGAGACTGGGGGTGCTGAGCCTGGGGGTGCTGAGCCTGCGGGTGCGGGGACTGGGGGTGCTGAGCCTGGGGGTGCGGGGCCTGGGGGTTCTGACTCTGGAGGTGCTGGGCCTGAGGGTCCTACACCTGGACGAGGCCTCTCCTCGGAGCGGCTGCGTGAGTGGTACTTACAGTACTGCAGCCTCCGGAGAGGTACCTCTGGAGCCAGACCCACTCCAAGGACTGGTGCTGGTACTTCTCCTAGTCGGGAGCTCCCCTCCCGTGAGCGGATCCGTGAGTGGTACGAGCGGCACTGCACATTACGGAGTGGCGCCCCTCGTCTCACGGACCCCGCTGCTGCTGGTGCTGCGGACCCGGGCGTTGAAGCTGCTGCTGGTGCTGCGGACCCGGGCGTTGGTGCTGCTGCTGGTGCTGCGGACCCGGGAGTTGGTGCTGCTGCTGGTGCTGCGGACCCGAGCGTTGGAGCTGCTGCTGGTGCTACGGACCCGGGCGTTGGAGCTGCTGCTAGTGCTGAGGACCCGGACGTTGGAGCTGCTGCTGGTACTGCGAATCCGGGAGTTGGAGCTGCGGCTGGTGCTGTGGACCCTGGTGTTGGAGCTGCTGCTGGTACTGCGGACGCGGGAGTTGGAGCTGCGGCTGGTGCTGTGGACCCTGGTGTCGGAGCTGCTGCTGGTGCTGCGGACCTGGGAGTTGGAGCTGCGGCTGGTGCTGTGGACCCTAGTGTTGAAGCTGCTGCTGGTACCGCGGACCCTGGCGTTGGTGTCTTTGCTTGTTCTGGAGTCGCTGCGCGGCAGCGGCCGTACTTCGTTTCGCTCCTTCAGCAGGTTCTTAGTCAGATTCCTCCTACTTGTCCTCCTCGCTCCTTAGGGTGTCCTCCGTCTGCCTCCTCTATCCCTGGTCCTGCTCCTTACACTGGTCCGACTGGAGGTCTTACTGAGCGTCGTGAGCCTGAGTCTCGTCCTGCGTCGCCTGAGTCTCGCCGTGCGTTGCCTGTCCGTGCTGCTGTCACTGGTGGTCGTGTCCCTAGTCAGCGTCCCCCTGCTGTCCCGGGCACTCACCGGATGGCGCTTCGTCCTTCCACTGCTCCGTAGCATGTCCCTCTGCCATCTCCTCCTGCGTCCACTCTTCATGTTGTTCCGGACTCGGGGTATGACTCCCTTCGTGCTGCCAGTCCTACTGTCACGCGTCTCCTTGCTACTGTCGTCACTGACCCTTTCTTTGAGTCCACTGCTGCGTCTTCCCTAGTTGCTGAGCTCGTCGACTTTGCTGCTCGCTGTCGCCTAGACTACGCCGCTAGTCTTGTCGCTCAGTCTGAGTTTGTCTGTCCTCCGTCCGTCGGGGGTGAGTGTGCCCTTGGCACGGACGTCCTTGAGGACAGGCAGGAGGAGTTCCAGTGCTTGGCCGCTGCTTCACCTCATCTTGTGTCCGTACTGCTTACCCCTGACAGAGACCCGGATGCATTTGACATCCCGACTCCGCGCTCTTACGCGGAGGCGATAGAGGGTCCCTACTCTTCTCAGTGGCAGGCAGCTATGGATGCAGAGATGGCTTCCTGGAAGTCCAGAGGCACCTACGTTGACGCTGTCCCCCCTCCTGGGGCGAACATTGTCAGTGGCATGTGGATTTTCGGGGTGAATCGACCGCCGGGTTCTCCGCCTATCTTCAAGGCGCGTTGCGTAGCTCGTGGCTTCAGTCAGCGGCAGGGAGTTGACTACTTTCAGAATTCTCTCCCACCCCGAAGATGACCACTCTTCGGGTACTGCTGCACATTGCTGCTCACCGGGACTAAGAGCTACACTCTCTTGACTTCAGCACTGCTTTCCTGCAGGGCAGCCTGCACGAGGAGATCTGGCTGCGCCGCCCTCTTGGCTTCACTGGGACTTTTCCTCCTGGCACCCAGTGGAGCCTTCGGCGGCCGGTCTACGGTCTCCG
Source organism: Closterium sp. NIES-65 (assembly GCA_948144175.1). Taxonomy (NCBI): domain Eukaryota; kingdom Viridiplantae; phylum Streptophyta; class Zygnematophyceae; order Desmidiales; family Closteriaceae; genus Closterium; species Closterium sp. NIES-65. The sequence goes on along the minus strand of CANXME010002485.1, from coordinate 1,452,477 downwards.
CCACGCACCGCGTGAGTGGCACGACACACTGAGGACTACACTTGCGGCTCTTGGGTTTGCTGCCTCCACTTCTGACCCGTCGCTGTTTCTACGCACCGACACCTCTCTGCCACCGCTCTACATCCTCGTGTACGTCGACGACTTGGTCTTTGCCACAGCTGACACTGCTGGACTCGCCCACGTAAAGTCAGAGCTGTAGAAGAGACACACGTGCACAGACCTGGGTGAACTGCGCAGCTACCTTGGCTTGCAGGTCACCCGGGACAGAGCACGCCGCACCATCACCCTGACTTAGTCACACATGGTGTAGCAGGTTCTTCAGCGCTTCGGCTTCACGTACTCCTCGCCTCAGGCCACTCCTCTGTCTACTCGCCACTCACTCTCAGCTCTGCCTTCGGATGAGTCCGTAGAGTCGAGTGGCCCGTACCCAGAGCTTGTTGGTTGCCTCATGTACCTGATGACCTGCACACGACCTGACCTTGCATACCCTCTTAGCATTCTTGCACGCTATGTTGCTCCTGGGAGACACCGACCAGAGCACATGGCTGCAGCGAAGAGGGTGTTGCGCTACTTGTGCAGTACGTCGGGCATGGGGCTAGTGCTTGTAGGGCGGAGTCCAGTGGTCCTCACTGGGCACGCAGACGCTTCTTGGGCTAACGACGAGGCTACGCAGCAGTCGTCACAGGGTTACACCTTCAGCCTTGGTTCCGGCTCTGTTTCGTGGCGGGCTACTCACTCGTCTTCTGTTCTCGGCTCCAGTTGTGAGGCTGAGATCTACGCAGGGGCCATGGCTGCTCAGGAGCTTCGCTGGCTCACCTACCTGCTGACCGACCTTGGAGAGCCGCCTCGTTCTCCTCCAGTCCTGTACGTAGACAACAAGGCCATGCTGTCCTTGTGTCGAGAGCAGAGACTGGAGCACAGAACAAAGCACATTGCTCTCCGCTACTTCCTTGCTCGTGAGCTACAGCAGCGTGGTCAGATGCGCCTTGCGTACGTGGCTTTTGAGGCCAACACTGCTGATGTCTTCACCAAGGCACTTCCGCCTTGTGATCATCAGCGCTTCTGTACCCAGCTGGGTCTTGTGCCTGTCTTGCCTCAATTTCTCACCTCTTGACCTTGCTTGTACTGTTACATATATATATTGCTGCTCTTGCTTGTCTAGCCTTATATATAGGTGTACTCCTGCTTGTGAACTGGCCCTGTGGCCTTGAACTTGTGCTCGGAATGTGTGGTGACTTTGTGATCCACCCTGAGCTTGCTTTGCTTTGCTTTACTTGACTCGTCTTGTGACCCCTAGTTCTCCCCCACTTCGCCTATGGGGGTGTGTCAAACATTATATATATATGTTGTAGTTGTTTAGGCTACAGTGGGTTAGCCTATAGGGGGTACACAATTCTAGGGTTTCCTACTTGTACTCATTTCACTGTTAGTTCATTCATTCTTGTTCAACACTCCCTCCTAGCATCTTCGAATCGAACCGCTAATTTTGTTCCTATGCTCAAAAGCTCCTCCAAAAGCCGTGCAGTTGCCGTCATCATTGTGAAATCAACTCCTCTTGTTGACCAGAGGAAGAGCCAACGCGCTTTGTGAGAAGAACGTACAGCGAAAAAACTACCATGGAACTTGGAAACCAACTTGTGCCGCTAATCCTCTGGGAGGTTGGTAGCAGATCTCATCGGTTTTGTGTGTCCTCTTGACGTCAGTCGACTTGCCCTTGACATCGAACGTCGCCATCGCCGCCAGATGGGGCACGTCGAGACGCGGGCCCACTTCCCCATCCCGCCTGAGCGCTGCACCCTCCGCGCATGTCCTCCATCGGCGTCGCGATGATCCGTGCAAACTCTGCGACGATTTTTTGTAGCCTGCACGTACTTGCGATGCGTGTGAGAAACTTGTCATTGTCATTCCTCGCTAGGCGTGAGGAGGGCGTGAAATAGGGGTGAACTGGGATTTCGTCAGATTCTGGTGATTCGTTGTGCGCTAGTGTTTCACGAATGAATCTCAAAGCAAGTCTAGAAGTACAGATTATTAGACTTGCTTTGAAGGAAAGGAGATTCGCAATTTCCTTACGTCCCACACTAATCACGGGCTAGACCTTTCTTCTCCCACAACATCATGTGCCAAATTTTGTCGAACCACGCATTGTTATACAAGGCCAAATCGGTCTACACCTTGCTACCAACATAGCATGCTTAGTTTGATCTTGCGCATTACCGTTTGCTCCGGTCGTGAAATCAAAATATGTTCAACTCTCTCATCGCCCACTCACTATCATTCCCTCCAACACCCCCATTGGCGCTATCCCCAAGCCTCAGCCGTCCGATTAAGCACCATTGTCTCACATCCCTTTTTGCTTCACCATTGATCCCCAGTCCCATCGCCCATCCCTGATCCATCCCCCTAGCAGCATTACCCCCCCCCCCCCCCCCCCTCCCCCCCACCCCTTCCCCCCCTGGATCCAGCTATCCAGCCAGCCGGCCCCAAGCAAGTGGCGATGGGGTCAGTGGAGGCTGGAGACAACCTGATTCCACATTCTCTCTTGCTTCACCATCCCCGCTCCCTTCCCCCATGCAAAAATATCCCCACCAACAGCTTCAGCTATCCAGCCAGCCCCCAGCAAGAGCCTGCCATCAGTAATGGCTGGAGAGAGCATGAACTCACATTCCTTCCTGCTTCACCATCCCCCCTCCCATCCCCCCACCAGCACTACCTCCCACGGCTTCAGCTATCCAGCCAGCACCCACCATGATTCTGGAAATTGCATCAGTGGTGGCGGAGGGAAGGCGGAAGAATCGGTGCACTGCTGCTCGTGAAATGGTGACCCAGCACTCGAATCTCATCTGCTTGACCCAGAGGTAGTGTGCTGGCAGCAGACGCATGTGTGTGCACAGCTCACGCTCCTGAAAAACTGGCAGAGCTTGGCGGTTTTCATGCGGGTGGATGGCGTTTTTTTTCATGATCCGGAAGACATGCACAAGTAGAAGGACGTGCAATTGGATGCATGGATTAGAGGGGGGAAGGGAGGGAGGTAACGAGGAAGGAAATATGTCTGGTTGAGACTTATGGGCTGGACAGAAGGGAACAGGAGTCAACAGAAGAGAGACGGAGGCAAAGACAGTTTGAAGGCAGAGCAAAGAAGTCACGACACCACCGAGAGGCATGAAGGCAGCATGGAAACGAGTATCGGGGACATGTGTATGGTTGGAACTTAGAAGAAGATAATCGTCATGATACCACATTGGTTGATAGCGGCACATATTGATCTATTGGGAATAAATTTCTTACCTTGGCTTGGTTGATAGAAGCACACCTGGGGTGGGAGGAGATGTCAAGAGCAGCTGAGGGACCTTCTGATGATGCTGTGCCAATGGCTGGTGGCACAAGTGGCAAAGGAATAAAGAGAGTGCGGGAAAAGTGGCAGAGGGGTGAAGAACGCGTGGGACGAACGAGCAGGGAAGATGGAGCATGAGATGATGGGGAGGAGGGACTTCTTGCTGATGGTGCTGTGCTGGTTGCTGTGAGTGCAACTGTCAAAGATGGAAAGGGAGGGCAAACACGAGCTTGGTAATAGAACATGAACGTGTAACAAGAGGTGGTGGAAAGGCACGTGATGGCAGCAGCAGTAGCAGTAGCAGTGGGGCGGGGAGTTCATACTCAGCAGTTGATGTCTCAAATCAGCACTAATTACCTACAACCCTCACCTGCGGCACAGCCACTTTGTCTCAGTCTCTCTTATTTGAGTTAGGTTCTGCATCTGCCAGACCCTCGTGCTCCTCTGCGCAGAGGAACTGTAGAAACACCTCCCATAGAAACATCTCCCACAGAAACATCTCCAGCAGCGCACAAACATGTCTTCCTTCGAAATTATTGCTTCTGTGCTGATACCACCACCACACATCCACACAAGCAAACCACAAGCCTCACCTGCAGCTCGGCCACTCTGTCCCTCAGTCACTGCGCCTGGATAAGCATCTGCACCAGCCCCTCGTGCTCCTCAGGACTGAGTAACCGCGTAAACACGCAGCACCGCATAAACATCTCCTTTCCTCCTTTGATCTCCTCTCCCCGCCGCCTCCTCGCTTCCCTCCTCTGCGTTTTGCTCCCCCTTCTCCCAAATCTCCCCCCGTCTCCCTTTCACCTCCGCCTTCCCTTTCCCCCCCTCGTTCCACCGCCTTCTCTGCCCTGTCCTGCCCCCTGCCCCTACTGCTACTGGTGTTTGTTTCGGACCGGATCATTCCATCCACTCTTCTCGGGTCCAGCAGATCACGTTCCAAGGTAAAGGCCTTGCACCGGGACCGGCGTACAGTGGGTGAGAGACAGGATTTTGAGAAGGGCATTGAGAAGGGCATGGAAAGGGCATTGATGGAATACACAAAGGAGCATGGGGTTGATTATGACAGTGGCAGGATGGAAAGTACTGGTGATATTGCTGTGGAGAATTTGGCTATGTTCGGTAGAGTGAGTGAGTCAGACGAGAAAGACGGGGTAGTGAGGGGGAATGGGGAAGGGAATGAGGCTGACGTGGCTGGTCTCGAGAATGAGGTGGAGAGGATGAGGGATGATGTGGAGAAGGTTAAGGTTGAGGTGGCAGGAAGGGCAAAAGTAGAGGAGGAAAGGAAAAAAACATCAATAGCCTGTGGAAGGAGGTCGAGGGTCTGAAGTACGGAAGTAGTGATGTAAGGAAGTGGGTGAGAGACAGGATTTTGAGAAGGGCATTGAGAAGGGCATGGAAAGGGCATTGATGGAATACACAAAGGAGCATGGGGTTGATTATGACAGTGGCGGGATGGAAAGTACTGGTGATATTGCTGTGGAGAATTTGGCTATGTTCGGTAGAGTGAGTGAGTCACACGAGAAAGACGGGGTAGTGAGGGGTAATGGGGAAGGGAATGAGGCTGACGTGGCTGGTCTCGAGAATGAGGTGGAGAGGATGAGGGATGACATGGAGAAGGTTAAGGTTGAGGTGGCAGGAAGGGCAAAAGTAGAGGAGGAAAGGAAAAAAGCCATCAATAGCCTGAGGAAGGAGGTCGAGGGTCTGAAGTACGGAAGTAGTGATGTAAGGAAGTGCATGGACGAGCTGAAGGCTGAGATGAAGGCAGAAATGGCTATGTTGGTGGAGGAGCGGGAGAAGAGGATATTGGGCAAGTTGGATCAGTTGAGGCGTGAGGTGGAAGAGGGAAGGGCGGAGGAGGCAGGGAGGATAAGGGAGTTGAGGGAGGAGGTGGAGGCGGGAAAGGTTGAGGTGGCTTGGAGGTTGGGTGAGTTGCAGCAACGCCTGGATGAGAGGAAAATGGAGGCAAGTGGTGGTGCGGCCGGTGCAATGGATGGCGGGGAGTGGGTGGAAGTGTTGAGTGCACGGATGGAGAACTTCCGGGAAGTTGCTACGAGGGTTGAGGGGGAAATCCAATCTCTGTGGGAGGTGAGTGTCCGTTCTAACACTGTTGGCAACTTTTTGCTAGTATCCCTTTTCTATAAACCCATGCCCATTTTTACCACTTCTACCACTCCTGAGTGCATCATTGCATGTTTTAGTAATCATAGCTTTCTGCCCAGCAAAGATTACACTAGTGGTGCCATGTGTACTTGGTTCGTACCGTTGGCACTCTTATCCCTCCTCCATCTTCTGCAGTTTGTCTCAAGGCCTGCAGTACAGTCTCATTCTGCTTTGTGCTTACCCTTAGAAATGTGACCATGACTAAAAAATCGACACATTTGTGTTGTGATTTCCTTCTACGGGTGTTCCACAGTGCTGGGCTGTGAGGAATTAGTTGTAAGTGTCGCTATCACGCCATCAATTTGCGGCATGTTGAGAAGTTTTACGGTGTGGCTTAAATTCGCGAACTCGACAGGGCCTTCCACTCATCTCTTGGATTGTAGTCAAAGTGGCAGCATGTCCTGGCAAATTGTATTTGTTCTCTGTAGGCTGTAGTGGGGCATACCCTAAAGGGTACAACACTTTAGGGTTAGGTAGTACTTGTACTCACCTCCCCTACCTAGTCCACCATCATTTCATTCCTACTTCTGACATGGTATTCAGAGCGGGTCCGTCCATAGGACCGCTCCATTAGGGCCCACCGATAGTTTTTTACCTGCCTGATCTGCCCAATCTGCCCGTACTGCCCTGCCCTGCTTGCACTGCCCTGCACAGCCTGCCCTGCCTGTCGCGCTGCCTGCACAGCTGCCTAGCACGCGACCCGCTCGCTGCCCTGTCAGCGGCCTGCTCGCGCTGCCCTGCTAGCGCGCTGCCATAGGCCTACGTGCGCCCTGCCCCCGTGCTGCTGCTGCTGCCCACGCGCTGCATTTCCTACCCGCGCGCTGCCTGCCTTGCCCGCGCGCTGCATGCCTTTCCCGCGCGCTTCCTGCACTACCGACGCCCTGCCCGCGCACTGCCCGCCGTGCTCGCACACTGCCCGCACGCCGCTGGCGTCGCCTGTGCGCTGCCCCTAAGGCCCGCCCTGCCCGCGCTCTGCCTGCACAGCACGCGCGCAGCCCTACGCGCCTTGCCCGCTCTGCCCTGCGCCCTGCCCGCCCTGCTTGCGCTACAGCCATTGCTACGTTGCTGCTCCTGCCAGTGCCGCACTGCCCCACCGTGCCTGAGTCGCGCCGCCCTGCCGAGCCGCGCCGTGCTGCCTAGCTGCCTAGCAGATCGGTTTCTACTGCTACACTGCTGCTTCTGCTACTGCTACTACACTGTTGCTGCTGCTGCTAGTGCTACTGATGCTGCTACTGGTGCTATTAACGATGGCTACAATCAATGTCCTTGCCTTTGACGTGGAGGGTCGCCCGATTAGGTTTGACTGCTGGCTCGAGGACCCAGCTGTACCTACAGAGCCAGGCTAGGGAGGACGTTTCACTGTTAGAACACGTGTCCGGTACCTGCCTAGCCCCTGAGGATACAGCTGCGCGTGCACTTCGTACTCAGTGGCTCACCTGCGATGTTGCCGCCCGCCTTTCTGTCCGCAATGCCCTCCCGCCTGAGGAACGAGTCCATTTCGGCCAGCTTAAGACGGCGAAGGAACTATATGATGTTGTAGTTGCTCGTTACTCCTCCCCTCATCTGCTGCCCTAGGCCGGGTCATGCTGCTGTACCTTCACCCTGAGCTGTCTGAGTTCCAGACTGTTGCTGACCTCTTCACCCACCTTCGCGCTAGTGATGCTCGCTACCGTGACGCTCTCAAGCCGGACTTTCTGGCGGCGAGCCCACCTCCGATGTACATCACACTCTACTGCCTCGTTACTCGCCTCCCTGACTCCCTGAGCGCCATTAGGGATCACTTTCTTGCTCTCGACCCCACCAAGATCACCCTTGCCCTGCTGGAGAAGCATCTTCTCCAGGCAGAGAAGAGCTCAATCGCTGTCGCTGCCTCTCGTGGCACTCCCCACTCCCCCAACGTTGAGGGTTGTTCTCCCTCCCTTCTCGCACCCTCCATTGCTGCTACTGCTGCCGTTGACTTCCTTTGCACTGAGGAGGTTGGTGCTGCGTCTACTCCTAGTGGGAGGTGCCGCATCAGTAAGGGCAAGGGGGGTAAGGGTGGTGGGGGGGGGGGCACTGGAGGGCATGGTGGCGGGGGTGGTGGCGGTGGTGGTGGTGGGGGTGGAGGCGGTGGTGGTGGCGGGAGTGGAGGCGGTGGTGGAGGCAGTGGAGGTGGATGGGGTGGTGGCGGCGGTGGAGTGGGCGGAGGGGGCTCGAGTGGAGGTCGTGGGGCAAAGGCTCTTGGACGACGACTGGTGGTGCACCTCGTAGAGGCGAAGGCTCTGGGGGTGGACAGCAGCAGCAGCCACGCACCCCTCAGGAGTTTCGTGAGTGGGTGGTTCAGCATGGCTCCACTGGGGCCAATGACTGTTACTCGTGCGTGTCGCGCACTGCTGGTGTAGAGGCTGCTGCTCTAGGTGCTTGTGAGTCTGCTGCCGCAAGTACTGCTTCTGCTGAGGCTTTGCACACCTTCACACTTGACTCAGGCACGTCTCGCTGTTTCTTTCGTGATTGCACAACAGTCACACCGCTCATAGCACCTGTTCCAGTCTCTTTGGCTGACCCCTCTGGGGGTCCAGTCATTGCACGAGCCTCCAATGTGCTCCCTTGTTCTGCAGTCCCCTCCGGTTCTCTGTCCGGTCTCCATATCCCCTCGTTCTCTAAGAACTTGGTGAGTAACGCTATCCTCCAGGATGAGTTGATCAGTACCTTCACTCGTGGAGGTGAGCGTGTGGCGATCTGTTCGGACTCACGCACTTGCGAGCACCTCGCCACATTCCCCCGGAGCCCTGGGTCTAGCCTGTACACACTAACTACTGAGTCCGCACAGGTGGCTGTGTCAGGTCAAGTGACTGTGTCTGCACAGGTGCCTGCGTCGGGTCCGTTGGCTGCGTCTTGTTCGTGCTGGCTACTCTCGCACCGGACCCTCCTTTGGCACCACCGTCATGGTCACCCCTCCCTGTTGCGCTTGCGTGGCATGCACTCTCGTCTCCTTGTCTCTGGCCTCCCTAGGTCCCTGCCCCCGCTCCCGCGCTCGCTTGCACCACCGTGCATTCCCTGTGTCGAGGGGCGGCAGCGCGCCGCTCCTCACTCCTCGTTTCTGCCGACCACTGCTCCTCTGCAGACTCTCCACATGGACGCGTGGGGCCCAGCGCGCGTCCATGGACAGGCCCAGGAGTGCTACTTTTTGCTGGTTGTTGACGACTACACGCGCTACACCATGGTCTTCTCGTTGCAGAGCAGGGCAGAAGTCCGAGATGTTTTGATCGACTGGATTATTGCTGTTTGTTGCCAGCTACGCGCTCGATTTGAGCAGGACCTCCAGGTCCTGCGACTGCACTCTGACAGAGGCGGTGAGTTTTCCTCCATCGTCCTTTGGGACTTTTGTTGTGCAGAGGGCATCCGCTAGACGTTCATGCTTCTGGCCTCTCCTCAGCAAAATGGGATTGCTGAGCGCCGCATTGGCACAGTCATGGACGTTGCTCGCACCTCCATGCTCCATGCGGCTACTCCCCATTTTCTGCGGCCGTTTGCGGTCCGTTACGCCGCGCATCAGCTCAGCCTCTGACCCCGTGTCTCTGTGCCAGAGACCTCGCCTACACAGCGTTGGACGGGGGAGGTTGGTGATGCGTCAGCGTTTCGGGTCTGGGGCGCGCTCTCCCTTATTTGCGATACCACCGCGAGCAAGCTCTCCCCTCGCATTCTTCGCTGTGTCTTCCTTGGCTTTCCCAACGACGCTCCGGCCTAACAGTTTTACCACCCTGCCTCGCGCCGGGTCCTATCCTCACAGGACGTCATGTTTGATGAGTCAGTCTGCTTCTACCGTCTCCACCAACTCACGTCTTCCCCGCTCTCCCCGCCGCCCCTCTTCCTCATCCCAGGTCGTCATCCGGTAGACCCCCTCCCCCTGAAGGGTCCTGCTCCCTCAGGTGTGTCCCAGGTCGACCCACCCCCCTTGGTTGAGCCTTTGGACATCTCCTCTGACTCCTCTCGCCCAGCTAAGGGGGGTGACCCCGCGGCTGACGATACGGCGGCCACTCGCCGCTCCACGTGCTTGGAGACCCCTCCTCGTTTTCCCCCTCGGCCGTCTTCACTGCCTCCGCAGCTTCTCGTTGTGGGCTTTGGTGGTTCTGGGGGTGCTAGAGGTGCTGGAGCTGCTGGTGCGGGAGGTACTAGAGCTGCTGGTACTGGAGGTACTGAAGCTGCTGGTGCTGGAAGTACTGGAGCTGCTGGTACTCGAGGTGCTGGAGCTGCTGGTGTAGGAGGTCCTCGCTACTGTCATCATTGACCCTAACTTTGAGTCTACTGCTGCGTTTGCCCTAGTCATAGAGCTCGTCAACTTTGCTACTAGGAGTCGTCTCGACTACGTGGCGAGTCTTGTTACTGAGTCTAAGTCTGTCTGTCCTCCGTCAGTCGAGGGTGAGCTTGCCCTTGGCTGTGACGTCCTTGAGGACAGGTCGTTTGAGCTTCAGTGTCTCGCAGCCGCTTTACCTCATTTCGCATCCATGCTGCTTCGCCCTGAGGGAGACCCGGTTCTATACGTTGACAACAAGGCCATGATTGCCTTGTGTCAGGAGCAGAGACTGGAGCACAGAGCGAAGCACATTGCTCTTTGTTACCTCCTTGCTCGGGAGCTGCAGTAGCGTGGTCAGCTGCGCCTTGCTTACGTGGCCTCTCGAGCCAACACTGCGGATGTCTTCACCAAGGCCCTTGGGTCTAGTGATCATCAGCATTTCTGCACTGCTCTAGGCCTTGTGCCTACTCCGCCTCACCTGCTGGTTGCTTGACTTGTTTTTTACTGTGATCTATATATGTATATATATATATTTATACCTGCATGCTTGTTCTTGCTAGGTTGTAATCACTGTACTGCTTGTGCTTTTATAACTCTGCATGTGAACTGGCCTTGTGGCCACTTGCTTGTGCTCAAAATGCGTAGTGATCTTGAGATCCACCCTGAGCTTTCTTTGCTCTGTTCTCTTGCTTGAATGATCTTGTGACCGTACGCTGTGTTTGCTATCCCCCGCTTTGCCTATGGGGGTGTGTCAAAATGTATTTATTCTCTGTACGCTGTCGTGGGGCATACCCTAAAGGGTACAACATTTAAGGGTTAGGTAACACTTGTACTTACGTTCCTATTTCTGACATGTCCTCAGAAGATATTCTCGCTTAGGGCTTTGCCATTATACGTGCACTTTCTTGTCAAATATAGTAGTTTTAGGCTGTAGTGAGATGCATTTCAAAGGGTACAGATGCTAGGGTTTCCTATTTGTATCCAACACTTTGCTAGTTCATTCATTCCGTTGTTGACTAACTTTGAGATGGTATCAGAGCAGTTCCCGATTTAGGACTGTTCTGATGGGCCCACCAGTCCCATCCGTTATGTTGCAGCCGCCTGGTTCACCACCTGTGTTCAAGGCGCACTACGTGGCTAGGGGTTTCAATCAGCGTGAGGGAGTTGACTTCTTCCAGACCTTCGACCCGACCCCGAAGATGGCTACTCTTCGGGTGTTACTACACGTAGCAGCACAGCGAGACTACGAGCTGCACTTCCTTGACTTCTCTACTGCGTTTCTCCAGGGCCGACTACGCGAGGATATCTGGTTGCGCCACCCTCTTGGCTTCACTGACACCTTCCCACCTGGGACCCAGTGGAGCCTAAGACGACCAGTCTACGGTCTCCGCCAGTCGCCCCGTGAGTGGCACGACACTCTTTGCTCCATGCTTCGTGACCTTGGGTTTTGTCCTTCCTCTTCCAACCCGTCGCTGTTTGTTCGCACTGATTCCACTCATTTCTTTATACTAGTGTACGTCGACAACTTGGTCTTTGCTACAGCAGACAGGGCAGGCGCAGGTGAAGTCCAAACTGCAGAAGAGACACAAGTGCACTGACCTAGGTGAACTGCAGTGCTACCTTGGCCTGCAGATCACCAGGGATAGAGCCGCTCGCACCATCACACTGACTCAGTCACACATGGTGCAGCAGATCCTTCAGCGGTTTGACCTCCAATTCTCCACCACACAGCCCACACCTCTTGCTATTGGCCACAGACTCACTGCCCTCTTTCCCGACGAGCCCTTTGAGTCCAATGGTCCCTACGTAGAGCCGGTGGGCTGCCTCATGTACCTGATGACTTGTACTCGGTCAGACCTCGCCTTTCCCCTCAGCATACTTTCTCGCTTTGCTGCGATTGGGAGACACCGTCCTGTCCACTGGACAGCTGCTATGAGGGTGGCAAAGTACCTGGCGACTATATCAGGCATGGGGCTTGTGCTTGGAGGGACTCAGCCAGTGGCGTTGACTGGTCACTGCGACTCTTCCTACGCTGACGACGTGGAGACTCAGCGCTCGACTCGGGGTTACTACTTCAGTCTGGGTGCTGGTGTTTTGTCGTGGAGGTCTACACGGTCGTCATCTGTGGCTACTTCCAGTGTAGAGGCAGAGATCTACGCTGGTGCCATGGCGGCATAGGAGCTTCGCTGGTTGACTTTCTTGCTCGCCGACCTTGGTGAGCGGCCTCGCTCTGCACCAACCTTGTACGCTGACAAGGCCATGATCCTCCTCTATCGAGAGCCTCGACTGGAGAGCAGAGTGAAGCATATTGACGTGATGTACTTCCTCCTGCGAGAGCTGCAACAATGCGGCCAAGCATGCCTGGACTTTGTGGCCTCAGAGGCCAACACTGCAGACGTCTTCACCAAGGCCCTGGCGCTTGGTGAACACCACAGGTTTTGTGTGCAGTTGGGGCTTGTTGAGGTAGGCCCTCGGTTGCTGTGGACTTGTTACTTGCTCTGCTTGTTGTGTTTTCCTATATATATCTTAGTGAACTCATGCACTGGCCTTGTGGCCACTTTCTTGTGCTCGGAATTTGTGTGGTATGCTTGAGATCCTCCTTGAGCTTGCCTTGCTTCTTGTCTTGACTGGCCTTGTGACCGTTTTTCTGCCTTGCTTGTTTTGATGCCCCTCACTTAGCCTATGGGGGTGTGTCAAATATAATAGTTCTGCGATGTAGTGAGATGCATTCTAGAGGGTACAGATGCTAGGGTTTCCTATTTGTACCCAACACTTTGCTGGTTCATTCATTCCGTTGTTGACTAACTTTGAGGGTACATTCCGCTCTGGACATGTACCCTTAGGAAGTGTCCGAGTTGATTGTGACGCGTACTTACAGCATATGCTGCCATGTGTCAAAATTTTGGACCGCACATCAAAGTCGCAAAACGTTTTTTCGATTGGCTGGCGTGAACCACGGAACTGTCGCGGGCTAATTGAACACTAGCGTGACAATGACCTGCCATTGCACGCGGCTCCAAATGTCTATCCCCTCTGCATGTACCTGGTCATGATTTTACTGTTCGTTTTTTCCCATCCAACTCGTACACTGAAGCGTGATTGGTCAAACAGGGCTTCCTCGCATATCTCCCGCCATGACCCAATACACTTTCCCCAACCTTGTCACAATGAGTGGTCCACTTACGCGAAGGTCCAATCACAGTCCTTCTCGTATGATTGTCGCGCGGTCGTGCAGGGTCGTAGTACATTTATTGATTGGGACATGAGGTTCCGAGACATTTGAGGGCGACTCGGGCAAAAAGTGATTCGAACACTTTCTTTGAGAAAGTGTCCAAAGCGGAATGTACCCTGAGATTTCCAACTCCGTCTTTTTTTGGAGATCTAGCTTTCATTCTCAAATATTGGATATATGGTACGGTTCGCGTCCCAAACAAAGACAGAGCAATTCCATATGGATTTGCATCGAGGTAAAAGCATAGTTCACATCTCCTGTAGAAGTGAAGCATAACTCGTACAAGGTACTGTGCAGTGTTTGCAGATGCCAAAACTAAGAAGAAGCCCATGTGTGGACATGACACATCACATCACATCACATTCTCATGCAGTATTGGATCAAATCTAAGAATTTCTACACACTAAGACATCCGGATATGGCTCAAACTGGCTGGAGGCAGAAACGTTCACATTAGGAAGGTGCCCGCATCTCGAAACCCAACCTACTGTCTCATGGTCCGGTAATCTAGCCTTCTCAAGAAACAGAAGGGCCTTCAGGCACTCAATGGCATATTGATAATCTTAAAAGCAAGTCCTCAGGCAGATGGTTTTGAGGGATCGGAACAGTTTTAGGTGCTCCTTAATGGCCCGCTGAGTGATGTGTGTTGGCAGGCTGAGCCATGTCAGATTTGTTAGAGGCACAAGATGAGCGAACCCATCGTCCGTGACATTACACGCACCGATATCCAGTGCTTCAAGGTTCGTCAACTTCCCCACATGTAGCATGCCACCTGATGAACAACGACTTGCGGCATGGTATGGTGCACTCATGTTACTAGAAAGAGGGAGGACTTTGAGAGACTCAAGGCATGTCAAATGGGAGAGCCCAGCATCTATAACCTGAGTCCCGATCAAACCGAGTCAATGGAGAGCCGTCAGATTGCTGATACCCAAGACCATTGAATCGTTAAATATGTGTGACTCGAGCTTCAGCTCCTCCAGCCATGTCATGGTGTAGACGGGACTCGAGGCCGTTACGTTCATATAAGAAAATAGATGGAGGTTCTTCAGGGATGCCAAGTACAGAAGGTGAGAAAGTCCAAGGTCACTAACAGGCCCATCGTTGTTGCTGAGCTGCAATACCGTAGTGTCTGCAGGAGCATGGATGATCTTCGTATCTGCAATGGTCGCTAGCCCATTTGATGATCGGTGCTTTGAAGTCAGATAAATAGCCTGGAAACATCAGTACCTTGAAGATTAGCCCGGAAGAGAGACAAAAAAGAGTAATCTTCAGACACAAGCACCAACAAGCTAACTTCTCACCTCCCTGACCTTCTTCGTTTCTTCTCTTTGCTGCTCCAGGGCTTTTACGGCCAACGCCGATTGTGCTACCAATGTGGACAAAAGTGATTCCTTATCGTTGTTTGAATCCCGAGTTTCATCCTGAACAATGGCACCAATTGTCGACTGGCACAAAGCCTGAGAAATCGCCTGAATCAACGCATCACACGAAAACGCTAAACCTGGAATGAGTAAACGTCGTTCTATTCACGTTCAAATAACACGCTCAAAGAAACGTTTCCCCTCACCTCCCAGATCTTGCACGTTTCGTCCTTCTGATGCGACAGCAATTCCTCTGCCTTCGAGAGTCGCACTGTCAGTCCAGCGACCTACTTATCCTTCTCCTCCCTTGCAGCCCTCTCAACTGCTAGTTGATTCCTAAGTTCGCTTATGCTCTTATTGTTTTCTTCCCTCATTTCTCTCAAAATTGCCTCCAGACTCTCCAATTTGGTAGTCAACATTGGGCTCTCCGTAAATTCTCTCCTCGGTCGCTTTTCCGCTTCCAACTCCCTCCTGGCATCGTCAAATCAAACGGCTAATCTTTTTCCTATGCTCATGATCTCCTCCAACAGCCTTGCGGCCACCGTCGCCATCGAACTCGACTCAGCTTGGTGACAAGAGGAGCAAGAGAGTGAGCACCCTCAGCGTGAAACTTGGGTTTTTTTTTTTTTTTTTTTTTTTTTTTTTTGGTAATTGGAGTATACATTAATGAGGCCAATGCATACAACAATAGCAGTCATAACTGATCGTGAGGGCAGACACCTTGAGCTTCCCAGCAAGGTATCTAGGGCGGTAAGAAATCCCTCCTTGGCCTGTTCCAGATTGCTGCAAAGCTGGCCTTCCACTTCCATTTTTTGTCGCCATCTTCCCTGATCCTCGACGTCATTTTCTGCTCCGCTTCAAAAACACTTTTAACCTTCTTATGCTTCCCCGACTTGCTCGACCTTAGGCATTTCGCACCCGTCACCCTCATGTACACTCTTGCATGCAGCCAGAAAGCCGTACCAATTCTCCTATGTTAGGGTGGTTCGCCACTGCCCTAGTGTCTACCGGCCTGCGCGCCTGACCTAGGGATGGTAGAAGAACTCTAGGAACGGTGGGAACTATGACCTAATATGGGGAACCGGTACCTAGAACGGTGGGGCTGCATGCTAAGTAGTTACGAGAGGAAAACGTGAGGAAAGTAAGGGAAAAACGGAATGACTGAGAAATAGGGTTCGGAAAATGTCGAGAAGACATTTCCGAAGCCTAGAATGTCCAACCGAAACCGAACCGTGTTCGATGCGGAAGGGACAAACGGGTTTCGGTTTCGGTGACGGTTACCGAATTCGGTTGCGCGTGCGACTCGGGCTGAAACGCGGATGACGCGTTACGCGAGGCGCACATCACATTTCGAAATGCTTAAATGTGTTCGTTTTCAATCAATTGTTTGTACTTCTCTGTTTTCAGTGAAAATTGCACCAGAACACCAGAATTTTCTCCAATTGACTACTTATCTCCAACGCTAGCCGGAGGCTGTACCTAAACTTAGAGCTGGTATCAGAGCTTGGTCATCGCCGCGTCGAGCCTCATTATAAAAGCCTTGGAGGCGTTATAATTTTTTAGAGTAATTGGAGAGGGCGAATATTCAACGACATGGGAAAAGGAGATGGAGAGACCACTTCAGGGTCTTCAGTGAACACTGACGGTGCGCAGCTGCAGAGTCTACTCGATGCCCTTGCCAAGGGGCAAATCGTGGCCAAACTGACAATTGGCCTAAGTGAAGCTCAACGCTTCAATGGAGAGAACTACGGCACATGGAGGCTGAAGTTCATGCGACGCGCCCGGGAGGTAGATTTGTGGCATTTCTACAACCCTGAGGCAGCGACGGAGGAAGATGGACCTGCACCTGCAACCGCACAAGAGAAAAAAAGCGTTTAAGAAAAGAAGCCAACAAGCTTTCTTTCAACTCTGCCATTCGGTCTCGGATTCAATCGCAGCACGACTCGACCCGTTCTCTGAGGAGGACAACGCAGCAGAGAAGGCGTGGGCATACATGGAACTAGTGTACATCGGGAAAAGCGAGACAAAGATGACAACAGTGAGGACGAAACTCATATTGCTGGCCATGGAAACTTCCTTCACGGTGGTGGACTACGTGGGCCGTGCTAAAGGCTACAACGACGACCTGACGGCTATGGGAGTGCCTGAATCAGAGAAGCAAATGATGAGCTACATCATTGGCGGCCTACCGAAATCATGGGCAGCAGAGAAGCGGATGCTGGCCTGCAGACGCCCCACGGACATGACGGACCTAGTGGAGTCCCTTCAAGACGTTGCGCTCATATGTGCTGAGGAAGAGCAAAGGGAGGCGCTGCCGGACAACTTCAGCAACGACAAACATGCGATGTTGAACGCAACTAGGGCAGCAAAATCATTCGGAGTTTGCTTCCACTGTGGGAAGAAAGGGCACAAGGCTGCCGAGTGTTACTCCAACCCAAGAAGCAAGAATTTCAGAGGTACGGCAGCAGTAAGGCAATCTGCCAACGAGGGAACAAGCGTAGGAGGACAACGAAAGAGAGGCGGATTTGCTGGAAACTGCAACCACTGCAGGAAATTTGGTCACAAGGCAATCGATTGCTACAGTAACCCGATGAGCAAGAGCTTTAGGGGAGGGCAGCAGCAGCAAAGGAATCACGTACCTGTGAAGATCAACACCACCGAAGCGGAAACCAGCGACAACGACGTCATCCTCGGGGGAGCCCACAAGGCCAATGTTGCAAGAGCATCCGGAGCATGCCTGCTTGCAAAGGGCCTCAAAGACAAGGAGTGGTACATGGATAGTGGATGTACCCAACACATGACCAATCGGAAGGAGTGGCTGCAAAATTTCAGAGCATCACCGATCCCGTACGTGCTGTTGGGAGACGAGGGGAAACTTCCTGTGAAAGGGGAAGGAGATCTAGTGCTGCAAAGTGCTTATGGTGTGGTGAAGCTGGACAACGTGCTGCTGGTGGACAAGCTCACACGCAACCTCATAAGCCAATCGCAGTTGGACAACGGTGGGTGCAAGACTTTCAGTGACAAGGGCAGCATATGGGTGTTCGGTTCAGATTGGAAGGTGATAGCGGAAGGATCACGCAAGCAAGGGCTGTACGAGATGAAGCTGCACAAAAAACAGACTGGGGAGAAGCCCACGTACATGGCTGAACCGGAAGCGAGCAAGGTGGCACGAGATGAGCTACGCACCAAGCTGAAAAAAGTTCCGATCAAGGAGCTGCAGCAGCAGGCGCTTCCTATGGCTGCAGCAGTGAGCACGGTGGACGTCAACCTACTGCACAGGAGGATGGGGCACGCTGGTCACACTCGAATCAAGCAGCTGGTCAAGAAGAACATGGCAGCAGGAGTGAAGGTAGCCGAGGGTGGAGAGGAAAATCTGAAGTGCAGCACTTGCGTGGAATCAAAGGCAACAAAGGCACCACATCCCAAGCATGGAGTCAGTGAGCCATACGAGACAATGGCTATTGTGGCAGCCGACGTATGTGGACCGATGCGAGTGGCTTCACGACATGGCAGCAAATATTTCGTTACCTTCACCGACCTTGGCACACGACACACATGGGTGACTGAAATCAAGAACAAGTCAGAAGTCTTCACAAGCTTTCTCGATTGGCAAGCGGAAGCGGAAAGGCAAAGCGGCAAGAAGCTGAAAGTGTTACGTACGGATAACGGGGGAGAATTCGTCAACGCCCAGCTCAACACCTACCTAAAGTCAAAGGGGATACGAAGGCAGCTCCCGGTTCCGTACACTCCTCAACACAACAGCATTGCGGAGCGGGTGAACCGATCACTGCTGGAGGGTGTGAGGAGCTTGCTCGCGGACAGAAAATTGCCCCTTCACTACTGGGGAGATGCACTAGGCATGTCATGTTGGCTGAAAAATCGGCTACCGACAAAGGGATTAGCGGCGGACGCTACCACTCACGAGGCGTTCTACAAGAGGAAGTCGAATCTGGAGTTCTTACGTGTTTGGGGCTGCATGACGCAATACCGAGAGGCGGCGGGACCCGATCACAAGCTTCTCCCTAGGACCAAGTGGGGAATTCACTTGGGAATCTGCCTGGAGAGCAAAGGGTGGGTGATACGTGATGTGGAGACCGGAAAAGTCACGGCGACCAGAGATGTTACCTTCTACGAGCAGGACACCTACTTGGAGTGGAAGGGACGGAAACAAGGAGCTTTTGCAAAGGAATCGGCAGCAGCACCAACTCCAGTGGAGGATATGATAGATGGGAGTGAGAAGGAGGGGATAGGGGCAGCCAATGGAAGCGGTGACAATGACGACTACGAAGACCACACTACACCGGGTTTCGACTGGGTGTGGGAGGTTCAGGAGCTGTCCTCACCTTCAACTGCCGTGGAAGAGGGTGAAGAAGAAAATGATAAGGGAGAAGAAGCGGGTGACAGTGCAACGAATGAAGCCGGTGAGGAAGAAGCTGAGATTTCAGATGTGGAAGAGAGTGTGGCTGAATCTGCCAGCACGGGGTACTCCGACCCATGGCGCATCATTGACACGGGGGACAATGAAAAGGCGGCAGCAGAGATTGAAGACCTACTTGTGGACGGAGCGATCGTCATCGGAAGAGAGATTGAAGGAGATTCCGTGCAACAAGGAACGGATGATAATGCAGCAGCAGAGAAATGTGGAGCTGAAAATGAGAATGAGGAGATGGGCAAAGGGAAACGGGTCAAGAAACCCAACCCCAAGTATGCCCAAATGCTTCTGACCTGCTGCAGGGACATTCACACCCACCTCCTCCTTACCACTACGGCAACGGCACTTCTATCAAAGGGGAAGGTGGAAAGCTACAAGCTGCCCACCGAGCCTCTCACCATTGAAGAGGCACTGTCCGGACCAAACAAGGAGCAATGGAGGGCTGCAATCCAGGAGGAACTTGATACCTTGGCTGAAAGGGGGACATGGGATCTTGTGAACATGCCCGAGGGGAGGAAAGCAGTGGGAGTGTGCTGGATTTTCAAGATCAAAACAGGAGACATGGGACAACATGAGCGTTTCAACGCACGACTTGTGGCTAAAGGCTACACTCAGGTGGAAGGAGAGGACTACGACCAACTCTACGCACCCGTTAGCAAGTTAACAACGGCAAGAACCATGCTAAAGGTGGTGATGGCACGCGGGTACTTCATGGTGCAGCTGGACATAAAAAATGCCTTTCTCTATGGCATTTTGAAGGAGACTATCTACATGAATCAGCCACCAGGGTGTGAGGACGGCACGGACAGAAAGTGCAAGCTCATCAAAGCACTTTATGGGCTGAAACAAAGCCCACGGGAGTGGTACCTAGCCATGGACGCGCAGCTGGAAAAGGGGGGGTTCATCAAGAGCCAATGTGACCGTGCATTCTACTGGAAGGGAGAGGGGGAAAACAAGGTGTTCCTACTCCTCTACGTGGTTGATTTCCTAGTGGCTGGAGCAAAGGAGGAGAAGGTGGAGGAGGTGTGCACTCACCTCGCAGCTGTATTTCAGGTGAAGAAGATTCCAAGGACCACTCTCTTCCTTGGAATGAACATAGAGAGGAATAGGGAGGAGAAGAAGTTCCTGCTATACCAGAAGAAGTACTTTAAGAGGTTGCGGGAGAGGTTTGGAGGGCATTGCAAGACTAAACCAGTGACAACACCTCTCAGCAGCCTTGCGGACAAGAAGGTCGATGTGGGAGCAGAAATTGAGGCATGGGGCAATAAGGAGAGAGCGCTCAAAGCTTACCAATCCATGGTAGGCTCAGTCATGTACCCGGTGTCATGCACACGGGTTGATGTGGCCTATGCTGCAAGCTTTCTTGGACAGAGGGTGTTGCACCCCGAGGGACGCAAGTGGAAGGAAATTGAGCGGACCATCACTTACCTCTTGCAAGGGGATGATGAGGGGCTGCTGTTTGAAGGGGGAGAGGAGATTCTAGAGCTAGTGGGGTACGCTGACGCCTCACACGGATCAGACAAGAAGGATGGGAGGGGGGCCTATGGCTATGTTTACCTCCTTGGCGGTACGGCAATCATGTGGCAAGCCAAGAAGCTCACCAACGTCGCTCTGTCCACCGCGGAGTCTGAATACATGGCGTTGTTTTATGCATGCCAAGAGGGTGTGTGGCTGAGGCGCCTACTTCAAGAGATGGGGGTCAAAGTGGAAGGACCTACAACAATCAAATCGAACAGCAAATCAGCGATTGACCTCGCACGAAACGACAACTGGCATGGGCGCACGAAACACATGAGCGTGAGGTACCATTGGGTACAGGAGCAGCTACAGAAGAAGGCATTCACCTTCGTGCACATGGGAACACATGAGCAGCCAGCAGATTTCCTCACCAACGTGCTACCGAAGGCAAAATTCGAGTTCTCCAAGTATTTTGTCAGCATGCGCACCCTCAAGGACTTGCAAGGGAGCAGCGGAGCAGCAACACGAGATACTACACCACCTTACGGTTGGGATCAGCAAGGGAAGAAGAAGGTGGGTTATATTGTAACCACTGGAGCATAGGAGGGTGGCAGCTGGCAAACCACGGGGGAGATTGTTAGGGTGGTTTGTCACTGCCCTAGTGTCTACCGGCCTGCGCGCCTGACCTAGGGACGGTAGAAGAACTCTAGGAATGGTGGGAACTATGACCTAATATGGGGAACCGGTACCTAGAACGGTGGGCCTGCATGCTAAGTAGTTACGAGAGGAAAACGTGAGGAAAGTAAGGGAAAACGGAATGACTGAGAAATAGGGTTCGGGAAATGTCGAGAAGACATTTTCGAAGCCTAGAATGTCCAACCGAAACCGAACCGTGTTCGGTGCGGAAGGGACAAACGGGTTTCGGTTTCGGTGACGATTACCGAATTCGGTTACGCGTGCGACTCTGGCTGAAACGCAGATGACGCGTTACGCGAGGCGCACATCACATTTCGCTTCCTTCTGCCCCCCAATCGGGTTTGTACTATTGAGCAGCAGCTTCCGATTGAAAACCACCCTTTCTTGCGCCACCTCTTCTTTGGTACAAGATTTCCCGGTGTCGGCGATAGGAGATTTCATGAAGGTTTCGCTTGCACGTTTCTAGCGCTCCCCATCCCCCGGCTAGTGTTTCAACAGCTTCGCATGCGCCAGGAAAGTGTCCTTTCCGAGCGGAAGACCGGCCGCTGTGAGCATGATTTCCTTTTTCATCCCATTCTCCTCCAGCAGTAGCCCTCCAATACGTCTCGCAGCAAGGCAGGCAAGTAAGATTTCGGGATCCAGCATCCCCAACCCTCCATCAGTCTTCGGCGTAGTAAGAAGGCCCCAGTTCCATAGGACAAATCATTTTTCAGCCGTTGCATTGTTCCCCGTCAGGAAATTATGAATCGGCTTCATAAGCCTTTTCCAGATCTCCTCAGACGGTGGGTAGACCTGCTCTTGATAAGCAATCCGTGGTGTGATGTAGCTATTGATAATCACCACTCTAGTATCAGAGGTCCACTGGTGATCCCAGATTGACCCTAGGGAAGGGTTACAGGCATGTTGGCCTGGGGGGTTATGGGCGCACTAGCCCGCTACTTAAACAGACCCTTTTATCCCAATGGTCTAATGGTTGGGATTTTGACATGGTATCAGAGCAAAAGGTCTCGGGTTCGAATCCCGGTGTGTGCACTTCGGGCATCCCAGTGCGGGGGGGTGTCAGAGGTCCACTGGTCCCCGATTGACCCTAGGGAAGGGTTACAAGCATGTTGGCCTGGGGGGGTTATGGGCGCACTGACCCGCTACTTAAACAAGCCCTTTATCCCAATGGTCTAGAGGTTGGGATTATGACATCTAGCCGCAATCGTGAGGAAGAGCGCTTTCCATCTGATTAACTCCACAATAATTTTTTCAAATGCCCGCTTCCAGGTCGGCTCGCTGCTTCCAGAAGGGGTAACCCAGACCCCCAGAACACGTTCAGCTTCGTCCGCCTTTGCCCATTTAAAACCGCCGAGCGTTCTGGGCCTCCTCTCGATGTTATGCCCGATCGGGAGAATGACTGACTATGATTTGTTCGTCTTCAGCCCTGACAGGCCCGCGAAGAACTCTAGCAGCTTCTCCGCTTTGGCGATTTGCCTCTTTCCCTCCAGAAATAGCATTGTGTCGTCGGCATAACCGACATATGCTAACCGTTGATTTGCCATGTTGCAGAGACCCAGCTTCCTCCGGACTGCTTCTTGCGCCAGGGGCTCCACCGCACAGAAGAAAAGGTAGGGAGCAAGCGGATAACCCTGCCGCATCCCCGACCTGACTTCCACTGCTTCGCCTAGCCAGCCATTTATCAGCAACCTCGTCCTGGTGTCCTTGTGCAGGCCTTCCACCCAGCCAAAGAATCTCTCCGGGAACCCCCTCTCTGAGGACAGAGAAAAGGATGCTTCGTGACACAGAGTCGAAGGCCTTGCGGAAATCCACCAACAGCATGTACCAGTCCTTATTCCCCTTCTTTGCCGCCTCAACCACGTAAGCAACCACTCCGATGGCGTCCGAGATCCTTCCACCGGGGATGAACCCGTACTGTTCCGCCGAGATCACCTTATGCAGATGTTGTTTCATTCGGTTCGCCACCACTCACGCCAATACTTTGTACGTGAAATTCAGAAGGGTAATCAGACGGTAGTTGTCCAGGTTTTCCTTCTCCCCCTTTTTGTGGAGCAGGATGGTAACAGCCTCTTTGATGCTTGCAGATAATGACGTGGTGCCAGCAAATGATTGCGCCATTCGAAGGAACTCCCCGCCAAGAATGTCCCAATTCCGCTCAAAAAGTTCTTTCGGGAGCCCATCTTTCCCCGGGGACTTTCCATCCGCAAGCGCCTTGAAAGCCTGCTTCACCTCTGCCTCCGACCAGTCTGCTGCCAGCCCATCCGCAGCTTCCGCGTCCAGCTTCCTGCCGGCGAGCGGTTTCCACCTTGCTGACGATGTCCGACCATCAGTACCGAAGAGATCGGTGAAACACTGGGTCGCAGCCTTCAGGATCCCATGTGAGTCAGAGATCTTAGAGTCCTCGACAACCAGCTCCGTTATCTGCGTTTTCTGCTTCCGGACCTTGACCCGTGCTGAGAGGAAAGGAGAGGGGACTTTCCCAGCCAACTCTGTATTTGTCCCTGTCATCACGTGAATCCTGTCTCTCCGTGACGCGTAGTACTCCTTCAGCTGTGTATCTCTGATGTGAAGCAGGTCCCTTGTTTTTTGACACCCGGGATTCCTCATCTGCTCCTAATGGAGCTCAGCCACCACTTCTGCGAGATGAGGCGTTGTTTTGCTCCTTCATATAGTACCGTAGCCCTGCGTTGAGTCTTCCCAAAAGTAGCTCAATATTCCCATCTCTTTCAGCAGCCGCTTTCGCCAGAGCAGCTTCAACAGCTTTCCGAATCCTGTGTCTGCCTAAGGCGGCAGCATGTAACCTCCAGATGCCAGGGCCCAGGTGACACGAGGCTTTGATTTTGAGGGCTATTTTTATTCCAAAACCGTGATCTGGGATATACTCTTGGGGTCTTATGTGTGCAGCTATGTCAAGGTGCGGCAAAAGCGAGCAGGAAACGAGGGCGCGGTTAATGCGAGAGCTGGATTGTTTGGATGCGGCGTAAAAGGTGTACTCTCTGAGCTTAAGGTGCAGCGCGCAGAAGGCATCGGTTAGCTGAAAGCGGCAGCAGCGTGAGATAAGCCTATCGTTTTCTAGTGATGTGCCGGCTTGGGACGTTCGGTCTAAGATCGGGTCTTCCACTGTGTTCAGGTTGCCTATGAGAACTACATGTGCGGTGGAAGGGATCTGATCAAAGGCGGGGCCTATTACGTTCGTAAGAAAAGTGCATCTGTCAGTTGCGTCTGGGGGGAAGCAAGCGGCGATGAGGGTGAGGGAGAAGCCTAAGCGACTGGCATCAGCTATTATTAGCCTCCCGGATGGGTGAGTTTTAATGTTTTGGAAGAGGATGGCGGGATCTCTCGCTAGGATGGCTACTCCTCCGGCTTTGTCAGTGGGTGGGGTTGTGAGGACTATGGTGAAGGCGGTTGTTTTCCAGTAAGAGTGGTCATCACGTAATCTCATGTCAATGAGAACAGTGATGTCTGCGGCTGTTCTGGACCAAGTTGTAACTCTGTCTTGCTTTGTTCTGTCACCCAGGCCATTGACGTTTAGGCCTGTTAAAGAGAAGAATTTTTTGTTACTCATTTAATCATTGGCTGGCAGCCCGTGTTCATCCACAAGCTGAAGATGGTGACTACACTGACTACAATACTCCATCCGACGATTGAGAACAGCACACGGGTGTGGTGAGAGCGGAAGTGCGCAGTGAGGCAGCTGCGAGCGCAACAGAGATCGTCAGTAAGGAAAGAAAGAGGTAAGGCGGTGGAGTCATGAGAAAAATCTATGATGTTACCATTGATGCTATGAGCCTTTCCCAGGATAAGGTTCCACTTCCCTATATTGTTCTGCCGCTCTGTGGTGAACAGATCATGATGGATATCATAATGCTGTCCGCCGCATAGCAGGCAGGACAGTGCAGGGTAGTGGACCAACAGCTTCCCGCCGGTCTCCATCGGGTTGTCAACGACATGACGCCAGCGGTAACGATCCCCAGGGTGCTGAATGACCAAGCCTTTGATCACGTCAGTATCAGCTCCGGTAAGTGGGTGGACCACACGATGGAAGGCGAGACCATCCTTGAATGCAGACTGCTTTTGCATCTTCAACTTGAAACGGACAAGCAAGTCCTTCAGCACATCCGGAACGATGTTAGCAGGTACACGACGGAAAAGCACTTCGACAGCAAGCGGGTGAGCAGCCTTCTCCTTAAGGTAAGAAGCGTCTTCCGTATGCTGCCAGATGCATTTATTCGTTGGAGCATTGGACTTCTGGCATTCGAAGACGTGGGACTTGATATAGTGAGCATCACGTTCTTCAAGAACTGAAATTTGGAGTCGACAGAAACGCGTTTTTGCCACAAATCCCGGTGTCATTTCCTAGATGTTGGCAGCGACTCCGGCATTCTCAGTCAGGGACGAGCTCCAAACCTTCGTCATCTGGAGGCGGACGGCTGCAATAAGAGCTTTAGTCTCCTGAGACAGCACCATCGGGATAAGTAAGATTGCGGTGAAACGAAGACGGAAAGCATCCTCTTTTGCAATGTCGATTTCCAGCTCTTCGTCCAAGTCGTCCTCCAGGAAGTCATCAATTGCTGCCAAAGGAGCCTGGTACGCCTGACTCTTCTCTTCCACGGTCAGACCAGAACTTCCAGGGACATTGTCCATGACCTCCACAGCAGTATCACCAGTAACCTTGGCCTTCTCCTTTGCAGTGACATTGCCCGTTGCCATGGAGGTGGTCGTGTTAGCCGTATCAGCCAATCCTTTCGTTCCAGTGTCTTCCCCAGCACGTACCAGCGTAATAATCGGGTCCGTAAGGAGGTCATCCGGGAGCGTAACATCTGCAGTCGCCTTTGTTGTAAGCTTGGGAGGCATGGTGCGATGATGACGACCAGAAAGCAGCCAGAAAAGGTCTGACAGCAAGCGAGCAGACCAAGAAGCTTGTGAAGCTTGTGAAACTGATGCTGCTGGAGTACTGAGCACCACCTCCTTATAACAGATCCTTTGCGTCAGGGCCTTGCTTTCTTATTGGAAATGAAGGACTCCCGAGGTGATCGCCTTGGGATCTCGCCTTGAAGTTTGATAAAGTATATAAGAGAGCCAGTGTTGTGTTGTAGTGAAGACTTCATGTCGTAAAACTTCAAAAAGGCCCGGAAAGTTTCCGGCAGAATCAAGAGACCCTGGATAATGGTTAGCTTGAAATATGCTTGCAGCTTTGAGATGCACCTGAGTAGTCGAGGTGAAACTTATACCCTCTGCTTCGTAATGTACTCGGGACTTCAGATCTTGTTACGAATGAACTTGCAGAGTGCGCAGAATATCGAATAACGAGAATAAACTCAAAGAACTGACGATACAATGAAAATGACGAGGCCTAAATAGGGGAAGTCCTAGCTAGGCGGGGAGGTTGGGCGAGGATGGCTCGGTGATGGTTGCGATTGGTGCGGAGGCGACTCGGGAGTGGTTCGGTGCGACGAAATAGGAAGGACAGGTTCGTCGCGTGACCCTCGGGATGGCCTCGCTAACGAGTGCCTCAGTAAGGATTCTGTAAATCCTTACAGATCTGTTCTCAGAGTTACCAACTGATAAGTAACCTTCACGAAACAGACTCTCAAACAGGCCTGTCGATTCAAGGGCATATGCCCTTAATGCCCTGAACATTCCGGGCTACTTTCGCTCCAGCTCGACTGCCAAAAGTGTTAGATTCGCACTGCACCCGTGCCACTAAGTACCGCGCTCGACCCTTCCCCGGATGCGTTAAGGGCCCAAACTAGGCCTTCCCCTGTCTCGAAGTTTTGGTTTTTGGTTGTAGGACCCACCACCCCCCCAAATTCTGCCTGACCCCACCCCCTTTCTCCTTAGGTTCCACGAGAGGAGTGGATTTTTCCCTTAGCATTTTCTAGGCAATCCTGTGTTTGTAAAGCGTCTAAGTGTCCCCCCCCCCCCCCCGAATTGTCCCTTATTGTCTAAGTGACCCCCCCCCCTCCCCCCCGCCCTTTCCTCCTTGGGTTGCACGAGAGGAGTGGATTTTTCCTTGGCGTTTTCTAAGCCAGCTTGGAGCACCCGAATTTCCCCTTGGCGTATGAGTGTCCCCCCCCGCCCCCCACCTTTCTCCTTAGGTTGCACGAGAGGAGTGGATTTTTCCCTTAACATTTTCTAGCCATCCTGCGTTAGTAAAGTGTCTAAGTCAGCTTGGAGCACCTGAATCCCTTAGCGTCTTTAAAGCCCAAGACCTGAATTACTCAACGGAAGTCAACGCTAAATACTAGGTTCGGGAGGCAGGCACGAAGAGGTTCGGTTGGGTTGCGAGAGACTTTCACTCGCGAAACCAATTTGCGACAAAAGTTTCTCGCTTCCCATGATGGGTGGGGTCCTTCCCACAACCAGAAAAGCGCGTGCATACCAAACTGTGCACAGTTTGAGACAGCACGCTGGGTATTAGGTATAGAGCATACCTGTAGACAGGGCAGGGCATCGGCGTTCACTCAAAAGGGATCAGATGCACCTTATGATGTGGGTGGCGCCGATTTCGGTGATGACGCGCAAAGCTAGTGTTCGCTAGGTAAAGATTTTTGTGTCGAAATGCAGGTTATTGTGCAACTACTGCGTAGCGTAAACTCGCGGCGAAAATCAAATCGCACCTGTTCGCCCAAGCGTGACAATCCCCTCGCCCTCGCCTTCCTTTCCCTAGGTCACATGCATCTGCTCTCTGTCGCCGGCGTCGTCGCCATCGCTTCCGCAGCTCGTCGCGTTCGCGACCCCAGCCCGTCGCCTTCGATCCGCCCGTCGCCTTCACTTCCCCCCCCGTCGCCCCTACTCGCCCCCCTCCCCCCGCTCCGTTGCCTTCATTTCCCCCTCCCGTCGCCTTCACTTCCCCCTCTCGTCGCCTTCACTTCCCTCTCTCGCCGCCTTCACTTCTCCCCCTCCCGTGGCCTTCACTTCCCCCCATCCCGTTGCCTTCACTTCCCCCCATCCCGTCGCCTTCACTTCCCCCCCGGAGTGTTCGCCTTCACTTCCCCCCCTCTCGTCGCCTTCTCTTCCCCTTCCCGTCGCCTTCTCTTCCCCTTCCTGTCGCCTTCTCTTCCCCCTCCCGTCGCCTTCAATTCCCCCTTCCGTCGCCTTCACTTCTCCCCCCCGATGCCTTCAATTCCCCCTCCGGTCGCCTTCCCCGCATGCCGCACTTGCTTTCCCGCCCTTCACACTTGCTTCCCCACCCGTCGCCTTCACTTCCCCTTCCATTGCCTTTCGCTCTCTCCCTGCTCACTCTCTTTCCCACTGCTCACTCTCTTCCCCCCTGCCCACTCTTTTTCCCACCCTTCACTCTCTCCTCTCCTGTTCACCCCCTGTTCTCACCCCTCTTCCCCCCTTCACTCAACCGTTCCCCCCTGCTCAACCTCTTTCCCTCTGCTCACTCTCTTCCCCCCTGCTCTCTCTCTTTAACCCGGCTCACACTCTCCCCCTCCCCCTCCCCCCACTCTCTTTCCCCCTGCTCACTCGCTTCCCCCCTCCTCAATCTCTTTCCCCTGCTCATTCTCTTTCCCTCTGCTCACTCTCCTTGTGCTCACTCCACTTTCCCCATTTCTCACCCATTTTCGCCTTCACGCTCTCTTACCCCCTCCGCTATCCCCTGTTTTCCCGGCTCACTCCTATACTCACTCTCTCCTCCCCTGCTCACTCACTTCCCCCCTGCTCACTCTCTTTCCCCTTGCTTACTCTCTTCCCCCCCTACTCACCTTCTTTCCCCGTGTTCTCACCCCTCTTTCCCCCTTTCTCACCCATTTCCCCCCTGCTCGGTCTATTTCCCCCCTGTGCTCGTTCCTAAATTCCCCTGCTGACTCCCTTACCCCCTGTATTCACCCATCGTTCCTATTTCCTCTTGTTCACTCTCTCCCCCTCTGCTCTCTCTCTTTCCCCCTGTACTCACCCATTTTTCCACCTTGTTGTCTCTCTATTCCCCTTCATTCAACCCCTTTTCCCCCCCAAGTCCTCTCATTTCCCCTGTTCACATCCCTCCTTAGCCCCATGCTTACGGGCTATCCCCTTTGCTTACCCCCTTCTCCACCCTGCTTACTCTCTTTCCCGCTTCGCTCACTTTGCCTAACTCCTCCCATACATGCCCTCCACCTTCACCCCTCGTGTATTCTACCATATCCCCTCTTCCCTCCCCGTTCCTTCCAAACCCATGCTTGTACAAGTTCCCAGGACCATGGGTCCCAACAGGAGTGGGTTGAAAAGTTACCAACTCCTAGCTTTGTGCTTGTGCTTATTTAGTCTTGTCTTGTCTTGTTTTGTGATGTGGTGTATTATGAGACGCATCCAACCAATATCAATAACAATACACTGTATAGCTATTGTAGACGCCTAGTATCATCAAACCCTA
The DNA here is from genome assembly GCA_948144175.1 of Closterium sp. NIES-65. Taxonomy (NCBI): domain Eukaryota; kingdom Viridiplantae; phylum Streptophyta; class Zygnematophyceae; order Desmidiales; family Closteriaceae; genus Closterium; species Closterium sp. NIES-65. The sequence goes on along the minus strand of CANXME010002485.1, from coordinate 1,423,169 downwards.
TACTCATCACGACTGGATGCATGGCAGACCTGCATAGACACGAACCACAAACTCTGATGCACGGTGGGGAACAAAGAATGCACGGAGGCAGAAAATGAGCAAGGGAGACACGGAGGAAGGGCGGATGAGATGATGGGCGGATGAGATGATGGGGGGATGAGATGATGGGCGGATGAGATGATGGGGGGATGAGATGATGGGGGGATGAGATGATGGGGGGATGAGATGATGGGGGGATGAGATGATGGGCGGATGAGATGATGGGCGGATGAGATGATGGGGGGATGAGAAGATGGGGGGGTGAGATGATGGGGGGATGAGATGATGGGCGGATGAGATGATGGGGGGATGAGATGATGGGCGGATGAGATGATGGGGGGATGTGATGATGGGGGGATGAGATGATGGGGGGATGAGATGATGGGGGGATGAGATGATGGGCGGATGAGATGATGGGGGGATGAGATGATGGGCGGATGAGATGATGGGGGGGATGAGATGATGGGGGGATGAGATGATGGGGGGATGAGATGATGGGCGGATGAGATGGAGGACGGGAGGAAGGGAGGACGGGAGGAAGGGAGGACGGACAACAGAGAGGGTAAAGAGGGTAGTGAGGCAAAGAGATGGAGGAAGGGAGGAAGGGAGAGGGAGGGGAGGACGGCTGAGGGGGAACGACGGAACGGAGTAAGGGAGGAGGGCAAGAGGTAAAAGTGTGGCAGGGTATAAGGGGGATAGGAGGATCCCTGCACCCTCTCTCCCTCATCCCCGCCTCCCCCGCTCCCCTAACCCGCCCCCTGCAGCACTGCACTCCTTGCTGCCCGCCTGCGCGCGCTGCCCTGGCTGTGCCCCCAACACTCTGCTCCAAAGCCTCATCACCACCTGCCATGCGTGCGGGGTCGGTGCGAGAGAGGAGAGGAGGTCAGTGCAAGAGAGAAAAGGGTGGGTGCTGCTGACCACGCACCCTTCCACACCCCACAGCGAACGAGCCACGACCCCTTTCCCAGCTCCCAGCCCAGCCCGCCATACCTCCCCGCCCAGGGTGGGTGAGAGGCTGATGGGGAGGGAGAATGAGAAGAAGGAAATAAGGGTGCAAGGGTGGGGTGGTCACCATGGGCGATGGTCGGAGTAGAGAAGGTGGTAATAGGGAAGGAGTACAACGACGACCCTAAATGCGATGGGAAGGGATGAGAGGGTGGAGACGCGACGGTGAAGAGGGGGAACGTGATAGGCAGGGGAGTGATGACGACGTGGAGAGAGGTGGGAGAGAAGGGAGGTCGACGGTGGGAGGAAGAGGACGACGGTGGGAGGAAGCGTGGCTGATGAGAGGGGAAGCGTGGGAGAAGGTAGGGGGAAGCGTGAGCGACGATGGGTGGGAGCGTAAGCGACAGTGGGGGAAAGCGAGGGCGACGGTGAAGGTGGTGACGGGAGGGGGAGCATGGGCAACGACGGAATGAAGTGTGAGCGACAGCGGGAGGAAGCGTGGGCGACGGTGGGGCGAAGCGTGGGGGACGCGGAAAGCGATAGACAACATAGGAGGAGAGCGATCGGAGACATAAAAGTAGCGACATCGGGCACGGCGACGTCGACGAGAGGAAGCGTGGGTGACGGGACGTGACGTCGACGAAGAAGCGCGGGAGTGGGCATAAAGCTGAGGCAAACATAGGGCGAATGCGCAGGAAATGACAGCGATCGACAGTACGATTCTTATCGATCTCGGAGAGGGAGATGCATGCGCCGCAAACTGGCGTTTGCGCAGTCGCACAGGGTTTCGACGACGATGCTGAGTAATAATCGGGCCCATCGCAACACTCTGATCATCATACATAATTGGTTTCTCCGTCCTATTTTTTTGTGGAGTGGCCTCCGGCTTCATTGGCTCCTCTGTTCTACCTAAGAGTGCGTGCGTGCGTGAGTGTCTTAGCTTGACCTGAATTACAACTATTTTCAAACTGTCAACAGCCTAGCTCTATTCCCTTGGGGAGAGAGCGGTTGGGACTCTCGCCAACCAGATCTGTGCTGCTCTACGACTCCCTGCTTTTTTGCGTGGTGTTTTTTGGTAACCAGAGAGGCTCGGAAGTCAACTGTGGGCTCGGGAGGCAAACTGTGCACAGTTTGCCTTCTTTTTTTTGTAATTCAGGTCTTGGGCCTTAAGTGCCGCCCCCCCCCCCCCCCCCTCCCTTTCTCCTTAGGTTGCACGAGAGGAGTGGATTTTTCCCTTAGCGTTTTCTAGCCATCCCGTGTTTGAAAGTCAGCTTTAGAGCACCCAAAATTTCCCTTCGCGTCTAAGTGCAAACTCTTCACAGGCCCGGATTTTAAGTTTTCACTTTGGGGTGCGCCCGTGACCGTTAAGGGCGCCCAAACGCTCAGCTACACCAAAAACGGGGTCAGATGGGGAGGAGCTGGGGAGCGCAAGTATGGGACCCAGGAACTTCGACAGGCCTGCTCTCAAAGTTCCGAGGTAGAATCCATGGCGGCCTTGTCACTTTCAGCATGAAACTTAGCGAACTGGATTCTGGGTCTTGCTGCTCAATTGATCTAGAGTTCCCAAGGAATCAAGGGTGTCTCAGTTGGAGTGCGCTGGAGATGAAGAGTTCATCCCTCTTTGCCGCTTTGAACCAGGCGAAAACGTTGGGATTCGACAGCACACCAACTTGAGCTCGACGATGGGTGGTGAAAGGAATCCTGGTCTGGTACATTTGAGCGAAACTGAACCAACACAGCCCTTCGTTCCGGTCAGTGCGTTCAAGTTCGCTCTTTTTCGTAGATCACGTTAGTGATTTCACGATGCCGACTTTTGCAAGATCATGTTACCACCAGGGTCAAAATGCCGTGCAGAAATTCCGACACTGTGCGCTGGTTACCCGAAGGAACTGACCTGGTTCAGTCTTCTGTGCGTGTGGACTGGCTCCTGTCGACGAAGGAACATCCACACTTGCTGCCATTGCTTAGTTTCGAGCAGCGTCGAAACTGGCAGCTTATTCTTGGAATATGTGTTGACCTTGCTTTAGGCACCAAAAAGCGAGAGGCGTAAGAGCACGATGGGGAAGAAGCCAACTGCTTTTTCACACGGAAATGGGCTGGATGTAACCGAAACCGCGAGAATGGAAAAGCATGCAGCCAGGGCTGCCTTATTTGTAGAAAGAGGAAGCGCATCATCAGGCGAAGCAACACTAGCAACGCGATACTCTGCTGACCCAGGCACGCGATTCCCAGCGACGGAAGATTCGCAACCTGCCAATTCAATGTTAACGATATCATTAAGGACGGAATCGAACGAAGCAGCATTGATCGGGTCAGCCGCATCACTACCCGCTACTGTTACATCAGCAAACGGTCCTCCCCCAACAGAAGCATTATCAGAATCAGAATCGGCGCGCTCGTCGGCAATACCGAGGGCCGTATTAGATCATTCGCCCGCGCACAGCCTCCCCCAGCCTCACATCGCCCCGCAGGGAAGCAGCACCGCTGTCGCCCCAGCCCCGGCTATCCGTCGCCCGGGATATTTTGCTACAAGATCCGAACTCGGTATAAGCTCAGACCTCGGTATAATCTCGGAATCAGGCCCAAACGGTTACAGTACACTATCGGAATTAGGCCCAGGCGGCCCAAATCCAACCACCAGCACGCAGGCAGCGGCGAATGGAAAACAAAACCCATTCGGTACAGTCACATCCGCAGGCGCCGCTGCAGCCGTGGCTGCGTTACAAGCACGCAAGCACTGGGTGAGCAGGGTACAGGAAGGGTTACCCCAGGCGGCGGTGGTGGTGCTGCGGGTGCTGGTGGTGGTGGCGGCTGCTTGGAGCGCGTGTGCTGTGATGTTCTTTTCCCTCGTTATAATGCCCTGGGTTATGCTCCACCTCTCCACCTCCTCCCACCCGCACTTCCGCGCCCTTCGCTTCAATCACACCCCCGTTGAGGCGCTTTCAGCTGCTGCAGGGGAGAAAGGACAAGGAAGCGGAGGAGAAGGAGGAGGGAAAGTAGGAGGGATTGTGGGGGGGAGTGGGTGGGGAGTGAGAAAGGGGGAGGTGTGGAGGCCGAGGAGGGGAGAGGGGGTGTGTGAGCTGGGGAGAGGGGATTGGCAGATGGAGAGGGAGGGATATCCGCTGTACGCAGCAGAAGACTGTCCCTTCATTAGTGGCACATTCAACTGCCTGGTGAGGAGGGAGGGTGAGTGATCTTTGAGCAGAATGAAAAGGGTGTATAGGGTTAACGGGTGTATAATATCCGTTTTTTGCAGCAGAAGAGTGTATGTTTCTCAATAAAACATTCAACTGTCTGGTGAGGAGAGATTGTGAGCCTTGAGTTGATTCATAATGGTATCGATTTTGTTATTTGAAGCAGGAGATTGTTCCTTCGTTAGTGAAACATTGAATTCCTGTGAGGGTAGCTTTGCAGTGACTTTGACTATCTCCAATTCGCCTGGCGAGAGAGCGAGCGCATCCCTTCGTCGTTAGTTTGTTGCTTTTCTCCTCGTCCCTCTTCCATCCCCCCATCCCAACTCCCCCCCTCCTCTTCCCTCTCTGCTTCCGCTGCCTCCCCGCCCCCCCCGTCCCCCAGGACAACAGCTGCACGGACTTTGACTATCTCCGCTTTGCCTGGAGGGAGAACGAGTGCGCCCACCCATTCACCCACCCACCTCCCTCTCCCCTCCCCCCGTCCCCCAGGAATGGCCGAACAGGCTTTGACTATCTCCACTTTGCCTGGCGAGAGAGCGAGTGCGCCCACCCGTTCACCCTCACGCACGCCCCCCTCTCCCACCCCCATCTCCAACCGCAGGAGAATGGCCGTACCGACTTTGACTATCTGCATTTCGCCTGGAGAGAGAGCGACTGCGCCCACCCGTTCACTCGCTTCCGAGCGGATCGCTTCTTCGAGGCCTTCCAGAACCGTCGGATCGTGTTCGTGGGCGACTCTACACTGTTGTCGGTACGGTCCATTTAAAGATTCTATGCGGCCCCGCAATAGTCGATTCTGCGGGTCACTCTCTGCATGTCTCTCGATATGTTCAATTTCAGTGTAATCTCTGTCCCTGGTTTCTTTCCTTCCCCTTCCCCCTCATTCGTTTGCTCCATCCATCCATCCATCCATCCATCCATCCATCCATCCATCCATCCATCCATCCATCCATCCATCCATCCATCCATCCATCCATCCATCCATCCATCCATCCATCCATCCATCAGCTTTTCAGCTCGCTCTTTGACCTCTGCCCATCACCACCACTCATCTCTAACCACCATAACATCTCCCCCTGCCCATCTCCACTCCCCTCTCTTATTTTCTCTCTCCCTCGATCCCTTGCTTGCAGATGTTCCAGTCGCTGCTCTGCCTGCTCTCAGTGGGTCCCTCCCTCCCACCCAATCACAGCATGCCAACAGAGCGACTCAACCGCACCTTCCCCTCCCTCCTCCACCCCCCTTCCTCGTCTCCATCCCTTCTATCCTCCTACTCCTCCTCTCCCCTCACCTCCTCCTCATCCTCATCCTCAGCTGCTTCCCCTGCAGGCTCCAAGTCCCAAGCCTCCACTCCTCTAGTATTCCAATACACATTCCCTCATGCCAACACAAGCCTTGACTTTTTCCACTCTGACTTTCTAACCGTCCTGGAATCCGCCCCTTCACATGCTCCTGGGCAATCAGATACACCTGCCCCAGACACGCCTCCTGCTAGTATGGCTGTTCCAGATACGCCTAATCCTTCATTGACCAAGAATATGCATGAGGGCATCAATAACAGCAGTATTAATGCCACCAATATCGTTGCTAGCTTTGGTAGCAGTAGCAACGCAGGCATTGGCAGAAGTCTTCTCACAGATACTTCTGAAACCACCCAGGAGCCAGGTTCGGATGGGTTGAATGCGGTGGAGCTGGGTTCGGACAGGTCAGGTGCAGCAAAGCCAAGTTCGGAGGGGTTGGGAGCGGTGAGAGTGGTGCGGCTGGATGCGTGGGCGGCATATGTGGTGGCAGCACAGCCGCATGTGCTGGTGATTCACACGGGAGGCGCGTGGGTGGGGTTGCAGCAGCGATGGCAGGAGCATAGGGCGCGAATACATGCTTCTCAGGAGGGGCAGAAGGGGCAGGAGGGGCAGGAGGGGCAGGAGGGGCAGAGTGCAGCGAATGAATCAAAGGTTTTTGCTGCTGTGGCTGGTAAAGGAGTTGAGGGAGGGATGCGTGAGGAGAAAGTGGGAGCAGAAGGCAAGGTGGAGGTTGGTGGGGGAAAGAGGAAGGCTGGAGGGGGAAAGGGGGAGCCTGGTGGGGGAAAAGGGGAGGTTGGTGGGGGAAATTGGAAGGCTGGAGGGGGAAAGGGGGAGCCTGGTGGGGGAAAGGGGGAGCCTGGTGGGGGAAAAGGGGAGGTTGGTGGGGGAAAGGGGAAGGCTGGAGGGGGAAATGGGGAGCCTGGTGGGGGAAAAGGGGAGGTTGGTGGGGGAAAGGGGAAGGCTGGTGGGGGAAAAGGGGAGCCTGGTGGGGGAACTGGGGGGAATGGCGGGGGGAATAAGGGGACGGGTGAAAAGGCGAAGGGAAAGGGTGGGGGGAAGAAGGGGAATGGTGGGGAGAAGAGGGGGAATGGTGGGGAGAAGAAGGGGAGTGGCGGGGAGAAGAAGGGGAGTGGAGGGGAGAATAGGGGGAATGGTGGGGAGAATAGGGGGAATGGTGGGGAGAATAGGGGGAATGGTGGGGAGAATAAGGGGAATGGTGGGGGGAATAGGGGGAATGGCGGGGAGAATAGGGGGAATGGTGGAGAGAATAAGGGGAATGGCAGGGAGAATAGGGGGAATGGTGGAGAGAATAAGGGGAATGGTGGGGAGAAGAAGGGGAATGGTGGAGGGAAGAAGGGGAATGGTGGAGGGAAGAAGGGGAATGGTGGAGGGAAGAAGGGGAATGGTGGAGGGAAGAAGGGAAACAGTGGGGGAAATGGAGTCGATGGTTGGAAAAACAAAGGTAGCGGTGGTGGTAAACAGGGCAATGGCGGGGGCTATCAGGGCAATGGCGGGGGCTATCAGGGCAATGGCGGGGGAAATCAGGGCAACGGTGGGGGGAGCAAGGAGGCCGGTCAGGGAAATGACGGGGGGAATGGGGGCAAGGGTGGGGGGAGCAAGGAGGTCGGTCAGGGAAACCAAGGGAATGGTGCGGGAAGAAAGGGGAACAGTGTGGGGGATAACAAAATCAGTGCGGGAAGCAAAGGGAATGGTGGGATGGCATTGGGAGACAATAGTAAAGCTGGGCAGAAAGGAGGCGGGACAGGAAAGCAGGCAGGCAGTGAGATGAAGAAAGCGGGAGGGAAAGGGGAGAGCAGTGGTGATAAGGCGAAGGAGAAACGCAAGGCTGTGGCAGAGGTGCAAAAAACGGGTGGACGAGGGGGAGGAGGAGGGAAGGTTGAGAGATTGAGGAAGGCTGGAGGTCAAAAAGGAATCAAGGAAGGTGAGAGAAGACGATGGGAAAAGCAGGAGCCTGGGTCTGGGGGACAGGGTAAGCAAGGCAAGGGGCAAAAAAGGCAAGGCAAGGGGCAAGGGAAGCAAGGAGAGGGGAAGCGGCAGAAGGTTGGGGAAAAAGTGGAGGAGGGGGTGATGAAGCAGGGTGGTGATAATGGTGGCCAGACAGCCAGTGGAGGAGGAGGAGGGGACACCACGAGTGGTTCTCAGACTGATCCGTTTGCAGGAGGGGAGTTGCGAATGGGCGACTTCGGTGATGATGATGCCATTCTGCAGGGTGACAGTATTGAGAATGACAGTAGCAGCAGTGGCAGCAGCGTTTCAAACAGCAGCAACAGCACAACCAGCAACGGTTTCACTACCAGCAGTCCCGGTAGCACTACCAGCAACGTCCAGAGCAGCAATAATAAGAGTCTTAGTAACCTCAGCATCAACCCCTCTAACATCGGCAGTGGGGGTGCCAGGGACAGCCACAAGGAGGGGAGGAAGGGGGGGGAGAGGAGTAAGAGGGGGAGGGGGAGGATTGGCAAGTGGCTGTGGCGGCACCGGCACCTGCTGAGCTTCCCAGAAAGCACAGAGAGTGTCCATAGGGAAGACGATGAAAGTGATTCTTTTCGTTCCCACATGCCTCTGATTCTGACTCCCATGCCACATGTTGACTCACCTGCGAGTGCAGGCAACATGTCGATACTTGATGGAATGGACGGTGCGGATGAAGCAGGGTCCCTTGGTAGCATGGACGGATCAGATGCAGCGGAGGGGGGTTCAGGTGAGGCAGTGGGTGGATCGAAATTGGAGGAAGGTGATGTGAGATTAGAGGAGGAGGAGCAGCAGACAGGCGGAAGCTTTATGGCGGATGAAGCTGACATAGTCCTAGAGGAAATGTCCGAAGCGAGCTCTTCAGTCGGTCGGGGCAGCTTCCTTGATGAGGATAGGCCGGTGGAAAATGATGAAGTGCCGGAGCAGCAGCAGCAGCAGGGCGGGAGTGTCATGGCGGACGAAGCTGACCAAGTCCAAGAGGAGATGTCTCAAGGTAGACTCTCAGAAGGAGAAGTGATGCCTTCAGTCAATCAAGTTACGTTTGATGAGGAGGGTGAAGCGGCGAAAGAGGATGCAGTGCAGGAGAAGGATAACGAATCTCATGTTGTTACAGGTGCAGAGAATGACAAGGAAGTTCGTGGGGAGGATGTGCATAACGAGGCTGCTAATAAGGAGGATGAGTCACCTGGAGGGCCTAGTGTGCTCCCACCTAACCTGCTTGACTCGGTTGACTTTCTTGACCCGGTAGCAGCATTCACCAAGACCCTGCGCATGCTGCACCACTTCCTCTCCTCCCAACCCACCGCCGAATCCCTCCCAACTTTCTTTCTCGGGCTGCCCCGAGAACATTATTTCCGGGCAGACCAGGGCAACCATACCTCGCTCTGCCTGCCAGACGACGTCACATGTAAAGAAAACGGACAGTGTAGCTTGTTTTCGAGGCCGAGAGAGTGGTTGGAAGAGGGAGGGGAGGAGCAGGCACACCAGCAACGGTGGCAGCGGTGGCGGTGGCGGCAGGAGAGGGAGAGGAGGGAAAGAAGGAGGGAGTGGGTGCACTCGAGTGTGGGGCAGATGGAAAGGGTGGTTGAGAGGGAGATTGGGATGGGAGACAGGGTTGTGTTGCTGCAAGCAGGGGGGTTAACCGATGCTCGTGTTGATGCTCATGTGGGCTCTTCCCTCCCTGCAGAAATGCGTGTGGGGGAGACAAAAAAGGAAGATTGCAGTCACTTTTGTGTGCCTGGAGTGCCGGACACATGGAATGAGATGTTAGTTGCTGCGCTAAGACTACAGGAAATGATGACGTAACAACGAATTGTAACAGTACAGGTGGCATTATGCGTTGTGCCATATGGTGAAACGAAGAGTGAGTGTCATAATCGTGTATTGCATTCATCCATTTGATTACATAGACGTAACAAAAGGAGAGCACATTGAAAACAATACAAGGAGAGCAGGATATTCTATACCTCGAAAGGTTGGTGAAATCTTCACTTGAAAATTCGTGTAAAAGCCAATTCTGTATTCAAAGCTTTTTATAGCGAATCGCAACTGGTGACGCTTCAGCAATCTTTCCCGCCAAAACCCCCATGGCTGCCCGCATGTTGCGCTAACGCGCGCTGATTGTATCCGCATGTGGGCATTTTCTTTCTTTCGACGAGGCCGCCTTCGCGATACCCTCTTCTCGCGTCGCGCTTAGTTCCATAGCTTCGCTGTGAGGTATTGACCTGTCGTTACAGTCACAAGCTTGTATCACCGTTGCCGACCGGAACGAGATTCCACCTTTATTGCACTGCGCAAGATACAATTACCTCTCAATTCGCAACATTTCGTGTAAATCATAACCATTTGGTACCTGGTGGTTACCCAGTGGTTACCACTACCAGCCTATCGGTTCGCCGTCGCCGCTGCTATCTGGTTATCTTCGAGCGACAACTAGCTTACCGTGTACTCCTCCGTCCCAGCACCAGACTGCCTAAGAGTCCTCCGATGTTATAGGTAGTACCGACTTGCTGTCTGCATTCCTATGTGCAACTAATTTAGTTACGGGGTTCGTTCAGACGGTGGCGAAAACAGCCGAATCGAATCCGCGATTGAAATCGTTCATCGTTTCGCTGACTCTCGAATCTGCGACCGCGTGAATAGAGTCGATTTTTGAGTCGACTCACGTGAATAGAGTCGATTTCTGAGTCGACTCAAAAATCGACTCTATTCATCGTTTCGCTGACTCTCGAATCGGCGACCGTGAATCCTGCGACGTCTTTGAGTTTCTGAGTTTCCTCACCTCAAAGTCTTCTATTCCGAGCCTTGTAGTCTCCGAACCTCCCAAGTTTCCAAGCCTCCGACTGTGAGGCTCGGGTCCAATGGGTCGGTCGAGGGGAGCCGGGGAGGAGGACCACGCCCCTAGTGGGGGCTCGAGGTGAGGGGGTGCTCTGTGCGGTGGATGGTATGTTGCTGGTGCGATTAACGGATCAGCTAATAGGGGAGACAGGGAGGAGGATCACACTCCTAGTGAGGGTTCCAGGTGAGGGTTGCTGTGTGTTGCTGGTGCTAGTAACGGTTGAGCTAATGGGGAATATAAGTAGGGAAGAGGATCACGCTCCTGGTGGGGGTTCTAGGTAAGGTGGTGCTCTGTGCGGTGGATGGTATGTTGCTGGTGCGAGTAACGGATGAGGTAATAGGGGAGCCGGGGAGGAGGATCACGCCTCTAGAGGGGGTTCGATTCGAGGTGAGGGGTGCTGTGTGCTCTGGTGCTAGTAACGGTTGAGTTAATGGGTAAGATAAGATCACACTCTGGTGGATGGTATGTTGCTGGCAGGACGCTGTGGGCGGGGGGAGCTGGGTTTGCATCTTTCCTTTCTACCCCTCACCTCCCCTTTTTCCCACTCACCCTTTCCTCTGCAAACCCTCCCAACTCCCATGCCCCCTTCTCCTTCCCCCAGACCCAAGCGCCGCCGCTATGCCACCACAAGCTGGCAGGACGCCGTGGGTGGGGGGAGCAGCGGGGGGGGAGGCGCAGGGGCGGGGGGGGAGGGCGCAGGCGCAGCAGCAGGGGGAGGCGGGGGGGGACCCGGGGGAGGCGGGGGAGCGGGGGGAACAGGGGGGGGAGCGCGGAAGGGGGTATATCATTGCAACTACTGTCACAGGGATGTGACGGGGGAGGTGCGCGTGAAGTGTGCGGCGTGTGTGGACTTTGACCTCTGCGCTGAATGCTTCTCCGTGGGCGCCGCTGCCCACCCGCACTCCGCCTCGCACCCCTATCATGTCATGGTGAGTGGGGAGAAGGGACGGGGGGGGGAGGGGGAGGAGGAGGGTGATGGAAAGGGAGGGGGAAAAGAAAAGGCGCTGCTGCTTACCCCCACTCTGCCTCCCACCCCTTACCACATCATCGTGAGCGGGGAGGGGAGGGGGGGAAGGGGGAGAAGGAGTGCGAGGGAGAGGGGTCAGGGGAGGGGGAGGGGGAGGGGGGGAGGGGGATGGGGAAGGGGGGGAGGAGGGGAGGGAGAAGGGGGGGTGGGAAGTTGAAGCGAGCGTGGTAAGGGGCACGGGATTCACAAGAGAGGGAGGAGAGGGTTTAGGGAGGGGATGGAGAAAGGGGGAATGGGAGGGGGAAGGAGGAAAGGTGGGCAGACGGGAAGAGAAAAGGTGGGCAGATGGGGAGTGGAAAGGTGGTTAGACTGGGAGTGGGAAGATGGGCAGACAGGGAGTGAGAAGGTGGGCAGACTGAGAGTGAAAAGGTGGGCAGATTGGGAGTGGGAATGTGGGCAGATGGGAAATGGGAAGGTTGCCGGTGGAGAGTGGGAAGGTGGACAGACTGGAAATGGGAAGGTGGGCAAACGTGGAGTGTGAAGGTGGGCAGACGGAGAGTGTCCACCTTCCCACTCCCAGTCTGTCCATCTTCCCACTCCCAGTCTGTCCATCTTCCCACTCCCAGTCTGTCCATCTTCCCACTCCCAGTCTGTCCATCTTCCCACTCCCAGTCTGTCCATCTTCCCACTCCCAGTCTGTCCATCTTCCCACTCCCAGTCTGTCCATCTTCCCACTCCCAGTCTGTCCATCTTCCCACTCCCAGTCTGTCCATCTTCCCACTCCCAGTTTGTCCATCTTCCCACTCCTAGTCTGTTCATCTTCCCACTCCCAGTCTGTCCATCTTCCCACTCCCAGTCTGTCCATCTTCCCACTCCCAGTCTGTCCATCTTCCCACTCCCAGTCTGTCCATCTTCCCACTCCCAGTCTGTCCATCTTCCCACTCCCAGTCTGTCCATCTTCCCACTCCCAGTCTGTCCATCTTCCCACTCCCAGTCTGTCCATCTTCCCACTCCCAGTCTGTCCATCTTCCCACTCCCAGTCTGTCCATCTTCCCACTCCCAGTCTGTCCATCTTCCCACTCCCAGTCTGTTCATCTTCCCACTCCCAGTCTGTCCATCTTCCCACTCCCAGTCTGTCCATCTTCCCACTCCCAGTCTGTCCATCTTCCCACTCCCAGTCTGTCCATCTTCCCACTCCTAGTTTGTCCATCTTCCCACTCCTAGTCTGTTCATCTTCCCACTCCCAGTCTGTCCATCTTCCCACTCCCAGTCTGTCCATCTTCCCACTCCCAGTCTGTCCATCTTCCCACTCCCAGTCTGTCCATCTTCCCACTCCCAGTTTGTCCATCTTCCCACTCCTAGTCTGTTCATCTTCCCACTCCCAGTTTGTCCATCTTCCCACTCCCAGTCTGTCCATCTTCCCACTCCCAGTCTGTCCATCTTCCCACTCCCAGTCTGTCCATCTTCCCACTCCCAGTTTGTCCATCTTCCCACTCCCAGTCTGTCCATCTTCCCACTCCCAGTCTGTCCATCTTCCCACTCCAAGTCTGTCCATCTTCCCACTCCAAGTCTGTCCATCTTCCCACTCCCAGTCTGTCCATCTTCCCACTCCCAGTCTGTCCATCTTCCCACTCCCAGTCTGTCCATCTTCCCACTCCCAGTCTGTCCATCTTCCCACTCCCAGTCTGTCCATCTTCCCACTCCCAGTCTGTCCATCTTCCCACTCCCAGTCTGTCCATCTTCCCACTCCCAGTCTGTTCATCTTCCCACTCCCAGTCTGTCCATCTTCCCACTCCCAGTCTGTCCATCTTCCCACTCCCAGTCTGTCCATCTTCCCACTCCCAGTCTGTTCATCTTCCCATTCCCAGTCTGTCCATCTTCCCACTCCCAGTCTGCCGACCTTCCCAATTCCCCTCACTTTGTACAACACTCTCTTTCTTATATAGTTGGTCCATCAGGCTCGTGTTTTCATCGTTTTATGTTCTCCTGCTCCCGACCAATTTGACATGCGTTAACTTTGCATGAACGCATTCTGACTGTGCGCCACCAACCGCACCAGGACACCATGAGCTTCCCTCTCGTGCATGTGGACTGGACTGCTGACGAGGAGATGCTGCTGCTGGAGGTGAGCCACGCTGCCTTGTTTACCGTTAAGGTTCGTTGTAGAATGGCAATTGAGAAAAGGTGGCAGAGCATGTTCGTGAATGTTTGTTGAGGTTCTAAGAGCACCTCTTGTTGTGCGGGTCAGCCAAGCCAACCTTTTGAGTCGACTCAAAAGTCAGAGCATGTTTGTGAATGTTTGTTGAGGTTCTAAGAGCACCTCTTGTTGTGCGGGTCAGCCAACCCCCCTACCTCTCTTCTCTGCCTCCCTATTTCTCTCCCCGCCCTTACCTCCTCTCTCCCCCCTTTCACACCAACCCACAGGCTCTGGAGATGCACGGAATGGGCAACTAGGGGGAGATTGCAGAGCACGTGGTAATGATATTTCTTCTTACCCGCTCTCCCATCTTCTTCTCCACTCCATATCCTTCCCTCTCATACCGAATTACCACCCACCCCGCACCAACCCACAGGCCCTCGAGATGCACGGAATGGGCAATTGGGGAGAGGTTGCGGAGCGGAGCACGTGGGTTGAGGATAACTCTCCGGTCTTTCTCCCTTCCCCCCTTCTTCTCCTCCCTCTCACGTGCCTCTCTCCGTGCCTCCTCAGGCGCTGGAGATGTACGGAATGGGCAACTGGGGGGAGATTGCGGAGCACGTGGGGTCCAAGAGCAAGACACAGTGCCACGACCACTACCTCTATGATTACCTGCTGTCACCCACCGGTCCCTTGCCTGTGAGTGTGCTGACGGAGCGTGGGATAATGAATGTAAGGGATTATGGGTGTCAGGGAGCGCGAAGAACAAGACACATTGCCACGACCACTACCTCTACGACTACCTGCTGTCACCCACCGGTCCCTTGCCCGTGAGTAGTAGAACCGTGTAGCCTTGTGTGCATGTGCGTATGTGTGGTAGTGTGGGCATGTGAAGAGCAAGGCGCAGTGCAACGACCACTACCTCTATGTTTACCTGCTCACACCACAGCCCCTGCCTGTGAGTTGACTCTGTAACCATATATCCTTGTGGGCATGTGGGCATGTGGGAAATGCTTAGGGCGTATCCAGGTTCGGGTCATGAGCACTGTTCTGGCTACTGTTTGGGTCATGCGGAATTTGCGCATGACCCGAAGTGGGCTGCCGAGCCGCGTGCGGCCCCAGCTTTGGGTCAATGTGCAGGTGTTGGGCGACTGACGTGCACGACCCACCCCCAACCGATCACCTGGTTGCACGATTCTAGATTTACTGCCTTTTTTTTGCGGTCGTTAGTCGAGTGTCACACGTGGGCAATGTCCCACGTCTTACCCCTCTGCACCCAACCACTCGGCAAATTGACCCCAATGACCATTAGTGGGTCAAAAATTTCCCGCGTCGCCCTCCCAACATTTGGGGATTCACGCCGGGAATTTTGACGATTTTGTTTTTTCGTTGGGTTTCGCGTGGGTCTTGCTAATGATGTTTCGAACTGTTTTGGCATCCCTCCATTGGATGCGACTGTTGTGGGGAGCCTGATTTTGGCGCGAAAACCTTCGCGGCTCTTTGGCGTTTTATGTTGTTTGGGTCATCCGCAAATTGCGGATGCCCGGAACAGTGCCCATGACCCGAACCTGGATACGCCCTTACTGCTACATTCACTAACTCTACGACTGCCTGCTGTTGCTGTGCGACCCTCTGCCAGCAGTCCCACTTTCTTTCCGTAATCCCAGTTTCTCCTCCCTTGTCCCTTCCTCTTCCCTCCTTTGTCTGGTCCCTCCTGTTTCTCTCCCCTTCTTGCTAGGATCTATCTCGCCTGCGCACTGAAGCAGACACGGAAGGAACCAAGGCAGCAATGGAGGAGCAGGAGGCAGCAGAGGCGGTTGGCTTGGCTTCAACCCTCATCCCCTCGTGTGTTCCTCCCATGTCTCTCCCTTCATTTCTAGGAACTATCTCGCCTGCGAACCCAAGCGGACACGGAAGCAGCCAAGGCAGCAATGGAGGAGCAGGAGGCAGCAGAGATTACTGTCGACCTCTAACCCTCATCACCCTCTTTACTGCCGTCCCTCCTGTATCGCCGCCTCTCTCCAGGACCTGACTCGCCTGCGGACCCAAGCAGACACGGAAGCAGCCAAGGCAGCAATGGAGGAGCAGGAGGCGGCAGAGACTGCAGCGAGGGCACAGGAGGCAGTTCTGTTCAATGTTCCTGCGGTCAAGTGAGTGCCTTTCCAGCCAAGTGCATGTTCTTAAGCCTTTCTGGGACGTCTGACTGAAAACCAGGCACAAAGAGGCTACCTCGTGCTTGTCTTTCTCGCTGCTGGTTATCAACCCCAGGCCCGAGCCCCCGGTCGGTGCTGCTGCTGCCAACAACGCCAATTACGAGCGCGTACAACAACGCAAAGCGAAGCTCAACGAGTTTGACCGGAAATACGACGAGGCAGAGGCACCGCACTCCACAGACCAGAGTCCAGCAGCTCCGAGGCAGACACGGAGTCCAGCAGCTCCGAGGCAGACACGGAGTCCAGCAGCTCCGAGGCAGACACGGAGTCCAGCAGCTCCGAGGCAGACACGGAGTCCAGCAGCTCCGAGGCAGACACGGAGTCCAGCAGCTCCGAGGCAGACACGGAGTCCAGCAGCTCCGAGGCAGACACGGAGTCCAGCAGCTCCGAGGCAGACACGGAGTCCAGCAGCTCCGAGGCAGACACGGAGTCCAGCAGCTCCGAGGCAGACACGGAGTCCAGCAGCTCCGAGGCAGACACGGAGTCCAGCAGCCGCAAGGCATTAGAGTCCAGCTGCCGCAAGGCACCAGAGTCTAGCAGCCGCGATTAGGACCAGAGACCAGAGTCCAACACCCTTCTTAATTTAGGACTCTGGTCTCTCTCTCTCAAACATTTGACTTGATTTAGTAGCTTTCTCTCTTTCTTTCCTTCCTGTCGCACCTCAACCCCTCCTCACCCTTCCCCACCCGACCCAACGCAGGCCAGAGCCCGGGAGCAAGGCAGACGATGCTACGGCACTGATAACGAGTGGGTACAACTCAAAGCGCAGCGAGTTTGACCCCGAGTATGACAACGAGGCTGAGGCCCCGCTGTATGCCTCTTCCCCCCTTCCTCACACTCCCTTCCTCCCCTCCCCCCTCCTCTC
This sequence comes from Closterium sp. NIES-65, assembly GCA_948144175.1. Taxonomy (NCBI): domain Eukaryota; kingdom Viridiplantae; phylum Streptophyta; class Zygnematophyceae; order Desmidiales; family Closteriaceae; genus Closterium; species Closterium sp. NIES-65. The sequence continues at coordinate 1,406,677 of CANXME010002485.1, read as the reverse complement.
CTCCCCCCACCACCACAGACCTGAACCCGGCACCAAGGCAGACGACGCTGCAGCGCCGATCACGAGTGGGTACAACACGAAGCGCAACGAGTTTGACCCCGAGTGTGACAACGAGGCCGAGGCACCTCTCTCTGCATAGACTCCTATCCAGCAACGCGCCTCAACCCCCACCCCTCACCCGCCACCACAGGCCAGAGTCAGGAAGCAAGGCGGACGAAGCAGCAGCGCCGATAACGAGTGGGTACAACACGAAGCGCAACGAGTTTGACCCGGAATACGACAACGAGGCAGAGGCACCGCTGGCAGAACTGGAGTTCAAAGAGTCAGACTCGAGCGTGGATAGACAACTGAAGATCAAGATGCTTCACATCTACTACTCACGGTGCGTTTGGTTTGTGTTGCGGTTTGGTTTGATGTTACAGCGTGCAACAGTGGGGACAGACAACTGAAGATCAAGATGCTGCACATCTACTACTCCAGGTGCGTGGGCCTGTATCGATCTTTATAGTCGACTCAAAGGCAGAGGCAAGGGTACGCTGGTTGGCAGAACTAGAGTTAAAGGAGTGTGGATAGACAGTTGAAAATCAAGTTGCTGCACATCTACTACTCACGGTGTGTGTACTTCCCTCTACTAATAAGATTTTAGTGGAAGTGGTTGTACTATTTATCAATCGACTAAAAGGGGCGGTAGAGGCACTGTTGGCGGAGCTGGGGTTGAAGGACTCGGACTCGAGCGTCGACAGACAGGTGAAGATCAAGATGCTGCACATCTACTACTCCAGCTGTGTGGGGTTCGGTTGATTAATGCATATTGAGCGTGACAAATATTTTCCCTTGCACGGACTACCCCCACTCCGCACGGACTACCCCCACTCCGCCTCCCGCTCTCCCCCTCTCCTCCCCTCCTCCCTTCTGTTCTACAGGCTGGAAGAGCGGTCCTGGCGCAAGATGAAGGCCTTCATCCGTTTTTGAGTCGGCTCAAAACCAGAACCTTCCCCTCTCCCCTCTCCCCCAACCCTCTCCTCTTCAGGCTGGAAGAGCGGTCTCGGCGCAAGGCCTTCATCTTGGAACGTGGCCTGCTAGACCCGATGTAACGGCCATTCCTTCCTTCCCACCCTTTCGCTTTTCCCCTCTCTCCCCACCCTCTCCCTTTCAGGCTGGAAGAGCGGTCTCGGCGCAAGGCCTTCATCTTGGAGCGTGGCCTGCTAGACCCGATGTAACGGCCATTCCTTCCTTCCCACCCTTTCGCTTTTCCCCTCTCTCCCCACCCTCTCCCCTTCAGGCTGGAAGCGGTCCCGGCGCATGGCCTTCATCCTGGAGCGTGGTCTGCTGGACCCCAGAAGAACGGTTACTCATAAAGCCTCCCCCCCTCCCCCCACCCCTTTCCCTTAAAGGCTGGAAGAGCGGTCCCGGCGCAAGGCGTTCATCCTGGAACGTGGTCTGCTGGACCCGAGACGAGAAGAATGGACGGAGCAAGGTGTAATGCAAGGCTGGGAAACCACCTTTACTGACATAGCATCATCTCTCCCCATTCTCCCTCCCTGCGTCAGGCTGGAAGAGCGGTCACGGCGCAAGGCCTTCATCTTGGAGCGTGGTCTGCTGGACCCGAGAAGAGTTGTCACTCACGCACCATCATTCCACTGCATTTCCTTCTCGCTCTTCCCGTCTCCCCTCTCCCCTTCAGGCTGGAAGAGCGGTCAAGACGCAAGGCCTTCATCCTGGAGCGTGGCCTGCTGGACCCGAGAAGAGTGGATGAGATGAATCATAATCTCAGGCCGGACATCCACCCTCTTCCTCTCACACCTTTGCACTGACTACCCCCCCTCCGCGTCCCCCTCTCTCCCTCTCCTCCCCTCCTCCCTTCCATGCATCAGGCTGGAAGAGCGGTCCAGGCGCAAGGCCTTCATCCTGGAACGCGGTCTGCTGGACCCGAGAAGAGTGGACGGAACGATTCGACCCGAATCCAGCACCGGCAGCAGGGAGAGAGTTAGGGTCCGGGACAGGACAGATGAACAACACAAGAGAGAGGATGGTGCGGAACAGGGAGGGGAGAGGGAAGGGGGAACTCTGGGGGAGGTGGGGGCAGAAGCGGGAGAGGGAGGGGGAGAGAAGGGGGAAGGGGGAGGGAAGCGCGGAGGGAAGCGAGGAGGCGGTGGGGAGAGGAGAAGGTCGAAGGAGGAGAGGGAGATGTTTCTGCGGTGCCGCGTGTTTGCGAGGTTTCTCAGTGCAGAGGAGCACGAGGGGCTGGTGCAGAGCTTGACCCAGGCACAGCGACTCAGAGACAGAGTGGCCGTGCTGCAGGTGAGAGCGGCTTGCTTGTGGGATGTCACTGTTTCTAGGCGCCTCAAAAAGCGAGGAGGCGGCGGGGAGAGGAGAAGGTCAAAGGAGGAGAGGGAGATGTTTCTGCGGTGCCGCGTGTTTGCGAGGTTCCTGAGTGCAGTAGAGCACGAGGGGCTGGTGCAGAGCTTGACACAAGCGCAGAGGCTGCGAGACAGAGTGGCCGTTCTCCAGGTGAGGCTTGTGGTTTGTCTGAAGTAGCACCTAGTAGTACTGCTTTTTTTGAGTGCGGAGGAGCACGAGGGGCTGGTGCAGAGCCTGATTCAGGCGCAGAGACTCAGAGACAGAGTGGCCGTGCTGCAGGTGAGGCTTCTAGTTAAAATAGGACCTAGTAATCCTAACCTGGCGCTCTCAGGAGCATGAGGGGCTGGTGAAGAGCTTGACTCAGGAGCAACGACTCCGAGACAGAGTGGCCGTGCTGCAGGTTAGAGCAGCTTGCTTGTAGATATTTGAGTGCAGAAGAGCACGAGGGGCTGGTGCAGAGCCTTACCCAGGCGCAGAGGCTCAGAGACAGAGTGGCCGTGCTGCAGGTGAGGCTTGTGGTTCGTTATAATGGCACCTTGTGGTATCAGCAGTAGCGCTGCTTCACGTTTCCTAGGAGCACGAGGGGCTGGTGCAGAGCCTTACCCAGGCGCAGAGGCTGAGAGACAGAGTGGCCGTGCTGCAGGTGAGGGCAGCCGTCTCGTGTGATGGATGGTGGTAGCGGGAATTGTCCAACATTCTGTCTTCTCCTTTCCTTTCATTTTGTTCTTGACAGGAAGCTGAGTGCAGCTGGGTACAAGTCGCCGGCAGAGGGTCGCTGATTCATTTAGGCTTACTACAAGAAGAACCCCGCCCGCACTGCTGCTGCTGCTTCAGATTCACTCTCTTCTCATCCGCTGCCACCACCAACAGGAGCTGAGAGCAGCCAGGTGCAAGTCGCCAGCAGAGGGCTGTCGTTTATAAGTGTTAATGCACCTCTTCCTCACCTCTCCTTTCCTTCATCCCCTCCCATCCCCTCGCATCCCCTCGCATCCCCTTCCATCCCCTCCCATTCCCTCCCATCCCCTCCCATCCCCTCCCATCGCCTCCCATGCCACCCCCTTCCAGGAGCTGAGAGCAGCGGGGTGCAAGTCACTGGCAGAGGGGCGTCGGTTCATCCAGGCCCATTACAAGGACAACCCCGCCGCTGCTGCTGCTGCCATCGCGTGCCTTCCACCCTCCGCCACAGGTGTGTGGAAGCTAGCTAGCACGAGCACATGTGTCTCTGTGCTACAAGGACAACCCCGCTGCTGCTGCTGCAGCTGCCGCCATCGCGTGCCTTCTACCCTCCGCCACAGGTGGGGTATGCACCCTCCGCCACGGGTGTGTGAAAATTAGCTAGCACGAACAGATGCATTTCAGTCAGTACTACAAGGAAAACCCTGTATCTGCAACCCCGCTGCTGCAACCCCGCTGATGCTGCTGCTGCCATGATGCGCCTTTCCACCACCTCTTGTTACATTTTCTTTCTCTGTCATCAAGCTCGTGTTTTCTCCCCTCCCTTTCCTTCTTCGCCAGTTGCACTCACAGCAACCAGCACAGCACCATCAGCAAGAGGTCCCTCCTCCCCATCACCTCATGCCCCATCTTCCCTGCTCCAATGCCCCGCTTGTTCTTCAACCCTCTGCCACTTTTCCCGCACTTCCTTTGTTCCTTTACCACCTGCGCCACCAGCCATTAGCACAGCATCATCAGGAGGCCCCTCAGCTGCTCTTGACATCTCCTCCCACCCAGGATGCGACCTTCTATCAGCCAAGGTGAGAGGTCCCTGCTATTTCCCTCTCCAATAGTATCTCGTTCTTGTACGATTTCACTGTATTTAAGTGTCAGCCAAGGTGAGATTATAAGGGTGGGGATTTGCCAACCATCTACATGCTTTATACTTCAATGTCATGCCAAGGTTCTTCCCTTTCGTGCTGCTTTCATACCTCTGTTGTGTTGCTGTTCTGCCTCCAAACTGTCTCTGCTTGTGTAGTCTCTCATTTGCTGACTCCTGTTCAGTCCGTGGCTTTTCCCTAACCTCTTTCCTTCCTCACCACTTCCCTTCTGTCCTCCCATTAACCCATGCATCCCATTGCCATCGTTCCACATGTGGGTGTCTTCTGGATCATGACAAACAATGCAAACGCCAAACCATGCCGTTCGCTCAGGAGCGAGAGCTGTGCACGCACATGCGCCTGCTGCCAGCACACTACCTCCGGGCCAAGCAGGTGAGATTTTTACAGCAGGCGTATGACGAGCCGGCTAAGTAGGCTCAATAATGCACTATAAAAAAAAATAAAAAGGTTTAGGGCAGTACAAAGTACAGAGCGTAGACTAGCCTGTTCCTACATGTGGTCTTTCTAAGTATTTTGTAAAGGGAAGAATGGGTCTATCTCTAACTGTAAGGGTATGATGAGCCTACTGAGTAGGTTCAACAAAACAGGTGAGCTTGGTGAAGACGGTTTTCGGGGAACACTGAATCCAGGCCTCTAAAGACCCAGGCCACCTGTTTTCAAGAAACCAGGCCTCTAAAGATCTACTTACTGACCTGCCTCCTACATTGCATGCCTCCTGGCGTTTGCCCCACCCCCTCCTTTTGAGACGTCTCAAAGTTGTTTGGAAAACTCGGAATCCGGGCCTCAAAAAAGACCTACCTACCTACCGACGTATACCTCCTGCGATTGCATGCCTCCTGGCGTTTGCCTGCACCGACTCCTCCGCCTGCCCCCTGCCACCACTGACACCATGTGCCATGCCACATTACGCACCGCACAGCAGCAGTGCATAGGCTGTTCCGCCTGCCCCCACCATTTTCCCTGGCCTTTGCCTCACCCTTCCCCTCCCTCCCCTCTCTCCCCTCATTTCCCATCCAATCAGGTCATCTTACTGCAAGCAGCCGTCTCAGGGAGAGCCGTCTAACGCGCAGCAGTGCACCGACTCTTCTTTCTGCCCCCCGCCACCACTCACGTCATGTACCCTTCCTCTTTCCTTCCATCCCCCGTTCCCCTCTCCCCCATCTCAACAGGTTATTTTGCAGCAGGCAGCCCTCTCAGGAGGCACCATCTCAAGAGCAGCAGTGCACCGACTCTTCCGCCTGCCCCCGCCATCACTGATGGCATGTCCCTTGCGTTTTCTCCCTACATCCCCCGTTCCCCTCTCCCCCATCTCAACAGGTTATTTTGCAGCAGGCAGCCCTCTCAGGAGGCACCATCTCACGAGCAGCGGTGCACCGACTCTTCCGCCTGCCCCCCGCCACCACGGACACCCTTTGCCCTGTTTCATGCGCACACGGCCCCCTCTCCGACCCACTGCCCACCCATCCCATCAGGTCATCTTGCAGCAAGCAGCCCACTCAGGAGGGGCCATCTCGCGAGCAGCGGTGCATCGACTCTTCCGCCTGCCCCCTGCCACCACCGATGCCATTTTTAGACTCTTGCTGGGGGCCGGGTGGATAGCTGAAACTGGGGGAAACAGTTCTGGTGGGGGGATGGGAGGGGCGATGGTAGGGGGGATGGTGAAGCAAGAGGGAATGTGAGATCAGGTTGCCCCCTGCCGCCACTGACGGAAATTTCAGGCCCTTGCCAGGGGCTGGCTGAATGGCTGAAGCTGCCGGTTTGGGTGGTGGTGAATCAAGCAACATCTAATTGCCAAAGCCACTGTGTACTCGCATCTACTGGTATCAGTTAGTGTTTTTCCGTGGTTCTGAGGTGTAACAATTGCTAAATTCCTAGAATGTTCACATTCTTGGTGGTTGATAGCAGGACATCAGTGGATTGATTGTACCGAAACCTAGATATCAAGTCGCAGTGTGCAATCCTATACAGACATTCCATTCACTGATTATACGGTAACAAGGTTTTGTCCCCCACACATGTTGACGAGCAGCGGGGAACACGCTGCCAGGTTCACGCCTAATCCACGCCTTCTTCACGCCTTACCGTATTTTCGCCTTCTTCACGCCTTATCTACGCCTTGTTTATGCCATCCTCTCGCCTGAGGAGTAGCGAAAATGACGAATCTGGCGAGACGCGTCGTACGCCCAGCGCGAATAATAATCTGTTTTCGCTCAGATGGGCTGTGCGCTGGTCGTAAAGTCCCACGGCGGGAATTTGAAATGGTTGCTGCTCTCTCGGGCAAAGTTTCACCGACTTCGAGAAAGATTAAGTACCGTCGAAATCTAGTTTCCTCATGCCAAAGTTATCGTTTTGCTTATCATTCTCCTCACCAAGCTCGTCGGCTCTTCCTCTTGCCAACAAGCGAGCCGAGTTCACAATGGCGTCGGCAACTGCAAGGCTTCTGGAGGAGATTATGAGTGTAGGGACAAAGATAGCCGTTCGATTCGATGATGCAAGGAGGGAGTTGGAAGCGGAACAGCGACAGAGAAACTCTTCGGAAATCATGGAGAGCCCAATGCTGACTGATAGATTGGAAAAGCTGGAGAAACTTTTAAAAGAAACGAGGGAGGAGAACATCGACAGCATAAACGAGCTTAAGAATGAGTTAGCAGCTGAGAAGGCTGCAAGGGTGGAAAAGGAAAAGGAGGTGGCTGCACTGACAGTGCGACTCTCGCAGGCAGAGGAATCTCTGTCGCATCAGAAGGAAGAAACGAGCAAGATTTGGGAGGTGAGCCAAAACATCTCCAAGCATGTTACCCAAGCGTAAAGCATACGATGCCCACTCACCCCATGTTTAACGTTTTTTTACGATGTGCTTGTTCCAGGCGATTTCACAGACTTTGTGTCAGTCAACGACTGGTACGGTTCATCAGGATGAAGGACGGTTTTCAAGCAAGGAGATGGAATCACTTGTGTCTACATTGGTAGCGCAGTCTGCGCAAGCCGTAAAGACGTTGGAGCAGCAAAAAGAGGAAATGAAGAAAGTCAGGGAGGTGAGAAACTAGTATGTTGGGTGCTTGTATCTGAACTTGTGCATTTTTCACCGCCTGCCTGGCTAATCTCCAAGGTGTTGATGCTTCCAGGCTATTTGTGCGACTGGATATCGGAGTCCTAGCAGTGCAGATTGGAAGATCATGTATCACCCTGCTAACATTTCGGTATTGGAGCTCAGCAGGAACGATGGAGCAGCTACTTGGATTGGACTTCAACACCTATGGTACTTGACCTCCCTAAAGAGCCTCAAGATTTTCCAGAGTGTCGACTTATGTGCCTTGAACAAGCCCCTTGATACCATGACATGGCTGGAGCAGCTGAAACTCGAAAACAGAGTCTGGTGTGATTATTCGGTTCTGCAAATAAGCAACTTGACATCCCTCCGTCGACTTGAACTGATCGCGACACAGGTTACAGATGCTGGCCTTGCACATCTGACACGCCTTAGCTCTCTCACCGTTCTTGTTCATTCTAATGGCTATGACTACCCCTCATATAGCGAAGGAGGCTATATATCATCAGCTGGCATGGTGCACGTGGGGAAGCTGACGAATCTCGAAGTACTGGATATCAGTACTTTGAGGGTGTACAATGACGGGTTAGCCCATCTCGTGCCCCTGTCAAGGTTGACCTGGCTCAGCTTGCCAGATCACATCACTGCCCAGGGCATGAAGCACTTGAAATGCTTCAAGTGCCTCAAGACAGTTTGGTTGAGGACTTCATTTCATGATTCTCAGGATGCCATGGACTGTTTGAAGGCTCTTCCCTGCCTTGAAAAGGTTGGAGTGAGTCGCACTCAGACAGCACGCAGAATCGCCGAGGAGCTCCCTAATATTAATGTTATTGACACTCATGACGATCTGAGCTGTATCCTGCATGATATCCGGGCGGATTGAAATTCTCATTGACGTTTAGGAGGCAAGAGTGCTTGTAGTTTAGTTGTCCGTCCTGTCCTGTGTGACCTACATCTTGTCTACACAAACAGTGATTGTCCTCATTTTAGCCTCAAAATTGGATTGTAAGTTCCAATCCTATCACTAGGAATATTGATTCTCTTTCTGTACGTATCATTACAACTTTAGCATATCCTTAATCCTTTGGTTGCATAGAGGAATCAGCGCAGCACATGGCCACACGACACAAACAACATGCACTCTCGAACACCACCTCCACAGCCTCCACTCCCCCTCCTCCCGATCCCGTTGTCAATCCCTACTCCTCGTACCCCTCAGTCCCTCTCTCTCCCTCCCTCCCATCCTCCGCCCTGCCTGTTCCTACGCCCCTCCTCTTCCTCCTGCTCATCCCCTCTGCCTCATCACCCCACATGCATTCTGCTGCCGGCTACCCCAACCCCCCGTGCGTGTGTGTGGGTGAGAGCAAGGTTCTGGGTGTGTCGAGAAGACACCTGGATTGATGGGCTCCCAGCACCAGTGGCACTCCTGCTCCTGCTACAATGCCCGTTCAGTACCTGCAGCAGTGCTTATTACAAAACATGCTACAGGTTCCATTCTGTTCCAACGCCGACACCACCAGGTTTGAATCCTACTCCCGCCAGTTTGAAGCTGGGAACCTCATGAGGACAGCAGGGCAAGGAGCAGCAGAGACATCATTACTACTGGCACCCGAAGCAGCAGCAGGACCACTGGTTAGTAGAATGTGGAGGAAGTCAACCGTAAGAAGTTCCTTTTACCAAAAGAGCTTGCTGGAAGTCAGCATGTATCAGTGCCTGTTCGTATGCACCTGCTCGTAGTACAGCTGATGCTGATGCGGATGCTGCTGCTGGTTCACCTTCTACAGCTAATTCCTCGCCCCTTCTTCATCCTCGTCACCACTCGCCCCTCCTCTGCTCGCACTTGCCCCTCCTCTACTCCCAATCTCCCACTACCTCCTTCTACCTTCCTCTGACACCACTCTGTCCCCACCAAGTCCAATAGCCATCTGCTGCCTCTCTGCCTGCCTCCCTTCCTGCTGCCTTATTTGCTTCTACTTTCCCTTCCGTAACACTCAGCTGATCAAGGGACGAGAGCTGTTTCTCCTGCTGTCCACTAGCTTGCTACACCTGCTTCCGTTGCCGGAGCTACTGAAAAGTGGCTCAATGATAATGTCTTAACTTGCCTCTTCACTCCCTGCTGGGACAAAAAAGAAGCCACACTACTCCGTTTATGGGAAGGAATACTGCTGCACTTGTTTCCTTGCCCTTGGTTAGTCCCCTGCTACTACCTTCCTTCTTGATTCACCAAATGCTGCTGCTACGCCTCGTCCTCATGCTGCTGCTCCTGGTGGTGCTGCCTTCTCTGCCGCCGACGGTCAGAAATCATGCTGCTGAGACGGCTCGTGCCAGTGCACAAGGGCGAAAGGGGCAGACGGGGCAGATGGGGCAGATGGGGCAGATGGGGCAGATGGGGCAGATGGGGCAGATGGGGCAGATGGGGCAGAAGGGGCAGAAGGGGCAGACGGGGCATACCCATTAGCCTGTGGCTCAGGAAATTGGGCATTACTGGCCTGGCACGCTGTCAACCATTGGATCATTAACCGGCAGATTGGGTGGATGGAATGGGATAGATAAAAGATTGTAGGGTGTGTCACGCAACACCTCCTGTGCCAAAGGGAGGAGGGCCTGTGGTGCCAATGGATTGCTGGAACGGGCTGTGAGGTCGGCTGAAAGGCTTGTTGCGTGCCATGACATGACTGTTAGGAGGCACAGCACATGTGACAAGTCGCTGGATGGTGGTGGTGGTAACACTGAAACATGGTAACAATGTGGTTGTGGTGCATCCGACTTTGGAAAAATGAATGACAAGCACCTGCCGCTGCTGCTGCAACTTCCCCAATTGCTGTTGTTCCACGTGCCACTGCTGCTTCATTCATGGCGTATGAAGAGAGCTGCTGCGTTGGGGGAAGGTGCAATAGGGGGAGGTGCGACAGCGGGAGGTGCGGCAGGGGAAGGTGCAAGAAGGGAGGCGCGAAAGGAAAAGGTGCGAGAGAGGAGGTGCAGAAAACCGATTCCACTGTCGTATTGGCTGGCGCCAATGCTACTAGCTTGCCGCTTCCAGCATCGGGTGCATCAACAGGTACTTGTGCCAGGTGTTTCATCAGGTGCTGCATAAAAAAAGCCATCCCTATCCATCTGTCAATCCCCTCTCCCCAGCTCACACACTCCCTCTCACCATCTCGCCCTCTCACTCTTCACCCCCTCCCCACACACTCCCCTCGCTTCCCTCCTCCTCCTTGGCCTCTCTGTTCCTTCCTCCCCAAGCGGCAAAAAGTGCTCCAACAGAGGTGTGATTCGTCTGCTGTAAGGCCGGTTGAAGGTTTTGCTGCAAGCTGGCTGTGTGTCCCCAGCGACTGTGACGGGTCAGAGGACGGTGGTGGTGGTAACATGGTAACATAGCAACACTGTGCTTATGGTGCATCTGACTTTGGAGAGTGCAGCAAATGGAGGTGGGACAGGGGGAGGTGGGACAGGGGGAGGTGGGACAAGGGGAGGTGCGACAAGGGGAGGTGCGACAGGGGGATGTGCGACAGGTGGGGGGTGCAACAGGGGGGAGGTGCGATTGGGGGAGGTGCTGTATTGGAGTTGTCAACGCACCGGTTCCGAAAACACTGTCACATTGGCTGGTGCGATGGCATGAGGGCATGCAAGTGCTGTAGCTCCATGACCGGCCGATCTCAGAACAGGTGACCAATCAGGTGCATTATCAGGTGCTTTGACAGGTCTTGTGTCAAGTGCTTGATCAAGACTCGCACATCGGATATCCTTCCCTCTCCATCAGCCAATCGCCTCTCACAAGCTCGCCCCGCCCCTCCCCCCTCCTAGCTTCCACACCCCCCCTTTCTTACACACATCTTCCTCCTCCGCTGCCGCCTCCATCCCAAAATTGTAAAAGTTGGGTTTGGCCTAGCGAGCAAGGATGTGCCTACTCCGAAGCTAGGTTTAGGGTAGCTATGAACAACTTGTTTCATTTTCCAGACATTGCAATACATTCTATCTTGCCGCCATTGAGATATATAAATTCACCTATCCTTGCAGTTTGTTGTCAGCTTGTCTCATGTCTCCTTTTCTTTAGTCTCTACATGCAGGTGCATATATGTTGTGAAGATTAATTTGGTTAAACTATGCAGCTTTTCGCCTCTTATAACAACCTGACATGGAAACAAGCACGTGAAGATTATGTTTATTATGCCATGCTTGATCTTATTTTGGGGCACAGGGCAATGAAGGTGATGTTCCAAATTATAAGGTGATAATTGCCAAATGATTGTTCTGGATGTTATATTATTTAGCTAACGTTATCTCATTTGTAACGCCTTTCACCCTATAATGTGTGTTGGTTTTGTGTTCTCTGGTTGTTTAAGCACTGCAGTGATTTTTATATTATGGGGCCACTGTACAAGGCTCTCTTTTTTACATGGTGATGTTATTTGACGTTTTGTTGTATTGTGAAATATATATTATACATTTTTAACAAAAAATTCTTATTAGTAAAAAGTAACACACTATAAAGGGGATATAATCAGGCCATGCGCTGGCCACGTGTGACCTGAAACTGACCCAAGTCTGACTTTTCCCGCCAAATCTTAACCCTTACCTGACCCGTACCTGACTTTTCCCGCCAAAAATTTAACCCGTACCTGACCCGTAACTGACCCGTACCTGACCCGAAAGTCACTTTTGGGTTACCCATTCTGTCCTCAAACTAGCCTAAAGTGTCAGTTCCAAAAGTAACTTGTGGGACATATTCCGAGATGTCCCGAATATTGCCCGGAAGTCACCTGGGGGCCCCTTTTGGGTCAGAACATTTTGGAGATGAAGTTGCAATGAATACACAGACAGTCTCGTGGGGCCTTGTACGTACATCGCATGCCGAGCCTATCACCCAACGGACTGTGTCAGAATGTTATTTGTCTAGCCTGCAGTGGGGTGCTCAATAGTGAGTACAACCCCTTAGGGTTTGCTATTTGTGTGTCCTGCTGCTTGCTAGTCACAACCATTCTTCCTCTTTTCAATTCTCCTTCACAAACCCTAATTCCTAGTTCTAGAGTGCACCTACCTATCTCCTAGTGTGGGCCTAGGCTACTAAGCCTAGGCCCCACACCTACTATTTTCACATGGTATCCGAGCTAGTTCTACCTTGGCCTGTGGGCCCCCATGCTTCCGCTGCTACTGTCCTGTCTCTCGCGCGCCCCGTGGCGCGCGATATTTTTCATCCCGCCACGCGCTCGGGGCGTGTGGCCGTTTTCTGCCCGCCCCGAGGCGCGCGGCGGGTTCCTACCCCGTCGACCGCCGCGTCGCCCTTCCCGTGGCGTCCCCGCGGCCCCCCGTTCCCGTCGCCCGCGGCCCCCCCCCCCCGGTCCCGTCGCCCGCGGCCCCACCGTTCCCGTCGCCCGCGGCCCCCCCCCCGATTCCTCGTCGCGGAGCTCTGGGGAACCGCGCGCGGCCCCCCGCTTTCTCGTCGCGGAGCCCTGGGGAGCCGCGCGCGGCCCCCGTTTCCTCGTCGCGGAGCCCTAAGGAGCCGCGCGCGGGCCTCGTTTCCTCATCGCGGAGCCCTGGGGAGTCGCGCGCGGCCCCCCGTTGGCTCGTCGCGGCGCTCGGAGGAGCCGCGCGCCGCCCCTGGGGATGCGTGCGCCCGTTACCCTGGACCCGCGCGCCCCCGGGGACCTCCGCGCTCGCCCTTCCCCCTGGACCCGCGCGCCCCCAGGGACCCTGCAGCAGCAGCCGCCGCCAAGCCTGCAGCAGCAGCCGCCGCCGCTCTACAAGGACAGGCGCCGCCGCCCAGTAGCAACAGCCGCCGCCAGAGCCTGCAGCAGCATCCGCCACCAGAGCCTGCAGCAGCAGCCGCCACCGCCCTGCAGCAGCAGCCGCCGCCAGGCCTGCAGCAGCAGCCGCCGCTCTACCAGCAGCAGCTGCCGCCGCCGCTCTGCAGCAGCAGCAGCCGCCGCCAGAGCCTGCAGCAGCAGCCGCCGCCGCCCTGCAGCAGTTGCTGCCGCCGAGCCTGCAGCGGCAGCCGCCCCTGGAACTGCCCGCAACTGCAGCAGCCGCCCCTGGAGCCGCCTGCCACTGCAGCAGCCGCCACTGGAGTCGCCCGCAACTGCAGCAGCCGCCCCTGGTGCAGCCGCCACTGCAGCAGCCGCCCCTGGAGCTGCCCGCCACTGCAGCAGCCGCCCCTGGTGCAGCCGCCGCTGGAGCAGCCGCCCCTGGTCCCTGCAGCAGCCGCCCCTGGTCCCTGGAGCAGCCGCCCCTGCAGCAGCCGCCCCTGGTCCCTGGAGCAGCCGCCCCTGCAGGAGCCGCCCCTGGCCCCTGGAGCAGCAGCCCCTGCAGCAGCCGCCCCTGGACCTCAGGAGCCACCCCTGGACCCGGTACGCCTGTGCTGCCCTGCCTGTGCTACCTGTGCTGCCCTGTGCTGCCCTGCCTGTGCTGCCCTGCCTGTGCTGCCCGTGCCTGTGCTGCCCTGTGCTGCCCCGCCTGTTGCTGCCCGTACCTGTGCTGCCTGTGCTGCCCTGTGCTGCCCTGCCTGTGCTGCCCGTGCCTGTGCTGCCCGTTGCTGCCCGTGCCTGTGCTGCCCGTGCCTGTGCTGCCCGTGCCTGTGCTGCCCGTGCCTGTGCTGCCTGTGCGTGTTGCTGCCCGTGCCTGTGCTGCCCTGTGCTGCCTATGCCTGTTGCTGCCCGTGCCTGTGCTGCCCGTGCCTGTGCTGCCCGTGCCTGTGCTGCCTGTGCCTGTTGCTGCCCGTGCCTGTGCTGCCCTGTGCTGCCCCGCCTGTTGCTGCCCGTGCCTGTGCTGCCAGTGCCTGTTGCTGCCCGTGCCTGTGCTGCCCTGTGCTGCCTGTGCCTGTTGCTGCCCGTGCCTATGCTGCCTGTGCCTGTGCTGCCCGTGCCTGTGCTGCCCGTTGCTGCCCGTGCCTGTTGCTGCCCGTGCCTGTGCTGCCCGTGCCTGTGCTGCCCGTGCCTGTGCTGCCCGTTGTTGCCCGCGCCCTCGTGCGCTCTGTCTGACCCGCGCCCTCATGCGCTTTGTACCTGCTTGTGCCTGCTCGTGCCTTGTGCCTCAAGCCTACTACCTACCTGCTTGTGCCTTGTGCCTTGTGCTTCGTGCCTCGTGCCTTGTGCCTCGTGCGCCCTGCTGCTGCCCGCGCCCTCGTGCGCCCTACTGCAGCCCGCGCCCTCGTGCGCTCTATCTACCTATGCCCTGTGCCCTGTGCCTTGTGCCTTGTGCTTCGTACCTCGTGCCTCGTGCCTTGTGCCTCGTGCGCCCTGCTGCTGCCCGCGCCCTCGTGCGCCCTGCTGCAGCCTGCGCCCTCGTGCGCTCTACTCTGCCCGCGCCCTCGGGCGCCCTGTTCGGTTCCCCCGCCCCACCCCCCCCCCCCCCCCCCCCCCCCGTCCCCTGGACAGGAGAGTGTGGGGGTGACGGGTATGGGGGTGCTCCGTGTGCGTCGTCCCTTCCTCCTCCTTCGTCTCCCACTGCTGCAGCTGCCGCTGAGGGGGATGGATGTGTGGGAGTCGTGGGGAATGGCTCTAGGGGGGTGATGTGGGAGTGGAGCTAGGGGTGAAGCAGTGGGTGTGTGTCAAGGGTGTGGGGCAGTTGGGGGAGGTTGAGTGGAGGCTGCCGTCTTGTAGTCCGCAGCACCTGTAGTCCGGGGCGCTGTCCTGGTAGCCCAGAGAGCCTGCTGCGCTTGTCGCCCGTGGGTCCGTTGCTCCTGCCGCTCTTCGTAGCCGCCGAGCCAGTTACTCCAGTAGTCCGGGGCGCTGTCCCGGTAGCCACTGTGCCAGCCGCTCCTATTGCCCGTGTGTCTGCAGCTTCAGCCGCCGCCTCCTATCTCCTCTCCTCTCACCGTCCCTCTTCCTCCTCACTTGCCCGTTGTGACTACCACTAGCTTTGCTGATACTTGTGAATTTTAACTATTGCTTCTTGAACTTGTGCTCAGAATGTGTGGTGACATTGTGATCCACCCTGAGCTTGTTCTACTTTGCTTGCTCTGCTGATTGCACCCCACTTTGACTATGGGGGTGTGTCAGAATGTTATTTGTCTAGCCTGCAGTGGGGTGCTCAATAGTGAGTACAACCCCTTAGGGCTTGCTATTTGTGTGTCCTGCTGCTTGCTAGTCACAACCATTTTTCCTCTTTTCAATTCTCCTTCACAAACCCTAATTCCTAGTTCTAGAGTGCACCTACCTATCTCCTAGTGTGGGCCTAGGCTACTAAGCCTAGGCCCCACACCTACTATTTTCACAGACTGAATACAGTGTTGCTTGCTGTGGCACAATTACAAACCAGACACCTCCACCAATGAGTGCATCCCGTACCAAACACGCAACAGAGCTCGAAGCCGCACCTACGTACAAAGTAACCACGACAACCCTACTCTGCCTCAGCACAGTACTTTTGCGCGATATTGTCAGTACAGCCTGCCCGATTTACTCGACGTTGTCTTACGCATATTATTTCTTCTCTCGTACGACACCCTTTCGTGTCACCAGCTCATTTGACACAATTTGAAACGTTTCGTGAGAAAGACAGGCCGTGAATCACACTGACCAATGGAAAATATGGGTTGAGAAGGGTTCAGACGATTTCGGAACACTTCGATTTCGCAACGCGGAAAGAATGTAAACGAAAGGTTCTCAGTTACCAGTCTGACCGACCACCAATCAAAGCAACTCAAAAAGGCACGAATCGAAACCGTCGGCCTCACTTCACTCGAACGGTTAAGATCGAATGACTTTGCTCTAGGTTGGAAACGGAACCGTCGATCTAAATTTCGTTGGATGGTCGAGATTTCACATGTCTATTCTGAAAAAGAATCTAGATTTTATTGAAATTACCACAAGGTTGGAATTCCAACCGTCGATCTTTCTCAAGTTTGGATGGCCAAGATCGGTCGTGTACTGTGATATGGTTGAAACGTCAACCGTCAATTGAACTGTCAGTCAAAGGCCACGATTGAGAGATGCAGAACAAGATAATGCTACACAGTTTCGGATTGGTTCAAGCCCAGATTTCGGCGGAAGTCACACGCACATAACTGAGTACCCCAACCCCAACCTTCATCTCCTCCTCTCATTTCTTAGCATCCACACAGGTCTCTCGCTTTTAGAAAGACCCTCCTACCAGCAACCCTCCTACCGTCTAGTGAAACCTTACTTCCCAACTCCCCCCTCCTACTTGCCTCCGTTCCCCACTCCAGCACCTTACCCCCACACCCCCCTGCTACCGTCACACTCGTCTTAACCGGTATCGGGGTCGGCAACATGCTCGCCCGGGGTGGGCGTGTTCAGGGACTACGAGAACTGGCCAGTGCCCGTCTGTGCCGGCTGCGCTTCGCTCGTGAGCCGGCTGCGCGACGTGGCGCGCGCGTTCGGTGCGGTGCGGAGCGTGCGCGCGTACGATAAGCCCGAAGAGGTGCATGCGCGCATGATGGGGAAGATGGGCGTGGTGGAGGTGGTGGCGTAAGCGGCGGGCAAGGAGATAGCGGACAAGGCCATCATCTCGGGCGTGCTGATCTTCGCCCTCGGATTTTCTCGTTGTTACATCATTAAGCATTGAGTGAACATGTTTTCCTAACTCTAACGGTTCTTGTATGTGTTGGTGGCGCCTGTCTGTCTTTTGTCGTAACACTATCGGTTCACGTGTGTGCGATTTTGCAGGCTAAAGGCTGGACATTGCTTTGTCTTTTGACCTAACACTAACGGTACATGTATGTTGTTATTTTGCAGGCTAAAGGTTGGACCTTGCAGAATGCGCTATATAATATCAGTTGCTTACTGTTGGATCATTATATTTGTATGTAAGTGGTGGCTGAACCCGTTTAAGCGCTTGCTAAAGTGTTGATTGTTGACTTCTGTTTTGTAGGGATGTGTTTATCCCTTGTTGCTTACAGGCTCGGTCATTTAGTAGGACCATCCTACCTGAAGATTACCGTATACTCCCGGACAAAACACCCCCCCATAATTGTACACCCCCGGGTAGCTTGTGCGGGGTGGGTGTTATGATAGACCTCGTTTCTACTATACCCCCCTTTTTGCCTGATTTTCTATAACACCCCCCTATTCTTACGGATTCATTATTATAGTCGTTAACGAGTAGCTGCAATACGGAAGAATATCGTGTGAATTTCTCCCTCAATGAAATTTCGCGGTACATTCAAAGGCAATCTGCCGAGATTTGCCCCCTCCCACTATTTCTCTGTTGCCACGTGCAGGTGAATCTTCCGTTGCAAGTGGCAAGAGAGGTGTCACATGGCTTTTTCGTGAGGGCGATGAAGTTTGAGGCCGAAACTGACATTCGCGCCTCAGGCAGTGATGTTAAAACGACCAGCAAAACACCCACATTGACTAATTAAAAAAACACTAACACTAAAATATGCCGCATGTAAAGACCCGGGTATTATGTATTTTTTTTCTATGAGGAGACCCCCCCCATTTTTTCCCTGTATTTTTAGCTATACCCTAGGGTGTTATGTCCGGGAGAATACGGTATTACTTAGCGTTTACAAAGTCGGTTGTTTTAGTATGTCTATTTGTAACGTTCTATACATATATTGAATTTCATTTCCTTCTGTTGGAAACATTTCATGCGATGAAAATCGTTATTGAATCCTAAAAATGCTATGCCTGACTTTGCTGTAAAGGCACTTTGCAATTACCATGTACTTACTGCATGCTTGGCTAGGGAGTGGCTTCGTAGTAAATTTATATTGTCTACAATGTTGTTACTATACATGTATCGGGTGTAGCTACTATGTGGTTACCCTATTGCCACCCCCTATTGGATTCGAAGTAAATTGTTTGTAGTAGAACCTATAAATACAGTGTAGTCGGAGGCATTGTGGGTGCATCGCAACTCGCATGCAGCTACGGTGTGACTACAATGTACCTCTAGCGAATTTTTTTGGGATGTCCTTGCCCCTTCTCCCCCCCCCCCTGGCAGAAAGTGACTGAACGGAGGTTTGAGAAAATCGAAGGGCGCGAAGCTGGAGGTAGGGGCTGGGGCAACGGCGGTGCTGCTTCCATGCGGAGCGATGTGAGGCTGGGGGAGGCTGTGCGCGGGCGAGTGATCCAACACGGCCCCTTCTGTATTGCCAACGACTTCTGAGTCGCCCCAGTAGCAGTTTTCCTGCGGAAGTGAGGCTAAGGGGGGCTGTACAGGAACGAATGGTCTAACACGGCCCTCGGTATTGCCGACGACCACGGCGATTCTGATACCGATGCCGCTGCTGATTTCAATTCTGATGCTTCTAGTTGGGAAACCTCATTTGCTTGTGACCTGATAGATCGAACAGCTCAAAAAAATGGCCGAGTCAGTTGGGAGGGGTAATGTGGAGCACTTGATGAAGGGCTAGGGTTAATGTTGTGTGGAGATGCAGTCAGAAGGTCTGATGAAACTAAGGTGGCTGGTGAGTGGATATCGTGGAGTTTAGAGAGGTGGCATCATACCCAGAGAGGTGTGGGATTGCTGTGAAGAGCCGACAGCACATCACGGGACCGTCGCTGTACCGTTGATAAGCTAGCAACGGCGGGGATCTAGTTCTTGTAATGAGCGTATTCTACCAACAAGCCTACCTGACGAAACAACGACGGGGGCACTGCTGGGTGTGACTAAAATCGATCGCGGCGCGCGCACAGGATTAACAACGGGGCGTAGAGAAGCACTCGGTCGAGCTCAGGCGGAGGTGTTGATTGCAAATACGGTAGGACGTCAACTTCCCAACACTATTTCAAATCACATGTCAATGTTTTGCGTGCGGGCAGCTGTAACACGGGCCTCGGATCGTCATTTGTGCTTTTCTGGTTTCGACTGTGATGTCAATAGGGAGCGAATTGTTTGCAAAGTGTGGGTCGTTGAACACAAGGGTTCTCTCCCGATTCTTTGATGTTGCGAATCCTAACGAGTACAAATTTGTCTTTTTATAGTCATTTTGTTTAGGTTTCTACTGCAGATTTTCTTCTTTTAATTGCATTAGGAAAAACATGCTGTTAGTAAATATAAAGGGCGTCGATGACAGAGGTGGTATTGGAAAAAACATACACACGCAGAAACGGTCAGGAAATGGGTGAACTCGCCTAGTTTGCAAAATTGGTCATGCGGACACAACCTCATTTACGACGAATGTGTTATTGCTCAATATTCAGTACTTGCGAAACGTAACGCGTCATCCGCCTAGCTCGGTCGTCGTCGTGTTCACGGATAACAGACCCAAAAAATGTCAATTTGCATATGCTTGGTATATTCCATTTTAGGTTCGGTTTTGCCACCGTTCTTCGTCTATGCGCCACCACCCTTCTTGCCCTAGCCAGCCCTCGCCCCGCCCTTGCGCATGCAAGCATCCCGCCCTTCTCGCGCCTTCGCGTCGACGTGGACCCAGGCTTCCCTGCCGACAAATATCTCGCCGGCGACAATTCAGTTGCTCCGAACACGACGAGCATGACGCCGTTGACGTCCATCCACCTCATCATCATGTTCCCGCCCTCTCACCGTAAGCAACTTCGTCACCCTTTGCGGTCGCCTCCTCTTCACCGCTCGTCGCCGACCTGCCTAAGTCGGCGTCCATGTCGGCCAGCGGCAATGAGGGGAGCATTGGGGCATCGCCTTTGGCGCCAACCAGTGGCATCGCTGGCGGCCAACCAGTTGTAGTGAAGGTTGGCGAGGACGGAAGCAGCAGACCTTAGGGGAGCTGATGACAGGGGAGCTGTCAGAAGTGTTGACTTCAGAGTAGCTGTTGGCAAGCAGGCCGCCAACAGAGCAGCAGCTTGACGACGACATGTCAAGCGACGTCGTGTGCGACGACGAATGGGAGTTGTCAACAAGGGAGCAGTCTGGCGACAGCGATGTGGTCTAGGTCCTGGTCGACAAGCCAAATCTGCGACGCTCCACTCGCAACCACAGCAAGGCTCCAAAAATGTGGAGCTACGACGACGAGGCCCTCTACTTCAAGGTCAGAGTGGTGTGATGGGTGCTTGTCCACATCGACGACCTTACGGAGAAACCTACTACAACGGGAGCTAGACTACGGGCTAGGCACGGGTGCTCGTGTGATCTCTGCGTTCGTTGGTCCTTATTTGTTTTCCTAGTGCACACACTGCTTGCTAGTTCACGGGGCAAGTTGGCAAGAGTTTCACTAGAGAAAGTTGACAACCATGGCAGTTGGCATGGCAAGACTACATCAGAGCTAGCATTCAGGTCGGTCGACTGCCAGCACAGCATGGCCGACCGCGCTTCCATCACGACTTGATCGACCGCGCTTCAGCAGTGCAAAGTCGACGGCGTGCCAACGCTGCAGGTTGACGGCGTGCCAGCGTCGCTCCCGCAGAACAGCAGCGCACCTACTTCGCAGGTGCTCGTAGATGATTGGTGGGCTAAGCCTCGTGACCTGAACAGTGCACGCACCAAGTCATCTTCGTGCTGACGGCTCCACCTGATCCGCCACGTCGACCTCGGGATACCACCACCGATGTCGGACTCGCCCACTTTGCCTGGGCGACCGTCGCATTCCTTCGCAGAACCTCGTCACCCAGGTATCCCAGTCGACCGGGCAACCATGTCAACCAACTGCTCCTGCATGTGCTCGTCGACCTCCCAAGTCTACGACCACCCCAATTCGACCTCACCAGGTCGACCACACCTCTGGTCGACCAGCTCCAGGTCGATGTCACTCCTGGTCGACCAGCTCCACGTCGACCAGCGCGGTTGTCAGCCGACCACCCAAGTCGGCTACCCAAAGTCGGCGTCACCAAGTCGATGCCCCTTCGACGTCGGCGCCGACTTCCAGACTGACCTCTTGAAGTTGGCGACCTCCCAAGTCGGCGACCTCCCAAGTCGGCGACCTTGCAAGTCGGTGCCGACTTCCAGGTCAACGTGCCGCATTGCCGACCACCAGTTGAAGTCGGCCGCCGGCTTCCCAAGTCGGCGGCATTGCAGTGGCCCCGGGCAAGTCTACAAAACCCCGTCGACCAGCTCGCCCAAGTCGGCATCGCCCACTGCTGCAAGTCGGTTGTACCTCCCGTACACCCAACCACGAAGTCGGCTCCGCCCAAGCGAGGACGGGGCCAACAACAACTCCCGTTGACAGACCTCCTCGCCAGCAGCAGCAGCCATGCGATGTTGAAGGAGTTAAGCGAGCTGCTGGAGAACGCCCGACCAAGCTGCGCGTGCTTAGCTTGGTTTAGAAGTACCTAGGGCTGGATACTGTGCGCGACCGACCGGAGTTAGAACTATCGCTCCACCAGTAGTCCTACATTGACAAGCTGCGTCCAAAGGCGAGGTCTTCGTCGAAGCCTACGTGAGCCAATGTTCGCCGACGAAGCGTTTCACTCGCGCGAGGGGGGAGGGGAGTTCCGGCAGATGGATGGTTTGCTGCAGCTCGCCCCCACCATGACGAGGCCGAGCATTGCCTTCGCGTGCAGCAAGGTGGGGTCCGGCTTGATGGTGAGGAGTGACCAGCATTGGCACGAGGTTGATCGCCGCCTCACCTGTCTTGCCGACATGCGCAATGTCGGCCTAGGGTTCGGCAGGGTGGCGGAGATTCCGCGTCTGGTCGGCTACGCTAAAGTACCAACACTCGCGACAAGCGGATGCGCAACTCGACGACCGACAACGTTTTCATCTTCGGCAGCGCCAGTGTCTCCATGACAAGCCGGTGCATCAAGTGCGTGACTCTGCCGTCTACGGAGTCGGAGTACATTGTGGCCACCGAAGCCGGCAAGGACACTCGCCGCCTTCGCTTCCTCCTCGCCAAGTTCCAGCTGCTCGATGCTGGGATGCCGACCGTCCTTAACATGGACAACCAGTCGGCCATTGCGGTCGCTGAAGGCCTGGGGCTCAAGGGCAACCTCAAGCACATGGAGCGACGGTGCGTCTAGTTGCAACAGTTGATGAAGCACAAGAAGATTGCGTTGCAGTACATCCCGACCACCGATAAGCCAACCGACTTCCTCACGAAGGCGTTCCACTTTCCGGACTTCAACCGAAGCTTAGGGTTTGCGACGGGCCATGTGCATCTGGCCAAAGTTGTTCATGGCCACGACGACATGCAGCATTAAGCACCACGTTCTTCAACATGTCTGGTACGGTGAACGGTGTGCTGGGGTGCATGCCCGGGAGTAAACCCCTTGTATTCAGGGCCCTTGGGTTCTAGGTAGACCTTGTGTGTGGGTGCCCAAGCTTGAGCTGGCCAGGGTTGTGTTGTCGTTAAAATGGCCCCGACCTCGATCACTCGAAGCCGACTACGCTTTCTCAAACATCTGCGAAGCTGGCTACGATGCGGTAGTGCTGTAGTCGTTGACCAACTTTGTTGACTTCCCTCACTAGGTCGACGCCGACCCATGGGAACTTTTGTCAGTGTAAATTATCGTGATAGGCTGATTATGGGGGTGCTTCTTTTAAGTCACACTTTTGCTACATTTCATTTTTTGGGGTTCAAGATTTCCCGGATGTGCCTGGGTTTACATTTATGTCACAGTGTTCTTAGGCTAGTCGTTTTCCTTAGCCAGAAGCGTGTACAACGGTACCCCCCGGGACCCCCCCACCCCCCTTGACTTCCCGGAGCGTGATTTCCGAACTTTCGCCCTTGATGAGTCTGTGTTGGCAGCATACTTGTGTGCTATTGGTCGAGATTACAATTTACAGCTTGACACAGCGTGCTCACAGTCGGTCTTGTTCTCCTCACCTGCCAGCACGGAACGTTTGGTCGTGTTCTTAGCTTTGTGCAGATAGTCAGCTCCCACTAGTCTACTGCGGACCGCATCTCTAGCGTGGTTGGTCACATGGGTTTTTTTTCCCGTGCACGTTAGGCAACAAAGGCCCAAGTGAGATAGCTCAAGCACAGTCTGGTTTATCGCATCACCAAGATCACACCTCTGCGTTCATTCTTGCTATCCCAGTCTGTGGCAACTTGAATGTGCACATGTGGGACCTCAATCAAATGGGCGGCTCGAAGCTATTCAATGTGGAAGTGTGGCTATTAAAGTTGTAGCAACGTGAGCGGCGGTGCATGGAGTGCCTGGCAAAGAACGCGGAACTGTTTGGCGGGAAGCTAGAAGCTGCGTCCCCTATTTTTACAGGGTTTTTTGCATTTGCCCAACACAGAAAACTTGACATTGTCTATGTGCTTCTCAGCCCCCATCTAGTTAAAGGTTTGGTCAATTACAGCACTCCATCCTTGTTGTTACACCCTCTGTCCCGAGACCTAGGATGCACGGAGTTGGAGCCGAAGAGCTCTTGTCACGTCATGTCCCGGCATCACGCATACAAAGACTTTAACAAGGGACTGCAAAACATGATGAAAGCGAAGGACTGGTCACGAAGCTTCCCCAACCTCAGGACCATGTGGCATGCTCTGGCTTTGCTGCCGCTCAATACAGTAGAATGTGGGCGTAGCTTCAGATGGCAAAACATTGTCAAGAGTTGGATTCACACAACTAATCGCGATGCTCGCCTCGGCGAACTGATGACACTGCACATGCTCGAATATCCGACTGGCCAGAGGTCGTGGACATATGGCAAAAGTAGAAGAAGAGACGTCTAGCAAAGACACCTGCGCCTGTCTGACCCTGCGTAAGAAAAGGCAAGGAAATAGTGTTAGAGGTAGAATGCGCAGACGGTAGCGATGCAGAGACTAGTTGTAACCATCCTGATGATGATGATTGCTGAGCTGGTGTTGTTTTTGCATAACGCAAAATACATTACGTAAACATTCCAAGCAGAGAAGCACACCCCGCTCTGAAAAATGTTTGAGCCGTGGGTTGGAAAATTGGGTGCTGGGTCTTGCAGTCCATTTTTCCACTTCTGAACATCCTGGCGCAAATTATCGCCCTCGTATTTGGATTTTCGCAGTATGGAATACCTCTGCCTAAGGGGCGCGAAATTGAACATGTAGGCCCTGATCTGTGGCCCTAACTCAGAGTTAGCTAACTCTAAGTTACTGAGCTGTGTAGGCTCGGGTGAGTACACCGACAAGGCATCATTACGCTTGTGTGAATGTTGAGTAGTAGTAATTGACGTTGGTGATATGTGGCCCTTATACTTTCAGTTAAAGCCCAAGACCTGAATTACAAAAAAAAAAGGCAAACTATGCACAGTTTGCCTACCGAACCCCCAGTTGACCTCCCGAGCCAGGCTGGTTACCAAAAAAGATCGCACACAAAAAAACACTGAGTCGTGCAGCAGAACAGGTTTGGTTGGCGAGAGTCCCAACACCTTTCTCAAGGAACAACCGCTCAAAGTGTGCACAGTTTGCCTACATTGGTAATTCAGGTCGTGCTTTTCCTACTACTCGTAGATTGTTCCAAGAGTCCGGGAAAAAAATCGAACATAGCATAGGCCACGATCACTTTCACGAATATTACGGGACCGTTATAAATCCAGGCGTATCTATCCTACGACCAAAATCGAAACCCCGAATGGATTGGTGGTCGTGGCTTATCGGCATGACAGCAACTATGTTTGTGGCGTATCACGTTTTCGATCTCGCTCGCCCTGGCATCGCAACCCCGCGGACATCGCATTTAGGCCCTATCGCCTTCCGCGTTCCACACGCTTCCCCCCACCGTCTCTCACACACTCCCCCACGCACACACACGCTTCCCCTCACCGTCGCCCGAGCTGTTCCCCACCGTCGCCCGAGCTCTTCCCCACCGTCGCTCACGCTTCCCCTTACCGCCGCTCACGCTTCCTCCTGCCTTCACCAACACTTCCCCACATCGTCGCTCACGCCTTCCCCCACCTTCCCTCACGCTTCCCCGCTCATTGCCTACGGTTCCTCCCACCGTCACTCACGCTTCCCCCCACCGTCGCTCACGCTTCCCCCCACCGTCGCTCACGCTTCCCCCCACCGTCGCTCACGCTTCCCCCCACCGTCGCTCACGCTTCCCCCCACCGTCGCCCACGCTTTCCCCCGCCGTCGCCCACGCTTCCCCCCACATCGCCCACGCTTCCCCCCACCGTCGCCCACGCTTCCCCCCACAGTCGCCCACGCTTCCCCTCTCATCGTCCTCCCTGTCGCCTGGAAATGAGCCTCCCCGCCGACCTCCCTTCTCTCCCACCTCTCTCCACGTCGTCATCAGTCCCCTGCCTATCACGTTCCACCTCTTCATCACCATTGCTTCTCCACCCACGCCGCCCACCCTCTCATCCGTTCCTATCGTCTTTAGGTTCGTTGTTGCTTCCCTTCCCATTGCCGCATTTGGTCGCTCTCGCTCTCCCCATTGCCACCTTCTCACTCCTACCACCCCATCCTTGCACCCTCCTTTCCTTCTCTCATTCTCCCTCCCTCCCTGCCTCTCACCCACCCTGGCCGCGGACGTATGGCGGGCAGGTCTCGAGCGCTGGGGATGGGGTCGTGACTCGATCGCGGTGGGATGTCACAGGGTGCATCAGCAGCACCCACCGTTCTCTCTCTTGCACCAACCCCGCACGCATGGCAGGTGCTGCTGCGGCTTTGGAGCAGAGCGCTGGGCGCACAGCCGGGGCAGCGCGTGCAGTCGGGCAGCAAGGAGCGCAGTGCTTCAGATGACAGGGGGCAGGGGGCAGGGGAGCGGGGGAGGCGGGGCAGGGGAGGCGGAGGGGAGGGAGAGAGGGTCCAGGCATCCTCCTATCCTTCCTTCCACCCTTATACCCTGCCACACTTTTACCTCCTGCCCTCCTCCCTTACTCTGTTCGTTCGTTACCCCACAGTCGTCCTCCCCTCCCTTCTCCGTTGTGAAGGCACCGCTGCAGGTGGACGGGGTGACGTGGCACGTGACGTGGGAATGGGTGGGCTACCCGCATGTGATTCGCAGGGTTATTCCCAGCCTGCACCATCAGATGTCGGCTCTTTCTCCCCCTCGTTCGTCTGCCTGCATCCAGCACTTCTCTTGTACTGCAGTGTGCCCCTGCCTCTTTGGCGCCTCAGGTTTTTCCTTCCTCCCTCGTCATATGTACTCTGCCGTCCACGCTTCCCCCCACCGTCACCCACGCTTCCTCCCACCGTCGCCCACGCTTCCCCCCACCGTTGCCCACGCTTCCCCCCACCGTCGCCCACGCTTCCCCCCACCGCCACCGTCGCACACGCTTCCCCCCACCGCCACCGTTGCCCACGCTTCCCCCCACCGCCACCGTCGCCCACGCTTCCCCCCGCAGTCACCGTCGCCCACGCTTCCCCCCGCCGCCACCGTCGCCCACGCTTCCCCCCACCGCCACCGTCGCCCACGCTTCCCCCCACCGCCACCGTCGCCCACGCTTCCCCCCACCGCCACCGTCGCCCACCACCAGTGGCCAGCAGCACCCTTCCGTCGCATACACGTTCATTTCCCCTTCCCTCATCTCCCCATTCCTCATCTCCCCTTCCCTCATCTTCCCATTCCTCATCTCCCCATCCCTCATCTCCCCATTCCTCATCTCCCCTTCCCTCATCTCCCCATCCCTCATCTCCCCATCCCTGACCTCCCCATCCCTCTCCTCCCCAGCCCTCTCCTCCCCATCCCACACCTCCCCATCCCTCATCTCCTCATCCCTCATCTCCCCATCCCTCATCTCCCCAATCCGCCCCACCCCATTCCGCCCCACCTCTTTCCGCCCCACCCCATTCTGCCCCACCCCATTCCGCCCCACCCCATTCCGCCCCACCCCATTCCTCCCCACCCCTTTCTGCCCCACCCCATTCCGCCCCACCCCATTCCGCCCCACCCCTTTCTGCCCCACCCCATTCCGCCCCACCCCTTTCCGCCCCACCCCATTCCGCCCCACCCCTTTCTGCCCCACCCCATTCCGCCCCACCCCTTTCTGCCCCACCCCATTCCGCCCCACCCCTTTCTGCCCCACCCCATTCCGCCCCACCCCATTCCGCCCCACCCCATTCCGCCCCACCCCATTCCGCCCCACCCCTTTCTGCCCCACCCCATTCCTCGTTTCCTCTTTTCCTCGTTTCCTCATCCCTCCTTTCCCCATCCCATCATTCCTCTGCCAAGTTTCTGTCAAATGTTAATGTTATGATAGGCTGCAGTGAGGCACTCCCTAGAGGGTACAACGTTTGTAGGACTCCTATTTGTATGCTTGCAAACCCTAATCCCAATCATTCCGTTGCATGTAGATTCTGAGATGGTATCACGAGTAGGTATCGATCCTCCCTCCCCGCCCTAGCCGGCGCGCCCTCCGTTCCGCGCCCTCGCGCCCTCCGTAGCGCCTAGTGCCCTCCGCGCCCTCCGTCACGCCTAGCGCCCTCCGCGCCCTCCGCGCTCCTAGCGCCCTCGCGCCCCTTAGCGCGGGCCTCAGCCCGCCCCACGTCGCGCCCCTTAGTGCGCCCCTCGGCCCGCCCCTCCGTGCCCTCCGCGCCCTCCGCACGTTCGTGCCCTCCGCGCCCTCCGCACGTTAGTACCCTCCGCGCCCTCCACGCCCTCCCCCTGCCCGTCGCGCCCTCCCCCCTGACCGTCGCGCCCTCCCCCTGCCCGTCGCGCCCTCCCCTGCCCGTCGCGCCCTCCCCCTCCCCGTCGCGTCGCCACCCCTCCCCTTCCCCTCCCCGTCGCGTCGCCTCCCCTCCTCCTGCCCGTCGTGTTCGCCTCCCCTCCTCCTGCCCGTCGCGTCGCCTCCCGTCCCCCTGCCCGTCGCGTCGCCTCCCCTCCTCCTGCCCGTCGCGTTCGCCTCCCCTTCCCCTGCCCGTCGCGTCGCCTCCCTCCCCCCTGCCCGTCGCGTCGCCCTCCCCTCCCAATCCCGTCGCCCTCCCTTGCCCGTCGCGTCAACCTCCCCTCCCCGCCCATTTCTCACCGTCAGATCCTCCTCCCACCCATTTTCACCGTCGCATTCGGCCTCCCCGCCCCTCTCTCACTGTTCATCACCTTAGCCCCACCACCGCCTTGTGCGCGGGGCCCTCCCCAGCTCTGCTGACACTAGTCTATCCCTCAACGGCTGGCAGCCGCTCTCTCTTGCCGGTCACCTAGGTTAGAGCCGTTTTAGCCGCTCATACCTCGCTCCTCGCACCTGTAGCTGGCGATCCACGATTTCACGCCTAGTCTAGGTCGCTCGGTACTCCTAGTCTCGCTCCGCCGCTTTCTCTCCTGGCGCTCCGTAGTTTTCCTCCTCGTTCTTAGCTCCGCCTCCGCCGTGCTCCAGTCGCCTCTAGCATGGGCTCCGCTATGGAGGCCCGTCGCCTCCGTTTCGATGCGGAGGGACGCCCAATCGAGTTCGGTACCTGGCAGCGCCAGACCACACGCTTCCTCACCAGCCAGCGACAGGACGGCGCCACTCTGTGGGCTCACGCGTCTGGTGCCCTACAGGCCCCCCCGTCTCCCGCCGCCCTGCCGACCACCCCGGAGCCGACCCCTACGGCACAGGCGGACTACGACCGTCGGGTCCTGGCCAGGGACGTGTGGCTTTCGCGTGACGCAGCCGTCGCTCTCACTCTGTCGGAGCCCTCCCACTGGTGGAGGCCCACAGCAGCAGCAGCCACAGTGGTACCCACAGCAGCACCCGCCACAGCATGGACAGCAGCAGCAGCAGGGACCGCAGCAGCAGCAGGCACCCCAGCAGTGGGGGCCCCCGCTGCAGTGGGGTCCGCAGCAGCACTGGGGTCCCCCGCCGCAGTGGGGTCCGGGCGGCCCTGGGAGCACCAGCCGCAGCAGCAGTACTTCCAGCTGGGCCCCTCGCCCCCCTCGCCGTGATGCTGGCCCGTGCACCCACTGGTGCGTCACCGGGCCGGGGAGCCCCTGTCTCTGTGGTCGCGACGACCAATCTGCCGCGCGGTGCTTCCGCCGCCTCGACGACCTCTACCGGGCTCGTTGGGGCCCTCTGGCGGTCACGCCTCGCTGGTCTCGTCTGTTAGCCCGTAAGATTGATGTCTTTGATTTGTCCATGGACGATGCGCTCCAGCATGCTTTGTATGTTGATGCTGACTTTAGTGTTGATGGATCTGTGTGCTCGCGTGTTCGTAGGTTAGCCTGCTTGCCTCCTGCTAGTGTAGCCTTGTGCCTGTCTAGCTTAGGTGCTTGTGTTGCTGCTCCAGGTGCTTGTGTAGCGACTGAGTCAGGTGACTCGCCGGCTGAGGCTTCTCTGTCGTTCACGCTGGACTCGGGCGCGTCTCAGTGCTTCTTCCGCGACCACACGACCCTTACACCACTCCTCACACCTGTGTCGGTGGCTCTGGCTAATCCTACCTCTGGACCAGCCGTTGCGCGTAGCTCCACCACCCTCCCGTGCCCTGTGGTCCCCTCTGGTGTCCTGCGCGGCCTCCACATCCCCTCGTTCACTCGGAACTTGGTGGTCGTTGGATACCTCCAGGACAGGGGGATCACGGTTACCTTCGTGGGGGGTGGGCGGACTGCAGTCTGTACAGACGCTACCACAGATGCTGTTCTGGCCACGTTCACCAGGGAGCCCCGCTCCGGTCTCTACGTTCTCCATACCCAGCGCTCCCCTGTCGCGTCCTCCCCTCAAGTCGTTGCGTCCCCTCCAGCCCAGGTCCCCAATCCAGTTGCTGTGTCTAGCCAGGTAGTAGTGTCCGGTCCGGTCGCTGTGCCCAGTCCAGTCGCGGCGTCTTGCTCCTGACGCTCTCTCACCCACCGCACCGTCCTGTGGCACCACCGCCTTGGCCACCATTCGCTCCCTCGCCTACGTGGCATGCTCAGTCAGGGACTTGTCTCAGGTCTCCCACGCACCTTCCCGTCACTCCCTCTCTCACTTGCCCCTCCTTGCTCTCCGTGCGTCGCCGGTCGCTTACGCGCCACTCCCCACTCCTCCTCCCTTCGTCCGGCCACCGCTCCCTTCGAGACTCTCCACTTGGACGTCTGGGGCCCTGCCCCGACGCAGGGGTCTGGGAGGGAGCGTTACTTTCTGGTGGTCGTTGTCGACTTCTCCAGGTACACCACAATGTTCCCTCTTGCGAAGAAGTCCGAGGTGACTACTACGCTGATCAGGCGGCTTCTAGCCACTGAGGGCACTCGTGGTCGTCGAGTCAGTTGTCTCCACTCCGACCGTGGGGGCGAGTTTCGCTCCGGCATTCTCGGCGGATTCAGTGGCGAACAGGGCATCACCCAGTCCTGGACGCTGCCAGAGTCCCCACAGCAGAATGGGGTTGCTGAGCGCCGCATAGGCTTGGTCATGGACATCGCCCGCACGTCCATGATCCATGCCCGTGCGCCCCATTTTCTGTGGCCCCATGCGGTTCGCTATGCCGCACACCAGCTGAACCTCTAGCCGCGTGTCTCGCGGCCCGAGGTTTCACCGACCAGTCTTTGGACTGGTTCCCCTGGTGTCGGGTCGGCCTTTCGAGTCTGGGGCTGCCTTGCACTTGTTCGCGACACCTCCGCGGACAAGCTCTCGGCACGCGCCGTCCCCTGTGTCTTCCTTGGTTTCCTAGTGGACTCTGCCGACTGGTCCTTTTACCACCCTCCCCTCCACCACTTCCTAGACTCCCGTGACGTCCGGTTTGACGAGTCTGTGTCCTACTACACCCGGTACCCCTATCGAGGTCTCCCGGTACCCCCTCCCCCTCTTTTCCTCGCACCCTCTCCTCCTCCTGCTCCCGCTCCTCCGGTACCCCCCCCCCCCCCCCCCCCCCCCCCCCCTGGTCCTGCCCCGTCTGGTGTGTCCCACGTTACCCCTCTACCCTCGGTCGCGCGTCAGGTAGCGTCTCCCTCCCCGCAGTCCTCCTCACAGTCCCCTCAGCAGCCTTCGGCACTTCCGCGACAGGTTACTGTGGACTCGGTTGGTGTTGGGGCTGGAGGTGCAGCCACTGGCGGTGCTAGGTCTGGGGGTACTCGGTCGCGGGGTGCTGGAGCTGGAGGTGCTGGCGCAGGTGGCGCTAGCTCTGGGGGTGCTGGAGCTGGAGGTGCTGGCGCAGGTGGCGCTAGCTCTGGGGGTGCTGGAGCTGGAGGTGCTGGCACTGGTGGTGCTAGTTCTGGGGGTTCTGGAGTTGGAGGTCCTGGCACTGGAGGTGCTGGTACTGGGGGTGCTGGAGTTGGAGGTCCTGGCACTGGAGGTGCTGGTTCCGGGGGTGCTGAGTCTGAGGAGTCTGACCCTGGTTCTGCGGAGTCCACTCCGCCTCCCCACCGCCACGACACACGACTCCAGGCTGCCCGCCGGCGTGAGCAAGAGGAGCAGGAGCGGTTGGAGAGGGAGCGGCAGGAGCTGGGGGTGCTGGACCTTCTAGAGCAGCAGCGGCAGCAGCAGCAGCAGCAGCAGCAGCAGCCGCAGCCGCCACCGCAGCTTCCTCTAGAGCGGCAGTTGTTCCCACCTGTGAGAGGCCTGCGGGCCCTTGGCTTTTCCTCCTCTCCTCCTGTCCGCTCCCAGTCTCCTCCTGTGTTTGTTCCTCCGTTGCCTCCTCCTGACAACCGTCCGGCGGTCTGGTCTTCTCCTCCTCCCCAGACTCCTCCTCCTTCGGTCCGTCGCGACTTGGTCACTCGTTGTCCTCCGCGTGCTCGTCACTCGTCCCCTGTTACTGACCTCCACACTGCCCTCCTTTGTACGTCTCGTCGTCGTTCTCCTTCTCCTGTGTCCGTTCTCCCGTCTCCTCCTCCGTCCTCTCTCCCAGCCCTCCCCACTCCTATCACTGACTACTACCGCACTGTTCGTCCTGTTGCCGCACGTGTCCTCGCCACTCTTGTCACCGACTCTCGTTTCCCTCCGTTGTCGGTCTCTGCTCTCACTGCCGCTGTCGCTGAGTTTGCTGCCGCCAGCCGCCTTGACTACGCCACCCGTGTGGTGCCAGCTCCTCCCTACCGTCCTCTGTCCGTCGGGGGTGAGTTTTCCCTTGGCTGTGACGTCCTAGAGGACAGAGAGTCTGAGCTGGAGTACTGGGCAGCCGCTTCTCCCTCTCTGTGTGCCATGCTGCTCTCCCCTGAGGGAGACCCCGACGCCCTTGACATACTGACTCCTCGCACTTACTGCGAGGCAGTGTCAGGGGCGTGGGCCTCTCAGTGGAAAGCGGCTATGGACTCAGAGTTGGCGTCTTGGAGATCCACAGGCACCTATGTCGACGCAGTTCCCCCTCCCAGGGCGAACGTAGTCGATGGCATGTGGCTCTTCAAGGTGAAGCGGCCGCCTGGAGCACCGCCGGTGTTCAAGGCGCGCTACGTGGCTAGGGGCTTCAGTCAGCGTGAGGGAGTTGACTTCTTCCAGACCTTCGCCCCGACCCCAAAGATGACTACTCTTCGGGTGTTACTCCACATAGCAGCGCAGCGAGACTACGAGCTGCACTCCCTCGACTTCTCCACTGCGTTCCTCTAGGGCCGAATGCACGAGGAGATCTGGCTGCGCCGTCCTCCTGGCTTCACTGACACCTTCCCACCTGGGACCCAGTGGAGCCTGAGGCGACTAGTCTACGGTCTCCGCCAGTCGCCCCGTGAGTGGCACGACACTCTTCACTCCACGCTTCGTAACCTTGGGTTCAGCGCATCCTCCGCCGACCCGTCGCTGTTTGTTCGAGCGGGTTCTACTCCTTTCTTTATCCTTGTCTACGTCGACGACTTGGTGTTTGCTACAGCAGACAGGGCAGCCCTGGCTCAGGTGAAGTTCGAACTGCAGAAGAGACACAAGTGCAATGACCTGGGTGAGCTGCAGCGTTACCTTAGCTTGCAGATCACCCGGGACAGAGCCGCTCGCACCATCACACTTACGCAGTCACACATGGTGCAGCAGGTCCTTCGGCGGTTCGACTTCCAGTTCTCCACCACACAGCCCACTCCTCTTGCTGTTGACCACAGACTCACTGGCCCCTTTCCCGACGAGCCTTTTGAGTCCAGTGGTCCCTACGCAGAGCTGGTGGGCTGCCTCATGTACCTAATGACTTGTACTCGGCCGGACGTCGCCTTTCCCCTCAGCGTCCTCTCTCGCTTTGTTGCGACTGGGAGACACCGTCCTGTCCACTGGACAGCTGCTGTGAGGGTGGCGAAGTACTTGGCGACTACATCAGGCATGGGGCTTGTGCTTGGAGGGACTCAGCCAGTGGCGTTGACTGGTCACTGCGACTCTTCCTACGCTGACGACGTGGAGACTCAGCGTTCGACTCAGGGTTACTGCTTCAGTCTGGGAGCTGGTGCTGTGTCGTGGAGGTCTACACGGTCGTCGTCTGTGGCTACTTCCAGTGCAGAGGCAGAGATCTATGCTGGTGCCATTGCGGCACAGGAGCTTCGCTGGTTGACCTTCTTGCTCGCCGACCTTGGTGAGCGGCCTCGCTTTGCACCGACCTTGTACGCTGACAATAAGGCCATGATCCTCCTGTGTCGAGAGCCTCGACTGGAGAGCAGAGTGAAGCATACTGACGTGAGGTACTTCCTCCTGGGAGAGGTGCTGCGACGCGGCCAGGCACGCCTGGACTTTGTGGCCTCAGAGGCTAACACTGCAGACGTCTTCACCAAGGCCTTGACGCTTGGTGATCACCACAGGTTCTGTGTGCAGTTGGGGCTTGTTGAGGTAGGCCCCCGGTTGCTGTAGTCTTGTTGCTTGCTTTGCTTGTTGTGTTTTCCTATTTATATCCTAGTGAACTCTTGATTTGGCCTTGTGGCCGCTTGCTTGTGCTCGGAATTTGTGTGGTGTCCTTGAGATCCACCTTGAGCTTGTCTTGCCTTGACTGGTCTTGTGACCGTTTGTTTCACCTTGCTTGCCCTGGTGTCCCTCACTTAACCTATGGGGGTGTGTCAAATGTTAATGTTATGATAGGCTGCAGTGAGGCACTCCCTAGAGGGTACAACATTTGTAGGACTCCTATTTGTATGCTTGCAAACCCTAATCCCAATCATTCCGTTGCATGTAGATTCTGAGAGTTTCACCCTCCTTCCCACCCTCCTTTCCAGCCTCTCTTCCTCCCCTCCCTTCTGCTTCTCCCCCAAGCATCCTCCCTACCGTATGGCCCCGGATATAAGCGCAGGTCTATTATAAGCGCATGCGCTTGTATCCGGAGCAATGCGTTTATGGCCGATCCTCATTTATAAGCGCACCCCCTGTAAAACCTTGATTTGCTATAAGCGCATGTATAATTTTAAAATTTAAACCATATTAAAACGGTAGCGATTTCAAAATTTGCAGTGAGAATACAACATTTTTCGCTTCGATTGACTTTCGAGGACCTCACATACTGCGCGTCCAGTAAGTATGAGCTGGCATTTCTGATAGTGGCGTGTAAAATGCCCCTGTGCGCCGGCAGAAAATCGCTCACGCGCGAATCTGAGTTGTGACTCGCTACCACTTCGATTCGATTGAAATCGCAAGAAGGAGATGTACAGTTTGGTGCCAAGGAATTATAAATTTGTATTTGTCATTATATAAGCGCATGCGTTTATAAATCTGACTCAATTATAAGCGCACCCCCCCAAAAAACACTGTTTTATTATAAGCGCAGGTGCGCTTATATCCGGGGTATTACGGTACCTCCCTTCCTCCCATCATCACTTCCTTCCTTCATTCCTGCATTCCTCACTTCCTCCCTTCCTCCGTTCCTCCTTTCCTTATTTGCCAGTTGTCATTCTTTTGCATGCCTGCTTCCCTTATACTTCAGCCATGTCACATCTGACTTCTGGGTTTGTGATGTGCTGGCTGCCTGATAGTAACACGACGTATAGCCATGCCATGTATTGGATACTTTTTTATAATACAGGATTATGTATGAGCCTCAGAGCAGTCATACACATGACCAATACCAAGGAGTTCAACAATTAATATATTACAGTATCTGTAAAGTAAGGGGAATCACGAGACTCGAGAAGGGAACAAAGCTTGGGGGTGTGTGTAATGTTGCTTCCCGGTTTTGTCTGCTATACTGCAAGCAATAAACTAGGCCATGGTAAAGCCACATCTGGTCCTGGGCACCTGTAACTGCATTGGGGGGTATGGGGGTGAGTGAAGGGGGGAAGACAGTAAACGGAATGAGCAGAGGGGAAGAGAAGAAGCAGCGGGGGACAGATTGAACAGAGGGGAAGAGAGGAAGCAGGGGGGAACAGAGTGAGCAGAAGTAAAGAGAGTGAGCAAGGGGGAAGAGAGTGAGAAGAGAAGAAGGGGAGGGAGCAAGGGTGAAACAGAGGGAGCAAGGGTGAGCAGGGAAGGCGATGGGGGGAAGCAGGGAAGGAGATGGGGGGAAGCAGGGAAGGAGATGGGGGGAAGCAGGGAAGGAGATGGGGGGAAGCAGGGAAGGGGATGGGTGGGGGGAAGCAGGGAAGGAGATGAGGGGAAGCAGGAAAGGGGATGGGGGGAAGCAGGGAAGGGGATGGGGGGAAGCAGGGAAGGAGATGGGGTGAAGCAGGGAAGGGGATGGGGGGAGGCAGGGGAGGGGACGGGGGGAAGCAGGGAAGGGGATGGGGGGAGCAAGTCGGAGGATGGGGGAAAGCAGCGCAGGGGATACGTGGAAATAGGGAAGAAGGGAAGGGTTTATGTGCGGGTTGGAAAGGGGGCGTGACAAGTGTGCGAGATGGGAAGGGAGAAGGGAGGGATGGCGAGGGCAACGAGGAGT
This sequence comes from Closterium sp. NIES-65, assembly GCA_948144175.1. Classification (NCBI taxonomy): domain Eukaryota; kingdom Viridiplantae; phylum Streptophyta; class Zygnematophyceae; order Desmidiales; family Closteriaceae; genus Closterium; species Closterium sp. NIES-65. The sequence goes on along the minus strand of CANXME010002485.1, from coordinate 1,371,057 downwards.
GGAAGGGAGGGCGACGGGGGGAGAGAGAGACGGGGATTGCGAGGGGACGAGCGGGAGCGAAGGCGACGAGCAGCAGGGAGGGCGATGAGACGAAGGGGGGCAACGGGCGGAAGGGAGGGAAAGAGAGCGTGAAGGGGGAAAGAGAGTGAGAAGGGGGAAAGAGAGTGAGTAGGGGGGGAAGAGAGTGAGCAGGGGGGGAGAGAGTGAGTATAGGAGTGAGCCGGGAAAACAGGGGCGAGCAGAGGGGGTAAGAGAGCGTGAAGGGGGAAAATGGGTGACAAAATGGGGAGAGTGGGGTTAGAACAAGGGGAGTGAGCAGAGGGAAAGAGAATGAGCAGGGGAAAGAGATTGAGGAGGGGGGAGGCGAGTGATCAGGGGGAAAGAGAGTGAGCAGGGGGAAAGAGAGTGAACAGGAGAGAGTGAAAGGCAATGGGAAGGGAAGTGAAGGTGACGGGTGGGGAAGCGAGTGTGACGGGCGGGAAAGCGAGTGCGGCAGGCGTGGAAGGCGACGGGAAGGGGAATCGAAGCCATCGGGGGGGAGAAGTGAAGGCGACGGGAGGGGAAGTGAGGGCGACGGGAGGGGGAAATGAAGGCGACGGGAGGGGAAGTGAGGGCGACGGGAGGGGGAAATGAAGGCGACGGGAGGGGGAAGTGAAGGCGACGGGAGGGGGAAATGAAGGCGACGGGAGGGGAAGTGAGGGTGACGGGAGGGGGAAGTGAAGGCGACGAGAGGGGGAAATGAAGGCAACGGAAGAGGGGGGGGAGGGGGGGGAGTGAAGGCGACGGGGGGGAAGTGAAGGCGACGGGCGGAGCGAAGGCGACGGGCACGCGACGAGCTGCGGAAGCGAGGGCGACGACGCAGGCGAAAGAGAGCGGAAGCGTGGGAAAGGAAAGCGAGGGCGAGGGGAGGGTCACGTTTGGGCGAACGGTTGCGATTCGATTTTCGCCGCGAGGTTACGCTAGTTGCACAATAACCTGCATTTCGACACAATAATCTTCATCCAGCGGACACTAGCTTTGCGCATCATCATCAAAATCCGCGCCACCCACATCGTATGGCGCATCTGATCCCTTTTGAGTGAACGCCGACGCCCTGCCCTGTCTACAGGTATGGTCTATACCTAATACTCTGCGTGCTATCTCAAACTCTGCACAGTTTGGTACGTATGCTTGCACATTTCTGGTTGTGGGAAGAACCCCACCCATCATGGGAAGCGAGAAACTTTTGTCGCAAATTGGTTTCGCGAGTGAAAGTCTCTCGCAACCCAACCGAACCTCTCCGTGCCTGCCTCCCGAACCTAGTTTTTTGCGTTGACTTCCGTTGAGTAATTCAGGCGTTGACACCTAGGAACATTCAAGATCTTATACTTTCAGGCACATATGCACACATGTCCAAACAGTGCCAGGTGTTTCCACCAATAATCTGTTGTGTACATTCACAGGTATGAGCTGTTTGTCTTCTAAATGAATGTATGGAACGTGCAACAGGCACTCGTATTTCCTTCACTTGATCGATTAGCTCCTTGTCAATTGTAGAGCTGCTACGTCCTCCTTTGAGACAGGAATCCAACACTCACCCCACTTCCAAGGTAAGCCCTGCCACCAAATCCAGTAGGGAAACGGCGACTCGGTTCAAGGTCGTGTTGGCCGCATCATGCCAAGCATTCTCTCACGCTTGGCGCCAAGGCGTGAGAGCATGGCGAATGAACGCCCTGATCCAGCGCGCTCTCACGCTTTGCGCCAAGGCGTGAGAGCATGGCGAATGAACGCCCTGATCCAGCGCGCTCTCACGCTTGGCGCCAAGGCGTGAGAGCATGGCGAATGAACGCCCTGATCCAGCGCGCTCTCACGCTTTGCGCCAAGGCGTGAGAGCATGGCGAATGAACGCCCTGATCCAGCGCGCTCTCACGCTTGGCGCCAAGGCGTGAGAGCATGGCGAATGAACGCCCTGATCCAGCGCGCTCTCACGCTTTGCGCCAAGGCGTGAGAGCATGGCGAATGAACGCCCTGATCCAGCGCGCTCTCACGCTTTGCGCCAAGGTGTGAGAGCATGGCGAATGAACGCCGCCCTGATCCAGCGCGCTCTCACGTGTTTCTCTCCCCCTGTGTCTCAGATCCGTTGTCTCACCTTCTTCCGGGCAGCAGGTCGGGCTGTGAATGCTTGCATTCTCACATGTTTCTCTCCCCGTGTCTCAGATCCGTTGTCACACCTTACTAGTACTACTAGTAGCCGCCAGCTCGAGGTTTTAGAGATTGACGAGTCAAGGATTCTCAAGGCGTCCGGCGCCAAGCCGCTATTTCCCCCGGGCTGCCTGCGATGAAGCACCAGCGATGCCACCAGCTTTCTGCCTTGAAGGCGGCGCTCCCCGCTGCGCTCTCCCCAGCGCTCACCATGGCGCTCTGGCTTGTCGCCTTCAACGTCTCGTCGTGCCACGCGCAAGTGATCAATGCTTCTCAAGGTAGTAATCCTAGCACCGCTCACCGTCCCACCCAACCTCCTCCAACCTGTGACAGTACTATTGGCTCAGCGATACCCAACTAGGGAGGCAGTAGAAGTAGTGTTACCTCTCCCTCCATTCCTCCCCTCCTAAGGGAGTACTCAGGTGGCTCCCTCCTCCCTCCCGAATTCTCTCCAACCCTCTTCCCTCCCTCTCCCACTCCCTCCGTCCCTCCTCTCTCCCTCCTCCACTTCCTCCCTCCCAACCCCCTCCTTCCCCCACTCCCTCCCTCCCCTCCCCCCCTCCCTCCCCCACTCCCTCGCTCCCACACTCCCTACCTCTCCCACTCCCTCCTGCCCCCCCCCTCTTCCCTCCCCCACTCCCTCCCTCCCTCCTCCCTCCCTCCTCCCTTCCCCACTCCCTCCCTCCCTCCCCCCCCCCCCCTTCCCCACTCCCTCCCTCCCTCTTCCCCCCCTTCCCCACTCCCTCCTTCCCCTTCCCCTCTCCCCCTCTCCTTCCGACGCATGCCTCGGATCTTATGCACTCATGCTACTCATGAGTGCTCATGTTACTCATTTCCTTCCGCGACTTTTCTTATGCCCTCTCCTCGCCCCAACACGTCAGGGTTGTTTCTCAGCGACGTCAAGACGGGATGGGGCATGGGGTGGAAGGTGGGAGACAAATGCAGCACTGCGGCATCTATCCTGTGCGACGCTTCAGGCATGATCACCTCGATGTGAGTGCACGTGTTAATATCTTGGATGGAAAGGTGCGTCTTCCATGACACACACACCATCTGCTGCCTGCCGCAGATGCTTCCCTCAGCTCCGAACCCGACCTCTCCCACCTCTCTCTCCCCGGGTAATCTACTTCTCCCATCACTGCTGCTTCCATTGCTCCAGGTTCCTCCCCTGATGCTATTTATTCCCCACGCCAGGGATCACTGTCGGCACTCCTCCACTGCCCATGCACTCTGCATGCCCACTCCTCCCCCCTTCTTTTGTCTGCATCGCGTTGCCACTCCTCGATCGTCTCTGCTGCACAAACCTTGTGGTCTCGCTTCAATGAGTTCACGTGTGCCTTGCTTAGTAGAACTCACAGTTGCCACTGCACAATCTCTACCTTCACAGTCACAAACCTCGACAATTGCCTGGCTCTAGCCCTTTTGAATATATCATGCCTTCCAGGTTCCCGCCACCCTCTGTAGACAAGCATTTGAGCCTCTCGTCTTACCATGCGCAACTCACCCCACACAGGGTTTTTTTTAGCAACAAACTCACGGGCTCCATTCCCGACAGCATCTCTGCGCTCACGGCACTCAGTTACCTGTAAGAGGCATAATGGGTTTGCTCCACCTGCGTGCTATTTTGCCCACTGGTGTTGCATGCCATGTGCGCATCACTGCTGGCGCTCCTCCACTGCCCATGCACTCTGCATGCCCACTCCTCCCCCCTACTTCTGTCTGCAGCGCGTTGCCACTGCTCGATCGTCTCTGCTCCCCCAACCTTGTGGACTCGCTTCATTGAGTTCACGTGTGCCTCGCTTAGTAGAACTCACAGATGCCACTACACAATCTCTACCTTCACAATCACTAACCTCGACAATTGCCTGGCTCTAACCCTTCTGAATATATCATGCCTACCAGGTTCCCGCCACCCTCTGTAGACAAGTATTTGAGCCTCTCGTCTTACCACGTGCAACTCACTCACCCCACACAGGTATCTTACTGATAACAATCTCACAGGCTCCATTCCCGACAGCATCTCTGCGCTGAAGGATCTGACATGGCTGTAAGAGGCACACTGGGTTTGCTCCACTTGCGTGCTGATTTGCCCACCGGGTGCTGCATGACATGTGCGCATCACTGTTGGCACTCCTCCACTGCCCATGCACTCTGCATGCCCACTCCTCCCCCCTTCTTCTGTCTGCATCGCGTTGCCACTCCTCGATCGTCTCTGCTGCACCAACCTTGTGGTCTCCCTTCATTGACTTCACGTGTGCCTTGCTTAGTAGAATTCACAGTTGCCACTACACAATCTCTACCTTCACAATCACAAACCTCGACAATTGCCTAGCTTTAGCCCTTATGAATATATCATGCCTTCCAGGTTCCCGCCACCCTCTGTAGACAAGCATTTGAGCCTCTCGTCTTACCATGCGCAACTCACTCACCCCACACAGGTATATCGAACACAACAATCTCACAGGCTCCATTCCTGACAGCATCGCTGCGCTGACGGCACTCGAATACTTGTAAGCGGCACACTGGGTTTGCACCACCTGCGCGCTGCTCTGGTCACTGGGTGCTGCATGCCATGTGCGCATCACTGCTGGCACCCCTCCACGGCCCATGCACTCTGCATGCCCACTCCTCCCCCCTACTTCTGTTTACATCGCGTTGCCACTCCTCGATTGTCTCTGCTGCACCAACCTTGTGGTCTAGCTTCATTGAGTTCACGGGTGCCTTGCTCAGTAGAACTCACAATTGCTACTACACAATCTCTACCTTCACAATCACAAACCTCTACAATTTTGGCTCTAGCTCTTTTGAATATATCATGCCTTCCAGGTTCCCACCACCCTGTGTAGACAAGCATTTGAGCCTCTCGTCTTACCACGCGCAACTCACTCACCCCACACAGGTATCTTGGTGGCAGCAGTCTCACGGGCTCCATTCCCGACAGCATCTCTGCGCTCACGGCACTCAGTTACCTGTAAGAGGCATAATGGGTTTGCTCCACCTGCGTGCTGTCTTGCCCACCGGATGCTGCATGCCATGTGCAGATCACTGCTGGCACTCCTCCACTGCCCATGCACACTGCATAACCACTCCTCCCCCCTACTTCTGTCTGCATCGCGTTGCCATGCCTCGATCGTCTCTGCTGCACCAACCTTGTGGACTCGCTTCATTGAGTTCACGTGTGCCTTGCTTAGTAGAACTCACAGTTGCCACTACACAATCTCTACCTTCACAATCACAAACCTCGACAATTGCGTGGCTCTAGCCCTTTTGAATATATCATGCCTTCCAGGTCCCCGCCACCCTCTGTAGATAAGCATTCGAGCCTCGTCTTATCACGCGCAACTCACTCATCCCACACAGGTATTTTGGCGATAACGATCTTACGAGCTCCATTCCCGACAGCATCTCTGCGCTGACGGCACTCGAACTTTTGTAAGTGGCACACTGGGTTTGCACCACCTGCGTGCTGCTCTGCCCTCTGGGCGCAGCATGCCATGTGCGCATCACTGCCGTCACTCCTCCACTGCATATGCACACCGCATGCCCACTCCCCCCACCTCTTTTGTCTGCATCGCGTTGCCACTCCCGCCATGCCCTCTCTTCTCATCACGCTCAACTCACTCAACCCCATACAGGAGTCTTGGCGGTAACAGTCTCACGGGCTCCATTCCTGACAGCATCTCTGCGCTCACGGCACTCAAAAGCCTGTAAGCGGCACACTGGGTTTGCACCACCTGTGTGCCGCTCTAGCCCTTTTGAATATATCATGCCTTCCAGGTTCCCGCCACCCGCTGTAGACAAGCATTTGAGCCTCTCGTCTTACCACGCGCTACTCACTCAACCCACACAGGGATCTTCGCAGCAACAGTCTCACGGGCTCCATTCCCGACAGCATCTCTGCGTTGAAGGATCTGTCATGGCTGTAAGAGGCATTATGGGTTTGCTCCACCTGCGTGCTGTTTTGCCCACTGGGTGTTGTATGCCATGTGCGCATCACTTTTGGCACTCCTCCACTGCCCATGCACTCTGCATGCCCACTCCTCCCCCTTTCTTTTGTCTGCATCCCTTTGCCTCTCCGTGTCCCTCCCTGCTGCTGTGCTTCAATAGTTTCATGATTTTGCTACTTCGGAAGAGTATGCAACTGCCACTACACAATTTCAACTTAGAAAATTGCAGTCTGCTACAGTAGCCTTGCCCTAGCCCTTCCGAACTGATTATGCCTTCACAGTTCCAGCCACCCTCTGTGGACAGGCTCGAGTCACATGTTTCGTTGAGGTGGTGTGCTGTGCTGGTGATCAAGTGGAATGGAGTTGAAGCTGGTTGGGGACTAGATGTCTGTGGCATTCATTGGGAGACTCCCCATTCACCTACATCGTGTGCTCCATGCACTGCTACTGTCCACTCTGGTTTATAGCATAGCACATTGCAAGGCATGCACAAGGTACTAGATGTAAGAGTATCATGAAGTCACACGTGAGTGTTTTTTTCTTTTCCTCCTGCCATGCCCTCTCTTCTCATCACGCGCAACTCGCTCAACCCCACACAGGTTTCTTAGCAGCAACAGTCTCACGGGCTCCATTCCTTACAGTATCTCTGCGCTGAAGGAACTCGAATTGTTGTAAGAGGCACACTGGGTTTGCTCCATCTGTGTGCTGTTTTGCCCACTGGGTGCTGCATGCCATGTGCGCATCACATCTGGCACTCCTCCACTGCCCATGCACTCTGAATGCCCACTCCTCCCCCCTTCTTCTGTCTGCATCGCGTTGCCACTCCTCTATCTCTGCTGCACCAGCCTTGTGGTCTCTCTTCATTGAGTTCACGTGTTCCTTGCGTAGTAAAACTCACAGTTGCCACTACACAATCTCTACCTTCACCATCACAAACCTCGACAGTTGCCTGGCTCTAGCCCTTCTGAATGTATCATGCCTTCCAGGTTCCCGCCACCCTCTGTAGACAAGCGTTTGAGCCTCTCGTCTTACCACACGCAACTCACTCAACCCACACAGGGATCTTAGCAGTAACAGTCTCACGGGCTCCATTCCTGACAGTATCACTGCGCTCAGGGCACTCGGATATCTGTAAGAGGCACACTGGGTTTGCTCCATCTGCGTGCTGTTTTGCCCACTGAATGGCGCATGCTATGTGCGCATCACTTCAGGCACTCCTCCACTGCCCATGCACTCTGCATGCCCACTCATCCCCCCTTCTTCTGTCTGCATCGCGTGGCCACTCCTTTATCTCTGCTGCACCAACCTTGTGATCTCGTTTCATTGAGTTCACGTGTGCCTTGCTTAGTAAAACCCACAGTTGCCACTACACAATCTCTACCCTCACAATCACAAACCTTGACACAGGAATCTTCGGAAGAACAATCTCACGGGTCCTATTCCCGACAGCCTCCCTGTTCCGCAATGGTTCTTCCCTTCTGCCTCACCGCCACCACCTAAGTCTGCTGGTATGTTTTCTGCTTTCGATAGTTCGCAACTACTGTTTTCGTTTTTTTGATTTTTTTAAACATCAGTCTCACGGGTTCAATTTCAGATGGTGGTCTTGTTCCGCGGTGGGCTGTCCCTTCTACCTCACCACCACCACCTAAGCCTTCTGGTATGTTTTCTACTTTGGATTTTTTCAGTACTGTTTTCGTTTTTTGCAACTGTGACCTCCGCATGTCACCCCTCGTACCCCTGCTTCCCCTCGTTTCCTTGTTCCCGCTCCCCTTCCCTCCCTCCCCCCAACCCTCCCCCTTTCTTCCCAGACAATCACATGCCCTTCTCCCACCCTTCACTTGATTCCACAAGTTCTTTGCTATTGCTCTGATGTGACTCTTCACTCCACCTGCTCTCCTCTTGTCAGGTTCTGTCACTCCACCTGTCGGTGTGGTGGCCGCTGCCATTGCTGTTGCGCTTACCTCACTGCTCTTTGTGTAGAGCAGTGCATTGAACATGGAACAACAGGAGAGACAAGTCAGTGCTTATCGAATTGCAGTGAAAATATAGAATGACACTATAAGTGGCAGCACCCCCACCAGTGTGCCTCTGAAGAAGTTCGCTGTTACATTGTGAGGAGCTCTTGGGTTTGTGACTAGAATTATCCTGGTTGCATTAAAGCCTGAGTCTAGAATGGGAAAGATTCTTGAACATGATTTTGCCAGTGAACACGGTAACCCGCCTTTGTGTGGGGCGCCTTCGCGATCCACTTTGAAGGTGTTTGAAGCCAGAGCCTCAGAAGTCAGGATTTTTACCCTGAATTCCTGAAGCTTGACCTTGTTTTATCGTGACCCTGACGTCTCAGCCCTTTTTTTAGAACAACCCTGATGTTTCAGTGTTTTTTTATTTCGAACTCTGAATTTCCAATGTTTTGTGATTGAGGACACTTACGAGTCAGTGTTGTATTGGGGTGGACCCTGAAACTGAAGATTCCGTGATTCTCTCATCTCCCCTTGGCCATAATTGGTCTCGTGACTTGCTACATAGGAAGGCAGTCTAGTCAAGTATGACACCTAGTGCATCTTTGCCGAGCGGGATTGAGCCTATGAGCGATAATTGACCAGATTCCTCTCAAGGCCAAAACTCTTGACTTGAGTACAGAAGGTAACAATCAGTATAACAATGAATAACACCACTGATTGTTCAGCGTTTTTATTTTCTGTACCCTGGAAAATCAGCGTTATTAATATGACGACACTGAAAATCAGTGTTTGGCCTTTGGGCGAGACTGAGTGGTCAGCGTGCCCCAAAACGAATCAGAGGCCCTGTTTGAAGCGCAATAATGTGATCGGCCAAAAGCACAACAGCAACACCACCGTCGGCACCCGCGGAAACAAACAAGAACTGGGGCCACTGTTAACAGTTTCCGAAACTTGAAGCTTGAAGCTACCTTTCTAGACTCGTTGATTAGTAGGCTCAGTAGCCCACAATATCGTGTTTCGATAACTACTGCTGGCGTCACCCAAGATTTTGTATTGCGACGTCCGTCGGTTTGCATAGTATAGGTCTCCACCGTCACCCGCTAACGCCCATTTCATCGGATCTCTCGCGGTACTCGCAAATATATCTCACACCCCATCTAATCCGTCGTCCCGCCGAACCCGCTACTCTAGTTGCACCCGTAGGTCCCGTCTCTCCTCTGGCTCTCGTCGATCCTGCTCTTCCCGTCGCCCTCGTCGCGTCTGTCGTAGTCGCCGTGCCCGTCACTCCCGTCCCGGTCGTGCCTTCCGTCCATCGTCCAGTCCACCCCCGTCCCTGCCATCGCCCAGCACCCTCCGTCCCTTCCGTCCCGCGCCTCGCTTCCATCTCGCATTCGCTCCTGCTGTAGCGCGCCTCCCTCCCGTGCTTCCCTTCCCTCTCCGCCGCTCGTCAACTGTCCCTCATTCGCATCTCTCACTAGATCCATCGCACACTCCCCCCGTCGCTCGAACGATCCCACCGCCCGCACAGGGCAATCGCCTTGCCTCAGGTCCAGTCGCACACACACTCGAATGTGACATTCACTCCTGTTCCGCACACTCACTCTCTATCAAACATAATAGTTTAGGGGCCTAGGGTTGTCAGAATGTGATGTTTGTGGGGTACTCTATAGCGAGTACAACTCGATTAGGGTTTCCTATATGTACTCAACTGTCTGCTAATGCTAACTCTCTTTTGCCTATTTCTCGATTGTGCCTGCTGATTTCGACATAGTATGAAATAGGCAATCAGGACGGCCCTCGAAATTCTTGCCGAACCTATGATTCCGTCCGAACCAAACAGAATCATGTTGGCCTGTCGAACGCCCTCTTTTTCATTAATTTCAAATGGAATTGTGAGGATAGGAAAGTGGGTTGGGAGCTTCCTCTACAGGCAAACGCAAATCCCGTCGCCATTCCATCGCCATTCATCCCCCCTACCAGAATCGCCTTGGGATGGCCATGGGATTGGAAGGGTGTAGAGGGTGGGGACGGGGATTTGGAAGATGGGGAGGGTGGTTCCTGATCCCGTTGCCACCCTCCCCCTTTCTGACGCGAAATTTCGCGATTTGGCCATCCCCCCCATACCTATTCGAGAGGTTCCTCCTCTGGTTTATGATCCCACAGCCATTCCGAACCCTTCATTTTTTTAGATGTGCTGGCGAACAACGCCCAAGTTTTTTAAACTTTACGAAGTGGGGTGTGCAAGCTTTGAAAGCCAACGCACCTGCAATTTGGGACTTTGGGGAGCTGCCACAACACCCAGGGCGAAATACGCGGGTTGGCTGGGTTTGGCGAAAAAATCGAAATGCCCGAAATCGGAATCAATTGCCAAAACCCAAACCATAATACAATCACACCGAGCCAAGCTAAGGACGTGTCTCACTTACAGGAGTCTGCGAGCCAGTCCGCTCTTGGAAATGTTGCTCCCCAAAACTGTGGTCTGGTCCGCTGGACCAGGCGAGGACTGAACTGGCGAGCCAGCTTCGGACAGGTCCACTGATGAAATACACTGTGGCGTGCAGACGAGACCACGGTCTGTTTTTCCCAACACTAGGCTACAATGACCCGTGAGGGCTTCCTGTCATTGGACAAGCCGCCATCTCGCGCTGCCAAGTCTTGCGACACTTGTCGGGTGAGGTCGTTAGCATTCGTGAAAAGCATGAAGAGGAGTATAGCATAAGGGTGTACCTCGCACAAGGAAGCGTTGTAATTACTTTTAAGGGTTAGTGGAATACATGCTTGAATTAGATGTGCAAAGTCTTTAACCGAAGCTTTCAATAGCGATTTTCCTATTGGTGACACTCTCCAGGAATCTTTCCCGCCAAAACCGCCATGGCTGTCCGCATATCGCGCTATGGCGTGCCGCTTTTATCCACAGGGCCTTTCCCGTCTTTCGACACGGCCGCCATCGCGACACCCGCTTCTCTCGTTGCGCTAGTTCCTTAGCTTCGATATAAGGTATCAACGTAGCGCTTGTTGCGATCGTGTTTTGTCTGTGCTGTAAGGAATCTTACCGCTCGTTACAATCACAACCGCGTATCCCCGTGGCAGACCGGAACAAGCTTCCGCATTTATCGCATTGCGCTAAGCGACCAATTACCTCTCCGTTTGGAACGTCTTGTGCAATATGAAACCGCGTGGTTAAGTAGTTACCTGTAGGTTACCACTTCCAGCCTGTCGTTTCGCCGTCGTCGCTGCAATACGGTCGTTTGTACAAACAATTAGTAGCTTCCGGAGAACCTTTACGGCCGAATATTAGCCTTCCTGAGAGTCCTCAGATGTTATAGATAGCGACTTGATGCATGCGTTTCTCAGTGCAACTTAGTTTCGCGGTTCGTTTTCGCGCCGACAAAAGCAGCCGAGCCCTGCGATTAGGATCGTTCATCGTTTCGTTGAAATGCGAAACTGCGTCCGTGACTCCTGAGGCGTCTGAATTCTCGAGTTTCCTAGTCTCAAGCACTTATTCCGAAACTTCGAGCCTCGTGGTCTCCGAGCCTCCAAAGTCTCCATGTGAAGAATGAGGAATCAATGAACTAGCAAGCAGGTGGGTACAAGTAGGAAAACCTAGAAGTGTTGTACCCCATATAGTCTGCCCCACTACAGCCTACACAGACTATAGTATAAGAGTTTGACACATCCCCATAGGCAAAGTGGGGGAGAACAAGAGGTCACAAGACCAGCCAAGCAAAGCGAAACAAGCTCAGGGTGGATCACAACGTCACCACACAGTCCAAGCACAAGAGCAAAGGCCATAAGGCCAGTTCACATGCAAGATCAGATATATATAGGTAAACAAGCAAGTGCAGGTATAAAAAGATCACAGTACAAGCAAGGTCAAGAAGTGAGCAAGTGAGGCCAAGTAGGCACAAGACCTAGCAACGTACAAAAGCGCTGATGATCACAAGGCGGAAGTGCCTTGGTGAACATATCAGCAATGTTGGCCTCAAAGGCCACGTAAGCAAGGCGCAGCTGACCACGCTGCTGCAGCTCACGAGCAAGGAAGTAGAGAAGAGCAATGTGCTTCGCTTTGTGCTCCAGTTTGTGCTCCCGACACAAGGCCAGCATGGCCTTGTTGTCTACGGACAGAATTGGAGGAGAACGAGGCGGCTCTCCTAGGTCAGGCCAGCAGGTAGGTGAGCCAGCATAGCTCCTGTGTAGCCATGGCCCCCGCGTAGATCTCAACCTCACAGCTGGAACTGAGAACAGAAGACGAGCGGGTAGACCGCCACGAAACAGAGCCGGAGCCAAGGCTGAAGGTGTAACCCTGTGACGACCGCTGCAGAGCCTGGTCGTCAGCCCAAGAAGCGTCAGCGTGACCTGTGAGGACCACTCGACGTCGCCCTCCAAGCACTAGCCCCATGCCCGACGTACTGCACAAGTAGCGCAACACCCTCTTTGCTGCAGCCATGTGCTCTGGTCGGTGTCTCCCAGGAGCAACATAGCGTGCCAAGATGCTAAGAGGGTACGCAAGGTCAGGTCGTGTACAGGTCATCAGGTACATGAGGCAGCCAACAAGCTCTGCATACGGGCCACTCGGCTCTACGGACTCATCCGAAGGCAGAGCTGAGAGTGAGTGGCGAGTAGACAGAGGAGTGGCATGAGGCGAGGATTACGTAGAGTCGAAGCGCTGAAGGACCTGCTGCACCATGTGTGACTGAGTCAGGGTAATGGTGCGTTGTGCTCTGTCCCGGATGATCTGCAAGCCAAGGTAGCTGTGCAGTTCTCCAAGGTCTGTGCACGTGTGTCTCTTCTGCAGCTCCGACTTCACGTGGGCGAGTCCAGCAGTGTCAGCTGTGGCAAATACCAAGTCGTCGACGTACACGAGGATGTAGAACGGCAGCAAAGAGGTGTCGGCGCCCAGAAACAGCGACGAGTCGGCTGTAGAAGGAGCAAACCCAAGAGCCGCAAGTGTAGTCCTCAGTGTGTCGTGCCACTCACGGGGTGCCTGGCGGAGATCGTAGACTGGCCGCCGGAGGCTCCACTGGGTACGAGGAGGAAACGACCCAGTGAAGCCAGGTGGGCGGCGCAGCCAGATCTCCTCATGCAGGCTGCCCTGTAGGAAAGCTGTGCTGAAGTCAAGAGAGTGAAGCTCGTAGTCGCGCTGAGCAGCTATGTGCAGCAGCACCCAAAGAGTGGTCATCTTCGGGGTGGGGGAGAAGGTCTGAAAGTAGTCAACTCCCTGCCGCTGACTGAAGCCTCGAGCCACGTAACACGCCTTGAAGACAGATGGAGAACCCGGCGGCCGCTTCACTCTGAAGATCCACATGCCACTAACGATGTTCGTCCCAGGTGGGGGAACCTCGTCGACGTAGGTGCCTGTGGACTTCCAGGAAGCCATCTCTGCGTCCATGGCTGACTGCCACTGAGAGGAGTAGGGACCCTCGATCGCCTCAGCGTATGATCGAGGAGTCGGGATGTCTGGTGCATCCGGGTCTCCCTCAGGGGCAATCAGCGTGGACACGAGATGAGGCAAAGCAGCAGCAAAACACTGGAACTCCTCCTGCCTGTCCTCAAGGACGTCCGTGCTAAGAGCAAACTCACCCCCGACGTACTGAGGACAGACAGACTCAGACTCAGCAACAAGACTAGCAGCGTAGTCTAGACGACAGTGAGCAGCGAAGTCGACAAGCTCAGCAACTAGGGCAGACGCAGCAGTGGACTCAAAGGAAGGGTACGTGACAATAGTAGCTAGGAGACGCGTGACAGAAGGAGTGGCAGCACGAAGAGAGTCAGACTCCGTGTCAGCAAGAGGAGGAAGAGAGGACACTGGAGGAGACGGCAACGGGACACGCAGAGGAGCAGTGGAAGAACGCAGGGCCATCAGGTGTGTGCCTGGGACCGCAGGAGGACGCGGACACGCAGTACGACCACTAGTGCGAGCAGCACAAACAGGGGACGCAGGACGAGACGCAGGCTCGCGACGCTCAGCAGGACCTCTAGTAGGACCAGTGTAGGGAGAAGGAGCAGGCAGGGGGGAGGCGGGCTGTAACTGTGACTACGACTAGACAGGCGGTGGACGCTCTAAGAGAGGGGCAGGACCAGTAGAAGGCGGAAGACGAAGAACCTGCTCAAGGAGCAGAACGAAGTACGGCCGCGACCGCGCAGCGCCTCTAGAACCAGCAGGGACAGCACCCGTACCCCTAGCGGCAGTTCCAGCGCCAGCAGCACCTCCAGCTCCAATAGCGCCAACTCCAGCACCCTCCGAAGCACCAGCGCCAGCAGAACTACAAGCGCCAACACCCCCAGCAGCTCTAGCTCCAGCAGCTCCAACAGCACCACCAACAGCAGCACCGGTAGCTCCAGTACCGCAAGCAGCTCCAGCAGTACCTCCAGCAGCCCCAGCAACACCCCCAGTCCCAACAGCTCCTAAACCGTCAGGACGAGCCCCCCCGGGACCAGCAGCAACAATAGTACCTCCAGCTCCAGCAGCACGGCTCCAGCGGCGGGCAAACCACTTGCGCAGCTCCTGTGGAGAGAGTGGCTCCCGCCTCGACGAAGCACCGCCGGCGGCCACAAGAGCAGACCCAGCACCCCCAGGCTCCGCACCCCCAGGCTCCGCACCCCCATGCGCAGCACACTTAGGCTCAGCACCTCCAGACACGGCACCCCCAGGCTCAGCACCCCCAGACTCAGCACCCTCAGGCTCAGCACCCCCAGACTCACCACCCCCAGGCTCAGCACCCCCAGACTCGGAACCCGCAGGCTCAGCAGCTCTAACAGCACCAGAGTCAACAGCTACCTCGACAGGCTCGACTGCATCTACCTGGGACACACCTGACGGGGCAGGACCCTAAGGGGGGAGGGGGTCTATCGGGGGAGGACCTGGCGCAAGGAAGAGCAGCAGCGGGGGAAGGGGCGCAGTGCGGTAGGGGAAGAGACGGTAGTAAGGTACCGACTCGTCAAAGGTGACGTCCTGGGAGGACAGAACATGGCGCGAGGTGGGGTGGTAAAATTGCCAACTAGGCGCGTCAGGGGGGAAGTCAAGGAAGACGCAGGGAACAACACGGGGGGACAGCTTGTCTGCAGACAAGTCGCGGACAAATGCCCGAGATCCCAAGACCTGAAACGCAGACGCGTCGCCAACCTTCCCCGTCCACCGCAAGGTGGGGGAGGTCTCTGGCAAGGAGACCTGGGGCTGAAGGTTGAGCTGATGCACTACGTACTGAACCGCAAACGGCCACAGAAAATGGGGGGCAGCCGCATGGATCATGGACGTACGAGCGACATCCATGACCATGCCAATGCGGCGCTCAGCAATACCATTTTCCTGTGGAGAGGCCGGAAGCATGAAGGTCTGGCGGATGCCCTGTGCACAACAGAAGGCTCCCAGACGGGCAGAGGAAAACTCCACGCCTCTGTCAGAGTGCAGACGCAGAACAGGAATGTCCGAGCCGAAACTCTCTCTGAGCTGGAGATGAGCTGCGCAGATCCAGTCAATCAACACCTCAGTGACGTCACCCTTGCTGCGCAAGGGGAAGACTGTGGTGTAACGCGAGAAGTCGTCAACCACCAACAGGAAGTAACGCTCGTGCCCCTGTCCACGGACGCGGGCGGGGCCCCACACGTCCATGTGGAGAGTCTGCAGCGAAGCCTCTGTTGGAGGAAACTCGGAGGAGTGAGGGGCGGCGCGCTATCGCCCCTCGACGCAGGGGACGCAGGTAGGGGCAGGCCCCGGAGGTAGGGGAGGGAGAGACCGGGGGAGACCACAGACAAGGACACGGGCGGCCATGCCTCGGAGACGAGGCAGGGAGGGGTGACCAAGACGGTGGTGCCAAAGGAGAGTCTGGTGGGACAGGAGACGACACGAGCAGGGAGCAGACTCAGGACCAGACCTGGACGCTGCAGTAAACACCTGACTGGACGCAGCTACCTGGCCAGACTCAGCAACCGGAGGAGACTCAATAGTAAGGGTGTACAAGCTCGACCCTCACCGACGGGTGAACGTGGCCAAGCGTCGGCCTGTCGGAGCACACGTGCAGTAGGTCACCCGCTGACTCGCAGGAGCAAACTGGTCAACCCCCCTATCCTGTAGGTCTGCTCCACTCACCAAGTTCGTAGAGAACGAGGGGAGGTAGAGACCTGACAGGGTGCTAGAGGGGGCTGCCGGGCACGGTAAGACAGTGGAGAAGCTAGCAAGGACAGGACCCCCAGAGGGGTCCGCCAGGGAGACTGCAACCGGCCGACTAAGCGGCGTAAGCGTGGTGCGGTCTCGAAAGAAGGAGCGGGAAGCACCCGAGTCAAGGGTGAAGGTGTGTAAAGCCTGCGCCGACGTAGTACCTGAGAGAGCAGACTCACCAGCACCTGGGGCAGCAGACGCACTAGCACCTGGGGCAGCAGGCGCACTAGCACCTAGAGTAGCAGCCTCACCAGCACCTAGAGAAGTAGCCTCAATGCCCGGGTCAGGCGGTACACACAGGTAACAGTCACCCTCATTACTAGTAGACACAGCATACATGGCAGCAAGGATAGCATCATAGTCAAGATCAAAGACGGCAACCCCCGCCCTAGACAGATCTCCCCAGCGAGGGATCTCTGACGCCTCAGGGAATTGGTGACGCCATGCGTCCGTCAGGCGGCCGAAGCAGCGCTTGGTGGAGTGCGGGCCCCCGCACTGCTCACCAGTGCGGTCGCCGGTACGGAGGACGTAAGTGCAAGGACCAGTACCCCCACCGCGCTGACGTGCAGTGTACCACTCACGAAGCTGCTGAGGGGACAAGGTCTCACGATTGCGCTGCTGCTGCTGGCGCGGACCACCACCGGACCCACTCCTCTGCGCAGAGTCGCGACCAGCTCCACCGCCGC
Organism: Closterium sp. NIES-65; assembly: GCA_948144175.1. Taxonomy (NCBI): domain Eukaryota; kingdom Viridiplantae; phylum Streptophyta; class Zygnematophyceae; order Desmidiales; family Closteriaceae; genus Closterium; species Closterium sp. NIES-65. The sequence goes on along the minus strand of CANXME010002485.1, from coordinate 1,354,127 downwards.
CGCCGCCGCCGCCTCCGCCGCCTTTGCCGCCTCCGCCACCTCCGCCGCCTCCGCCACCTCCGCCGCCTCCGCTCCCTCTGCCACCACCGCCGCCTCCTGCGCCTCCACTACTGCCACCGCCGCCGCCACCCCCGCCACCACTCCCACCACCACCCACACCCCCTCCACTGCCTCCACCACCACCTCCACCGCCCCCGCTAGCCCCTCCTGCTCCCTTGCCCCCCTTGCCCTTGCCGGTGCGGCGTCTCCCGCTAGGGGCAGACGCAGCGGCGACCCCGTTGAAACCAACGAGGTCGGCCGCAGCAGTAGAAGCAACAGAGGGCAAGAGGGGGGAGGGGTAACACCCCTCAAATACGGGGGTGCGAGGGTCACCACGAGAGGCTCCTACAGCGACTATGCTCTTGTCGGCTGCTAGGAGGCGCTCCTCGAGGAGGTCAACGGTGAGTGTGGTGGGGCAAACTAAGAGGAAGTGGTCCCTGACTAAGCGAAGAGAGTTAGGGAGCCGGGTGACTATGTAGTAGAGGGTGATGTACATGGGGGGGGGGGGGGGGGTTCTTGGCGCAGAACTCAGTAGGAAGCGCAGCGCGGTAGCGAGTGTCACTAGTGCGGAGGTGTGTAATGAGGTCAGCGACTGTGGGAAAGACAGCAAGGTCAGGGAACAGGTACGGTAGCATGAGGCGGCTCAGTGCATCTGGGGCAAGGGAAGAGTAGCGTGCAACTAGAGCGTCGTAAAAGGTCTGAGCACTCTTGTACTGGCTAAAGTGCGCACGCTCAGTGGTCGGTAAGTGGCGATTTACAGCAAGACGGGCAGAAGCATTGCGTGTCGCCCACTGTGAGCGAACAGTGCTGTCAACAGTAGCAGGCGGGGCAGGGGAGGCACCAGAGGTGAGGTCGAACAGGGAGAGGCCGTCTGCCCTATCGCACTGGAGGAACAGCTGGAGGTCATCGACCCAGACCTCAAAGTCAACAGCACGACCCTCAGTATCAAAGGTAAGAACACTGGGGGTAGCCATGACTGCAGTGGCCTAGCAAGGAGTGAGCTCACCAGTCCGAGTAAGTAGGGTAGGGGCGCGCCGGTAGGACGAGGAGCGGCTCGACGGCAGGGCGGCTCAGCTGCTCAGCGCTCGGCTGCTGGGCGGCTCGGCTGTCGAGCGGCTCGGCGGTTTGGCTGCTGGGCGGCTCGGCGGCTCGGCTGCTGGGCAGCTCGGCAGCTCGGCAGCTCGGCTACTGGGCTGCTCGGTGGCTCAGCTGCTGGGCGGCTCGTCGGCTCTGCTGCTCGGCTGCTCTGTAGGGGCGGCGTTGGGGCCGCTAGGGGCGGCGACGGGGCCGCTTAGGGAGGGGAGCGGCGACGGGGCCGTGTAGTGGCGGCGATAGGGCCGCTTAGAGGCGGCGTCAGGGCCGCGTAGGGGCGGCAACGGGGCTGCTTAGGGGCGGTGACGGAGCCGCTTAGGGGCGGCGACGAGGCCGCTTAGGGTGAGAGGCGGCGACGGGGCTGGTAGGGGCGGCGATGGGGCCGCTAGGGGCGGCGACGGGGCCGCGTATGGGCGGGGACGGGGCCGCGTAGGGTGAGAGGCGGCGACGGGGCTGATAGGGGCGGCGATGTGGCCGCTAGGGGCGGCGACGAGGCCGCATAGGGGCGGCGAAGGGGCCGCGAGGGGCGGCGACGGGGCTGCGTAGGGGCGGTAACGGGGCCGCGTGAGGGGCGGCAACGAGGCCGCTAGGGGCCACTGGGGGCCTTGGAAAGGGCGGCAAAAAAAAGGTGCGCCTCGGGCAGGAGCGACTGGCGCTCCGGTCACAAAGGAAATTTTCAGTGGTGGGCCCAAGGAAGCGTTCCCACTAGGGAACCGTCTCTATACCATGTGAAGAATGAGGAATGAATGAACTAGCAAGCAGGTGGGTACAAGTAGGAAAACCTAGAAGTGTTGTACCCCATATAGTCTACACAGACTATAGCATAAGAGTTTGACACTCCAAGCCTCGTAGTCTCTCCGAGCCTCCGGTTCTGAGGCTCGGCTCCATATGGGTCGGTCGAGGGGAGCCAGGGAGGAGGACCACGCGCCTAGTGGGGGTTCCATGTGAGAGGGTACTGTGTGCGCTGATGCTAGTAACGGGTGAGCTACAAGGGAAGACGCAGGGAGGAGGACTGCGCTTCTGGTACTACACTTGAGATTTGATACTAACGGGTGTGCTACTAGGGAATAAGCAGGGAGGAGGACCATGCCACTAGTGAGGGTCCAGCCAGGTTGGTAAGTGGTGCTTCGTAAGCTGTATTGCATGTTGCTGGTGCTAGTAACGGGTGAGCTAATACGGAATACGGAGGGAGGAGGATCATCTTCGTCCTAATGGAGGATATATCATATATGTGAGGGGGGTACTGTGTTGTATGGCATGTTGCTGGTGCAGGAAACGGGGGAAGCAGCAGGGAAAGCTCAGGTTTCCCCTTCCTCTTTTCCTCCCTTTCCTTCCCATTCTCGCTTCCCCCTCCCCCTCCCCCTCCCCTTCCCCTGCCGCTATGCCACCACAAGTTGGCAAGACGCCGTGAGGGGGTAGCAGCGGGGAAATTTTCCCCCTCTCATTGTCCCTTTCCTCCCCAAATCCCCCCCCTCCCTTCCCCCCCCCCCTTCCCCCCAGGCCCGTCCCCTTCCCCCAGACCAAAGCGCCGCCGCTATGCCACCACAAGCTGGTAGGACGCCGTGGGGGTAGGTAGCAGCGGGGGGGGGGGGGGGGGGAGGCGCAGGAGCGGGGGGGGAAGGCGCAGGTGCAGCAGCAGGCCCCCACAGGCCCTCCCACCCCTACCACGGCATGGTGAGTGGGTGGGGGGGAAGAAGGAGGGGGAGGCGGTAGAGAGAGGGGGGGGGTTGTGGGGGGAAACGGATGGAGAAGGGGGAAGCGGTAGGAGGTGCTGCTGCTCACCCGCACAAGCCCTCCCACCCCTACCACGTCATGGTTAGTTGAGGTGGGAGGAGGGGGAATGTGAGATGAAATGGGACGGGGAAGGTAAGGAAGAAAGGGTGCTGCTGCTCAACCCCACAAGCCCTCCCACCCCTACCTCATCATGGTGAGTGGGGAGGGAGAGGGAGAGGGGGAGTGGGAGGGGGTAGCGGGGGGGGGAAGGGGAGGGAGAGGGTGATGAAGAGAGGAGAGGGACAGGGAGGGGATGGGGAGGGGGAAGCTCAGGGTGGTGAGTGTGATGGGAAGGGGGACGGGAGGGGAGTGGGGGGGAATGGATAGCTGCGATAAAGACATGCTGTCCACTGTTCTGTCCTTTGCCTGTGTCAGCCTGCTCCTAAACACATGCCACTTTGAGTTGACGTGTAAGTGCCAGTCTGCATGGACGCATTCTTACTGTGCCCAACCCACACCACCAAGACACGATGAGCTTCCCTCTCGTCCGTGAGGACTGGACTGCTGACGAGGAGATGCTGCTGCTCGAGGTGAGCCACGCTGCCTTGCTTGCCGTTACGGTTCTTCCTTTGTAGAAAGAGCCAACCAGCTTACATGTTGTTCAAAAGGACACGATGAGCTTCCCTCTCGTCTGTGGGGACTGGACTGCTGACGAGGAGATGCTGCTGCTCGAGGTGAGTATTTGTTATATTTCGTGTGTTTGTTTTATTTTAGCATTAAAAATAATTGTGTTGACAAAAAAAACAAAAAACAAAACAAAAAACTTCTAACTGAGAGAGACGGGGGGGGATTAGCCTCTCATTTCATTCTTCAGTTCATACTGAAAATTTCAGCGTTGTTCGTTCGAGGGAGCGAGAGAGAGAGGATTAGCCTCTCCCCCTTCTACCCTTCACCCTCAGCCTTCAGCCCTCTTCCATGAGTACTTAAGGGCCCTCGTGGCCTATTCACTCTCATTCTTCAGTCCAAACTGAAAATTTTGGCGCTTCGCGCCGGCGCTCGCGTGCGCGGCCTTCGGCCGCGCGCTAGCGGTGGCAAGTCGAGAAAGGTAGTAGGTAAGCAAATGGCTACATCAAGGGGAAGCAGCACCAACTAGACAAGAAAGCATGGAGTGGGTCTACACCCGTGCAAGGGGGGCGCCTACATGCGGTCCGCCTCAAGCTCACCAATCATTTCGCGCGTGGTCTGCCACATCTGGCGGACCACTGACGCGGTGGTGCCGACAACGTCAACGGGAGTTCCACGCATTGCTACAAGCGTCCTCCGATCCAGGGCCCTCTCAGCTAGGAGGGTGGCCGAGACTACTCCCGGCGAGGGCGCAACCTGTAGTGGCGATACGTACGAGAATAGTGCTGACGCTGCCACGTGACACCTTGCTCGCGGCATCTGAGAGAACGTGCTCGGTGGGGTCTCCAACATGGAGCCATGCGACTCCTAGAGAATCAGCTCAAGACTCTGCAGGCACTCCACCAGCGACCACAAGTGAGTCAGGGTCGCCGTGGGCACTTCTTTCATTGGCTGAAGGACAACAGCGGTGCGAGCATGACGAGACGACACGGCGAGATCTCGCGGGGGGTGACGAGGACGGGGCGGAGCAAAGTGGGCCCAGGGATCCCCTCCACCCGTGCCCACGAAGCCAGTTCCTGCGGGCAGCGGACGGCCAGGACGCACCAGAGACCCCACTGGGTCGTGCGGCAGGAGAGCAGCGAGGGGAGCGACAAGTACAGCTAGGGGCGCTGTGTGAGAAGACGACTCCGCGATCGAGGAGTGGAGCGCCTTTTCCACGCCTTCCAATTTCTGGAGAACGCGCTCCATTGCGGACGTTGCTTGACGCGCTGTTCCGCCTCGACCATAGCCCCCCCGCCGCCCATGGCCACTTGCATTCGAGCGTGCGGGCGATTGCGGGCGAGACGGCATGCGCTGGCGTGCACAGCCACTTGCATTCGAGCGTGCGGGTGATTGCGGTCTCGAGATCGGCCCCTGTGACGAGGAGAGTAGAGCCACTGGCGCTTTGACGGCCGCGGCAAACGTGCATACGGGGACCAATGGCGAGAGGTGTGAGGAGCAGGCGATTGGTGACGCATCGAATGGCGACCGGGTGAATGGTGACAACGTGACCGACAGTCTCGAGATCGGCTCCTCGATGCCCCGCGGCGAGGCGAACGTGGCGATGGCAGCGACCGTGGAGATCGAGGCTCGGCGTGACATTCCACACAACGGCTCTCCCGCCCGCCGCCACGCACCACCGTTGAATGGTGACGAGGCGAATGCTCCCGGTGCGCCGCAGCCACCGCGCCGGAGCGCACAACGATCTCCATGCGCGCAGGCGCCTGTCCGCGCCGCTGATCCTCGAAGCGGCGCCGGATCTGATCAGCAGCAGCCAGCGGAGCAACAGGGACGCTTGAGGCAGGACGCGCGGGAGGAAGTGGACGAGGAGCGAGTTCGCTCACCGTGGAATATCCGCGGCCAGGAGCGGCAAGCGGATCCATCGGATCAACGGGAGGGTGGCGCACGATCAGCAAGCGGCCGACGCGGCGGAGGACGTACTGCGGACCGAGGAGGGAGAGCAGCTGGACTCGGCGAGCGAGCACGAGGAGGTGGACCAAAAAACGTGTACCTGCAGGTGGGACTGCGGGCATTAAACGAGATGAGCAACAATAATGAAACCACCATTTTCAGACAGTAGACTTGTAGATGCGGAGTTTATGGACTCGACCTCTAGCTCAGAGTCCGTGGATGACGAGCAGCTTCAGACTCCTGCTCGAGCAGGCAGGGCAACATCAGCTCACACTGCGGGGGGTTCCTCAGTTGTGAGATCCGCTCGGAGGGGTCCCCCAACACCAACCCGAGCCGCCTCGGGCAACATTGCCACACCAGCAATCCCAACCCCGACTTCCCACATCCAGACCCCTACCCAAGTTGCCCGGCAACCTGCCCTGGCGGTAACCCCGTCCCAAACCAACAAGAGGAAAAATCTTCTGAAACCCTGGCCAAGGATGATACGCTATTCGCTAGCGTAGGGACCTGGGATCTGACAAAGTTACGCGACTCTCGCTGCGCACCTCTCTCCCGCCATCTCCCACCAGACCCACGCAGACTTTTCGCCACAGCCCTGTTGGTGCCGCTGCTGCGCCTGTCGAAATATCTGGACTCAACTCCTGCACGGACGGCCCTCCTGTTTCTCGCGTGAATGACACTTCGACAGCTGTCCCCTAGACGCCTTAACTGGAAGGCTGTCAGCGCTCGCCTTCGTCAGAACCTGTCTGGAGGATGGGACAAATTGCACACTGAAACAGTGGATTATCTGACATGGCCCCAGCCCCCGAGACATCTGCCCGATGATATTGGCGTCATTGCTAGGGAGGAGGGGTTGGCGCGACGTGGCAGCTTACGACGGGCCGTGATGGCTCTTGAAGCCACACCAGTATGTGTACCCTCTCCAGCAGTGCTAGAAGCCCTCCACGCCAAGCACCCACCTGTGCCCACCGCTGCACCAGACTGGACATTCCCCAAACCGGACCCCCTCCCCTCTGCACCGCTTGCGGTCTTCTCCAAGGTGCTGGGAAGCTGTGAGATGGGAGTTGGAGCTGGCCCCTCTGGAACAACCTTTGAACACTTACGCGATGCAGCATTGATCAACTCCTCCGTGGGAAAACACCTGCATGCTCTCATCAACACGATACTTACAGGAAAACTCCCTCCTGCAGTAGCTGAACTCCTCACCGCGTCACGATTAATTGCACTTACCAAGCCCGATGGGGGGACGCGGCCGATAGCCATTGGCGAGAGCATCACACGCCTCACGGCTAAAACAGCGCTTACTTTGACCCCGGGCGCCGCTCGAGAATTCTTCCTTCCTCACCAGTTCGGCGTGGCGGTTCCTGGAGGGGCAGAGGCGATTATTCACATCACACGCACATACCTCATGGCGAACCCTGGGGCCTTTGCCCTGCAGGCTGACCTCGCGAACGCGTTCAACAGCGTTAATTGGGCGGCCATCGCTGCATCTCTTCGGGGATCCTCCCTAGCCTCACTCTTGCCGCCAGTTAAGCTGTCATACGGCCTTCCCTCGGCTCTATGCCTGGACGCTGGCTTTTCACACCCACCTCTTCGGAGCGAAACTGGGGTGCGGCAAGGGGATCCCCTTGGTCCGCTGCTGTTTGCCGCCGCTGTACACCCAGCGTTGACAAGCTCGGCGCTCGCCTTCCCGTCTGTGGTCTGCCTGGCCTCTGCGGACGATGTCACTTTTCTTGGGGAAGCAGCAGCCGCATTCAAGAATTTCATTGGGAATCTTGGGGGGATTGGGCTGCGCCACAACCCGGCCAAATGCGCGGCATGGTCTCATATGGGCCAACAGGGAGCAACACTTCCCCAGGGCGTTCCCTTCACGGATGATGGGGTGAAGGTGCTTGGCAGCTTCATCGGTGGCAACGACGCAACCGCGGCTTTCTTGCGCGAGAGCCTTGACACAATGGGCGGCCCCCTGCCCTTAATCGCTTGGATGGAGCCGCAGTTGGCATCGCTACTACTTACCCGTTGCATATCACGGCGGGTGTCTTACATGGCACGTACCACACCACTCTCTCCCCTGCTAGTTGAGGAGTGGTCAGACTGGGGTAAGAGGCTATTTGAGATGCTCCTGACGGCTTGCGGCATCGGTCACCCACGGGGGGAGGCCGAGATCACACGCACCTGGGCCCAAGCCTCGCTTCCGATCTCGCTTGGAGGCTTGGGTCTTGCAGACCCCTCGGTGGAAGGGTGTGTTGGGTTCCTCGCAAGCTACACGCAAGCGCAACACCTTCTCACCTCCATCGACAAGTCTGCGGCTGGCGCCTTGACAGAAACAAGGGTCCAGATGGTTGGGCCCTTCGTCAACACGTCCCCCCTCATTGACTGGCTGGAGAGGTGCGAATAGTCACTACCAGACGATGGGAAAGAGCTGCTGCAAACTGACCGGGTCAATCCCAAAGGCATCAAGCTGCAGCATGGGCTCACGATTGCGGTACACGGACAGCGCTACGCCGAGTAGGTGCAAGCCACGCGCATCATGCCTCTCAACCCAGTCAGCGTGCACACACAACGCATGCTCTCGCTCTCGGGGTACGGGGCAGGGGACTGGCTCAACGCGGTCCCCTTCAACCAGTCACTGCGCCTTGCCCCAGACCACTTTGTCCACGCGTTGCAGTTCCGGTTGGGGCTGCCCTCCTCGGCACCTGGTGCCTGTGACTGCCGCAATGAGACGTCAATCCCTGACAGGAGGCTGCCCAACCACCTTCTGCGATGCGACACGGGGAAGGGCAGGACCAACAAGCACAATGAATTGCACGACGAGTGCCTGCGGATGGCCAGTGACCAGGAAGAAGGACTTCATGACTCACAACGAGACGACTGCATTCTGCCCCGTCACCAGGAAGAAGGCCGACATAGCCATCCGGGACAAATCCTCAGGTGCCGTCTGGATTGGGGACGTGACCATCACGGACCCCATTAGCACGCGAGACCCCAACGCGGTCAAAGGCAGGGGGTGGGCCGCACGGGAGGCGGCAGAGAAGAAAATCTCCGACCACGAGGGCTCAACGACCTCGTGGGTCGGATTCTTCCCACTTGCCGTTGATACCTATGGCTGCCGTTGCGCGGAGGTCCCTCAATACCTCAAGCTTCTAGCTGACACCGCCGCCCGCAGGTTCTTCAACACGCCCCCCTCATCTTACCAGGCAACAAAGCTGCTGCATAATTTCCGCCAGCGGTGGTCCGTGGCGCTGCAGTAGGCGCAGTCAGTGAGCTTCATGACAAAGTGCAACTATGCGGCTCAAGCGGAGAACCCACCTGTGTGGCTCCCGGGCGAAGACATGTCCCTTGGGGACTGCTTTGCCATCCTGGAGCCAGCATTGGAGCTGCCTTAGAGGAAGAACGGGAGTGGGTAGGACGTGGGGGTTTTTGTAGCTGAGTTGCACTATTTTCTATACCCTTGTACATGTCTGTACCTTGCTCGGATCTAGTACACGGACTGCTTGAGGGGGGGCGGGGGGGGGTGGGAGGGGGTGAGAAGTTGAAAAAGGGCTGTTAAAAGTAACTTGTTTATGCCATGAAGTGCGTGGCAGCGATATGTCGGATGTCATTGAAGGTCAACCTAGCATGGCAGCGAGTGCATGGCAGTAGGTGCATGGCAGTAGGTGCATGGCATGGGAGTAGGTGCATGGTAGTAGGTGCATGGCAGTAGGTGCATGGCATGGAAGTAGGTGCATGGCAGTAAGTGCATGGCATGGCAGTAGGTGCATGGCATGGCAGTTTAAAACTGGGCTACTGGGCGTTGGTGGCATGTGTGTTGATCGCCCTATCGCCCCGGACCTTTTTCCCGACCTTCCTTCTGATGTGCGTTTGATGTGCCTCTTCCGTTTTTCCCTACGCCTCCCTTTCAGGCGCTGGAGATGTACGGAATGGGCAACTGGGGGGAGATTGCAGAGCACGTGGGGTGCAAGAGCAGTATGGCACAGCTGCCTGCATCTCCTTTGCAATGCTCCTCTCTCTCTCCTCCTGCCTCCTGTCCTTCCCCCCCTTGCACACATCAGGCGCTGGAGATGTACGGAATGGGCAACTGGGGGGAGATTGTGGAGCACGTGGGATCAAAGAGCAAGTCACAGTGCCACGACCACTACCTTTACGATTACCTGCTTTCACCCACCGGTCCATTACATGTGAGTTTACCATACCCACACCTTGCTAGTAGACCCTCTGCCCACCTGCCAGTTTAAGAGCAAGGCGCAGTGCCACAACCATTACCTTTACGAATACCTGTTGTCACCCACCAGTCCCTTACCTGTGAGTAGTAGAACCATTTAGCCTCGTGTGCATGTGTGCTTGTGTGCATGTGGCCATGCAAAGAGCAAGACACAGTGCCATTAACTTTACGACTACCTGCTGTCACCCACCGGTCCCTTGCCTGTGAGAAGTAGAACCATGTAGCCTTATGGGCTTGTGGGTATGTGTGTGGGCATGCGTAGGGAAAGACACAGTGCCCCGACCATTACCTCTACGACTACCTGCTCTGGCCCTGTGGGTCAGTGCCTGAGAGTGGCCCCCTCCCTGTGAGTAGAGTAGACCTTGTAACCATGTAACCTCTACGAATACCTGCTCTCACCTTGTGGACATCTGCCTGCGAGTAGACTGTCTCTGTCCTCATGCGGGTATGTGTGGTGGTGCGGCCATGCAATGATCAAGGCGCAGTGTCACGATCACTACCTGCCCTTTTGAGGCGCCTCAAAAGACTACCTGCTCTCGCCCTGTGGGTCAGGTCAGTGCCTGAGAGTGCACTCTGTCCGCCTCTTACCCTCCTCACGGTCACCCTCTTTAGTGCCTCCCGTGTCCCTCCTGTCTCACCACCGCCTCTCTCCAGGACCTATCTCACCTGCGCACGCAAGCGGAAACGGAGGCAGCCAAGGCGGCAATGGAGGAGAAGAAGGCAGCAGAGACTGTTGGCCTAGCTTCAACCCTCAGTTCCCTCCTGTGTCAGTGCCATGTCCCTCCCATGTTCCTCCCATGTTCCTCCCATGTCACTCCCTCCCTTTCTAGGATTTATCTTGCCTGCGAACCCAAGCGGACACGGAAGCAGCCACGGCGGCAATGGAGGAGCAGGAGGCGGCAGAGACTGCTAACTTGAGTCCAACCCTTATTTCCCTCCTCCGTGCCCCCACCCTTGTGCCCCTGCCTTTCTCTCTCCAGGACCTATCTCGCCTGCGCACGCAAGCTGACACGGAAGCAGCCAAGGCGGCAATGCAGGAGCAGGAGGCAGCAGAGACTGTTGGCTTGGCTTCGACCCGCAATTTCTATCTGTGTCCCTCCCATGGCCCTCCTGTATTCCTGCCTTTCTCTACGACATATCTCGCCTGTGCACGCAACCAGACAAGGCAGCACTCAAGGTGGCAGTGGAGGAGGAGGCAGGAGAGACTGCTATCCGCCACTAACCCTCCTCACCCTCTTTAGTGCCTCCTGTGTCCCTCCTGTATCGCCGCCTCTCCAGAACCTGACTCGCCTACGAACCCAAGCGGACACGGAAGCAGCCAAGGTGACAATGGAGGAGCAGGAGGCGGCAGAGACTGCTAACTTGAGTCCAACCCTTATTTCCCTCCTCCGTGCCCCCGCCCCTGTGCCGCTGCCTCTCTCTCTCTCTCTCCAGGATCGATCTCGCCTGCGCACGCAAGCAGACACGGAAGCAGCCAAGGCGGCAATGGAGGAGCAGGAGGCAGCAGAGATTACTGTCGACCTCTAACCCTCCTCACCCTCTTTACTGCCGTCCCTCTTGTATCACCGCCTCTCTCCAGGACCTGACTCGCCTGCGGACCCAAGGAGACACGGAAGCAGCCAAGGCGGCAATGGAGGAGCAGGAGGCGGCAGAGACTGCAACGAGGGCGCAGGAGGCAGTTCTGTTCAGTGTTTCCCTTGCACGGACTACCCCCACTCCGCCTCCCGCTCTCCCCCTCTCCTCCCCTATGCGGAGAATACTATTCTACGGGAGAGCTTGGTTAGCGTGGGACACACGGTCAGAGTTCTGGTAGTGATTTTCAGAAGTAGACTTAGTTGCCTTGGTAGAATTCAAGCATAGTTCCATTAGCAAAAGTTCATAGGACAAGATTATGGTACAAGCAAAGAGAATCAAATAGCAAAGACAACGAACCCTGTAGAAACGTTCCTCGACAAGCACTTGAATCCGTCGATTCAGCAACGGCAGGTGAAATGACAAACACATGCATATTTCACTTGAGTTGGTAGTTGCTCAGGTTTACAACGTTCATAGTTGTGCACGTTTTTACTGTTACCGTATTCACCCGGATATACCCCCAGGTGGGGGTGTAAAAAAACATGGAAAAATGGTGGGTGGGCTTATAATGTGGTAAATTTTATAACCCCATGGGCTAAATAAATGACACTTATGGAAATTTAATTTTATAACACTGGAATGTGGATTTCACCCTGGCGATTTAAATCGATGCTAACACAAAGAGGTTCCATGCTGAAAAGTTCCGAGAATGTGTCATACAGGTAAGAATCCCAGTCAGCACCAGTCAAATGTTGCAGATTTCGCGCACGTGCACCTCCTGTGGAAATTTTGCCAAGCGAGCCAGGGGGGAATTCGTCATGCACGTCTGTGACGATTCGTTTAGGTGCGTTAGTGGCGATTTCGCTTAAAAAGAAAATCAGAATTCATTGGGTGCGCTTATACAAAGATTGACAGAAATTGGGGTGGGCTTATAATCGGCAACTGGCTATAAGCCCACTAGTACGATTATAACCGCATGGGTGTAACATAGGCCTGGGGGTATATCCGGGTGAATACGGTAGTAAAAACGTGTTTCAGATTCAGTTTCCTTACTGAATCGAATTCTCCTGGGGAGTACAATTTCCGAAATTACCGGATTGGTCGAAATTTGCTGTTCCATGATCGTGCGAAATTCGCCCACATTGCGAATTTTGGAGCTAAGTAATTGTGGTCGACCAGAATCGATCTGCTCGACGAAACACTCGTCGAACTAAATTCTGTCGACCAGTAATCCGTCGAAAGACGAATTCTGCCAATTCCGTCTATCAGAAAGGCTCGTCTTCGACGCCGTTTTACTCCCGTCGACGAGCTCCTTCTAGACGAGGACTTTGATTGAGCAGAGGAAACACTTCTACCTCGACCAATTAATCTCGTCGACAAACGACTCGTCGCACGCAGATAAAAGTTCCCGAAGTCGTCGATGACCACGAAACGAACACCGTCTTGTTCCGAAATGCATGGTCGACTTCGCCCAAGCGAGGGCGGGGCCTTTTCTCTTCGACACTCCCCTGCCCAGCTCATGATTGGGCACCCACACAGAAGGTCCACCCAGAACCCAGAGGAATAGAATACCAGGAGAAAATTCCTTCTACGTGCACCGAACACATAGCACGTAGATCACCGCACAAGCCGTGCACAAAGGGCACGGCACCTACTGCTGCACCGCGTTATCCCCGTCGCCCGTGTCGGCTAGACGCAGTTGACCGATTGCGACAGAGTATCGGTTGAAAGCCGGAAAATGCAGCGCCTTCGTCAGAAAATCTGCCGGCTGCTCAGAGGTCGGGATGTACTGCAGAGCAATCTTCCCGCGCTTCACCATCTGCTGCAGCCAGGTGTAGCGTCGCTCCATGTGCTTGAGGTTGCCCTTGAGCCCCAAGCCTTCTGCGACAGTGATCGCCGACTGGTTGTCCACGTACAGAACAGTCGGCTTCCTTGGGTCGAGCAGACGAAACTTTGCAAGGAGGAAGCGCAGACGGCGAGCCTCCTTACCGGCTCCGGTCTTCGCGACGTAATCTGATTCGGTCGACGAGCGTCGCGCACTTGATACGCTGGCTCGCCCAGGAGACTGCGCCTCCTCCGAAGACAAAAACGTAGCCGCCCGTGCTCGTCCGATTCTGCTTGTCGCCAGCGTCGTCGGCATCTGCATGTCAGAAACAAGAAGTGGTGAACTAGAAAGTTGTTGGAGTACAAGTAGGAAACCCTAGTGAAATGTACCCCCCTAAAGGCTAACCCACTGTAGCCTACACAACAGAAACATATATAATGTTTGCCACTGCATAGCCGACCAGAAACAGCGACTCTGGTCCGCCGCCGAACTCCCGAGCGGCGTCACGAGTTTCAGCGAGGTAGTGCAGACAGCGATCGACCTCACGCCAGTGGTTGTCGCTTCGCACTGTCAGGCCGGATCCGAGCTTGCTGCAAGCCAAGGCAATGTCGGGCCTCGTCGTGGTGGCCGCGAATTGCAGCGAGCCGACCTTCTGCCGGTACTCTGCTTCCTCGCGCGATTGAAACTTCCCGTCGTCGAACACCAGCTCTACGTAGGCGTCGACGGAGACCGGCATCTCCGGCAATTACCCGGTCTGCTCGTCGTCGACGAAACGCCAACGCAACTTGTCGACGTAGACTTGTTGATGAAGCCACAACTTCCGCGCAGGACGGTCGCGCACGATTTCTAGCCCGAGATACTTCTCGACCGGGCTGATTTCGCGCAGCTCGAAGGCGGCCTCCAGCAGCTCCTTCAGCTCCTTCAGCATCGCAGTGCTGCTGCTTGCAGTAAGCAGGTCGTGGATGTAGACGAGCACCCAGCACGCCACCCCGTCGTCGCCGACCTTAAAGTAGAGAGCCTCATCGACCTGGCTTTTCTGCCAATTGGCGCTAGTCAGTACCGCATCAAGCGCCGAGTACCACAACAGCGGACTCTGCTTCAGGCCGTTCAAGCTCTTTAGCAGCTTGCAGACTCGGCCAGTTCCGTCGTTGAAGTAGTCGAGCTGGTACATGTAGAGGACGCGATCCAGCTTGCTCTGCAGAAACGCATTTTTCATGTCGAGCTGCATCAGGTGCAGGTCGAGGACCGCTACAATGCTCAGGAAAATCCGCAGAGTTACGTAGCTCCCCACCGGCGCGTACGTCTCATCGTAATCTGCGCCGTAAACCTGCGAGAAGCCTTTCACGACCAAGCGGGCCTTCTCGCCGGCGACTGTGTCGTCGACGTGGTACTTCGTCGAAAGCATGTGAGAAGAAACGAACAGGAATGGATGAACTAAAATTGAAATGAGAACAAGTAGTAAACCCTAGAATTGTGTACCTCCTATAGGCTAACCCACTGTAGCCTACACAAGCATAACATATATAATGTTTGACACACCCCCATAGGCAAAGTGGGGGAGAACAAGGGGTCACAAGACCAGTCAAGCAAAGCAAAGCAAAGCTCAGGGTGGATCACAAAGTCACCACACAGTCCGAGCACAAGAGCAGGGCCAGAGGCCAGTTCACATGCAGAAGTACAGACATATATATAAAACTAGACAAGCAAGAGCAGGTATATATATGTCACAGTACAAGTAAAGTCAAGAGGAGAGCAAGTGAGGCAAGACAGGCACAAGACCCAGCTGGGTGCAAAAGCGCTGATGGTCACAAGGCGCGAGTGCCTTGGTGAACACATCAGCAGTGTTGGCCTCAGAGGCCACGTACGCAAGCCGTAGCTGTCCACGCTGCTGCAGCTCACGAGTAAGGAAGTAGCGGAGAGCAATGTGCTTCGTTCTGTGCTCCAGGCGCTGCTCCCGACACAAGGCCAGCATGGCCTTGTTGTCTACGTACAGCACTGGAGGAGAACGAGGCGGCTCTCCAAGGTCAGTCAGCAGGTAGGTGAGCCAGCGAAGCTCCTGTGCAGCCATGGCCCCGGCGTAGATCTCAGCCTCACAACTGGAGCCGGGAACCGAAGACGAGCGAGTAGACCGCCACGAGATAGAGCCGGAACCAAGGCTGAATGTGTAACCCTGTGACGACCGCTGCGTAGCCTGGTCGTCAGCCCAAGAAGCGTCCGCGTGGCCTGTAAGGACCACTGGACTCCGCCCTCCAAGCACTAGCCCCATGCCCGACGTACTGCACAGGTAGCGCAATACCCTCTTCGCTGCAGCCATGTGCTCTGGTCGGTGTCTCCCAGGAGCAACATAGCGTGCAAGAATGCTAAGAGGGTATGCAAGGTCAGGTCGTGTGCAGGTCATCAGGTACATGAGGCAGCCAACAAGCTCTGCATACGGACCACTCGACTCTACGGACTCATCCGAAGGCAGAGCTGAGAGTGAGTGGCGAGTAGGCAGAGGAGTGGCCTGAGGCGAGGAGTACGTGAAGCCGAAGCGCTGAAGGACCTGCTGCACCATGTGTGACTGAGTCAAGGTAATGGTGCGGCGTGCTCTGTCCCGAGTGATCTGCAAGCCAAGGTAGCTGCGCAGTTCACCCAGGTCTGTGCACGTGTGTCTCTTCAGCAGCTCGGACTTCACGTAGGCGAGTCCAGCAGTGTCCGCTGTGGCAAAGACCAAGTCGTCGACGTACACGAGGATGTAGAACGGCGGCAGAGAAGTGTCGGTGCGGAGAAACAGGGACGGGTCAGCAGTAGAAGGAGCAAACCCAAGAGCCGCAAGTGTAGTCCTCAGTGTGTCGTGCCACTCACGCGGTGCCTGGCGGAGACCGTAGACTGGCCGTCGGAGGCTCCACTGGGTGCCAGGAGGGAAAGTCCCAGTGAAGCCAGGTGGACGGCGCAGCCAGATCTCCTCGTGCAGGCTACCCTGCAGGAACGCAGTGCTGAAGTCGAGAGAGTGAAGCTCGTAGTCGCGCTGAGCGGCTATGTGCAGCAGTACCCGAAGAGTGGTCATCTTCGGGGTGGGAGAGAAGGTCTGAAAGTAGTCAACTCCCTGCCGCTGACTGAAGCCACGAGCAACGTACCGTGCCTTGAAGACAGGTGGAGAGCCCGGCGGCCGCTTCACCCTGAAGATCCACATGCCACTGACGATGTTCGCCCCAGGAGGGGGAACCGCGTCAACGTAGGTGCCTGTGGACTTCCAGGAAGCCATCTCTGCATCCATAGCTGCCTGCCACTGAGAGGAGTAGGGACCCTCTACGGCCTCCGCGTAAGAGCACGGAGTCGAGATGTCTAGTGCATCCGGGTCTCCCTCAGGGGCAAGCAGTACAGACGCGAGATGAGGTGAAGCAGCCGCTAGACACTGTAACTCCTCCTGCCTGTCCTCTAGGACGTCCGTGCCAAGAGCACACTCACCCCCGACGGACGGAGGATAGACAGACGCAGACTCAGCAACCAGACTAGCAGCGTAGTCGAGACGACAGCGAGCAGCAAAGTCGACGAGCTCAGCGACTAGAGCAGACGCAGCAGTGGACTCAAAAGAGAGGTCAGTGACGACAGTAGCAAGCAGACGCGTGACAGTAGGACTGGCAGCACGAAGAGAGTCCGACTCAGGGTCGGCAAGCGCAGGAAGAGAGGACTCAGGAGGAGAAGGCAAAGGGGCATGCAGGGGAGCAGTGGACGGACGCAAAGACATCCGGTGCGTGCCAGGGACAGGAGGAGGACGCTGACGCGAACTGCGACCACTAGCGCGAGCAGCACGAACAGGCGACGTGGGACGAGACGCAGGCTCACGACGCTCAGCAAGACCTCCAGTAGGACCAGTGTAAGGAGAGGGAGCAGGCAGTGGAGAGGAAGGCTCCAGCAGGGACTGCGACTGGACAGGCGGAGGACCCACTACTGGAGGAGAAAGACCAAGAACCTGCTGCAGGAGCGGAACAAAGTACGGCCGAGGCCGCGCGGCAGCTCCAGTCGCAGCAGGGACAGCACCAGCACCCTCAGCGACAACACCAGCGCCACCCACTCCTCCAGCGGCAGGACCAACAGCAGTAGTCTCAGAACCAACACCCTCAGCAACTCCAGCTCCAGGAGGACCCGCAGTCCCAGCAGCTCCGGGACCGGCAGCACCAGCACCCTCGACGATCGAAGAAGCTCCAGCTCCAGCTCCAGCAGCACCCCCAGCCTCAGCAGCACGCCTCCAACGGTGAGCGAACCACTCGCGCAGCTCCTGTGGAGAGAGGGGCTCCCGGCGAGGCGCAGCAGCAGGAGAAACCCCAGGCTCAGCAGCTCCAGACGCAGCACCCCCAGGCTCAGCAGCTCCCAGCTCAGCACCCCCAGGCTTAGCAGCTCCCGACCCAGCACCCCCAGGCCCAGCACCCCCACGCTCAGCACCCCCGCGTACAGCACCCCCAGAGTCAGCACCCCCAGGCTCAGCACCCGCAGCAGCACCAGAGTCACCAGTAACCTCGACCGGGTCAACGGCGTCTACCTGGGACACACCTGAGGGGGCAGGAACCTGAGGGGGGAGGGGGTCTACCGGCGGGGGAACCGGCACAAGAAAGTCCGGGGGAGGGGGGAGGGAAGGAGTGCGGTAGGGGAAGAGGCGGTAGAAGGGGACTGACTCGTCGAACGTGATGTCCTGGGAGGACAGAACACGACGAGAGGAGGGGTGGTAAAACTCCCACCCTAGGGCGTCAGTGGGGATGCCAAGGAAGACACAGGGAGCCGCACGAGGGGACAGCTTGTCCGCAGACAAGTCGCGGACAAACGCCCGAGATCCCCAGACACGGAATGCAGACGCATCGCCAACCTTCCCCGTCCACAGCAAGGCTGGGGACATCGCAGGCCTAGAGACCCGGGGGTGAAGGTTGAGCTGATGCGCCGCGTACCTCACCGTAAACGGCCACAGAAAATGGGGGGCAGCCGCATGTATCATGGACGTACGAGCGACATCCATGACCATGCCAATGCGGCGCTCAGCAATCCCATTTTGCTGTGGAGAGTCCGGAAGCTTGAAGGTCTGGCGGATCCCCCGTGCACGACAGTAGTCTCGCAGAAGGCGAGAGGAGAACTCTCCGCCTCTGTCCAAGTGCAGACGCAGAACAGGAAAGTCTGAGCCGAAGCTCTTCCTGAGCTGGAGACGAGCCTCGCGGATCCAGTCGATCAGCACCTCAGTGACCGCACCCTTGCTGCGCAAGGGGAGGACTGTGGTGTAACGCGAGTAGTCGTCTACCACCAACAGGAAGTAGCGCTCGTAACCCTGCCCACGGACGGGGGCTGGGCCCCACACATCCATGTGAAGCGTCTGCAGGGGAGCCTCTGTCGGGGGGAAGTGGGAGGAGTGAGGAGTAGCCCGGAGGCGACCCTCGACACAGGGGACACTCCTGACCCGGAGGGGAGAGGAGGGAGAGACTGGGGAAGACCAGAGACAAGGACACGGGAAGCATGCTCCGAAGACGGGGCAAGGAGGGGTGGCCAAGACGGTGGTGCCACAGGAGAGTCTCGTGAGACAGGAGGCGACAAGAACAGGGGGCAGACTCAGGACCTGACCGGGACGTAGCAGCAAGCACCTGACCGGACGCAGCTACCTCACCGGACGCAGCTACCTGACCGGACGCAGGGACAGGAGGAGACGAAGTGGTCAGGGTGTAGAGACTCGACCCCGGCCGACGCGAGAAGGTGGCCAGGTGTCGGCCTGTGCGTGCGTCCGTGCAGTGGGTCACCCGCTGACTCGCAGGAGTGAACTAGTGAACCCCCGCATCCTGGAGGGCTGCACCACTCACCAAGTTCGTAGAGAACGAGGGAAGGTACAGACCAGACAGGGTGCCCGAAGGGGCAGCCGGACACGGGAGGAGAGTGGAGAAGTGAGACAGGACAGGACCCCCAGAGGGGTCAGCAAGGGAGACCGCAATCAGCCGGCCAAGCGGCGTAAGGGTAGTGCGGTCTCGAAAGAAGGAGCGAGAAGCCCCTGAGTCAAGTGTGAAAGTGAGGGAGGACGAGGGCGACGCAGTACCTGAGAGCGCAGTCTCACCAGTACCTGAGAGCGCAGACGCACTGGCACCTAGAGCAGCAGCCTCACAAGCACCTAGCGCAGCAGTACCAATGCCCAGGTCGGGCTGGAAACACCGGTAACCCTCATTCTCCTCACTATAAGTCACAGCATACATAGCAGCAAGGATAGCATCAAAATCAAGATCAAAGATCGCTACACCAGCCCTAAGCAGCTCATCCCAACGAGGGATCTCACTAGCCCCGGGGAACTGCTGACGCCAAGCGTCCGTCAGGCGGCCAAAGCAGCGCTGAGTGGCGTGGGCACCCCCACACTGCTCACCCGCGCGGTCGCCGGAACGAAGAACGTAGGTGCAGGGACCAGTACCCCCACCCCTCTGACGCCCAGCGTACCACTCACGAAGCTGCTGAGGCGGAGGGATGTCCCGCGAG
Organism: Closterium sp. NIES-65; assembly: GCA_948144175.1. Taxonomy (NCBI): domain Eukaryota; kingdom Viridiplantae; phylum Streptophyta; class Zygnematophyceae; order Desmidiales; family Closteriaceae; genus Closterium; species Closterium sp. NIES-65. The sequence continues at coordinate 1,334,616 of CANXME010002485.1, read as the reverse complement.
CGCTGCTGCCGGTGCCGCTGCGAGCGCTGGCCACCACCACCGCCGCTACGCTGCTGGGTACCACCCCGACCAGCTCCGCCCCCTCCACCACCTCCGCCTCCTCCGCTGCCGCCTCCACCGCCTCCACCACCTCCGCCTCCACCTCCGCCGCTGCCACCTCCACCACCGCTGCCACCACCACCACCGTCTCCGCCGCTGCTGCCAACACCACCACCACCCCCGCCACTAGTCCCGCCGCCACCCCCACTCCCTCCGCCGCCACCGCCGCCACCGCCACCGCCCCCTCCAGCTCCACCCGCGCCCTTGCCCCCCTTGCCCTTGCTAGAGCGACGTCTCCCACTAGGGGCAGACGCCGCGCCGACCGACTCAAGACCAAGCAGGTCGGCAGTAGCAGCAGAGGCAACAGAGGGCAGCAAGGGGGAAGGAGAGCACCCTTCAAAGATGGGGGTGCGAGGGTCACCACGAGAGGCACCTACAGCGACTATACTCTTCTCCGCTGCGAGGAGGGCCTTCTCGAGGAGGTCGACGGTGAGGGTGGTGGGACAGACTGCGAGAAAGTGGTCCCTGACTACGCGAAGGGAGTCAGGGAGGCGCGCGACTACGTAGTAGAGAGTGATGTACATGGGGGGGGGTTCTTAGCGCAGAACTCAGCAGGAAGGGCGGCGCGGTAGCGAGTGTCACTAGTGCGGAGGTGCGTAATGAGGTCAGCGACAGTGGGAAAGGCAGAGAGGTCAGGAAAGAGGTAGGGAAGCATGAGACGGCTCAGTGCAGCAGTGGCAGGGGAGGAGTAGCGCGCAACTACAGCGTCGTACAAGGTCTGAGCACTCTTATACTGACTAAAGTGCGCGCGCTCAGAGGTAGGGAGGTGGCGACGCACAGCAAGACGTGCAGCAGCATCGCGGGTGGCCCACTGAGAGCGGACAGTGGGATCAGCATCAGCAGCAGGAGCAGGAGAGGCGCCAGAGGTGAGGTCAAAGAGAGAAAGGCCGTCTGCTCTGTCGCACTGTAAGAACAGCTGCAGGTCGTCTAGCCAGACCTCAAAATCAATGGCGCGACCCTCAGCGTCAAAAGCTAGGACACTAGGGGTAGCCATGGCGACGACAGCGAAGCAGTGCAAGCAGTAGGGGAAGAGCACGCAATGATAGTGGGACTGTGCTCACCAGGCAGGGCAGGTCGTGCAGCTCGACAGAAGGGCAGCTCGGCGACCGGGCGGCTCGGGTACACAGCGGCTCGGCTCCCGGGCGGCTCGGGTGCAGGGCGGCTCGGCTCCCGGGCGGCTCGGCGACAGGGCGGCTCGGGTGCAGGGCGGCTCGGCTCCCGGGCGGCTCGGCGATAGGGCGGCTCGGGCGCAGGGCGGCTCGGCTGCCGGGCGGCTTGGCTGCACTGCTGCCTGACTGCTGCAGGTGGGGCGGCGGAGCCGCGTGAGAGAACCGAGGCGGGGCCGCGTCAGAGTTGACGGCGGGGCCGCAAGAGAGCCGAGGCAAGGGGCCGCATCAGAGGCGGCGGTGGGGCTGTAAGAGAGCCGGCGGCGGGGCCGTAAGAGAGCCGGCGGCGGGGCCTTGTGAGGGCCGGCGGCGGGGTCGCGTGAGAGCCGCGACGGGGCCGCAAGAGCGCCGGGGCGGGGCCGCATGAGAGCCGGGGCGGGGCCGCGAGAGAGACGGGGCGGGGCCGCAACAGAGACGGGCCGCGTCAGGGCCGGCGGCGAGGCCGCGAGAGAGCCGACGGTAGGGCCGCGTAGGAGCCGGGGCGGGGCCGCGTGAGAGCAGGCGGCGGGGCCGCGGAAAGGCCGGGGCTGGGCCGCAACAGAGGTGGCGGCGGGGCCGCGTGAGAGCCGGCGACAGGGCCGCGTAAGGGCCGGGGCGGGGCCGCGACAAAGCCGGCGGCGGGGCCGCGTGGGAGCCGGCGACGGGGCCGCGTAAGGGCCGGGGCGGGGCCGCGTAGGAGCCGGCGGCGGGGCCGCGTGGGAGCCGGCGACGGGGCCGCGTAAGGGCCGGGGCGGGGCCGTGTAGGAGCTGGCGGCGGGGCCGCATGGAAGCCGGCGACGGGGCCGCGTAAGGGCCGGGGCGGGGCCGCGACAAAGCCGGCGGCGGGGCCGCGTAGGTGCCGGTGACGGGGCCGCGTGGGAGCCGGCGACGGGGCCGTGTAAGGGCCGGGGCGGGGCCGCGACAGAGTCGGCGGCGGGCCCCGTCAGAGAGGGCGGCGGGGCCGCGTCAGTGGAGGCGGCGGGGCCGCAGGGGATAGGGCGACCCGAGGGGTCGCTAAAAAAAATCGCGCCTCGGGGGGCGCTTCGGTGGGCCCAAAAAAAAAACGGTCCTTAGAAGGACCCGTTCTATACCTTGTGAGAAGAAACGAACAGGAATGGATGAACTAACAGTGAAATGAGAACAAGTAGTAAACCCTTGAATTGTGTACCCCCTATAGGCTAACCCACTGTAGCCTACACAAGCATAACATATATAATGTTTGACAGAGCACTCAGCGGTTCCTCATGATGTTGACACTGCGCGGATGCTCGACCAGCTCCCGCGTCCTGTTAGAGATGAGACTCTTGATCACCTCGTCCATGGAAGCCTTCACCGCCTTGCCTTTCCAACTCGCCAACGCCTCTTTTACCGCCATGTTGGTGATGTCCCAGCGATGCTCTGGGTTTGCGTGCATGTTAGGGTCGAGCTCGGGCTGATCGACGTCGTCCTCTGCGTCGACGAGCAGAGTGCTGTAGGCCTCGACGGCAGACAAGTGTGGAAGCTCAGCTTCTCAGGCGGCTTGCCAATGTTGGGGTGGCCAGACCGTCGCGGATGCACTTTTCCGACCGCGACCTCTACTACGTCGCTGTCGTCGGACAGCTCCCCTTCACCGCCGCCGGCCGCACCGACGACTTCCACAACGTCGTCGCTCGACGAGTCGTCGTCGAACTGCTCCCCTGTCGGCAGCTCCTCTACCGACTGCTCCCCCATGATCGGCTTCTCTTCCAACGGCTCCCTTGAAGCTGGCGCCTCTGCCGATGGCTCCTCTGCAGTCTGCTTCAGCCCCTCTGCCAGCAGCTTCGCTGAAGTCGGCTTCGACGCCGACAGCTCCCCTGTCGTCTGCCGCTTCCCGTCGTCAACCTTCTCAGTGTCACGTCGGCCACCGGCGATGCAACCGGTCGGTGCCGCAGGCGACGGACCAAGTCCCCCTCATCGCCGGCGGCCGAAGAGGGCACAACAGGAGGAGGGAGTGGGACTTCCTCTACGTCCTCTTCATCAGGCTCGTCAACGTCGGCGAGCAGCGGAGGCATCGCGGCGGATGAATCCAACGGCGGGGCAGACGGCGTCCTTGTCAACGCCGGCCCATACTCGGCCTTCCACAGCTCCAGCGACAAGGTCTCGTAGAAGATCGCTTCGACCATCGTGACGACTTTGTTGTCTTTCAGGTCGAGCACCTTCCAGCCCTTGCTCTCCAGCGACACGCCCAGGTGGAGACCCCAACGGGCTTTCGGCGCCAACTTCCCGCCGCGCTGCTGCTCGGGGACCATGAACTGCACCATGCAGCCCCACACGCGCGCCAGCGTCAAATCTGGCTTCGTCCTAAACATCAGCTCGTGCGGCGTCGTCCCCGTTGGCACAGAAGCCCGCTCGAGGCAGTTGCGCACCCAGACGGCCTGTCGCAGAGCAAGGTGCCACCAGTGATGCTTCACGCCCATGTGCAGAAGCATCGTACGCACGGCCTCAACCACCGTGCGCATCTCCCGCTCGGCCATCCCATTCTGCTGCGGAGTGTAGGGGCACGTCAAATTGTGAAGGACTCCCTTGTCCTCGACGAGGTCGGTGAAGGCGCGACCGAGGAATTCCCCTCCGCAGTCCGATCGTAACTTCTTCACCGTCTTCGACGTCTGCCGCTCCACCTCCTTCAGCCATTTTTCGAAGACGACCAGCACGTCGCTTTTCTTCGCGATCGGCCTCACCCACACGTAGCGAGTCTTCCTATCCTTCAGCAGAAGAAAGTAGAGGCTGCCATCGTTGGCGACCACTCGAAATGGCCCGCAGAGGTCGATGTGCACTACATCAAGCGCATTCTCGGCGTCCGATCCTTGATTGGGGAAGGTGTGCCCTGCAAGTTTGCCGCTGACGCAGGAGGCACACGGCAGATCATGTGCGGTCGACTTCTTGATGTCCAGACCGGCAGCGACCTCATGCTTCGCCGAGCTCCTAATTGTGTTGACGCCAACGTGCGCAAACTGTGCGTGCAACATGCCCGGGGTCAACTTCGTCGCCGACACAATAGTCCGCAGAGCTACTACCTCCGTCGAAGTCATCGTCAGCTTCGTCGAGCTGGGGCGCAGGTCGGTGCAGAGAATTCTGCCGGAGTAGCGTGCGCGACCAAGGACATCGCCGGCAGAAGACACCAGCAACATTTCTTCGCCGTCGTCCTGCAGCTTCACACCGTTCTCCTTGAGCTGGCCAGCAGACAGCAGGTTCGCGTGCACACCCGGAACGTAGAGTACGTCGGGGACGAGGACCTGCTTCCCGACCTCCCCTTGCAGAGCAACGGTGCCTCTGCCTTCGACGCTCCGAAGTGCCCCGTTGAAGTCGCGGACATGGCAAGCGTCGCCGCTCGGCTGCATGTCGACGAAGGCCTCCTTCGTCCCCATCAGATGGTGGGAGCAGCCGCTGTCGAGTAGCACAATGGTCAGATTGGCCTGCACAACAGCAGTGACCGTTTTGAACTCTTCTCCAGCCTTGAGCGCCAGCGAAATCGTCGGCTCCACCACGCTGACCATCGAGCACGAAGCCTCCTGGCCACGAGCGTTGCCGCTAGAGGAGCCCGCATCCTTCGTCGAAGACGTCTTCGATGCCTGCTTCTCCTTGCACGGCTGATTGCCTCGACGATAGCCAGCACTAGACTTTCTGCGGTTGGCATCTCGGTCGTCGTCAGATTCATCTCGGTCGGGGAAGTCGTACGAGAGGTGGTCGGGAGCATCGCTGATGTAGCAACGGCAGCCTTCTCGACGCGAGCCACTGCTGCCGCGATCTCCACCTTTCGCCGACTTCCCGCGGTCGGCGCATTCCGTCGATTTCGCGGTCGATGACTTCCCACCACCGCCTCCAGCAGACTTCCCACGCTGCCCCTGTTGGCGTCCCTTTGCCGGGGCGACGTAGTTGGCCTACGGAAGCAGTTTTGCACGTCGCTCAGACTCCTGCATGAACTCGTCCTGGATGACGTGGCTCGAAAGCGAGTCCTCGTTCAGAGTCTCGTGCATGCCGGGAATCATCAGCATCCGGCGCATCAGATTGTAGCCCGAAGGGAGGCCGCTGATGACGTGAGTGACGTACGACGTCACCGAGTAGTCGACGCCGACCATCCGCAGATCGGCCAAAACCCGCCGCGCTCGATTGTAGTACTCGGTCACCGATTCCTGCTCGCCCATCCGAATGTTGGTCAACTTCTTCTCCAGTTGACTGATGTAGAGGTCGTCGGTCGATTTGTAGGTGTGCATGATGTACTGCCACGCTTGGTAGCCAGCATCCACCCGTTGTCTGCACGACTTCAATGCGACCTGCAATAGAGGCGAGCAACACCTCGAAGATGAGCAGCGCGAAATTCCGACCAGAGCTCCACATCCTCCTCGTCCGGCGCCAGAACAGTTCTGCGACAAACTTCTTCAATCCGGCAATCTTTAGCTGAGGCTCAATGAATTCAATCCACTTTATCAAGTTGTGTCGACCTTCCAGCAGCTTCGGCACAGCGATCTTGTCCGGCGAAAATTTAAAATATCCGTACGCCGGCGCGATGCCTCCGTCTCGACCAGCCGACGCATGAGTCGCCGAAGTCGGCTTGACTCCACTCCGCAGAGGACCGACGTTGCCGTTCGAGCTGCCTCCAGTCGTAGATGATCGCAGCACTTGTGCCTTCACTCCGCCAACTCTGACATCGGCGGGCCAAATCACTCCACGAACCCTCGTGCTTCCATCGCCAACAACATTTCCGCCATCGCCTTCGTTGTGCACGTGTCGGGTAGAGGCGGACGCCCCATCCGCTTCTGCACGGAGAGGAGGATGCTCACGCGCCCACTGCGCACGAGTTCCAAGGAGCAGAATCGCCAAGTCCGCCTCGCCGTACCCGTCAGCCTCTTGGCGTGCCCGAACACCAGCCTCTCTCGCCTCCATGGTATCTTCTACGCCCGTTTCAACGACGGGGTCGACCATGGCGACTAAGACGGCTGCCGGCCTAACAACAACTTAGGTAATGAACGCAGAAGTCGGCTATGTGAAGGTTCTAACGCGGGGCCGTCCACGCTCACCGCACCATGCGAAGAATAATATTTTACGGGAGAGCTTGACTAGCGTGGGACACACGGTTAGAGACCGTGGCAGTGATTCTCAGAAGTAGACTTAGTTGCCTTGGTAGAATTCAAGCATAGTTCCACTAGCAAAAGTTCATAGGACAAGATTATGGTACAAGCAAAGAGAATCAAATAGCAAAGACAACGAACCCTGTAGAAACATTCCTCGACAAGCACTGGACTCTGTCGAATCGGCAACGGCAGGTGAAACGACGAACACATGCATATTTCACCTGAGTTGGTAGTTGCTCAGGTTTACAACGTTCATAGTTGTGCACGTTTTTACTGTTAGTAAAAACGTGTTTCAGATTCAGTTTCCTTACTGAATCGAATTCTCCTGGGAGTACAATTTCCGAAATTACCTGATTGGTCGAAATTTGCTGTTCCGTGATTGGGCGAAATTCGCGCACATTGCAAATTTTGGAGCCAAGTAATTGTGGTCGACCAGAATCGATCTGCTCGACGAAACACTCGTCGAACTAACAACTGTCGACCAGCAATCCGTCGAAAGACCAATTCTGCCAATTCCGTCTATCAGAAAGGCTCGACTTTGACGCCGTTCTACTCCCGTCGACGAGCTCCTTCTAGACGAGGACTTTGATAGAGCAGAGGAAACACATCTACCTCGACCAATTAATCTCGTCGACAAACGACTCGTCGCACGCAGATAAAAGTCCCCGAAGTCGCCGATGACCACGAAACGAACACCGTCTTGTTCTGAAATGCATGGTCGACTTCGCCCAAGCGAGGGCGGGGCCTTTTCTCTTCGACACCCTCCTCCCTTCTGTTCTACAGGCTGGAAGAGCGGTCCCGACGCAAGGCCTTTATTCTGGAGCGTGGCCTTCTAGGCCCGAGGAACCACTTTCACTCACACAATGTCATCTCCCCCTTTCGTCTCGTCCCCTTCTTCCTCTCCCCTAAAGGCTGGAAGAGTGGTCCCGGCGCAAGGCCTTCGTCTTGAGACGTGGCCTGCTAGAATTGAGAAGAGTCGTCACTTGCGCAGCATCATTCCACTACATTTCCTTCCCGCTCCTCCCCTCTCCCCTCTCCCGCCACCCCTCTCCCCTTCAGGCTGGAAGAGCGGTCACGGCGCAAGGCCTTCATCCTGGAGCGTGGTCTGCTGGACCCGAGAAGAACGGTTACTTATAAAGCTTTCCCCCCTCCCCCCACCCCTCTCCCTTAAAGGCTGGAAGAGCGATCTCTGCGCAAGGCCTTCATCCTGGAGCGTGGTCTGCTGGACCCGAGAAGAACGGTTACTTATAAAGCTTTCCCCCCTCCCCCCACCCCTCTCCCTTTAAGGCTGGAAGAGCGATCTCTGCGCAAGGCCTTCATCCTGGAGCGTGGTCTGCTGGACCCGAGAAGAACGGTTACTTATAAAGCTTTCTCCCCTCCCCCCACCCCTCTCCCTTAAAGGCTAGAAGAGCGGTCTCGGCGCAAGGCCTTCATCCTGGAGCGTGGTCTGCCAGACCCGATGTAACGCCACTCCTTCCTCCCCACCCTCTTGCTTTCCCCTCTCCCCTTCAGGCTGGAAGAGCGGTCAAGATGCAAGGCCTTCATCCTGGAACGTGGCCTGCTGGACCCAAGAAGAGTGGACGTAACGATCCGACCCGAAACCACCACCGGCAGCAGGGAGAGAGTTAGGGACCGGGACAGGGACAAAGACAGGACAAATGAACAACACAAGAGAGAGGATGGTGTGGAACAGGGAGGGGAGAGGGAAGGGGGAACCTTGGGGGAGATGGGGGCAGAAACGGGAGAGGGTGGGGTGGAGAAGGGGGAAGGGGGAGGGAAGCGCGGAGGGAAGCGTGGGGTCGGTGGGGAGAGGAGAAGGTCGAAGGAGGAGAGGGAGATGTTTCTGCGGTGCCGCGTGTTTGCGAGATTTCTCACTGCAGAGGAGCATGAGGGGCTGGTGCAGAGCCTTACCCAGGCGCAGAGACTCAGAGACAGAGTGGCCGTGCTGCAGGTGAGGCTTCTAGTTTGTCTGAAATAGGACCTAGTAGTCCTAACCTGGCGCTCTCAGGATAATGAGGGGCTGGTGCAGAGCTTGACTCAGGAGCAACGACTCAGAGACAGAGTGGCCGTGCTGCAAGGTAGAGTAGCTTGCTTGTAGATATTTGGGAGCGGAAGAGCACGAGGAGCTGGTGCAGAGCCTGATTCAGGCGCAGAGACTCAGAGACAGAGTGGCCATGCTGCAGACGAGGCTTCTAGTTTGTCTGAAATAGCACCTAGTAGTCCTGATCTGATGCTCAAAGGAGCATGAGAGGCTGCTGCAGAGCCTTACTCAGGCGCAGAGACTCAGAGGTAGAGAGGCCGTGCTGCAGGCGAGAGAAGCTTTTGTGGAGGTGAGTGGTCGGTCGGTCAGGAAGAGAAGCAACACTAGGAGGAGGAGCTGGTGCAGAGCCTCACCCAGGTGCAGCGACTCAGAGACAGAGTGGTCGTGCTGCAGGTTCAGTGCCTCTGGCATTCGCTGGTTGCTATTCGCTGGCAGAGGGCCGTCGGTTCACTTAGGCTCACTGCGAGGACAAATCCGCCCGTACTGGTGCCCCTGCTGCTTCTATTGTACTCTCTTCTATTACTTTCCCAATGGCGTAGCACGATCAGCAAGAGATCCCATTTTCTCATCGCCTCATGCTCCGTCTTCCCTGCTTTTTCTTCTCCATTCTGCCACTTTTCCCTCTCCCTCTTTGCTCCCTTGCCACTTGCGCCACCAGCCATCAGCACAGCATCATCAGGAGGCACTTCAGTAGCTCTTGACATCTCCTCCCACCCTGAATGCGACCTGCTGTCACCCAAGGTGAGAGGTTCATTCCCAATATATTATTTCGCTCTAATCGGGTTGCGCTCTAATCATACTGCGCTATGATGATATCTGCCAAGGTGAGATCACAAGGGCGGGTATCTTCCAACCATCTACATGCCTCCCATTCCCCTTTCCATGCTGCCTTCATGCCTCTCGGTGTTGTTGTGACTGCTCCGCTCTGCCTCCAAACCGTTTCATCTTTCTTCTGTTGACTCCTCCTTTCTATTCAGTCCATGCTTCAAAGCAAACCTCTTCCCTTCCTCACAACCTCCCTTCTCTCCTCCCTCTAACACATGTGTCCACTTGCTGTCCTTCCACTTGTGCATGTCTTCTGGATCACGACAAACAACGCCAAACTCTGCCATCCGCTCAGGAGCGTGAGCTGTGCACGCACATGCGCCTGCTGCCAGCTCACTACCTTCGAGCCAAGCAGGTGAGTTTGGTGAAGAAGGTTTGACTTTGATGCACGCAATTCCGGCCTCAGAACTTGGTTGCCGGCACATTACCTTTGAACTTGGTTGCCGGCACATTACCTTTGAACTTGGTTGCCGGCACATTACCTTTGAACTTGGTTGCCGGCACATTACCTTTGAACTTGGTTGCCGGCACATTACCTTTGAACTTGGTTGCCGGCACATTACCTTTGAACTTGGTTGCCGGCACATTACCTTTGAACTTGGTTGCCGGCACATTACCTTTGAACTTGGTTGCCGGCACATTACCTTTGAACTTGGTTGCCGGCACATTACCTTTGAACTTGGTTGCCGGCACATTACCTTTGAACTTGGTTGCCGGCACATTACCTTTGAACTTGGTTGCCGGCACATTACCTTTGAACTTGGTTGCCGGCACATTACCTTTGAACTTGGTTGCCGGCACATTACCTTTGAACTTGGTTGCCGGCACATTACCTTTGAACTTGGTTGCCGGCACATTACCTTAGAACTTGGTTGCCGGCACATTACCTTAGAACTTGGTTGCCGGCACATTACCTTAGAACTTGGTTGCCGGCACATTACCTTAGAACTTGGTTGCCGGCACATTACCTTTGAACTTGGTTGCCGGCACATTACCTTTGAACTTGGTTGCCGGCACATTACCTTTGAACTTGGTTGCCGGCACATTACCTTTGAACTTGGTTGCCGGTACATTACCTTTGAACTTGGTTGCCGGCACATTACCTTTGAACTTGGTTGCCGGCACATTACCTTTGAACTTGGTTGCCGGCACATTACCTTTGAACTTGGTTGCCGGCACATTACCTTTGAACTTGGTTGCCGGCACATTACCTTTGAACTTGGTTGCCGGCACATTACCTTTGAACTTGGTTGCCGGCACATTACCTTTGAACTTGGTTGCCGGCACATTACCTTTGAACTTGGTTGCCGGCACATTACCTTTGAACTTGGTTGCCGGCACATTACCTTTGAACTTGGTTGCCGGCACATTACCTCTGCGCCAAGCAGGTGAGATTCGTGTGCTGGTCCACTACCTTAGTGTGCTGCTAAATCGCCTAGTGTGTGTGTGTGTGTGTGTGCGCGTGTGCGTGTGTGTTGTGTGTGCGTGTGTGCGTGCGTGCGTGCGTGCGTGCGTGCGTGCGTGCGTGAGCACGCGCGTGTGTGTGTATGATGTCTCTTTTAAGGAACTTAAAGAGTGTGTACACTCATTAGTATTAGCTGTGTATGCACACGCGCGCACGGCACGCTGCCAGCACACTACCTCCGAACCAAGCAGGTGAGGTTCTTTGTGTAGGCGTGTGAGGAGCCTAAATGAGGCCACACTGACCGCATGCCTAAACTCTTGACTACTGCCGACACACTACCTCCGGGCCAAGCACGTGAGAATCTTATTGTAGTTTTGTGTATGACCAGTCTACTAAGTAGGCTCAAGAGGGCCAAACAGGTTAGCTTGTTAAGACTTGTCTAAGGGCCTGCTTCAACCACCCACGTCACAAGCAGAAGTGCACCGACCCTTTTCCCTGCGCAATCCACCACTGACAAGATGTGTGTGCCCTGCCTCGTTTCTCACGCCAACCATTCTCTCACCCATCCATCAGTTCATCTTGCAACAAGCAGCGCTCCCAGGAGGGACCTTCTCAGGAGCAGCAGTGCACTTACAGTTTCGTCTTCCTCCAGCCACCATTGACACCATGTGCCCTGTCTTCTCTCCCTTCGGCCACCCCTTCTACCTCCCATCCGGTCATCCTACAGCAAGCAGCGATGTCAGGGGAAACCATTTCACGAGCAGCGGTGCACCGACTCTTCCAGCCTGCCCCTTGCCACCACTCACGTCATGTACCCTTCCTCTTTCCTTCCATCCCCTCCTTCCGTCCCGCCCATTTTATCAGGTTATCTTGCAGCAAGCAGCCCTCTCAGGGGGGACCATCTCACGAGCAGCAGTGCCACCGACTCTTCCGCCTGCCTCCGCCATCACTGACGGCATGTTCCTTGCGTTTTCTCCCTACATCCCCCCATCCCCCATCCCCTCTCCCCCATCGGAACAGGTTATTTTGCAGCAAGCAGCCCCGTCGGGAGGGGCCATTTCACGAGCAGCAGTGCATCGACTCTTCCGCCTGCCCCCTGCCACCACTGACGCAATCTTTAGACTCCTGCTGGGGGCTAGCTGGATAGCTGAAGCTGGGGGGAACAGTTCTGGTGGGGGGATGGGAGGGGCGATGGGAGGGGGGATGGTGAAGCAAGAGGGCATGTGAGATCAGGTTGCCCCCTGCCGCCACTGACGTAGATTTCAGGCATTTGCCAGGGGCTGGCTGAATAGCTGAAGCTGCCGGTTTGGGTGGTGGTGAAGCAAGCAACATCTATTTGCCAAAGCCACTGTGTATTCACATCTACTGGTATCAGTTAGTGTTTATCCATGGTTCTGAGGTGTATCAATTGCTTAATTCCTAGAATGTTCACATTCTTGGTGGTTGATAGCAAGACATCAGTGGATTGATTGTACCGAAACCTAGACATCAAGTCGGAATGTGCAATCCTATAGAGACATTCCACTCACTGATTATACCGTCAGCCCCCGGATAGAAGCGCCCCTGGGGTTATAGAAAAACACATTTTTTTAGGGGGTGCGCTTATAATTGAGGATTTTTATAAGCGCCGGTGCTTATATAATAGCATATATGAAATTCGTCGTTTTTCCACCAAACTGTAGATCCCGTTCTTGCGAATTGAATCGAGTCGAAACTATACAGGGTTTGATTGAGAATCTCGCATGCAAGTTGGCAGGGATTGATTCCCTGCCAACACACACAATCAGAATGTGAAACTATACTACACAAGGCTGTGATTGAGAATCTCGCGTGCAAGTTGGCAAGGATTGATTCCCTGCCAACACACACAGCCAGAATGAGTCAACGTGCGCCCTTGACAGCTCATTCTGACTGGACGCGTTGCCAGTGAGCCGGGCGAGAGTGAGGGGGCATCGAAATTCAAAATGTGGGAATGAAAATGTTAAGTTTCGTTACAACGATTTCAGTAAAATTATAATAAAAAAGAAGAGGGTGGCGCTTATAATCGGTAAGCCTTCAGGGGTGTGCTTATAATGAGGAAAGTGGAACGAGAATGAATGAACTATGAATGGAAGTGATACAAATATGCAACCCTAGCAATGTGTACCCCATATGGGCTACCCCACTATAGCCTACACAATATTGTAATTTGACAAACCCCCATAGGCAAAATGGGGGAGAACAAGGGGTCACAAGACCAGTCAAGCAAAGCAAAGCAAAGCTCAGGGTGGATCACAACGTCACCACACAGTCCGAGCACAAGGTCAAGGCCACAAGGCCAGTTCGCATGCAGGAGTGCACACACATATATATAAGGCTAACCAAGCAAGACCAGGTATATATATATGTAAGAGTACAAGCAAGATCAAGAGGTGAGCAAGTGAGGCAAGACAGGCACAAGACCTAGCTGAGTGCAGAAGCGCTGATGATCACAAGGCGGAAGTGCCTTGGTGAAAACATCAGCAGTGTTGGCCTCAGAGGCCACGTACGCAAGTCGCAACTGACCACGCTGCTGCAGCTCACGAGCAAGAAAGTAACAGAGAGCAATGTGCTTCGTTCTGTGCTCCAGGCGCTGCTCTCGACACAAGGCCAGCATGACCTTGTTGTCTACGTACAGAGTGGAGAAGAACGAGGCGGCTCTCCAAGGTCGGTCAGCAGGTAGGTGAGCCAGCGAAGCTCCTGTGCAGCCATGGCCCCGGCGTAGATCTCAGCCTCACAACTGGAGCCGAGAACAGTTTACGAGCAAGTAGCCCGCCATGAAACAAAGCCGGAACCAAGACTGAAGGTGTAACCCTGCGACCACCGCTGAGTAGCCTGGTCGTCAGCCCAAGAAGCGTCTGCGTGCCCAGTGAGGACCACTAGACTCCGCCCTCCAAGCACTAGCCCCATGCCCGACGTACTGCACAAGTAGCGCAACACCCTCTTCGCTGCAGCCATGTGCTCTGGTCGGTGTCTCCCAGGAGCAACATAGCGAGCAAGAATGGTAAGAGGGTATGCAAGGTCAGATTGTGTGCAGGTCATTAGGTACATGAGGCAGCCAACAAGCTCTCGGTACGGGCCACTTGACTCTACGGACTCATCCAAAGGCAGAGCTGAGAGCGAGTGGCGAGTAGACAGAGGAGTGGCCTGAGGCAAGGAGTACGTGAAGCCGAAGCGCTGAAGGACCTGCTGCACCATGTGTGACTGAGTCAAGGTGATGGTGCAGCGTGCTCTGTCCCGGGTGATCTGCAAGCCAAGGTAGCTGCGCACTTCACCCAGGTCTGTGCACGTGTGTCTCTTCTACAGCTTGGACTTCACGTAGGCGAGTCCAGCAGTGTGCCAGCAGTGGCAAAGACCAAGTCGTCAACGTACACGAGGATGTAGAACGGCGGCAGAGAGGTGTCGGTGCGCAAAAACAACGACGGGTCAGCAATAGAGGGAGCAAACCCAAGAGCCACAAGCGTAGTCCTCAGTGTGTCGTGCCACTCACGCGGTGCCTCGCAGAGACCGTAGACTGGCCGTCGGAGGCTCCACTGGGTGCCAGGAGGGAAAGTCCAAGTGAAGCCAGGTGGACGGCGCAGCCAGATCTCCTCGTGCAGGCTACCCTACAAGAAAGAAGTGCGGAAGTCAAGAGAGTGAAGCTCGTAGTCGCGCTGAGCGGCTATGTGCAGCAGCAACCGAAGAATGGTCATCTTCGGGGTGGGAGAGAAGGTCTGAAAGTAGTCAAATCCCTGCAGCTGACTGAAGCCACGAGCCACGTACCGCACCTTGAAGACAGGTGGAGAACCTGGCGGCCGCTTCACCCTGAAGATCCACATGCCACTGACGATGTTCGCCCTAGGAGGGGGAACCGCGTCAACGTATGTGCCTATGGACTTCAAGGAAGCCATCTCTGCATCCATAGCTGCCTGCCAGTGAGAGGAGTAGGGACCCTCTACGGCCTTCGCGTAAGAGCGCGGAGTTGGGATGTCTAGTGCATCCGGGTCTCCCTTAGGGGCAAGCACTACGGACGCGAGATGAGGTGAAGCAGCAGCCAGACACTGGAACTCCTCCTGCGTGTCCTCAAGGACGTCCGTGCCAAGAGCACACTCACCCCCGACGGACGGAGGACAGACAGACGCAGACTCAGCAACAAGACTAGCAGCGTAGTCTAGACGACAGCGAGCAGCAAAGTCGACCAGCTCAGCAACTAGGGCAGACGCAGCAGTGGACTCAAAGGAAGGGTCAGTGACGACAGTAGGAAGGAGACGCGTGACAGTAGGACTTGCAGCACGAAGACAGTCCGACTCCGGGTCGGCCAGCGCAGGAAGAGAGGACTCAGGAGGAGTGGGCAAAGGGGCACGCAGAGGAGGAGTGGACGGACGCAGAAACATCCGGTGTGTGCTAGGGACAGGAGGAGGACGCTGACGCGAACCGTGACCACTAGCCCGAGCTGCACGAACAGGCGACGTGAGACGAGACGCAGGCTCACGACGCTCAGCAAGACCTCCTGTAGGACCAGTGTAAGGAGAGGGAGCAGGCAGCGGGGAGGCGGGCTCTAACGGTGACTAAGACTGGACAGGCGTTGGACGCTCTACAGGAGGAGAAGTACCAAGAACCTGCTATAGGAGCGGAACAAAGTACGGCCGAGGCCGCTCGGCAAATCTAGAAACAGCAGGGACATCACCAGCACCCTCTGCGGCAGCACCAGTGCCAACAGCACCTCCAGCTGCAGGACCTCCAGCAGCACTAGGAGCACCCGCAGCAGGACCACCGCCAGGACTAACAGCAGTAGTCTCAGTGCCAACACCCTCAGCAGCTCCAGCAAGACGCCTCCAGCGCCCGGCAAACCACTCACGCAGCTTTTGTGGAGAGAGTGGCTCCCGCCGAGACGAAGCACCCGAAGAACCTCCAGGCCCAGCACCGCCACACACCACAAAGAGAGGTCCAGCAGCCGTAGGCTCCGCACCTCCAGGCTCAATAGCTCCAGACGCAGCACCCCCAGGCTCAGCAGCTCCTGACGTAGTACCCCCAGGCTGAGCACCCCCAAGTCGTAGCACCCCCGGGCTCCGCACCCCCAGTCGCGGTACCCCTAGGCTCAGCACCCCCAGACGTAGCACCCCCAGGCTCAGCACCCCCAGTCGCAGCACCCCCAGGCTCAGCACCCTCGCGTGCAGCACCCCCAGAGTCACCAGCAACCTCGACCGCTCGACTGCGTCTACCTGGGACACACCTGAAGGGGCAGGACCCTGAGGGGGAAGGGGGTCTACCGGGGGTGACCGGGTACAAGGAAGTGCGGTGGGGGGGGGGGAGGGAAGGAGTGCGGTAGGGGAAGAGGCGGTAGTAGGGGACTGACTCGTCGAACGTGATGTCCTAAGAGGACAGAACACGATGAGAGGAGGGATGGTAGAACTGCCACCCTGGTGCGTCAAGGGGGAAGCCAAGGAAGACACAGGGAGCAGCACGAGGGGGCAGCTTGTCCGCAGACAAGTTGCGGACAAACGCCCGAGATCCTCAGACACGGAACGCAGACGCATCGCCGACTTTCCCCGTCCAGAGCAGAGCTGGGGAGGTCTCCGGCCGGGAGACCCTAGGGTGAAGGTTGATCTGATGCACCGCGTACCGAACCTCAAACGGCCACAGAAAATGGGGGGCAGCCGCATGCATCATGGACGTACGAGCGACGTCCATGACCATGCCAATGCGGCGCTCAGCAATCCCATTTTGCTGTGGAGAGTCCGGAAGCGTTAAAGTCTGGCGGATGCCTCGCGCACGACAGTAGGCTCGCAGAAGGCCAGAGGAGAACTCTCCGCCTCGGTCAGAGTGCAGACGCAGAAGAAGAAAGTCTGAGCCAAATCTCCTCCTGAGCTGGAGACGACCTGCGCGGATCCAGTCGATCAACACCTCAGTGACATCACCCTTGCTGCGCAAGGGGAAGATCGTGGTGTAACGCGAGTAGTCAACCACCAGCAGGAAGTAGCGCTCGTGACCCTGTCGACGGACGCGGGCCGGGCCCCATACGTCCATGTGAAGCGTCTACAGCGGGGCCTCTTTCAGGGGAAACTGAGAGGAGTGAAGGGCAGCCCGGAGCCGCCCCTCGACACAAGGGACACAGGAAGGACCAGGCCCCAAAGGAAGGGGAGGGAGGGACTGGGGAAGACCAGAGACAAGGACACGGGAAGCCATGCCCCGAAGACGAGGCAGTGAGGGGTGGCCAAGACGGTGGTGCCACAGGAGAGTCTCGTGAGATAGGAGGCGACACGAGCAGGGGGCAGACTCAGGACCAGACCTGGACGCTGCAGCAAACACCTGACCCGATGCTGCTACCTGGCCAGACGCAGGGACAGGAGGAGACTCAGTGGTCAGGGTGTAGAGGCTCGACCCCGACCGACGCGAAAACGTGGCCAGGTGTCGGCCTGTGCGGGCGTCCGAGCAGTGGGTCACCCGCCGACTCGCAGGAGTAAACTGGTAAACTGGTAAAGACCAGACAAGGTGCCCGAGGGGGCAGCCGGACATGGGAGGACAGTGGAGAAGTGAGAGAGGACAGGACCTCCAGAGGGGTCAGCCAGGGAGACTGCAACCGGCCGACCAAGCGGCGTGAGTGTGGTGCGGTCTCGAAAGAAGGAGGGAGAAGCCCCTGAGTCAAGTGTGAAGGTGAGGGGGGCCGATGCCGACGCAGTATCTGAGAGCGCAGCCTCACCAGGACCTGAGAGCGCAGACGCACTGGCACCTAGAGCACCAGCCTCACAGGCACCTAGCGCAGCAGTACCAATGCTCGGGTCGGGCGAGAAACACCGGTAACAGTCACCCTCATCACTAATAGTCACAGCATACATGGCAGCAAGGATAGCATCAAAGTCAAGATCATAGATAGCGACACCTGCCCTAGACAGCTCTCCCCAGCGGGTGATCTCACTAGCCTCAGGGAACTGCTGACGCCAGACGTCTGTCAGGCGGCCAAAGCAGCGTTGGGTGGGGTGGGCACCCCCATACCGCTCACCCGCGCGGTCGCCGGTGCGAAGGACGTAGGTGCACGGACCAAAACCCCCACCACGCTGACGCTGCGTGTATCACTCACGAAGCTACTGAGGAGGGGGGATTTCCCGAGAACGCTGCTGCTGCTGGCGCTGACCACCACCAGAGCCGCTCCGCTGCGAGGCACCACCCCGACCAGCTCCACCTCCTCCGCCACCGCCGCCTCCACCTCCGCCACCACCGCCGCCTCCGCTCCCACCGCTAGGGGAGGGTGGGATCGCTAGGGCGTAGGGGGGC
The DNA here is from genome assembly GCA_948144175.1 of Closterium sp. NIES-65. Taxonomy (NCBI): domain Eukaryota; kingdom Viridiplantae; phylum Streptophyta; class Zygnematophyceae; order Desmidiales; family Closteriaceae; genus Closterium; species Closterium sp. NIES-65. The sequence continues at coordinate 1,316,745 of CANXME010002485.1, read as the reverse complement.
CCGCTAGGGCGGCTCGACGAGGTGAGAGCCCAGAGCGGGACTCAGGCGGAGCGCGCTTCGGGCAGGAAAAAAAAAAATCTCGATGTGGTGGGCCCTAGGCACAGTTCCCACGGGGGAACCTGCTCGACACCATGAGGAAAGTAGAACGAGAATGAATGAACTATGAATGGAAGTGATACAAATATGCAACCGTAGCAATGTGTACCCCGTATGGGCTACCCCACTATAGCCTACACAATATTGTAATTTGACATATAATAGAGGACCGGATATAAGCGCCCTCATCCTTTTATACGCGCCGGCGCTTATCCGAGGCTTGCACTTCTATCCGGGGGCTTACGGTAACAAGGTTTTGTTCCCCACACATGTTGACGAGCAACGGGGAACACGCTATCAGGTTCATGCCTAATCCACGCCTTCTTCACGCCTTTCGTATTTTCTCCTTCTTCACGCCTTATTTACGCCTTGTTTATGCCATCTTCTTGCCTGAAGAGCAGCGAAAATGATGAATCTGGCGAGACGCGTCGTGCGCCCAGCTCGAATAATAATCTGTTTTTTCGCTCAGATGGGCTGTGCGCATGGGTTTTTTTATCAGAGTAAATTACTCTGTTTCTCTGAAAATCAGAGTGGTTTTTAGGGGGGTCACTCTGACGTGTCTGGGTACTTTTTTTGGAGGATAAGTTTTCTTTGATTTGTTAGGGTTCTGATTTTAGCTTCTCTAAGAGACCAGTATATATTTGTGGCGGATGTACTTTTCTCTGTACAGGGTATAGGCATTTAGACCGACCCCCCTCGCCCCACCCTCCCCCTGCCAATTTTTGGAAGATGGGCAAGTTAACTAGAGTTAGCAAAATCCGTAATCCTTTATAATGTTGAGCGCGTAGCACAACGATTATTTTTTTGGTAGGAGTGCAGAAGGCTTGGGTTCAATACTTGAGAGGAGACTCAGAGTTGGAAAAATAGGTACACTGGGTGCCCAGAGTATATATTTCAGAAGTTAAGTTTTCTCTGACAAATCAGAGTAACGCTCATAATGAACTCTGAATTTCAGAGTTCTCTAGAAAACAGCCCTGGAAATCCGAGTAGTGAAAAAAAAAAAAAAAAAAAAAAAACCCTGGCTGTGCGCTGGTTGTAAAGTCCGCACGGCGGGGATTTGCAATGGTTGCTGCTCTCGCGGATCTAGGTTCTTCTTCGTCGCGTCTCTCCGGCAAAGTTTCACCAACGTCGAGAAATAATAAGTACCGTCGAAATCTAGTTTCCTCATGCAAAAGTTATCGTTTTTGCTGATCATTCTCCTCACCAAGCTCGTCGGCTCTTCCTCTTGCCAACAAGCAAGTCGGGTTTGTCAGATTACTATAGCTGATGCATGTTTGTAGGCTATAGTGGGGTAGCACATATGGGGTACAGCTTTCTAGGGTTGTATTTGTACCCAACTCTGACTTAGTCAATTCATTCCTGTTCTCTTACTTTCACATGGTATAGAGCGGGTCCTTCCTAAGGACCGTTTTTTTAGGGCCCACCGAAGCGCGCCCCGAGGCGCGCATTTTTTTTCAGCGACTCTCCGAGTCGCACTTCCTCTCGCGGCTCCGCCGCCCTTACTAGCGGCTCCGCCGCCCGCCTTTCGAGCGGCCCCGCCCTTTAGCGGCCCCGCCCCGTCGCGGCCCCGCCCTCTAGCGGCCCCGCCCCGTTGCGGCCCCACCCTGACGCGGCCCCGCCCCTTTGCGGCCCCTGCCCCGTCGCGGCCCAGCCAGCCCCGTCGCGGCCCCGCCCCGTCACGGCCCAGCCGCCCCTTCGCGGCCCAGACGCCCCGTCGCGGCCCCACCCCGTCGCGGCCCCGTCGCCCCGTCACGGCCCATTCCCGTCGCGGCCCAGCCGCCCCGTCGCGGCCCAGCCCCGTCGCGGCCCAGCCGCCCCGCCGCGGCCCAGCCCCGTCGCGGCCCAGCCGCCCCGTCGCGGCCCAGCCCTGTCGCGGCCCTGCCGCCCCGTCGCGGCCCCGCCCCATCCCGGCCCAGCTGCCCCGTCGCGGCCCGGTCGCATCCTGACGGCCCCGCCGTCCCTTCGTGACGGCCTCGCCGTCCCTTACTGACGGCCCCGCCGTCCCTTCGCGACGGCCCCGCCGTCCCCTTGTACCGGCCCCGCAACTGCACCTGCTTGCCCCGCCGCTGCACCTACCGGCCCCCACCACCCCCGTTTTCCCGTCGCCTGTCGAGGCGACCTGAGGGGGCCGCCAGCAGGAGGGTGGCAGGTGTGTGGCCTCCCCTGCTTCTCCTCCTCCTTCATCTCCCACTGCAGCAGCCGAGCCGCCCCACCATCGAGCCGCCCTGCACCCGAGCCGCCCAGCAGCCGAGCCTCCCTGCCGCCGAGCCGCCGGGTCGCTTAGCTGCTGAGCTGCAGTTGCTGCCGAGCCGCCCTGCCGCCGAGCCGCCGAGTCGCCGAGCTGCTGAGCTGCAGTTGCTGCTGAGCCGCCTTGCCGCCGAGCCGCCCGAGTCGCCCGAGCCGCCGAGCTGCCGAGCTGCCGAGCCGCTGAGTCGCCGAGCCTACTCTTCCCACCACTGGTGAGCTCTTGCCCTGCTAGCACGCTGCGCGTCGCCTGCTTGCCTGCCTGCCTGCCTTTTGGCTTGCCTGGTTGCCTGCCTTCCTGCTGCTAGTCCTGCTCCTGCTTCTACTTGCGGAGCTAGATGCAGCCCCAGCGACGCCTGCGTGAGTCCCTCACGCCCCACCAGCTGCGTGAGTGGTACGCTGGTTGGGGCTGTAGGGGTGGCGGCGCTACTCCTACTACCACTCCTGCTGCTTCTACTCGTGGTGGCGGCCAGATGCAGCTCCCGCGACCCTCTCGCGTGTCTCTCACGCCTCGCCAGCTTCGTGAGTGGTACGCTCAGAGTGGAGAGTCTCTCAGTGCTGTTCGCTGCTCTTACGTGATTCGCACTGGTACTCGGACTGGTCAGCCTTGTGGGACACCTAGTCATACACAGTCCCGCTGCTTCGCCCGTCTGAGCGACGCCTGGCGTACCGTGTTTGGCGACGAGGCTGAGCTTCCCGACTGGGTGGAGTTGCTTAGGCAGAGGGTAGATATATATGCTCTTGACTATGATGCTATTCTCACTGCCATGTATGCATTGCCTACTAGTGCTGACCGTGCCGGTCCCCTGTGCGTCCCGCCTGACCCAGGTATAGGACCTGCTGCTCTAGCTACTGGTGAGGCTGCTGCTCTGGGTGCTAGTGCGTCTCCTGCTCCAGGTACAGGTGCGGCTGCTGCTCTAGGTGCTAGTGAGTCTGCTTCCTCAGGTGCGGGTGAGGCTGCGCTCTCAGGTACCGCGTTGGCTTCGGCCTCCCTCACCTTTACACTTGACTCTGGGGCTTCTCGCTCCTTCTTTCGGGACCGCACCACACTCACGCCACTTGGTCGGCCGGTTGCAGTCTCCTTGGCTGACCCCTCTGGGGGTCCTATCCTCGCTCACTTTTCCACTGTCCTCCCGTGTCCGGCTGCCCCCTCGGGCACCCTGTCTGGCCTGTACCTCCCCTCGTTCTCGACGAACTTGGTGAGTGGTGCAGACCTACAGGATGCGGGGGTTCACCAGTTCACTCCTGCGAGTCAGCGGGTGACCCACTGCACGGACGCACGCACAGGCCGGCACCTGGCCACGTTCTCGCGTCGGCCGGGGTCGAGCCTCTACACCCTGACCACTGAGTCTCCTCCTGTCCCCGCGTCCGGTCAGGTAGCAGCGTCGGGTGAGGTGTTTGCTGCTGCGTCCAGGTCTGGTCCTGAGTCTGCCCCCTGTTCGTGTCGCCTCCTGTCTCACGAGACTCTCCTGTGGCACCACCGTCTAGGCCACCCCTCCTTGCCCCGTCTTCAGGGCATGGCTTCCCGTGTCCTTGTCTCTGGTCTTCCCCAGTCTCTCCCTCCCCTTCCTTCGGGACCAGGACCTTCCTGTGTCCCCTGTGTCGAGGGGCGCCTCAGGGCTGCTCCTCACTCCTCCCAGTTTCCCCCGACAGAGGCTCCTCTGCAGACGCTTCACATGGACGTGTGGGGCCCGGCCCCCGTCCGTGGGCAGGGTCACGAGCGCTACTTCCTGTTGGTGGTTGACGACTACTCGCGTTACACCTCAGTCCTCCCCTTGCGCAGCAAGGGTGCTGTCACTGAGGTGCTGATCGACTGGATCCGCGAGGCTCGTCTCCAGCTGAGGAGGAGCTTCGGCTCGGACTTTCCTGTTCTGCGTCTGCACTCTGACCGAGGTGGGGAGTTCTCCTCTCGCCTTCTGCGAGACTACTGTCGTGCACAGGGGATCCGCCAGACCTTTACGCTTCCGGACTCTCCACAGCAAAATGGGATTGCTGAGCGCCGCATTGGCATGGTCATGGATATCGCTCGTACGTCCATGATGCATGCGGCTGCCCCCCATTTTCTATGGCCGTTTGCGGTTCGGTACGCGGCGCATCAGCTCAACCTTCACCCCAGGGTCTCTCAGCCCGCAATGTCCCCAGTGTTACTGTGGACGGGGAAGGTCGGCGATGCGTCTGCGTTCCGTGTCTGGGGATCTCGGGCGTTTGTCCGCGACTTGTCTGCGGACAAGCTGTCCCCCCGTGCTGCTCCCTGTGTCTTCCTTGGCTTCCCCCCTGACGCTCCAGGGTGGCAGTTCTACCACCCCTCCTCTCGTCGTGTTCTGTCCTCCCAGGACGTCACGTTCGACGAGTCAGTCCCCTTCTACCACCTCTTCCCCTACCGTACTCCTTCCCTCCCCCCCCCACCGGACTTCCTGGTACCAGTTCCCCCCCCGGTAGACCCCCTCCCCCCTCAGGTTCCTGCCCCTTCAGGTGTGTCCCAGGTAGACACAGTCGAGCCTAGGGGTGCTGCTGCTGGGGGTGCTGAGCCTGGGGGTGCGAGGCCGGGGGGTGCTGAGTCTGGGGGTGCTGAGCCGGGGGGTGCTGAGCCGGAGGGTGCTACGTCCGGAGCTGCTGAGCCTGGGGGTGCTGGGCCTGGAGGTGCGGAGCCTGTGCCTGCTGGACCTGGGGGCTCTCCGGTTCTTCCGTCTCGGCGGGAGCCGCTCTCTCCACAGGAGCTGCGCGAGTGGTTTGCTCGCCGCTGGAGGCGTGCTACTCGAGCTGGAGCTTCTTTGCCTGCTGAGGGTGCTGGTGCTGCCGGTCCCGGAGCTGTTGGGCCTGCGGGTCCTCCTGGAGCTGGAGCTACTGAGCCTGGGGGTGCTGAGTCTGGAGCTGCTGAGCCTGGAGGTGCTGAGTCTGGAGCTGCTGAGCCTGGGGGTGCTACGTCTGGAGCTGCTGTGCCTGGGGGTGCTGAGTCTGGAGCTGCTGAGCCTGAGGTTTCTCCTGCTGCTACGTCTCGCCGGGAGCCCCTCTCTCCACAGGAGCTGCGCGAGTGGTTTGCTCGCCACTGGAGGCGTGCTGCTGGAGCTGGAGCTTCGTCAACCGTCGAGGGTGCTGGTGCTGCCGGTCCAGGAGCTGCTGGGCCTGCGGGTCCTACTGGAGCTGGAGCTGCTGAGGGTGTTGGTGCTGAGACTACTGCTGTCTGTCCTGGCGGTGGTTCTGCTGCTGGTGCTGCTGGAGGTCCTGCCGCTGGAGGTGTTGGTGGCGCAGGTGCTGTCGCTGAGGGTGCTGGTGCTGTCCCTGCTGAGTCTGGAGCTGCCGCGCGGCCTCGGCCGTACTTCGTTCCGCTCCTACAGCAGGTTCTTGGTCTTTCTCCTTCGGTAGAGTGTCTACAGCCTGTCCAGTCGCAGTCACTGTTGGAGCCTTCCTCTCCTCTGCCTGCTCCCTCCCCTTACACTGGTCCTACTCGAGGTCTTGCTGAGCGTCGTGAGCCTGCGTCTCGTCCCGCGTCGCCGGTTCGTGCTGCTCGCGCTAGTGGTCGCGGTTCGCGTCAGCGTCCTCCTCCTGTCCCTGGCACGCACCGGATGTCTCTGCGTCCGTCCACTGCTCCTCTGCGTGCCCCTTTGCCTTCTCCTCCTGAGTCCTCTCTTCCTGCGCTTGCCGACCCTGAGTCGGACTCTCTTCGTGCTGCCAGTCCTACTGTCACGCGTCTGCTTGCTAATGTCGTCACTGACCCCTCTTTTGAGTCCACTGCTGCGTCTGCTCTTGTCGCTGAGCTCGTCGACTTTGCTGCTCGCTGTCGTCTCGACTACGCTGCTAGTCTTGTTGCTGAGTCTGCGTCTGTCTGTCCTCCGTCCGTCGGGGGTGAGTGTGCTCTTGGCACGGACGTCCTAGAGGACAGGCAGGAGGAGTTACAGTGTCTAGCGGCTGCTTCACCTCATCTCGCGTCTGTACTGCTTGCCCCTGAGGGAGACCCGGATGCACTAGACATCCCGACTCCGCGTTCTTACGCGGAGGCCGTAGAGGGTCCCTACTCCTCTCAGTGGCAGGCAGCTATGGATGCAGAGATGGCTTCCTGGAAGTCCACAGGCACCTACGTTGACGCGGTTCCCCCTCCTGGGGCGAACATCGTCAGTGGCATGTGGATCTTCAGGGTGAAGCGGCCGCCGGGCTCTCCACCTGTCTTCAAGGCGCGGTACGTTGCTCGTGGCTTCAGTCAGCAGCAGGGAGTTGACTACTTTCAGACCTTCTCTCCCACCCCGAAGATGACTACTCTTCGGGTGCTGCTGCACATAGCCGCTCAGCGCGACTACGAGCTTCACTCTCTCGACTTCAGCACTGCGTTCCTGCAGGGTAGCCTGCACGAGGAGATCTGGCTGCGCCGTCCGCCTGGCTTCACTGGGAGTTTCCCTCCTGGCACCCAGTGGAGCCTCCGACGGCCAGTCTACAGTCTCCGCCAGGCACCGCGTGAGTGGCACGACACAGTGAGGACTACACTTGCGGCTCTTGGGTTTGCTCCTTCTACTGCTGACCCGTCGCTGTTTCTGCGCACCGACACTTCCCTGCCGCCGTTCTACATCCTCGTGTACGTCGACGACTTGGTCTTTGCCACAGCGGACACTGCTGGACTCGCCTACGTGAAGTTCGAGCTGCTGAAGAGACACACGTGTACCAACCTGGGTGAACTGCGCAGCTACCTTGGCTTGCAGATCACTCGGGACAGAGCACGCCGCACCATTACCTTGACTCAGTCACACATGGTGCAGCAGGTCCTTCAGCGCTTCGGCTTCACGTACTCCTCGCCTCAGGCCACTCCTCTGCCTACTCGCCACTCACTCTCAGCTCTGCCTTCAGATGAGTCCGTAGAGTCGAGTGGTCCGTATGCAGAGCTTGTTGGCTGCCTCATGTACCTGATGACCTGCACACGACCTGACCTTGCATACCCTCTGAGCATTCTTGCACGCTATGCTGCTCCTGGGAGACACCGACCAGAGCACATGGCTGCAGCGAAGAGGGTATTGCGCTACCTGTGCAGTACGTCGGGCATGGGGCTAGTGCTTGGAGGGCGGAGTCCAGTGGTCCTTACAGGCCACGCGGACGCTTCTTGGGCTGACGACCAGGCTACGCAGCGGTCGTCACAGGGTTACACCTTCAGTCTTGGTTCCGGCTGTGTCTCGTGGCGGTCTACTCGCTCGTCTTCGGTTCTCGGCTCCAGTTGTGAGGCTGAGATCTACGCCGGGGCCATGGCTGCACAGGAGCTTCGCTGGCTCACCTACCTGCTGACTGACCTTGGAGAGCCGCCTCGTTCTCCTCCAGTGCTGTACGTAGACAACAAGGCCATGCTGGCCTTGTGTCGAGAGCAGCGCTTGGAGCACAGAACGAAGCACATTGCTCTCCGCTACTTCCTTGCTCGTGAGCTGCAGCAGCGTGGTCAGTTGCGACTTGCGTACGTGGCCTCTGAGGCCAACACAGCTGATGTGTTCACCAAGGCACTCGCGCCTTGTGACCATCAGCGTTTTTGCACCCAGCTGGGTCTTGTGCCTGTCTTGCCTCACTTGCTCTCCTCTTGACCTTACTTGTACTGTGACATATATATATACCTGCTCTTGATTGTCTAGCTTTATATATATGTGTCTGTACTCTTGCATGTGAACTGGCCTCTGGCCTTGCTCTTGTGCTCGGACTGTGTGGTGACTTTGTGATCCACCCTGAGCTTGCTTTGCTTTGCTTGACTGGTCTTGTGACCCCTTGTTCTCCCCCACTTTGCCTATGGGGGTGTGTCAGAACATATATACAGCTTATACTATTGTGTAGGCTGTAGTGGGGTAGCACATGAGGGGTACAGCTTTCTAGGGTTGTATTTGTACCCAACTCTGACTTAGTCAATTCATTCCTGTTCTCTTACTTTCACAGGGTTCACATTGGCGACGGCAACTGCAAGGCTTCTGGAGGAGATATTGAGTGTGGGGACAAAGATAGCCGTTCGATTGGATGATGCAAGGAGGGAGTTGGAAGCGGAACAGCGACAAAGAGACTCTTCGGAAATCATGGAGAGCCCAATGCTGAGTGATAGATTGGAAAAGCTGGAGAAACTTTTAAAAGATAAGAGGGAGGAGAACATCGACAGCATAAACGAGCTCAAGAATGAGTTAGCAGCTGAGAAGGCTGCAAGGGTGGAAAAGGAAAAGGAGGTGGCTGCATTGACAGTGCGACTCTTGCAGGCAGAGGAATCTCTGTTGCATCAGAAGGAAGAAACGAGCAAGATTTGGGAGGTGAGCCAAAACATCTCCAAGCATCTTACCCAAGCGTAAACCATACGATGCCCACTCACCCCATGTTTAACGTTTTTTTTTTTGTCTACAATGTGCTTGTTCCAGGCGATTTCACGGACTTTGTGTCAGTCAACGACTCGTACGGTTCCTTAGGATGAAGGACGGTTTATAAGCAAGGAGATGGAATCACTTGTGTCTACATTGGTAGCGCAGTCTGCGCAAGCCGTAAAGACGTTGGAGCAGCAAAAAGAGGAAACAAAGAAAGTCAGGGAGGTGAGAAACTAGCATGTTGGGTGCTCGTGCACCGTCTGCTTGGCTAATCTCCAAGGTGTTGATGTTTCCAGGCTATTTTTGCGACTGGATATCGGAGTCCTAACAGTGCAGATTGGAAGATCATGTATCACCCTCCTAACATTTCGGTATTGGAGCTCAGCAAGAACGTTGGAGCAGCTATTTGGCTTGGACTTCAACACCTATGGTACTTGACCTCCCTAAAGAGCCTCAAGATTTCCCAGAATGTCGACTTATGTGACTTGAAAAAGCCCCTTGACACTATGACATGGCTAGAGGAGCTGAAACTCGAAAACAGAGTTTGGTGTGATTATTCGGTTCCGCAAATAAGCAACTTGACATCCCTCCGTCGACTTGGACTGATCTCGACAGAGGTTACAGACCCTGGCCTTGCACATCTGACACGCCTTAGCTCTCTCACCGTTCTTGTTCTTTCTAATGGCTATGGCTACCCCTCATATAGCCAAGTAGGCTATACATCATCAGCTGGCATGGTGCACGTGGGGAAGCTGACGAATCTCGAAGCACTGGATATCAGTACTTTGAGGGTGTACAATGACAGGTTAGCCCATCTCGTGCCCCTGTCAAAGCTGACATGGCTCAGCTTGCCAGATCACATCACTGCCTAGGGCATGGAGCACTTAAAATGCTTCAAGTGCCTCAAGACAGTTTGGTTGAGGACTTCATTTTATGATTCTCAGGATGCCATTGACTGCTTGAAGGCTCTTCCCTGCCTTGAAAAGGTTGGAGTGAGTCGCACTCGGACACTATGCAGAATCGCCGAGGAGCTCCCTATTATTAATGTTATTGACACTCATGACGATCTGAGTGTCAAACTATATGTTTATTGTTAGTTAGGCTGTATTGGGGCTAGCTTTCTTGGGTACAGAATTTCTCTCGACATTCTAGCCCTGTACCCCCATCTTGACCTAATCTACTCATTCTTGTCTAGTATTCTTAACATGGTAACTAGCGCAATAGGTCCTTAGGACCTGAGATTCGGGCCCGCCATTGTCTGCCCCTACAGCCTTACCTGCCTTGCCTGCTGCCTGCGCGCGCCTCAGCTGCGCACGCCCGTTAAAATTCCTTTTTTTTTAGCGCGCCCCACTGCTGCACTTCGCGAACGGCCCACTACAGCTTAGTGCATCGTGCTGCCCGCCTCAGCCGCCCGTCGCCTGCAGCCGTGCGCAACCCGCAGCCTGCCGTCCGACGCCGCACACAGCCTGCAGCCGCGCGCAGCCCGCCGCTGCACGCAGCCTGCAACCGCGCGCAGCACGTCGCCCCAAGTAGCCCGCAGCCGTGCGCAGCTTGCAGCCCCGCCCAGCCTGTCGCTGCTGCGCTCTGCCCTGCCTGCACGCTGCCGCCTCGCCATGCGCACTTGCTGCCCTGCCTTGCGCCTGCCTTGTTTTGCACCTTCCTGCCTTGCACCTGCCGGCCTACTGGCCTGCCTGCCTGCCTTGAGTCTTGCGGCCTGCCTGCCTGCCTTGCCTTGCACCTTCCTGCCTTGCACCTACCAGCCTGCCTGCCTGCCTACTAGCCTGCCTGCTGGCCTGCCTGCCTGCCTTGCGCCTTGCATCCATTGCGCTAGCCTGACTTGTGAGCCTAATAGCTGTTGTGGTCTGCTGCCTTTGCCTACGCTGCTGTAATGGTGACGCTTAACGTTCTCGCGTTTGAGCCTGACGGTCACTCGATAGAGTTTGCCACTTGGCTTGAAGACCTGCGGCTATTTCTTATGACGGATGACAAAGACGGCGTTTCTCTGGTCGATCACACGTCAGGCACTGCCGCTGCCCCTACAGCCACTGATCGTGTTCTTGACCGCTCACAGTGGCACACTCGCGATGTTGCTGCGCGCCTCGCTATTCGTAACTACCTGTCGATCACTGAGCGCACGCATTTTAGTCAGCACAAGACTGTTAAGGCGTTGTATGACGCTGTAGTTGCGCGCTATTCCTCCCCAACCACTACAGCCGTAGGACGCCTCATCCTGCCCTACCTGTTCCCCGACCTGTCCTCGTTTACCACTGCTGAGGACCTCACCTCTCACCTCCGCGCTAGTGACGCCCGCTTTCGTGCCGCTCTTACCGACGAGTTCCTCGCCACAAACACCCCACCACTGTACTTTACCCTCTACATCCTCGTCACTCGCCTCCCTGACACTCTTTGCTCAGTCATGCACCATTTCCTCGCCAAGGACCCTACCACTATCACGCTAGCCGACTTCGAGAAGCAGCTCCTAGCAGCAGAGAAGAACATCCTCGCTGTAGGTGCTGCCCGTGGCACTCCACGCACTCCCCTCTTAGAGGGGTGCTCCCCCTCCCCTCTTGCCACCTCCTACGCTTAGATGCTGCTGCAGTCAACCTCCTCGATGCTGAGAAGGTTGCAGCGGCTTCCGCTCCTAGTGGGAAGCGCGGCAGTGGCAGAGGCGGCAAGGGTGGCAGGGGTGGTGGCGGTGGCGGTGGCGGGAGCGGTGGTGGAGGCGGCGGGGGTGGTGGCGGTGGTGGGGATGGTCGTGAGGGTGGAGGAGGTGGGTGGGGCGGTGGTGGAACCGGGAGTGATGGAGGTGGTAGCGGAGGTAGTGGGGGAGGAGGCAGTGGTGGTGGCAGTGGAGGTGGGGGCGGGAGTGGGACCAGCCATAAGGGGAGTTCCAGTGGTGGCCAGCAGCAGCAGCAGCGCCAGATCCCCTCTTCTCAGCAGCTCCATGACTTGTATGCCGGGCGTGGGGCGTCTGGGGGTCCTGGTCACTGCCCTTATGTCATTCTCGCTGGTCCCCGTAAGGGTCGCCCAAGCAACGGCTTTCACACTGAGTACCGCTGCTTCGCTCGACTCAACGACGCCTGGTGCGCCAAGTTTCCTGATGCTACTGAATTCCCCAATTGGGCAGATCTGCTTAGGCGTGATGTACCTATCTTTGATCTTGATTATGATGTAATCCTTGCTGCCATGTATGCATTGACTGTTAGTGCTGAGGGTGACTGTTACTTGTGTGTGCCGCCTGACCCTGGAATAGACCCAGATATAGCGCCTGTAGCCCTAGGTGCTAGTGAGTCTGTTCTCCCTGGTACTGGGTCTGCTCAGGCCTTGCACATCTTTACACTTGACTCTGGTGCTTCCCGCTGTTTCGTTCGTGACAGCACCACAACCACTCCCCTTCATCGTCTTGTCCTTGTCTCACTGGCTGACCCCTCTAGGGGCCGAGTGCTTGCACGGTCCACCACTGTGCTTCCGTGTCCAGCGGTCCCGTCTGGTGAGCTATCAGGTCTCCACCTCCCCTCGTTCTCTACGAACCTGGTGAGCAACGCCGTCCTTCAGGATCACTGGGTTGACACCTTTACTTATGGAGGACAACGTGTGGCGATCTGCACGTGCTCCCGGACAGGCCGCCACCTGGCCACATTCACACGTGCGCCTGGGTCCAATCTGTACACCCTCACGACTACGTCGCACTACACCCCTTTGTCTCCCCAGCTGTATGCTTCTGCTCAGGTAGCTACCCAGTGTGAGTGTCGCCGGCTGTCGCACGACACTCTCCTGTGGCACCACCACCTTGGTCACCCCTCCCTGCCTCGCCTTCGGAGCATGCACTCTCGGTTCCTGGTCTCTCGCCTTCCCAGGTCTCTGCCTGCCCTCCCTCCCTCGCCTGCGCCACCTTTCATTCTTTGTGTCGAGGGGCGGCAGCGCGCCTCTCCTCACTCCTCCTCGTTCCCTCCCACAGAGGCTCCACTACAGACTCTCCATATGGACGTGTGGGGCCCAGCTCACATCCGTGGACAGGGCCACGAGCGGTACTTCCTGCTGGTCGTCGACGACTACACGCGTTATACCACGATGTTCTCCTTGCAGCGCAAGGGGGGCGTCCTTGATGTTTTGATCCCCTGGATCCGCGCTGTTCGTCTCCAGCTCCGTGAGCGGTTCCAGTCGGACTTTCATGTCCTTTGTTTGCACTCTGTCAGAGGTGGTGAGTTCTCCTCAATGCCTGAGTCAGGCGGAACACACAAGTAACAGTCACCCTCGTCACTAGTAGACACAACATACATGGCAGCAAGAATGGCATCATAATCGAGAACAAAGACAGCAACCCCTGACCTAAGCAGCTCGCCCCAGCGGGGGATCTCAGTGGCGTCAGGGAACTGGAGACGCCAACATCCGTCAGACGGCCGAAGCAGCGCTGGGTGGTGTGCGGGCCATCACACGGCTCACCAATGCGGTCGCCGGTACGCAGGACGTAGGCACAAGGACCAGCACCCCCACCCCGCTGATGCGCAGAGTATCACTCACGAAGGTGCTGGGGGGCGGGGGGTGCGCTGCTGCTGCTGGCGGTGACCACCACCAAAGCCGCCCCGCTGCGCAGAGCCACCCCGACTAGCTCCACCTCTTCCGCCGCCACCTCCGCCACCGCCTCCTCCTCCGCTCCCACCGCCACCGCCACCGCCGCCGCCTCCGCCTCCGCCTCCACCGCCGCCACCGAAGCCCCCACCCCCGCCACCACTCCCACCACCACCCCCACTCCCTCCGCCTCCTCCACCGCCACCTCCACCACCCCCGCCAGCCCCTCCAGCGCCCTTGCCCCCCTTGCCCTTGCCGGTGCGGCGTCGCCCGCAACGCGCAGATGTAGCGCTGACCGACTTGGTGCCAACGAAGTCGACGGCAGCAGCAGAGGTAACAGAGGGCAAAAGGGGGGAGGGGGAGCACCCCTCAAATACGGGGGCACGAGGGTCACCACGAGAGGCTCCTACAACGACTATACTCTTCTCAGCTGCCAGGAGGCGCTCCTCGAGGAGGTCAACGGTGAGAGTGGTGGGGCAAACAGAGAGGAAGTGGTCCCTGACCGAGCGAAGGGAGTCAGGGAGCCGGGTGAGTATGTAGTAGAGGGTGATGTACACTGGGCCGTAACGGGTGGCGACGAGGTCGCGAAGCACGACGACGAGGTCGTGAAGCGCGGCGACGGGGCCGCTAGGGGCGACGGCGGGGCCGCGAAGGGTGGCGACGGGGCCGCTAGGGGTGGCGATGGGGCCGCTAAGGGCGGCGTCCGGGCCGCTAGGGGTGGCGCGAGGGGCTGTGAGAGGGGCCTCTAGGAGGGCGCAACAGGCCGCTAAGGGCAGGGGATGCAACGAGAGGGCGGCCCACGGGGCGCGCCTCGGGCAGGGGCGACTCGCGCTCCGCTAAAAATATATATTTATATATATTTTCGATTTTTAGTGGTGGGCCCTAGGAAGCGTTCCCACTAGGGAACCTGCTCTATACCATATGAAGAAATGAGGAATGAATGAACTAGCAAGCAGGTGGGTACAAGTAGGAAAACCTAAAAGTGTTGTACCCCATATTGTCTACCCCACTACAGCCTACAAAGATTATAGCATATGAGTTTGACAGCTGCTCCTTACGTGCCAATGCAGCTTTGCCATGGCACATAGACAGTACCCACGGCGATGGTGGGAGATGCAATGGGGTAGGTGTGATAGGGGGAAGTGCGGTAGGGGGAGGTGCGGTAGGGGGAGGTACGGTAAGGGGAGGTGCAGTAGGGGGAGGTGCAGTAGGGGAGGTGCAGTAGGGGGAAGTGCGGTAGGGGGTGGGGGAAGTTCTAGGACTGGTCGGTTCCAGCACTAGGTTGCCACTCAGGTGCATTATCAGGTGCTTTCACCTGCCTAAGTCAAGTGTTAGTTTATTTTATACCCCTCTCTCTCCATCTGCCAATCCCCTCTCCCAAGCTCGCACGCCCCCTCCCCCCCCTCCGCTTCCACACTCCCCCTTCTTACCCACACCTTCCGCCTCCTCCTCCTCATCCGCCTCCTTACATCTCCCCCTCCGTGCCAGAAAGTAATTCAACGAAGGTGTGATTGAAGAGAAGGGCGTGAAGCTGGAAGTGAGAGGCACCAGCATGGTATCGCCGGGGCTGGGGCGACGGCTGTGCTGCTTCCCTGTGGAGCGACGTGAGGCTGTGCGCGGGCGAACGGTCCAACACGGCCCTCGGTATTACTGAGACGACTTTGAATCGACTCATCAGTCGCCCATGGAGGGGTATGAGGCTGAGAGAGGCTGTGAGGAGGGGAAAGGTCCAACACGGCCCTTAGCATTGCCGACGACTGTTTAGTCGACTCAGCAACCGTCTTTTGAGGATCAAAATGAGGCTGGGGGAGGCTATGTGCCTGCGTATGTCCAATACGGCCCTCGGTATTGCCGACAAGCGCATCAATTTTGATTCTAATTCTAACGTTGATGCCGTTTGGAGAAGATCGTTTGCGGATGTAACAACACCAGGTAGTTATGCGGCTAATTATGACGCAACTAACCCAATTGAGGTTGCTTCGTTCGATTCCAATTATATACTCACGGGTGATGTCATCACATGCCGCCCCGCGCGCCCTGGCACAAAGAGAATTGAGGCAAAACGAAAATCCCGCAGAATCCCTTCGGGCCCCCAAAAATTCCCGGCTGACCAGGCCAAAAAACACTCTGAAACCCGCTGGTTCAATGTCATTCTCTTATGACAACATATATGTCAGCCGTAACAGTGGAAATTGATGGAGCTCGACGGGAGACAATTGACGAGAAGTGAGAATGGATGAATGAACTATGAAAGAGTTGGGTACAAGTACTAACCCTAATTGGGTTGTACCCCTTGTGGGCTATCCCACTAGAGCCTACACAAATGTATAAGCTATAATGTTCAGACACATCCCCATAGGCAAAGTGGGGGAGAACAAGCGGTCACAAGACTAGTCAAGCAAAGCAAAGCAAGCTCAGGGTGGATCATAAAGTCACCACGCAGTCCGAGCACAAGAGTAAGGCCACAAGGCCAGTTCACATGCAAGATTATATATATAAAGGTAAACAAGCAAGTGCAGGTATAGAAAAAGGACAGTACAAACAAGATCAAGAAGTGAGCAAGTGAGGCTAGGTAGGCACAAGACCTAGCATAGTACAGAAGCGCTGATGATCACAAAGCAGAAGGGCCATGGTGAATACATCAGCAGTGTTGGCCTCAGAGGCCACGTAGGTGAGGCGGAGCTGACCACGCTGCTGCAGCTCACGAGCCAGGAAGTAGCGGAGAGCAAAGTGCTTCGTTCTGTGCTCCAGTCTGTGCTCCCGACACAAGGCCAGCATGGCCTTGTTGTCTACGTACAGAACTGGAGGAGAACGAGGCGGCTCTCCTAGGTCAGTCAGCACGTAGGTGAGCAAGCGTATGTCCTGTGAAGCCATGGCCCCTGCGTAGATCTCAGCCTCACAGCTGGAGCCAAGAACAGAAGACAAGCGGGTAGACCGCCACGAAACAAAGCCGGAGCCAAGGCTGAAGGTGTAACCTTGTGACGGCCGCTGCAAAGCCTGGTCGTCAGCCCAAGAAGCGTCAGCGTGACCTGTAAGGAATACTCTACGTCGCCCTCCAAGCACTAGCCCCATGCCCGCCGTACTGCACACGTAGCGCAACACCCTCTTCCCTGCAGCCATGTGCTCTGGTCGGTGTCTTCCAGGAGCAACATAGCGTGCTAAGATGCTAAGAGGGTATGCAAGGTCAGGTCGTGTATAGGTCATCAGGTACATGAGGCAGCCAACAAGCTCTGGGTACGGGCCACTCAACTCTATGGACTCATCCGAAGGCAGAGCTCAGAGCGAGTAGCGAGTAGACAGAGGAGTGGCCTGAGGCGAGGAGTATGTGAAGCCGAAGTGCTGAAGGACCTGCTGCACCATGTGTGACTAAGTCAGGGTAATGGTGCGCTGTGCTCTGTCCCAGGTGATCTGCAAGCCAAGGTAGTTGCGCAGTTCACCCAGGTCTGTGCACGTGTGTCTCTTCTGCAGCTCCGACTTCACGTGGGCGCGTCCAGCAGTGTCAGCAGTGGCAAAGACCAAGTCGTCGACGTATACGAGGATGTAGAACGGCGGCAAAGAGGTGTCGGTGCGCAGAAACAGCGAAGGGCCGGCTGTAGAAGGAGCAAACCCAAGAGCCGCAAGTGTAGTCCTCAGTTTGTCCTGCCACTCACGGGGCGCCTTGCGGAGACCGTAGACTGGCCGCCGGAAGGTCCACTAGGTACCACGAGGAAACGACCCAGTGAAGCCAGGAGGGCGGCGCAGCCAGATCTCCTCGTGCAGGCTGCCCTGCAGGAAAGCTGTGCTGAAGTCAAGAGAGTGAAGCTCGTAGTCGCGCTGAGCGGCTATGAGCAGCAGCACCCAAAGAGTGGTCATCTTCGGGGTGGGAGAGAAGGTATGAAATTAGTCAACTCCCTGCCGATGACTGAAGCCTCGAGCCACGTAACGCGGCTTGAAGACAGGCGGAGAACCTAGCGGCCGCTTCACCCTGAAAATCCACATCCCACTGACGATGTTCGCCCCAGGTGGGGGAACCTCGTCAACGTAGGTGCCTGTGGACTTCCAGGAAGCCATCTTTGCGTCCATGGCCGACTGCCACTGAGAGGAGTAGGGACCCTCGATCGCCTCAGCGTACGATCGAGGAGTCGAGATGTCTGGTGCATCCGGGTCTCCCTCAGGGGCAATCAGCGTGGACACGAGATGGGGCAAAGCAGCAGCAAAGCATTGGAACTCCTCCTGCCTGTCCTCAAGGACGTCCGTGCTAAGAGCACACTCACCCCCGATGGACGGAGGACAAACAGACTTAGACTCAGCAACAAGACTGGCACCGTAGTCTAGACGACAGCGAGCAGCGAAGTCGACAAGCTGAGAAACTAGGGGAGACGCAGCAGTGGACTCAAAGGAAGGGTCAGTGACAACAGTAGCAAGGAGGCGCGTGACCGAAGGACTAGCAGCACGAAGGGAGTTAGACTCCGGGTCAGCAAGAGAAGGAAGAGAGGACTCTGGAGGAGACGGCAACGGGACACGCAGAGGAGCAGTGGAAGGACGCAATGCCATCTGGTGTGTGCCTGGGACCGCAAGAGGACGCGTACGCGCAACACGACGACTAGTGCGAGAAGCACGAACAGGCGACGCACAACGAGACGCAGGCTCACAACGCTCAGCAAGACCTCCAGTAGGACTAGTGTAGGGAGAAGGAGCAGGTAGAGGGGAGGCGGGCTGTAATTGTGACTGCGACTGGACAGGCTGTGGACACTCTAAGGGAGAAGCAGGACCACAAGAGGGCGGGAGACCAAGAACCTGCTCCAGGAGCGGAACAAAGTACGGCCTCGGCCGCTCAGCGCCTCCAGAACCAGCAAGGACAGCAGTAGTACCCCCAGCAGCAGCACCAGCGCTAGCAGCACCTCCAACTCCAACAGCGCCAACTCCAGCACCCTCAAAATCACCAGCGCCAGCAGCACCGCCAGCGCCAATACCCCCAACAGCTGTAGCAGCACCAACTACAGTAGGACCGTCAGCTCCAGCTTCCTCAGCAGCACCCCAAGACGCTCTAGCGCCAGTAGAAACACCAGCGCCAACACCTCCAGCAGCTTTGACTCCAGCAGCACCAGCACCGCCAGCACCTCCAGCAAGACCAACTCTTGGAGCCCCAGCAGCACCCCTAGTCAAAGCAGCACATCTCGAGGAGCGGGCAAACCACTCGCGCAGCTTCAATGGAGAGAGTGGCTCCCTCCTTGACGAAGCACCGCCGGCGGCCACACAATCAGACCCAGCGCCCCCAGGCTCTGCACCCCCAGGCTCAGCACCCCTAGGGTGAGCACCCCAAGACTCAGCTCCCCCAAGCTCAGCACCCCCAGGCTCAGCACCCCCAGTCTCAGCACCCCCAGACTCAGCACCACCAGGCTCAGCACCCCCAGACTCAGCACCCCCAGACCCAGCACCCGCAGGCTCAGCACCTCTAGCAGCACTAGAGTCAACAACTACCTCGATAGGCTCGACTGCGTCTACCTGGGACACACGTGATGGGGCAGGACCCTGAGGGGGGAGGGGGTCTACCGGGGGAGGACCTGGCACAAGGAAGAGCGGCGGCGGGGGGAGGGGCGCAGTGCGGTAGGGGAAGAGACGGTAGTAAGGCACCGACTCGTCAAAGTGACGTCCTAGGAGAACAGAACATGGCGTGAGGTGGGGTGGTAAAACTGCCACCCAAGCGCGTAAGGGGGTAAGCCAAGGAAGACGTAGGGAACAGCAAGGGGGGACAGCTTGTCCGCAGACAAGTCGCGGACAAAGGCCTGAGATTCCCAGACCTGAAACGCAGACGCATCGCCAATCTTCCCGGTCCACCGTAAGGCGGGGGAAGTCTCTGGCAAGGAGACCCGGGGCTGAAGGTTGAGCTGATGCACGGCGTAATGAACTGCAAACGGCCACAGAAAATGGGGGGTAGCCGCATGCATCATGGACGTACGAGCAACGTCCATGACCATGCCAATGCGGCGCTCAGCAATCCCATTTTGCTGTGGAGAGGCCGGAAGCGTGAAGGTTTGGCGGATGCCCTGTGCACGACAGAAGGCTCCTATATGGGCAGAGGAAAACTCCCAGCTGATGTCCAAGTGCAGACGCAGAATAGGAAAGTCCGAGCCGAAACTCTCTCTGAGGTGGAGACGAGCTGCGCGGATCCAGTCGATCAACACCTCAGTGACGTCACCCTTTCTGCACAAGGGGAAGACTGTGGTGTAACGCGAGTAGTCGTCAACCACCAGCAGGAAGTACCGCTCGCGCCCCTGCCCACCGACACGGGCTAGGCCCCACACGTCCATGTGGAGAGTCTGCAGCGGAGCCTCAGTCGGAGGAAACTTGGAGGAGTGAGGGGCGGCGGGCTGTCGCCCCTTGACGCAGGGGTTGCAGGTAGGGCCAGGCCCCAGAGGTAGGGGAGGGAGAGACCAAGGGCCACCAGAGACAAGGACACAAGAGGCCATGCCTCGGAGACGAGGCAGGGAGGGGTGACCAAGGCGGTGGAGCCAGAGGAGAGACTGGTAGGACAGCAGATGGCACGAGCAGGGAGCACACTCAGGACCAGACCTGGATGCTACAGCAAATACCTGACTCGACGCAGCTACCTCAGCAGACTAAGTAGTCGGCAGGGACTCAGTAGTAAGGGTGTACAGGCTCGACCCCGGCCGACGGGTGAACGTGGCCAAGTGTCAGCCTGTCCGAGCACACGTGCAGTGGGTCACTCGCTGACTTGCAGGAGTGAACTGGTCAACCCCCCTATCCTGTAGGTCCGCTCCACTCACCAAGTTCGTAGAGAACTAGGGGAGGTAGAGACCTGACAGGGTGCTAGAGGGGGCTGGCGGACACGGTAAGTTAGTAGAGTAGCTAGCAAGGACAGGACCCTCAAAGGGGTCTGCCAGGGAGACTGCAACCGGCCGACTGAGCGGCGTAAGAGTGGTGCGGTCTCAAAAGAAGGAGCGGGACGCACCCGAGTTAAGGGTGAAGGTGTGGAAGGCCTGAGCCGACGTAGTACCTGAGAGTGCAGACTCACCAGCACTTGGGGCTACAGACGCACTGGCACCTGGGACAGCAGACACACTCGCACCTGGGGCGGAAGACGCACTGGCACCTGGGGCAGCAGACGCACTAGCACGTGGGGCAGCAGACGCACTGGCACCTGGGGCAGCAGACGCACTAGCACCTAGAGCAGCAGCCTCACCAGCACCTAGAGCAGTGGCCTCAATGCCCAGGTCAGGCGGTACACACAGGTAATAGTCACCCTCAACACTAGTAGTCACAGAGTACATGGCAGCAAGGATAGCATCATAGTCAAGATCAAAGACGGCAAACCCCGCCCTAGACAAATCTCCCTTGCGAGGGATCTCTGACGCCTAAGGGAACTGGCGACGCCACGCATCCGTCTGGCGACCGAAGCAGCGCTGGGTGGAGTGCGGGCCTCTGCACTGCTCACCAGCTTGGTCCCCGGTAAGGAGGACGTAAGTGCAGGGACCAAAACCCCCACCGCGCTGACGCGCAGTGTACCACTCACGAAGCTGCTGAGGGGACAGTGTCACACCACTCCGCTGCTGTTGCTGGCGCGGACCACCACCCAAGCCACTCCTCTGCGCAGAGTCGGGACCCGCTCCACCACCGCCGCCTCCTCCACCTCCGCCTCCTCCGCCACCTCCGCCTCTTCCGCTCCCTCCGCCACCACCACCGCCTCCGCCGCCTCCATTGCTGCCGCCGCGGCCACCACCCCCGGCACCACTCC
Source organism: Closterium sp. NIES-65 (assembly GCA_948144175.1). Taxonomy (NCBI): domain Eukaryota; kingdom Viridiplantae; phylum Streptophyta; class Zygnematophyceae; order Desmidiales; family Closteriaceae; genus Closterium; species Closterium sp. NIES-65. Next base: position 1,295,802 of record CANXME010002485.1, on the reverse strand, counting down.
CACCACCACCCCACTCCCTACGCCACCTCCACCACCACCTCCACCGCCCCCTCCAGCCCCTCCAACGCCTTTTCCTCCCTTGCCCTTGCCGGTGCGGCGTCTCCCACTTGAGGCAGACGTAGCGCCGACCGACTGGAAACCAAGAAGGTCGGCCGCAGCAGTAGAGGCAACAGAGGGCAAGAGGGGGGAGGGAGAACACCCCTCAAAGATGGGGGTGCGAGGGTCACCACGAGAGTCTCCTATAGCGACTATGCTCTTCTCTGCCGCTAGGAGGGCCTTCTCGAGGAGGTCAACGGTGAGTGTGGTGGGGCAATCTGAGAGGAAGTGGTCCCTGACTACGGAGAGAATCAGGGAGCCGGGTGACTAAGTAGTAGAGGGTGATGAAAATGTGGGGGGGTTCTTGGCGCAGAACTCAGTAGAAAGCACAGCGCGGTAGTGAGTGTTACTAGTGCAGAGGTGCGTAATGAGGTGAGCGATTGTGGGAAAGGCAGCAAGGTCAGGGAAGAGTTACGGTAGCATAGGTTGGCTCAGTGCAGCAGTGGCAGGGGAAGAGTAGCGTGCAACTACAGCGTCGTACAAGGTCTTAGCACTCTTGTACTGGCTAAAGTGTGCACGCTCAGTGGTGGGTAAGTGGCGACGCACAGCAAGGCGAGGAGCAGCATCGCGCGTGGCCCACTGTGAGCGAACAGTGGCGTCAGCATCAGCAGTAGGGGCAGGAGAGGCACCAGAAGTGAGGTCAAAGAGGGAGAGACCGTCTGCCCTATCGCACTGTAGGAAAAGCTGCAGATCATCTACCCAGACCTCAAAGTCCACTGCCCGACCCTCATCGTCAATGCTGAGAACACTAGGGGAGTCCATGACAGCAGTAGACACGCGGTGAGTACAGTGGGGCAGGGCAGTGCAGTGGCAGAGACGTTGCTCTTACCAGGCAAGTGGGCCGGTCCCGGGCAGGCCGAAGGGCGGCAGCGCCTCGGTTGCAGGGCAGCTCGGCGGTCGGGCGGCTCGGCTGCTTGGCGGCTCGGCTGTCGGGCGGCTCGGCTCCTCGGCGGTTCGGTTGCTCGGCGGCTGTGCTGCTCGGCGGCTTGGGCGCTGGGCGGCTGAGCTGCGACAGGGCCGTGGAAGGGCGGCGACGGGGCCGCTTTAAGGGCGGCAACGGGCCTTTGAAAGGGCGGCGATGCGCCGCAAAAGGGCGGCGACCGGGCCGCGGAAGGGGTGGGCAACGGGGCCGCTGCAGGGCGGCGACGGGGCCACGGAAGGGCGAGCGATGGGGCCGCTGAAAGGGCGGGCGGCGACGGGGCCGGTGAAAGGGTAGCGAAGGGGCCGCTGAAAGGGTGGGCAATGGGGCCGCTGAAGGGCGGCGACGGGGCCCCTGGAGGGCGGCGATGGGGCCGCTTAAGGGCCGCGTCGGGGTCGCGGAAGGGCGGCGACGAGGCCGTTGTAAGGGCGGGCAGCGAGGCCGTGGAAGGGCGGCGACGAGGCCTCTGAAAGGGCGGCGACTGGGCCGCAGGAAGTGGCGGTGACGGGGCCGCTGAAAGGGCGGCGCGACGGGGCCGTAAGGGCGGCGCGACGTGGCTGCAAGGGCGGCGCGACAGGGCCGCAAGGGCGGCGCGACGGGGCCGCAAGGGCGGCGCGACGGGACCGTTAGGGGCTGTAAAAGGGGCCGCTAGAGGGGGAACGATACGTGACGCGACTCAGGCAGGGGCCAAATGCGCTCCAGGCAGGAAAAAAAAGGATCGGTGGGCCCTATGAACAGTTCCCACGAGGGAACCAGCTCTATATCATGTGAAGATAGAACGAGAGAATGATTGAACTATGAAAGAGTTGGGTACAAGTACTAACCCTGATTGGGTTGTACCCCTTATGGGCTACCCCACTACACCCTACACAAATGCATAAGCTATAATGTTCTGACACGTTTATGCCGTTGTATATTCTAATTATGCAGAACATGATGTTCATAGGGTCGTAGGACGTTTTGGTACACAGAGAACCGGTTCGTCAATTGAGACAATTGATATGACAAGCGAGTATTACAGCTGCCATGTGACTGAATCATCCTTAACGTTGCGATTTTTCAAACGGACAACGCGTATGCGACAGGAGCATAGTCCAATTGTGATAGCGATGGCTATTTCATTTTATTGATTCCTTGGCCCAATTTTACAGGCCCAAATTCTTATTGAGTCTGCCTATTGCTATTTAAGTTCCCATTTTTACGTACACGTTTATATTTGTGCGGTTGGTGTGCTCTAAACTGAATTACGCAATGGTCCGTTTCATTCCCTTGCGTGTTCTGTTTCACTTTCCGTCGAGTCGAGACGGAATCCGTCGACGGAGACGGATTTCCTCGACGGGAGAAGAGGGCCAGGAGAGGAAGCACGTGGGATGTTCTCATTTTCCGTGCTCATTTTCCTGTTCTCACTTTGGTTTTCTTATTTTTGCCATCCTGCTAGTCCTCTCCGCCTACTTCTTGGTGCGAGCGCTTCTTCGAGCGGTAGTGTTGGTGGTTGCGTTCACGTTTAGGTAGAGGGCCAAAACTTGTAGGGTATCCGTGTGGTTCGCGTCCACGCTTCCCCTTGTTTGCTCGCGTTTTCCCCCCGCCATGGCCAGTCGCAAACTGAAGGTGCCGTTGAACAGTGGCGAGCAGGGCGCTACTTACACTGATACGATCTCGATCGCTGGCGCCACTGTGGAGCTCCCCCCCGAGCAGAGGAAGTGCTTCTCCGATGATAAGCACCCTTTCAGCGCGACCTCCTTCGACTTTCTCGCCTGGTAAGTCTTCTTTGGGATGGATTGCTTGTTTAGGACACCTTGCTGGGTAGCATCGCATCTTTGTGCGGCTTGTTTAGAACGTCCACATGCGGGAGATGCGGTCGCGTGCATAGCGTTCGCGCTACAAATCGCCAGCAAAATTTCCGTCCGAGCCATCTTCAGACCCCTTACTTCCCTTTGTGAGACCATTGATTCCCTTCGGGTTCGTATCGACATACATCGTGTCAACTGTTCCATGTACTGGCTTATATAGTTACGCCCGTAGAACATCCCGGCCGCGATGTTTTTGTGGCCGTATGTTCTTTACGATTCCCGTACAGCGTGGTACTTCGGAAGTGCGTGTCCCCATCGCTCTAAGAGGCGATACAGGTCGTACCCTCCAATGTTGTCGCGAACATCATCGCGGGTGGTGAGGCCGTGCACTGTTGAAATTTATTCATATACATTTATAAATGCCTACGGTCGAGTTTAGGGTAGCTATATAGTTTCCTTCTTGGTGGTGCACCATTTGCCCATTTCCTTGACTATATATTGTATGCCTTCTATTATTGAAACACTTTTCTCCTTCCAAAATCCCTCGACACTTTTCCTTCAACCCTTCAACTCGAACTAAGTCACTCCTAACTATGGCTCCTAAGCCCAACTCGACTTAGGATTCTGACATGCTATTAGAGTGATTATGGTCCTGGCCTGTGGGCCCGCCTTACTGCTTCCGCTGCTACTCTGTGTTCGGCACGCCCCGTGGCGTGCCCCTTAACTTTCTCTTAGCGGCCCCGTTGCCGCCCTTTCAGGCCCCTCACGGCCCCTTCGCGGCCCCGTCGCCGCCCTTCCGCGGCCCCGTCGTCGCTCTTCATCGGCCCCGTCGCCGCCCTTTCAGCGGCCCCGTCGCCGCCCTTTCAACGGCCCCGTCGCCGCCCACCCTTTCAATGGCCCCGTCCCCACCCTTTCAGCGGCCCCGTCGCCGCCCTTCCGCGTCGCCGCTCTTCATCGGCCCCATCGTCGCCGCCAGCGGCCCCGTCGCCGCCTCCATCGGCCCCGTCGCCGCCACCAGCGGCCCCGTCGCCACCGCCAGCGGCCCTGTCGCCGCCACTTGCAGCCCCAACCCCGCCCCGGCCATGCCCCATCGCCAGCCGCGGCACACTGGGGGCACGTGCACCGCCCCCCCCCCCCTTTTCCCGTCGTCCGTCGCGGCTCCTTCGGGGGCCGCACGCAACCCACTCAGGTCGCCTCAACAGGTGACGGGAGGGGCGACCTGGAAGGGGGGGGCAAACGTCGCCCCCTTTGCCGCCTGCTTTGGCGCCCTGGGAGGCCGTGCGTCGCCCCCCCCCCCCTCTTCTCCTTCGTCTCCCTGCAGCTGCGAGGGGGAGGGTTTGGGGGTGGCGGGTGTGGGGGTGATGGGTGGTGTGTTTCCCTTCCCCTCCTCCTTTCGTTCCCACTGCTGCAGCCGCCGCTGGGGGGGAGGGTGTGAGGGTGTGGGGGAGCCAGGGGAGTGGCATTGGGATTGGGGTGGCGGGTGTGAGACCAACCACCCCCCATCCCTCGTGGGGGGGGGGGGGGGAGGAGAGTAAAGGGGTGGCAGGAGTGCCTGCCCCTTTGCTACTGTACCTGCTCTATTACCTTGTCTGTTGTTGCTGCTTTCTTTGCACTTGGTGTACCTCTACAGAAGATGTACTGGACACGATTCTAGCTGTAGGCATTTAGGGGGAGTGTTGAAATGTATTTGTATACATTTATAAATGCCTACAGTAGAGTTTAGTGTAGTTATATAGTTTCCTGCTTGGTGGTGCACCATTTGCCCATTTCCTTTACTATATCTTGTATGCCTTCTATTATTGAAACACTTTTCTCCTTCCAAAATCCCTCGACACTTTTCCTTCAACCTTTCAACTCGAACTAAGTCACTCCTAACTATGGCTCCTAAGCCCAACTCGACTTAGGATTCTGACACGCACGTGGCGTTTGACCGTTTGCTTGGATGTAAGCTGGTCGCGTTCTGCATCTGGCCCAGGTGAGTACAGCGGGACTAGTTGTAGGCTGGTTGTGCTTTGCGTACGTGTTTGCCTATAAGTGCTGATGCGAGTCGTCATGTGTCATATTATCATGTCAGGGAAATGAGTGACAAGAAGGCCTCAAACGCGGGCATGTTGCTGCTTTTGCGACTGGACCACCTGGGGCTTTACGCGACTTTACCCTGGAAAACTCGCTTTGTCCGCGTCTGTCACCCCACTGCCGCGGCTGAGCATCTTACCGCGATAGACAAGATTGTCAAGTAAGCCTATACCAGCGGTGCTATTCTTACCTTCGGTTGCGGCTACTATTCTTCCATGTCTGAGAGATATCATGTGAACTGTGCAGGTGGTTACACAGTCACGTTTGCATCTTTTACGGGAGCGATTCGGTCCAGTGCGAACGTTCTGGGAAGCTGGGAGATCCGTCGTGCCTCGTGGACCTGGTGAGTATGTAAAATGTTCTTGTTTGCTTTGGTCGCGTTTGGTACGTCTTAGAGCCCTAACTCAACACGCCATCTTCACGGTTTCCTTTCAGTATATTTCTTCCTAGAAGGCCCCTTGCGGTCCACTCGCATGCGTATACGCGTTCGACAGAGTTCTCAACAACCTTGACGCGGTTGTTGGACATGACCCTACGCCTCGCATCGCCAAGCCAATTGCAAGGACGCTGACCACATTACGGCAGGATGCAAAACGCGTCGCGGAGTAGCTCGCGTTCAGGTCCAGGTGCGGGATCGCGGACGGCCATGCGGGGGATGCTCACCTCAATGAACGTTTGAGGTCGCACGAACTGCCGGCAGAATCGCATGTTTTGGGTCGCGATGCACTCTTACTCAATACAGCGCTTGCGCTTGCGAACGCAGGGGAGGGGGAGCAGAGGAAGCCGGACAAGGAGGAGGGCTCGAGCTCTGACCGCGACAAGGATGCCTCTGTGAACACGATGCAGGGTCTAGGTGCTAAGAATGCGCAGGAGGAGGCCGACGAGGCAAAGGGACAGGGTCGCGGACAGGACGAAGGGGATGCTGCGGATGATGACCAGCGCGGTGATTTGGAGCTGGAGGGTTCGGAAGAACTGGAGGGGGAAGAGGGCGACGAAGAGGATGAGGAAGAGGAGGAAGAGGTGGAGGAGATCGCGACCAACAATGCCGGGTGGGCGGCGAGCGTGGTCGTGGGTGCAGGGAAGAGTATTCGCGGTCTGCATGTTGTGCTGTCCCCCCGTCACGGTAGCGCGACCCCGTCGACAGAGTATGCGGGCAAGAGTCCGGTCGCGGGCAAGCGTAAACACTCGGAGCTGGTGAAGATGGATCCTGCTAAGCTGGCCGTGGAGATCCTCCGCCTGGACGAGCAGGTGAAAAATCAAAAGCGCAAGCTGAACGAGATCGTGTCCGCAAAGCCCAGCATAGAACACGCAGTGGTGATCACGCAAAGCTACGAAGTGTCGAGAGTTGAACGAGAGTGTAAGTTAAGTTGAAAGGTAGGGCCTAGGCTTAGGAGCCTAGGCCCGAGATTAGGAGTCGAGCAAGTTTCTCCTAGGGTGAGGATCGAGTGAGTTGGAAGAGAGTTGGGAAAAATGTGTGTTCACTATAGGGTTCGAAGTACATATAGCAAAGGAAAACATGAAGAGGTGCACCACCTACAAATTTAATAACTACACTACAGCTAGAACTACATGCAGTTATAATAAATATAATTCTAACATCCCCCCGTAACTGCATGCAGGAATAGCTAAGTGCAGAGCACAACCTACAGAGGTACACCAACGAACAATAAAACAAGCAACAGCAGGTACTGCAGGCGGGCTAACTTTGAATGGTTACCCCCTCCATCTCCTCACCCTCCTCCTTCCCCTCCCCCACACTGCTGCAGAAGCAGCAGAGAAGGGGGGAAGAGAGGAGGGACGGCTGCTTGTTGCCTCACACCCGCCACCCCGGTACCACTCCCCCTGCTCCCCCACATCCTCACACCCTCCCCCCCAGCGGCAGCTGCAGCGGTGGGACTGAAAGAAGGAGGGAAAGGGAAAGAGTTGACCCAACACTCCAACACCCGCCACCCCCATACCCTCCTCCCCACGGCTGCAGGGAGACAAAGGAGGAGGGGGGGGTGGGCGGGAAGAAAGCCGCAGAGCGGCTAAACGGTGTCGGCGCAGATAGGTCAGGGGCGGCTTCAGGGAGAGCAGGGGCGGAAAGGCCCGTCGCGTGCCACGGGGCGCACGACGGGTAAGTTAAGAGAAAGGGCCCGATCGTGTGCCTCGAGGCGCACGACGAGCAGGGCACCGTCGCGTGCCACGGGGCGCACGACGAGTAGGTAAAGGGCACCGTCGCATGCCACGGGGCGCGCGACGGGCAGAAAAGGCGTCACACGCCAACCGGGGGCGGGACAAGGAAAAATCGTCACGCGCCCTAGGCACGCGACCGGAAAATCGTAGCAGCGGAAACGTGAGGCCAGAACGAACGTCGCTCTAATAACATGTCGAGAGTTGAAAGAGAGTGTAAGTTAAGTTGAAAGGTAGGGCCTAGGCTTAGGAGCCTAGGCCCGAGATTAGGAGTCGAGCAGGTTTCTCCTAGGGTGAGGATCGAGTGAGTTGGAAGAGAGTTGGGAAGAATGTGTGTTCACTATAGGGTTCGAAGTACATATAGCAAAGGAACACATGCAGAGGTGCACCACCTACAAATTTAATAACTACACTACAGCTAGAACTACATGCAGTTATAATAAATATAGTTCTGACACGAAGAGCTCGTGGCCACGGTGGAGAAGGCGCTGATTCACGTGCAGAACACGGAACGGACGACACACAGGGAAGCCAAGCTGGTCGAGAAGGACAGGGCGGAGAATCGCGACATGCGGGAGGTGTTGAAACGCGCGGCTGTCCACTTGGAAGATTGTGCGGCTAGCATGAAGGGGGTGGTTGTGGACTCCATGGAGAATGCAGAGAAGAAGCTGACGGACGAGGTCGCCCGTAAGATTGACGGCGCGTCATCCAACATTGCGGGAACCGCCGAGAAAGCGATACACACAAGCGGCGTCACCAACGCTCTCAACATCGTCATCGCGATGCTTTCCGGGCGTGACGCACCGCGACAGGTCACAGATGGGACGCAGGGAAAGGTGTCTGACGAGGTCGCAGAGAAAGAGGCAGGGAAGAGGGTCGCGGAGAAAGATACGGTGAAGAGGGAGATAGGGAAGAAGGCCGCTGACAAGGAGACAGGGAAGAAGGCCGCGGACAAGGAGACAGGTAAGAGGGTCGCGGACAAGGATACAGGGAAGGGTGAGAGCAGCACGGGAGGGAAGCGGCAGAAAGGTCCCACGGCGACTAGCGTCAGTGATCTCCTTAAGATGGGAGGCGCGGTCGTCGTGTGTGCAACGGCAACCACCAGGATGGATGCGGCTGCGGGACCACCGCCTGCCCCCTCGGCGGTCGAAGCTGGTAAAGGCAAGGACAAGGTCGAGGACGCCCCGCCAAACACCACCCCCACTACCACTGCCAACACGACTAAGATAGTGCCCGCAGCTGGTAACACCGCCGCGGTCGCGGATGGACAGCCTGGACCCAACTCCATCGCCCCTGCATTCCCCCCATCTGCAGATGTGAAGGCGAAGAATCAGGGCCGCGGTGGTTGTAAGCCGCCTCCGGCCGCGTTGAAGGCGGATCGCGAGGACGACAACGACTCGGACGCGGACGATGAGGTTGAGCTGGTGCTGCAGAGGTTCATGGGGCCAAGCGACAACAGCGGCACTAGCGGCAAGCGCAAGGGCTGTGGTATCCGCCCTCCTCCCAGGGGTGGAGAGGGGATGGTGGGCAAACCGTGACTGGGGGGGAGGCGTCACTGTCTGGGACATCACTCACTCCAGGAGGTGCAGTACCTGACCGCGATCGCGGTCATGTGTTACGACAAGAAGATTGACCCCAGCCTCAAGTTGACTGCGCAGCAGAAGAGTGAGTGGGCCAAGGACATCTCCGTGGCCGGGACGATGTGCACCGGCCTATTCGCCACCATGCACATCCGCAACCTTTGCGGCAATGTTGACATGTACGGTCGTGTGTTCAGTTATTTGTGAACACGGGTTCACAGGATCGCGGTCACGTTCGCGACTAACCATGTCCCGTGTTTTCCCCCTGCTTGCATGTACCACCACATGTTCAAGGCCTACCGCGACTTCACTCGTCCCGGTTCCACTCTCGGTAACGTGGTCGCTTGGGTAGCCGCGGTGGGAAAGGAGGCTGCAGACGAGGAGCCCGATGTCACCGGGAACCTAGTGGGCCTATTTGCTGGCGCGGTCGCGTGCGCCATAGCCATGGTGTGGGAGACCTGCAACGGTCTTGATCTCGAGGGGGTCACGGATGCTAGATATGTCGCGGCGCAGTGTGCCGGCACTCCAGAAGAGAAGGCATGCGGTCACGTCTCGATTGTGACTACGGTATTCAAGTGGGCCAGGAAGGAGAGTGCTCGCAATCAAGCACCCAAGATCACTCCAAAACAGGTCACGGAGAAGATAGAGACCGCTGTGGTGAACCGCCTTGGTGCGCGACTTGGGGACCCCACATTGGTTGGTATTGGTCGCGCACGAGGCAGTAGATGTACTGATGACCTGGTGCGACTGCAAGATCGCGGCCAAGGTGATGGAAACCAACGGTCTCTATCTTGCACTGCCAGACAAGCGTCTGCCCGCAAAGAAGAGGTCCGTGTGAATGGGGTGGTAGTGGTTGTGAATTGTGGGTTCTAGGGACACTTGTTTGTGTTGTTTGTGATAGTATAGGTAACTTGCCCACCTTGCTTGAGATTTTCTCGCGGTGGTCATTCTGTCTATGCTGTGTGCTCCTTTGTCATTCAACTCTCTTACTCGATCGCCACCGGCGTTTCACGTAATCCTCGGCACTCTTTGAACAGAGATTTCACGAACAAGGTCAAATGCATGGTTGAGCCACCAATACTTGAGCGATACATGCTATCGGTTGAGCCAACAGTACTACACACACTATTCTAACGCGCTACAAAGAGCAATTTACGTCAGCTCTGTAACGCAATCGGAACATTTCGAGGCCCAAAGGTATTCTCCATTGCGACACACGGTCCTGTTTCAGGACTACACATTGTGAGTGAAGCGCGACAAAGTATCCGCGACAAGGTATATTCTCATGAAACACAATCACAATCGCGGTCTACTAGACATGTCACAATCGCGGTCTACTAAACATGTCCCGAACGCGATCAACATCTGATGTTACCCCCCCAATCATCTAGGCATGGCATCTGGGCGCAATACTGTGGCCACGCGACCCCTTCCGATACACCCGACATGCCCACGGCTACAGATACGAGGTCGAGCTTGTCGAGCACGACCGCAAGGTTGTCCCCTTGCTCCACCCTGTGGGCGATGAAGTCCATGACTCGCTTGACACGGTTTATTGCGTTCGGGCCACCTCCAGCCTTCCCAATAAGCTTGGCCAACTGCGTAGCTGCACCGCGGGGCTGGGCGATAAGCGACTCCGTAATCTCACCAAACAGCGGGTGCGTGGACTTATAAAGCTTCCATCCATCCGACGGTTTTGCCGCGTTGACCCATGGGAGGACGATCGCGTCCCGAATCGTCTCTTCCCTCGTGGGCTGTGCGGGTTTCTTCCTCGTTTCCTGGTCGGTGGGAGTTGTGGTCTTTGCAGGCTCAGCCGCGGCATCAAGAGTGTCTGCCAGACTCGGATCCGCGGTCGGCCTAGCGCTGCTCACGGTGAGACGCGACAGCTGAGCCTCCAAATCATTCACGCGCTCTTCCTTCGCGGCCAGCTTCCGATCGTGATCCTCCAGCAACCTCTCCAGCTCTTTCACCCGTTTATGAGTCGCGACCAACTCTAGGCCCAGCCTGGTGTTGTCCACTTGTGAACGAGTCAGGTACTCAGTGAGGACGGTCACTTGGTTCTGCGCGTCCATTCTGGTACTCACCTCCTGCATGGACAAAAAGCGACCGCGAACTTGTTATGGTTTGGCATTGACATTACAGCCGGAAAGATAACGCGACCATGCAGTACTTACTGCGGGCTGGGTTAGTGTGGGTGTGTTGCGCTGTACTATGGCGAGTTGATTTGCCAAGGAGACATCTATAACCCACAACGCAAATTCCTCCGTCTGGCAGAGCGGGTTGTTCACCACGTATGGGTGTCGCGGATGGTGAATGTAATACATCGTCAGGTCTTGCGCGACCGCCATCCTAGCCTCCCCATCCAGCTCCTTCAGTATGCTTAGCCCCGCGGTGTCCTGCTTCTCAGGCTTCTGCTTTTTGACCATCTTGCGGTTGTAATCCTTGCACTGTGACAAGAAAACAACGTGGTAGTGAACACGGTGCCAGAGGGTTGTGTGGGATGCTCGCGGTCGCATGGAACTATTATGCGCTGCCCACTCATACCTGTTTCTGTCCTTTGTCCGGGGCAGCCCAGATAAAAATGTGCTTCCTCAGTAGCTTTTTTAGATCCGGGCTCACCGGCACAGTTGCGCGACCAAGGAAGTAGTCACCGTCAACCCCGGTGAAGCCTGCCTTCAGCAGCACGGCCTCCCTCGGAATGGTTGTGAGGTACTGCTTAGTCATCACCTCGATGAAGCGCCAACCACCCAGCCTCGCCAGCTGATCCGAAGGCATTCCGTCCGCGGACGCGTGCTGCGCCCCCCAGCCCTGGTCGCGTGTACCGCACGCGAGCATGTGATTCCCGCATCCTGGAGAATCTTCGCCGCCCAATCGTGATGAGTCGTGGGCGGTATTTGCTTCCCGATGCCCGCGCGAAGGGGGAAGAATAGGTATTGATCGTACCACGTCGAGGGTTCCATGAAGTCGAGAGGGGGGGCTATGTCTTCGTAGAGGATGGGAACCAAGTCGTACACCCAGTGCAGCCACAGCAGCGTGGCTCCGACCACGCACAGCGTCCAATCTATGTGCCTCACAGCAGATATGTAGTTGAGCGAAAAGTCCTTGTTTGTCTTGCCCGTCCTGCATGCGCAGACAAACATGAACGCGTTCCTCACTGGATCGGTCTCGGATTTTGCGCCGAGCTTCCACATCATCATGTCTGGAAGCTGCAGGTTTCTGATCGTGCACCCGCAGGCCAGAGTGTGATGACCGAGCACGGTCATCGTCCGGATGCAGAGGTCGCGATAAATTGCATGCGTGTATGCTTTCTTGGCTAGTGTGAAGCTGGTCAAGATTGCGTCCATGCTGGTCTTCCGCATCATATACTTGAACTCGTCCGGGGTATACATGTCCGCGGCCGTGCCCCGATGGCAATCCATGTGTTCCCTGTGGGTGGACGATAGTGCGGGTGTTAGTGGACGCGGTATTGTTGGGCATTAAATGCGTTCACTGAGTACGTATTCTTACGCGATAAACCGCTTGTACTGGTCGCGTACTTGAACACAGACCCAAATGCGACACTCCACAAAGTCCCACAGCAGGTTCAGAACGGGCTTCTTGAAGATGGCCCCGTCCAGCTTGATCAGCAGGTTCAAAGCCTTGAGACGCCCCATCAGCATTGCTGGGATGCACTCGCGTCTCTTCTTCAAGGTCTTTTCTGGCCGCTTGAGTGTGGCCATCCTGTCCGCCTGTGCGACTGTCTCGTTCGCAAGGAAGGTCACGTATTTGCAGAAGCGCCATAGATTCGTCTCAAGGCCGTGGAACCACTGCTCGTCGCCCTCCGCCATCTTCCAGTCACCACCCATGTACTGTTCGAGCGTGGCCCCTATCTCGTCGGGGTTCGCGTTTCTCAACGCGGCCTCCTCACCAAACCTACCCGCGTCCAGTTTAGGCAGCTCGTGAGCCATGAACTGCTTGTACTCGTTGGCCCAACCGCGATACTTCTTCAGCATGGCCTCAGAGACACCGTAGAGGATTTTGTAGCACATCTCTCGTTTCGCGGCCGACGTGTCGTCCACACCAAGCCTGTTCCAATCCGCGATAGGGACCTCAATGTCCCTCCGCGTACCCCGCACCCATTCGTTGTCTTCCGCCTCCTCCTCGTTGAGCGCGGACAGCAAGTTCGATAGGTAGTTTTCGTCATCGTCATTCCAACTATCGTCCGCATCGTCAGCGTCGTCCTCGTCATCCTCATCGCTTGCCCCCTCGCTCCCCTCCCGGGAGCCATTGCGTGCCGTGTGCGGCACGACATCGACTCGCCGCCTCCTTATACGCGGTCTATTAACTGGCCCATTACCGGTACCGCCGTTCGCGTTAACACCGTTACCCCTGCCGCCGTTACCTGTCACCCCATGCGCTCCCTGCCCGGTCGCACTATCCCCGTTCGATCCCACACCTGTCCCACGTCCCGCGCTCGCTCTCCCACCCCTTCCTCTCGCACCTCTCTCTCTAGTCGCGTTCCCTCTCTCCCCTGTCCCTCTTCCCGCATTCCCTCTCGCACCAGTCCCTCTTCTCGCGTTCCCTGTTGCACCAGTCCCTCTTCCCCTTCCTGCGTTTCCTCTTGCACCCGCTCCACGCCCCGCGTTCCCCACGTTCGCCTCTGGTTGCCCACCTACACCAGTCGCGTCCGCTACTGTCGGTTGCGCGGGGGTGCAGATGTGGACGTCGGGGTTTCCGGGCAACAATGAGTTCACGTTCCATATTGGTGGCGAATGTGCACACCCGCTTGCATTCATTCCCGCTCCACCATTCACTGCACGCCCTAAACCACCAGCAATCGCGTTCGATGATGGTCCGTCTGTTCGCGCCCGTGTGTCCGAACTGACAACTAATGCTTCTCTAGGGTTTGGCGGGGCTTGCACCGTTGGCTGGCTTTCCGGATGGATCGCGCTGGGGAATGGTGTTGACGGCGCGACAGGAGGCGTCACGATAGATGCGGGTGCGTGCACCATGGGGTCTGGTTGAACCCCAATGTATCCGTACCTGAATCCCATGTTCCCGTACTGTGGCCCTACGAAGCCACGGACAGGCATCCTAAAGAGCTGGCTAGTGGGCACGGACGGGGACACGATGTGTTGTCCAACAACCTGTGGTCCGGGATGAGGCGTGGATACTCCTTGCGCGGTAACATCATCCTGTTGATTTTGAAACGCGACCGTCGCTGCCGCAAACGGTATTTGTGGCCGCGGTGCTAGGTGGAGCCCATTGACCAGTTGGTGTGGGTGGAACGCGGGCATCCGCGACCCAAAAATCACGGGCTGCACGTATGGGGTGCTCCATGTGGGATTGAGGGCGTTCACCCCATGCATGGGAGCGGTAGGCGGTTCGGCATTATGGATTTGCTGCGCGGTTGTGTTGCCCGGAGCATTGATGGAGTCGTGAAGTATTGCGCTGCGATGCGATTCACGGTATGCATGCAGCGTGCAAGATTGCCCCTACTCCTATTCACCGCGTGCGTCAATATGATGCGCGGTTACTGCTTGTACACCCGGGTGTGACTTAGACTCATCTACCTGGGGACCGTTGTGCTTGCGGACATTTGAGCGCGGCACACAACGTAACCGCGATACTGGTGTCCTGTTTTCCGTCTAAGTCAGGTGAATCCAGTGGGTCATGAGAGGGAAGAGCTTGGTGTGCAACTGGCGATCGTAAAGGGAAAATGTGGGCATGCTCGGAGTAATGACCGGACACTACATGGACGTGCTTGACACGTTACCGCGATGGCGCATCAACCAAACAGCGACAGCTGTATGGCTCGTTCAAATCTCTGCACGTGTCAGCTAGTATGGAGCATACCAGATCGCGCCAGCTGTATCCGAACCGAATCTCGTTGTGCGCTTACCAAACCTATCCTTGTGCGAAATTTGTTCGTGATAAGTTGCGAGATAGCACAACCAGTATTTGCACTCCTTTGTTTTCGCGAACGCGTAGTTGCATGCGCGGAATGTCCCTCTTGTCAATGTTACCAACCAATCGCGTTCGTTTTCTACCGAGTCGCGCATGCATCGGCGCGTAAGAACGAGGTGGGTCCTTTCGGTTTTTAGGGGGGCGCGGAGCTTTCGGTAGCATAGTGGTGGGTTTTACTGAGCCACACAGGGCCGCGCTAGGTCCAAACTTGCTAGGATCCTGGGTGGCCGACTTTGCCCCACGCCTCCCGCGATAGCTCCGCGCCCCGTACATCCCCAGGCGTGGGCGGGGTTTTTCCCGAGCTGCGCCGTACGAACATCCTAGTCCATCCGGCCCCTGGTGGCTTCGAACTCACTAGGTCCCCCTTCTTGTGGGAACTCGTTCCCACCAGGGCCGCACGCGGATGCAATGCCTGACGCGACCCCCAGCTGGAAGCTGCACGCGAGAGGGAGTTCCCCGCCTGCATGTAGGTGCCTATCGAGATCCGGGCGGCAGAGCAAGCTGGCGGGGTGGTCCCGCACCGAGCATGGGCCACGCCAGCTCCACGCAGTGTGGTCCTAGCCCCGCCCCCCCCCCCCATGCCCAGCCCTGGCTCGCGAAACCCGTCGCTCTCCAATCCGAGGGCGAGGGCCGAACCCCAGCACGCCGAAACGGATCCGGCCAATCGGAGCCGTTTCTGATGGGCTTGTGGCCCGAGCAGGGACCCAGCGAAACAATTCGCACGCCTGGCCGCTCATGCAAAGCGTCACCTGTGCGCGCCGGAACGAATCCGACAAATCGGAAACAGATTCTTCTGGATCCCTGTTTCGCAAGCCCACCCCGAAATACTCTTCGCGCATGCGAAGGGTAGCCAGTGTTTGCCCACAAATCATCTGCAATTCAAGAGACTGTTCACCCAACGTACTGTTGTTACACTTTTTTTATTATTCGCAAATCTTAAACGCGATTGAACCGTATATTCAGTCCTGAACATGACTTTTCCCTTTGTATCAACCAACCCCCCTCACTTGAATTAGAATCCCCATGACTTTTCTTCCCCACACATTTTTTTTTTTTTTTTAAGCGACGCGTGGTGCGTTTTGCCAAGTCAATTAAACGCGATTTACTTTTTTTTCACGCGTGTACTGCATTATTCGTCTGTGTATTAAGTGTTAGTTTTGGATCGTTACCCAGCTTTTTGGCAGACGCATCGAGGAATACACCCCGCCCGAGGTGGTAACCGTCGCCCCTTGCAGGCAGTCCGCGGTCGGAGTGCTACATGGCGGGACGTGGTTCCACCCGCATGCATGAACGGGAACGCACCCACCTCGGGATGTCCGAAGGGGCGCACGGGTTCCTCCCCACCACGCGCAGTGCCACCCTTTGCCTGTTGCTCGCGCTGCCCCCATCCAGGATGCGTCCCATCCACTATTAGGCCCTTGCAACAGGGTTTCAAGTGCTCATTTTCCTGTTCTCACTTTGTTTCCCTTCAATTTGCCATCCTGCTTGTCCTCTCCGCCTACTTCTTGGTGTAAGCGCTTCTTCGAGCGGTAGTGTTGGTGGTCACGTTCGCGTTTAGGTAGAGGGCCAAAACTCGTAGGGTATCCGTGTGGTTCGCGTGCACGCTTCCCCTTGTTTGCTCACGTTTTCCCCCCGCCATGGCTAGTCGCAAACTGAAGGCGCTGTTGAACAGTGGCGAGCAGGGCGCTACTTACACTGATACGATCTCGATCGCTGGCGCCACTGTGGAGCTCCCCCCCGAGCAGAGGAAGTGCTTCTCCGATGATAAGCACCCTTTCAGCGCGACCTCCTTCGACTTTCTCGCCTGGTAAGTCTTCCTTGGGATGGATTGCTTGTTTCAGACGCCTTGCTGGGTCGCATCGCAGCTTTGTGCGTCTTGTTTAGAACGCCCACATGCGGGAGATGCGGTCGCGTGCATAGCGTTCGCGCTACACATCGCCAGCAAAATTTCCGTCCGAGCCATCTTCAGACCCCTTGCTTCACTTTGTGAGACCATTGATTCCCTTTGGGTTCGTATCGACATATATCGCGTCAACTTTTCCATGTACTGGCTTATATAGTTACGCCCGCAGAACATCCCGGCCGCGATGTTTTTGTGGCCGTATGTTCTTTACGATTCTCGTACAGCGTGGTAGTTCGGAAGTGCGTGTCCCCGTCGCTCTAGGAGGCGATACACGTCGTGCCCTCCAATGTTCTCGCGGACATCGTCGTGGGTGGTGAGGCTGCGTACGTGGCGTTTGACCGTTTCCTTGGATGTAAGCTGGCCGCGTTCTGCATCTGGCCCGGGTGAGTACAGCAGGACTAGTTGTAGGCTGGTTGTGCTTTGCGTACGTGTTTGCCTATAAGAAGTGATGCGAGTTGTCATGTGTCATATTATCATGTCAGGGAAATGAGTGACAAGAAGGCCTCAAACGCGGGCATGTTGCTGCTTTTGCGACTGGACCACCTGGGGCTTGACGCGACTTTACCCTGGAAAACTTGCTTTGTCCGCGTCTGTCACCCCAATGCCGCGGCTGAGCATCTTACCGCGATAGACAAGATTGTCAAGTAAGCCTATACCAGCGGTGCTATTCTTACCTTCGGTTGCGGCTACTATTCTTCCATGTCCGAGAGATATCATGTGAACTGTGCAGGTGGATACACGGTCGCGTTTGCATCTTTTACGGGAGCGATTCGGTCCAGTGTGACCGTTCTGGGAAGCTGGGAGATCCGTCGTGCCTCGTGGACCTGGTGAGTATGTAAAATGTTCCCGTTTGTTTTGGTCGCGTTTGGTACGTCTTAGAGCCCCAACTCAACACGCCATCTTCACGGTTTCCTTTCAGGATATTTCTTCCTGGAAGGCCCCGTACTTGAACGCAGACCCAAATGTGACCCACTGCACGTGTGCTCGAACAGGCCAACACTTGGCCACGTTCACTCGTGGGCCAAGGTCGAGCCTGTACACCCTTACTACTGAGTCTCCTTGGGCTGCTGAGTCTGCCTAGGTAGCTGCGTCGAGTCAGGTGTTTGCTGCAGCGTCCAGGTCGGGTCCTGATTCTGCTCCCTGCTCGTGTCGTCTACTCTCCCACCAGACTCTCCTTTGGCACCACCGCCTTGGTCACCCCTCCTTGCCTCGTCTCTGAGGCATGGCCTCTCTTGTCCTAGTCTCTGGTCTCCCTCGATCTCTCCCTCCCCTACCTCCGAGGCCTGGCCCTACCTGCATCCCCTGCGTCGAGGGGCGACAGCGCACCGCCCCTCACTCCTCCGAGTCTCCTCCGACTGAGGCTCCGCTACAGACTCTCCACATGGACGTGTGGGGCCGAGCCCGCGTCAGTGGGCAGGGGCGAGAGCGGTACTTTCTGCTGGTGGTTGAAGACTACTCGCGTTACACCACAGTCTTCCCCTTGCGCAGAAAGGGTGACGTCACTGAGGTGTTGATCGACTGGATCCGCGCAGCTCGTCTCCAGCTCAGAGAGAGTTTCGGCTCAGACTTTCCAGTTTTGCGTCTGCACTCGGACAGAGGCGGGGAGTTTTCCTCTGCCCGTCTAGGAGCCTTCTGTTGTGCAAAGGGCATCCGCCCGACCTTCACGCTTGCGGCCTCTCCACAGCAAAATGGGATTGCTGAGCGCCGCATTGGCATGGTCATGGACGTCGCTCGTACGTCCATGATGCATGCAGCTGCCACCCATTTTCTGTGGCTGTTTGCGGTTCAGTACGCCGCGCATCAGCTCAACCTTTAGCCCCGGGTCTCCTTGCCAGAGACCTCCCCCGCCTTGCGGTGGACCGGGAAGGTTTGCAATGCGTCTGCGTTTCGGGTCTGGGGATCTCGGACGTTTGTCCGCGACTTGTCTGCGAACAAGCTGTCCCCCCGTGTTGTTCCCTACGTCTTCCTTGGCTTCCCCCCTGACGCGCCTGGGTGGCAATTTTACCACCCCACCTCACACTGTATTCTGTCCTCCCAGGATGTCACCTTTGACGAGTCGGTGCCTTACTACCGTCTCTTCCCCTACCGCACTGCGTGCAGGGATAGCATTCCAGCCCGCTAGCCGACTGGGATAAAAGGGCATGTTTCCTTAATGGGTCAGCGCACCCATACCCCCCCAGGACGACACCTGTAGCCCTTGGGGAGACCACTTCGGGCCATTCCAGTGTCCACTTCCAACACTCCCCTCACTGGGAGGGCCCACCACTAGGGCACAGAAAGTCGCCAACAGCAGGAATCGAACCCCGGTCCTCCACGCTCACCGCACCATGCGGAGATAAACTCTACAACGATAGTGAGCTAGACTACAGGGGTTGGCACGAACTACTAGAGGTGATCTTAGCTTTGCTTGGTTCCTTAGAGCTTGTACATTCACGGAAGAATTTGGCAAGAGTTTCCAATAGCAAAGTTGGGATTCCATAATGATACAAGAAGCAATGACAACAATGACTACATCAGGCACCTAGCAACCCTGCAGCTAGCCTGGTCGACCGCCAACGCAGCTCGGTCGACCGCCTGCCAGCATTGCGTAGAGGAGCCGCGCCAGCATTGCAGAAGGGCGACCTGCCAACAAAGCAGGTCGACGGCGTGCCCCGTAGAACACAGCAGTGCGCGCGCTCGCATGTGTGCGCAGACGATTCGCCCGACTTGCCTTGTTGGGCATCCGTCGGCTGTTGTCTGCGCCTGATGAGCCACATCGACTTCGGGATACCAGCCCGAAGTTGCCTGCGCCATCGCGATCTCGACGACGTTCGCGTGCCTCCGCAGAACTCGTTGAGCAGGTTACCCGGTCGACCCGGTCGGCCCCTGGTGCTCTGGTCGACTCCCAGGTGCCTCCCGTCGACCACTGGGTCCCTCTGGTCGACCACCGGGCGCTCCTGGTCGACCACACCTCCCGTCAAGCTACCCCTTGGTTGACGGACCCCTTCCGTCGACCAGAACTGCTCCGTCGACCTCCCGGTCGAACTGCAGTTCGACGGGATGCTCCGTTGTCCTCCCGGTCGAGTTGCAGTTCGACGGGATGCTCCGTTGTCCTCCCGGTCGAGCTGCAGTTCGACGGGACGCTCCGTTGACCTCCCGGTCGAGCTGCAATTCGACGGGACGCTCCGTTGACCTCCCGGTCGAGCTGCAGTTCGACGGGACGCTCCGTTGACCTCCCGGTCGAGCTCACCCGTCGCCCAGGCCAGTCAGGTGCAGCTGTCGAGCACCCTGGTTGACAGCAACACCACAGCGGTCCGCTGCAGCTCGACGTAACCTGTCAAGCAGCTATCCCACATTGAGCGGTCGGCTGCTACTCCCGTACATCCGACCAAGTTGTCGGCGTTGCCCAAGCGAGGGCAAGGTCAACTCTCCATTCCCGTTAACACTCCCCTGCCGCGCTCACGCTTGGGCCTCCAGCCCTCACGGCAGTACTCCACGGAGAGAACTCGTCCTCGGCGTGCACCCCACACACAGCACGCCGTCACCGCACCAGCCGTGCAGAAGGGCACGGCACCTACTGCTGCACCTCGTCGTCGCCGTCGCCGACGTCGACCAGACGAACTTGGCCGATGGCGACAGAGCACCGGTTGAAAGCCGGAAAATGCAGCGCCTTCGTCAGGAAATCCGCCGGCTGCTCGGTGGTCGGGATGTAGTTCAGCACAAATTTCCCACGCCTCACCATGTTCTGCAGCCACGCGTAGCGTCGCTCCATGTGCTTGAGGTTGCGCGTCAGCCCCAAGCCCTCAGCGACAGTGATTGCCGACTTGTTGTCGACGCGGAGGATGGTCGGCTTCCCAGCGTCGAGCAGCTTGAATTCCGCAAGGAGGAAGCGAAGTCGACGCCCCTCCTTGCCGGCATCCGTGGCCGCCACGTACTCCGACTCGGTTGATGATAATGTCGTGCACTTGATGCGCGAGCTCGACCAAGAGACGGCGACCCCTCCGTAGACGAACTCGTAGCCTCCCGTGCTCGTCCGATTCTGCTTGTCGCCCGCGTCGTCGGCATCAACGTAGCCGATCAGCTCCAACGATTCTGGTCCACCGCCGAACTCCAGGGCGGTGTCGCGGGTGTCGGCGAGGAAGGCGAGGCAACGGTCGACCTCACGCCAATGCTAGTCGCTCCTCACCGTGAGGCCACTCCCCAACTTGCTGCAGGCGAACGCAATGTCCGGCCTCGTCGTCGTCGCCGCGAACTGTAGCGAGCCGACCTTCTGCCGGTATTCTTCCTCTTCGCGCTCCTGAGCCTCCTCGTCGTCGAACGTCAGCTGAGCGTAGGCGTCGACCGAGACCAGCGTCTTCGGGACTCGACCGCCCTGCTCCTCGTCGACGAAGCGCCTGCGCAGCTTGTCGGCGTAGCCCTGCTGGTGCAGCCACAACGTCCTGGCCGGCCTGTCGCGCACGATCTCCAGCCCGAGGTACTTCTCCACCGGCGAGATCTCACGCAGCTCGAAGGCGGCCTCCAGCAGCTCCTTCAGCTCCTTCAGCATCACGGTGCTGCTGCTAGCGGCGAGCAGGTCGTCGACGTAGACCAAGACCCAGTAGGTCACACCATCGTCGCCGGTCTTGAAGTAGAGCGCCTCGTCGACCTGGCTCCTCTTCCAGCCAGCGCCCAGCAGCACACCGTCGAGAGCCCTGTACCACAGCAGCGGCGACTGCTTCAGCCCGTAGAGGCTTTTCAGCAGCTTACACACCCGGCCGGTCCCGTCATCGAAGTAGTCCGGCTGGTACATGTAGAGCACCCTGTCGAGCTTGCTCTGCAGGAAAGCGTTCTTCATGTCGAGCTGCATCAGGTTGAGCTCGAGGACGGCGACGATGCTGAGGAAGATCCTCAGCGTGACGTAGCTGCTCACCGGTGAGAACGTCTCGTCGTAGTCGGCGCTGTACACCTGCGTGAAGCCCTTTACGACCAGCCTCGCCTTCTTGCGCTCGACGGTGTCGTCGATGCGGTACTTGGTCGTCAGCACCCACCGGTTCTTCATGATGTTCACCCCGCGTGGGCGTTCGACCAGCTCCCAAGTCCCCATAGCGATGAGGCTACGGATTTCTTCTTCCATTGCGGCCTTCACCGCCTCGCCCTTCCAACTCGACAGCGCCTCCTTCACCGTCATCGTGGCGATGTCCCAGCGGTGTTCGGGGTCGGCATGCACGTCGGGGTCGAGCTCCGGCAGGTCTTCATCCTCCTCGGCATCGTCGTACAGCAGGTCGTCGTCGACCTCGTCGTACACCGTGGTGAAGGCAGCTGGCGTTAGGCAGGCGTGGAAGCTCAGCCGCTCCGGCGGCCGTCGGACTCGACCTGTGCGTCGCAGCTCAGGCTTCGTGATCGACACTTCCATCACGTCGCTGTCGGTGGACTCCTCACCCGCCGACTGCTCCCCTTTCTCATCGACGAGAACGTCATCGACCAGCTGCTTCGACCCTTCGCCCGGCTGTTCGTCTGCTGCTGCCTTCGACAACTCTCCTGTCAGCCGCTCCGACTGCAGCTCCCCTGTCGAGTGTACCCCCGCCGTTGCCTCCTGTTCGACCGGCTCCCCTGTCTGGTCGACGAGCTTGGCGCCTTGTCGACCGCCGGCGATGCCATGGGCCGGCGCCACAGGCGACGCCTCAAGGCTCCCCTCATCGACGGTGGGCGACACAGGTGCCGACCCAGGCCAATCTGCGACGGGGAACGGAGGAGCAAAGACAGGGGAAGGGGAAAGAACCTCCACAACATCCTTATCACCGGGTCGGTCGACTTTGGCGAGCAACGGAACCGGCACTGTCGATGTATCCGTTGGCGCGTGCGCCTGCGTCCGCTGCGACGCCGGCCCATACTTCGCCTTCCACACCTCCAGCGACAGCGTCTCGTAGAAGATCACCTCGACCGACGTGACCACCTTCTTGTCGGTGAGGTCGAGCACTTCCCAGCCCTTGCTTGCTGGCGACACACCCAGGTGAAGTCCCCAGCGAGCCTTCGGCGCCAGCTTCTGTGAAGATGAACGAACAGGAATGAATGAACTATGAATGGAGGAAGTACAAATATGAAACCCTAACTGGTTGTACCCCCTATGGGATACCCCACTACAGCCTACACAATAGTATAAGCTATAGATATGTTCTGACACACCCCCATAGGCACAGTGGGGGAGAACAAGGGGTCACAAGACCAGTCAAGCAAAGCAAAACAAAGCTCAGGGTGGATCACAAAGTCACCACACAGTCCGAGCACAAGAGCAAGGCCAAAGTCCAGTTCACATGCAAGAGTACAGACACATATATAGAACAAGACAAGCAAGAGCAGGTACATATATGTCACAGTACAAGTAAAGTCAAGAGGAGAGCAAGTGAGGCAAGACAGGCACAAGACCCAGCTGGGTACAAAAGCGCTGATGGTCACAAGGCGCAAGTGCCTTGGTGAACACATCAGCAGTGTTGGCCTCAGAGGCCACATACGCAAGTCGCAACTGACCACGCTGCTGTAGCTCACGAGCAAGGAAGTAACGGAGAGCAATGTGCTTCGTTCTGTGCTCCAAGCGCTGCTCTCGACACAAGGCCAGCATGGCCTTGTTGTCTACGTACAGCACTGGAGGAGAACGAGGCGGCTCTCCAAGGTCAGTCAGCAGGTAGGTGAGCCAGCGAAGCTCCTGTGCAGCCATGGCCCCGGCGTAGATCTCAGCCTCACAACTGGAGCCGAGAACCGAAGACGAGCGAGTAGACCGCCAAGAGACAGAGCCGGAACCAAGGCTGAAGGTGTAACCCTCTGACGACCGCTGCGTAGCCTGGTCGTCAGCCCAAGAAGCGTCCGCGTGGCCTTTAAGGACCACTAGACTCCGCCCTCCAAGCACTAGCCCCATGCCCGACGTACTGCACAGGTAGCGCAATACCCTCTTCGCTGCAGCCATGTGCTCTGGTCGGTGTCTACCAGGAGCAACATAGCGTGCCAGAATGCTCAGAGGGTATGCAAGGTCAGGTCGTGTGCAGGTCATCAGGTACATGAGGCAGCCAACAAGCTCTGCATACGGACCACTCGACTCTACGGACTCATCCGAAGGCAGAGCTGAGAGTGAGTGGCGAGTAGGCAGAGGAGTGGCCTGAGGCGAGGAGTACGTGAAGCCGAAGTGTTGAAGGACCTGCTGCACCATGTGTGACTGAGTCAAGGTAATGGTGCGGCGTGCTCTGTCCCGAGTGATCTGCAAGCCAAGGTAGCTGCGCAGTTCACCCAGGTTGGTACACGTGTGTCTCTTCAGCAGCTCGGACTTCACGTAGGCGAGTCCAGCAGTGTCCGCTGTGGCAAAGACCAAGTCGTCGACGTGCACGAGGATGTAGAACGGCGGCAGTGAAGTGTCGGTGCGCAGAAACAGCGACGGGTCAGCAGTAGAAGGAGCAAACCCAAGAGCCGCAAGCGTAGTCCTCAGTGTGTCGTGCCACTCACGCGGTGCCTGGCGGAGACCGTAGACTGGCCGTCGGAGGCTCCACTGGGTGCCAGGAGGGAAAGTCCCAGTGAAGCCAGGCGGACGGCGCAGCCAGATCTCCTCGTGCAGGCTACCCTGCAGGAACGCAGTGCTGAAGTCGAGAGAGTGAAGCTCGTAGTCGCGCTGAGCGGCTATGTGCAGCAGCACCCGAAGAGTGGTCATCTTCGGGGTGGGAGAGAAGGTCTGAAAGTAGTCAACTCCCTGCCGCTGACTGAAGCCACGAGCAACGTACCGCGCCTTGAAGATAGGTGGAGAGCCCGGCGGCCGCTTCACCCTGACGATCCACATGCCACGGACGATGTTCGCCCCAGGAGGGGGAACCGCGTCAACGTAGGTGCCTGTGGACTTCCAGGAAGCCATCTCTGCATCCATAGCTGCCTGCCACTGAGAGGAGTAGGGACCCTCTACGGCCTCCGCGTAAGAACGCGGAGTCGGGATGTCTAGTGCATCCGGGTCTCCCTCAGGGGCAAGCAGTACAGACGCGAGATGAGGTGAAGCAGCCGCTAGACACTGTAACTCCTCCTGCCTGTCCTCTAGGACGTCCGTGCCAAGAGCACACTCACCCCCGACGGACGGAGGACAGACAAACGCAGACTCAGCAACAAGACTAGCAGCATAGTCTAGACGACAGCGAGCAGCAAAGTCGACGAGCTCAGCGACAAGAGCAGACGCAGCAGTGGACTCAAAAGAGGGGTCAGTGACGACAGTAGCAAGCAGACGCGTGACAGTAGGACTGGCAGCACGAAGAGAGTCCGACTCAGGGTCGGCAAGCGCAGGAAGAGAGGACTCAGGAGGAGAAGGCAAAGGGGCACGCAGGGGAGCAGTGGACGGACGCAGAGACATCCGGTGCGTGCCAGGGACAGGAGGAGGACGCTGACGCGAACTGCGACCACTAGCGCGAGCAGCACGAACAGGCGACGCGGGACGAGACGCAGGCTCACGACGCTCAGCAAGACCTCGAGTAGGACCAGTGTAAGGAGAGGGAGCAGGCAGTGGGGAGGAAGGCTCCAGCAGGGACTACGACTGGATAGGCGGTGGACCCTCTACTGGAGGAGAAAGACCAAGAACCTGCTGCAGAAGCGGAACGAAGTACGGCCGAGGCCGCGCGGCAGCTCCAGACGCAGCAGGGACAGCACCAGCACCCTCAGCGACAGCACCAGTGTCACCCACTCCTCCAGCGGCAGGACCAACAGCAGTAGTCTCAGCACCAACACCCTCAGCAGCTCCAGCTCCAGGAGGACCCGCAGGCCCAGTAGCTCCGGGACCGGCAGCACCAGCACCCTCGACGATCGAAGAAGCACCAGCTCCAGCTCCAGCAGCACCCCCAGACTCAGCAGCACGCCTCCAGCGGCGAGCGAACCACTCGCGCAGCTCCTGTGGAGAGAGGGGCTCCCGGCGAGGCGCAGCAGGAGAAACCCCAGGCTCAGCAGCTCTAGACGCAGCACCCCCAGGCTCAGTAGCTCCCAGCTCAGCACCCCCAGGCTCAGCAGCTCCCGACCCAGCACCCCCAGACCCAGCACCTCCAGGCACAGCACCCCTAGGCTCCGCACCCTCCGCAGTAGCACCCCCAGGCCCAGTACCCTCAGGCTCAGCACCCCCGCGCACAGCACCCCCAGAGTCAGCACCCCCAGGCTCAGCACCCGCAGCAGCACCAGAGTCACCAGTAACCTCGACCGGGTCAACGGCGTCTACCTGGGACACACCTGAGGGGGCAGGAACCTGAGGGGGGAGGGGGTCTACCGGGGGGGGAACCGGCACAAGGAAGTCCGGGGGAAGGGGGAGGGAAGGAGTGCGGTAGGGGAAGAGACGGTAGAAGGGGACTGACTTGTCGAACGTGACGTCCTGGGAGGACAGAACACGACGAGAGGAGGGGTGGTAAAACTGCCACCCTGGGGCGTCAGTGGGGAAGCCAAGGAAGACACAGGGAGCAGCACGAGGGGACAGCTTGTCCGCAGACAAGTCGCGGACAAACGCCCGAGATCCCCACACACGGAACGCCGACGCATCGCCAACCTTCCCCGTCCACAGCAAGGCTGGGGACATCGCAGGCCTAGAGACCCGGGGGTGAAGGTTGAGCTGATGCGCCGCGTACCTCACCGCGAACGGCCACAGAAAATGGGGGGCAGCCGCATGCATCATGGACGTACGAGCGACATCCATGACCATGCCAATGCGGCGCTCAGCAATCCCATTTTGCTGTGGAGAGTCCGGAAGCGTGAAGGTCTGGCGGATCCCCCGTGCACGACAGTAGTCTCGCAGAAGGCGAGAGGAGAACTCTCCGCCTCTGTCCGAGTGCAGACGCAGAACAGGAAAGTCCGAGCCGAAGCTCTGCCTGAGCTGGAGACGAGCCTCGCGGATCCAGTCGATCAGCACCTCAGTGACCGCACCCTTGCTACGCAAGGGGAGGACTGTGGTGTAACGCGAGTAGTTGTCAACCACCAACTCGAAGTAGCGCTCGTGACCCTGCCCACGGACGGGGGCTGGGCCCCACACATCCATGTGAAGCGTCTGCAGGGGAGCCTCTGTCGGGGGGAAGTGGGAGGAGTGAGGAGTAGCCCGGAGGCGACCCTCAACACAGGGGACACAGGAAGGTCCTGGCCCGGAGGGGAGAGGAGGGAGAGACTGGGGAAGACCAGAGACAAGGACACGGGAAGCCATGCTCCGAAGACGGGGCAAGGAGGTTGGCCAAGACGGTGGTGCCACAGGAGAGTCTCGTGAGACAGGAGGCGACAAGAACAGGGGGCAGACTCAGGACCTGACCGGGACGCAGCAGCAAGCACCTGACCTGACGCAGCTACCTGACCGGACGCAGGGACAGGAGGAGACGAAGTGGTCAGGGTGTAGAGACTCGACCCCGGCCGACGCGAGAAGGTGGCCAGGTGTCGGCCTGTGCGTGCGTCCGTGCAGTGGGTCACCCGCTGACTCGCAGGAGTGAACTGGTGAACCCCCGCATCCTGTAGGGCTGCACCACTCACCAAGTTCGTCGAGAACGAGGGAAGGTACAGACCAGACAGGGCGCCCGAAGGGGCAGCCGGACACGGGAGGACAGTGGAGAAGTGAGACAGGACATGACCCCCAGAAGGGTCAGCCAGGGAGACCGCAACCGGCCTGCCAAGAGGCGTAAGGGTAGTGCGGTCTCGAAAGAAGGAGCGAGAAGCTCCGGAGTCAAGTGTGAAAGTGAGGGAGGACGAGGGCGACTCAGTACCTGAAAGCGCAGCCTCACCAGTACCTGAGAGCGCAGACGCACTGGCACCTAGAGCAGCAGCCTCACAAGCACCTAGCGCAGCAGTACCAATGCCCGGGTCGGGCTGGAAACACCGGTAACCCTCATTCTCCTCAGTATAAGTCACAGCATACATAGCAGCAAAGATAGCATCAAAATCAAGATCAAAGATCGCTACACCAGCCCTAAGGAGCTCATCCCAACGAGGGATCTCACTAGCCCCGGGGAACTGCTGACGCCAAGCGTCCGTCAGGCGGCCAAAGCAGCGCAGAGTGGCGTGGGCACCCCCACACTGCTCACCCGCGCGGTCGCCGGAACGAAGAACGTAGGTGCAGGGACCAGTACCCCCACCCCTCTGACGCCCAGTGTACCACTCACGAAGCTGCTGGGGCGGAGGGATGTCCCGCGAGCGCTGCTGCTGCTGCCGCTGCGAGCGCTGGCCACCACCACCTCCGCTACGCTGCTGGGTACCACCCCGACCAGCTCCGCTCCCTCCACCACCTCCTGCTCCTCCGCCGCTGCCTCCACCGCCTCCACCACCGCCGCCTCCACCGCCTCCACCTCCGCCGCTGCCACCTCCACCACCGCTGCCACCACCACCACCGTCGCCGCCGCTGCTGCCACCACCACCACCACCACCACCACTACTCCCGCCGCCACCTCCACTCCCGCCGCCGCCACCTCCGCCACCTCCACCGCTCCCTCCAGCTCCACCCGCACCCTTGCCCCCCTTGCCCTTGCTAGAGCGACGTCTCCCACTAGGGGCAGACGCCGCGCCGACCGACTCAAGACCAAGCAGGTCGGCAGCAGCAGCAGAGGCAACAGAGGGCAGCAAGGGGGAAGGAGAGCACCCCTCAAAGATGGGGGTGCGAGGGTCACCACGAGACGCCCCTACAGCAACGATGCTCTTCTCAGCTGAGAGGAGGGCCTTCTCGAGGAGGTCGACGGTGAGGGTGGTGGGACAGACTGCGAGAAAGTGGTCCCTGACTACATGAAGGGAGTCAGGGAGGCGCGCGACTACGTAGTAGAGAGTGATGTACATGGGGGGGGGGGGTTCTTAGCGCAGAACTCAGCAGGAAGGGCGGCGCGGTAGCGAGTGTCACTAGTGCGGAGTTGCGTAATGAGGTCAGCGACAGTGGGAAAGGCAGAGAGGTCAGGAAAGAGGTAGGGAAGCATGAGACGGCTCAGTGCAGCAGTGGCAGGGGAGGAGTAGCGCGCAACTACAGCGTCGTACTAGGTCTGAGCACTCTTGTACTGACTAAAGTGCGCACGCTCAGAGGTAGGGAGGTGGCGACGCACAGCAAGACGTGCAGCAGCATCGCGGGTGGCCCACTGAGAGCGGACAGTGGGATCAGCATCAACAGTAGGAGCAGGAGAGGCGCCAGAGGTGAGGTCAAAGAGAGAAAGGCCGTCAGCTCTGTCGCACTGTAAGAACAGCTGCAGGCCGTCTAGCCAGACCTCAAAATCAATGGCGCGACCCTCAGCGTCAAAAGCTAGGACACTAGGGGTAGCCATGGCGACGACAGCGAAGCAGTGCAAGCGGTAGGGAAAGAGCACGCAGTGACAGTGGGACTGTGCTCACCAGGCAGGGCAGGTCGTGCAGCTCGACAGAAAAGGCAGCACGGCGACCGGGCGGCTCGGGTACACAGCGGCTCGGCTCCCGGGCGGCTCGGCGGCAGGGCGGCTCGGGTGCAGGGCGGCTCGGCTCCCGGGCGGCTCGGCGGCAGGGCGGCTCGGGCGCAGGGCGGCTCGGCTCCCGGGCGGCTCGGCGACAGGGCGGCTCGGGTGCAGGGCGGCTCGGCTCCCGGGCGGCTCGGCGACAGGGCGGCTCGGCTGCACTGCTGCCCGACTGCTGCAGGTGAGGCGGCGGAGCCGCGTGAGAGAACCGAGGGGGGGGCGCGAGAGGGCCGGCGGCTGGGTCGCGTGAAAGCCGGGACGGGGCCGTAGGAGCGCCGGGGCGGGGCCGCGTGAGAGCCAGGGCGGGGCCGCGTCAGGGCCGGCGGTAGGGCCGCGTAGGAGCCGGGGCGGGGCCGCAACAGAGGTGGCGGCGGGGCCGCGAAGGAGCCGGCGACGGGGCCGTGAAAGGGCCGGGGCGGAGCCGTGACAAAGCCGGCGGCGGGGCCGCGTGTGAGCCGGCGGCGGGGCCGCGTAGGAGCCGGTGGCGGGGCCGCGTAGGAGCCGGTGGCGGGGCCGCACGAGAGCCGGGGACGGGGCCGTGAAGGAGCCGGGGCGGGGCCACGTAAGAGCCGGCGCGGGGCCGCGTAGGAGCCGGCGACGGGGCCGCGTAAGGGCCGGGGACGGGGCCGTGTAGGAGCCGGGGCGGGGCCGTGTAGGAGCCAGCGGCGGGGCCGCGTACGAGCCGGCGCGGGGCCGCGTAGGAGCCGGTGGCGGGGCCCTGCGTGAGGGCCGGGGACGGGGCCGCGTAGGAGCCGGGGCGGGGCCGCGTAGGAGCCAGCGGCGGGGCCGCGTGAGAGCCGGCGCGGGGCCGCGTAGGAGCCGGCGGCGGGGCCGTGTAAGGGCCGGGGACGGGGCCGCGTAGGAGCCGGCGCGGGGCCGCGTAGGAGCTGGCGGCGGGGCCGCGTAATGGCCGGGGACGGGGCCGCGTAAGGGCCGGGGCGGGGCCGCGTAGGAACCGGCGGCGGGGCCGCGTAAGGGTCGGGGCGGGGCCGCGACAGAGTGGGCGGCGAGGCCGCAGGGGAGAGGGCGACTCGAGGGGTCGCTAAAAAAAAATCGCGCCTCGGGGCGCGCTTCGGTGGGCCCAAAAAAAACGGTCCGTAGAAGGACCCGCTCTATACCATGTGAAGATGAACGAACAGGAATGAATGAACTATGAATGGAGGAAGTACAAATATGAAACCCTAACTGGTTGTACCCCCTATGGGATACCCCACTACAGCCTACACAATAGTATAAGCTATAGATATGTTCTGACAGCTTCCCACCACGCTGCTGCTCGGGAACCATGAACTGCACCATGCAGCCCCACACCCGCGCCAGCGTAAGGTCGGGCTTCTGCCCGGTCAGCAGCTGGTACGGAGTCGTCCCCGGCGGCGTCGTCGACCGCTCCAAGCAGTTGCGCACCCAGACAGCTTGTCGTAGAGCCAGGTGCCACCAATGGTGCTGCACGCCCATATGCAGCAACATCGTCCGCACGGACTCGACGGCCGTGCGCATCTCCCGCTCAGCCATGCCATTCTGCTGCGGAGTGTAGGGGCACGTCAGGTCATGGACGATACCCTTCCTGTCGACGAAGTCGGTGAACGCCTTCCCGAGGAACTCCCCGCCTCGATCGGAGCAAAGCGACAGCACCGATCTCTTCGTCTGCCGTTCCACCAGCACTAGCCACCGCTAGAACTCCCGCAACACGTCGCTCTTCTTAGCGACCGGCATTGCCCATACAAATCGAGTATGGCGATCCTTCAGCAGCAGGAAGTACAAGCTGCCATCCTTGGCAGCCACCCGAAATGGCCCGCACAAGTCAATGTGCACGACAGCCAGCGCCTCCGCTGCATCCGAGCCCTTGGAGGGGAAGGTGTGCCGCGCCAGCTTTCCTCCGACGCACGAGACACATGGCGGGTCTGCTCCGGTTGACGACGTGATGTCGAGCCCAGTAGCAACATCGTGCTTCGCCGAGCTCTTGATCGTGTCGACGCTGACGTGGGCAAGCCGCGCATGCATCCTGTCGGGGGTCGTCTTTGTCCCCGAGACGATCGTCCGCAGAGCCACCACCTCGGTTGACTGCGACTGCGTCGAGCAGGGGCGAAGGTCGGTGCAGAGGACTCGTGCGGTGTAGCGTGCTCGACCGAGCACCTCTCCAGTCACGGCGACGAGCAGCATCTCATCGCCATCGCCCTGCAGTAGCACGCCGCTCTCCTTCAGCTGGCCAGCAGACAACAAGTTCGCCTGAACACCCGGAACGTAGAGCCCGTCGGGGATGAGGACCCGCTTCCTGGCCTCCCCTTGCAGGGCGACGGTTCCGCGACCCTCGACAGGCTGCAATGCCCCGTTGAACCCACGCACGTGCTTCACTCCGTCGCTCGGCCCCATGTCGACGAAGACCGATTTCGTCCCCATCAGGTGGTGGGAGCACCCGCTGTCGAGCAGCACCGCCATCGGGTTGGCCTGCACAGCTGCTGCCACCGCTTGGAAGTCCTCACCAGCCTCCGGTGCTAGCGAGACCATCGGCTCCACCACGCCGACCATCGAGCACGACGCCTCCCCGTCACCTCGGCTCTTGCCGCTGGAGCTGTCGACGTCCTTCGTCGAGAACGTTTTCTTGGACGCTTGCTTCTCCTTGCGCGGCTTCTCAACTCGACGGGGGCGACGACTGGCCGATCGACCGTGGCCTTCCTTGTTGTCGTCCTTGTCGTTGTCATCGCGGTCGGGGCATTCGAAGGAGAGATGGTCGGGGTCGCCGCAGATCCAGCACTCCCGCCGTCGACCACCACCTCGTCGACCCTTGTCCCGCGTCGACCTCTTCTCGTCGACGTCCTTCGTCGACCGCCCACTTCCGCTACCACCTCCGCCTTGTTTCCCGCGCTGCTCCTGCTGATAATTCGGCTTCGTCGGTGCAGCGTAACTCGCCTGCGGAAGGAAATCCGTGGGCTGTTCTGCCTCCTGCATCGCCTCATCCTGGAGAATGTAGCTGGTGATGGAGTCCTCGTCGAGGGACTCACGAGTGCCGGGCACCATCATCATCCTCTTCATGAGATTGTAGCTGCGCGGCAAGCCCTTGACAATGTGGGTGATGTAGTACGCCGTCGAGTATTCGGCGCCCCCCATTCGCATTTCAGCCAGGATCCGCCGAGCACGGTTGCAGTAATCCGTCGCCGACTCCTGCTCGCCCATCCGAAGGTGAGTCATCTTCTCCTCCAGCTGCCCAATGTACAGGTCGTCCCTGACCTGGTACGTCGACATGATGAAGCGCCATGCCTGGTGGCCAGCATCTAGTCGCTCTCGACAGCTCCTCAGCGCTAGCTGCACCACCGGCGAGCAACACCTCGAGATGACCATGAAGGTGAGCAGGTGAGCCGAACGAAACTCCCCGCGCAGCCCGACGTCCTCCTCGGGCGGAATTGGCACGGTGCCGTCGGCGAAGCCCTTCAGCCCGGCGACCTCCAGCTGAGGTTCGATCGATTCCCTCCAGGTGATGAGGTCCCGTCGACCTTGCAGCGGAGCGACGGCGATCTGGTGCGGCGAGAACTTGAAGTAGCCATACGCCGGTGCAATCCCGCCCGCTGTCACATGTGTCATCACCGAGAGCCCTCCACCACTTCGCGGAGGAGAACGGCGTCGAACATCGACGTCGGCATTCGAGCTTCCTGCAGTGGCCGTCGACCGCTGCACTCGCGCCTGGATTCCGTCGACACCACCGTCGACTTTGATCACTCCTCTCTGCCTCGTGCCTTCGCTGCCGTGGACTCGTGCACCACCGTCAACATCGTCGTCGACACCACCTTCGTTGCGCACCGGTCAGGGAGAGGTAGGACGGGAAGGGTGTTCCGTCGCCCACTGTGATCGGATACCCAACTCAACGATCACCAAGGGGATCGTCCCGTACTCGCCATTCGCGTGGCGTCTCCTCACGTCAGCCAAGCGTGCCTCCAAGGTGTCCGCTACGCCCGCATCAACTACGGGGTCGACCATGGCGACTATCGCTGCTGCAGGCCTACGAACGACTTAGTAGGTGCAAAAGTCGGCTCCTATCTGAAGGTCGCGTATTCGATCCACGCTCACCGCACCATGCAGGGATAGCATTCC
Organism: Closterium sp. NIES-65; assembly: GCA_948144175.1. Classification (NCBI taxonomy): domain Eukaryota; kingdom Viridiplantae; phylum Streptophyta; class Zygnematophyceae; order Desmidiales; family Closteriaceae; genus Closterium; species Closterium sp. NIES-65. Next base: position 1,262,851 of record CANXME010002485.1, on the reverse strand, counting down.
AGCCCGCTAACCGACTGGGATGAAAGGGCATGTTTCCTTGGTGGGTCAGCGCACCCATACCCCCCCAGGACGACACCTGTAGCCCTTGGGGAGACCACTTCGGGCCATTCCAGTGTCCACTTCCAACACTGCGCCCCTCCCCCTACTGCCGCTCTTCCTTGTGCCAGGTCTTTCCCCGGTAGACCCCCTCCCCCCTCACGGTCCTGCCTCGTCGGGTGTGTCCCAGGTAGATGCAGTCGAGCCTGTCGTGGTAGCTGTTGACTTTGGTGCTGCTTGACGTGCTGAGCCTACGGGTGCCGGGTCTGGGGGTGCTGAGTCTGGGGGTGGTGAGTCTGGGGGTGCTGAGCCTCGAGGTGCTGGGTCTAGGGGTGCTGAGCCTAGGGGTGCTGAGCCTAGGGGTGTTGAGCCTGGGGGTGCGGAGCTTGAGGGCGCTGGGTCTGCTCGTGTGGCCGCTGGCGGTGCTTCGTCAAGGCGGGAGCCGCTCTCTCCACAAGAGCTGCGCGAGTGGTTTGCCCACCGCTGGAGACGTGCTTCTGCGACTGGGGGTGCTGCTGGGGCTACTGGAGTTGGTTCTGCTTGAGCTGCTGGCGGTGTTGGTGCTACTGGAGCTGGAGCTGCTGGGGGTGTTGGCGCTGGCGGTGCTGCTGGCGCCGGTGCTTCTTAGGGTACTGGAGGTGCTGCTGGCGCTGGTGCCATCGCTGGGGGTACTGGTGCCATCCTTCCTGGTTGTGGAAGCGCTGAGCGGCTGAGGACGTACTTCGTTCCGCTCCTTGAGCAGGTTCTTGGTCTCCCGCGCTCTCCTAGTCCTGCTCCTCCCTTAGAGTGTCCAGAGCGTGTCCAGTTGCAATCACAGTTACAGCCCGCCTCCCCTCTACTTGCTCCTTCTCCCTAGACTGGTCCTACTAGAGGTCTTGCTGAGCGTCGTGAGCCTGCGTCTCGTCCTGCGTCACCTGTTCGTGCTGCTCGCACTAGTCGTCCTGTTGCGCGTCCGCGTCCTCCTGCGGTCCCTGGCACACACCACATGGCACTGCGTCCTTCCACTGCTCCTTTGCGTGTCTCGTTGTCGTTTCCTCCAGAGTCCTCTCTTCCTTCTCTTGCTCACCTGGAGTCTTACTCCCTTCGTTCTGCTAGTCCTTTGGCCACGCGCCTTCTTGCTACTGTTGTCAATGACCCTTCCTTTGAGTCCAGTGTTGCGTTTGCCCTAGTTGCTGAGCTTGTCGACTTCGCTGCTCGCTGTCGTCTAGACTATGCTGCTTGTCTCGTTGTTGAGTCTAAGTATGTGTGTCCTCTGTCCGTCGGGGGTGAGTGTGCTCTTAGCACGGACGTCCTTGAGGACAGGCAGGAGGAGTTCCAGTGCTTTGCTGCTGCTTTGCCCCATCTTGTGTCCACGCTGATTGCCCTTGAGGGAGACCCGGATGCACCAGACATCCCGACTCCTCGATCGTACGCTGAGGCGATCGAGGGTCCCTACTCCTCTCAGTGGCAGTCAGCCATGGACGCACAGATGGCTTCCTGGAAGTCCACAGACACCAACATCGACGAGGTTCCCCCACCTTGGGCGAACATCGTCAGTGGCATGTGGATTTTCAGGGTGAAGCGGCCGCCGGGTTCTCCGCCTGTCTTGAAGGCGCGTTACGTGGCTCGAGGCTTCAGACAGCGGCAGGGAGTTGACTACTTTCAGACCTTCTCTCCCACCTCGAAGATAACCACTCTTCGGGTGCTGCTGCACATAGCCGCTTAGCGCGACTACGAGCTTCACTCTCTTGACTTCAGCACAGCTTTCCTGCAGGGCAGCCTGCACGAGGAGATCTGGCTACGCCGCCCACCTGGCTTCACTGGGTCGTTTCCTCCTGGTACCCAGTGGAGCCTCCGGTGGCCAGTCTACGGTCTCCGTCAGGCGCCCCGTGAGTGGCACGACACAATGAGGACTACACTTGCGGCTCTTCGGTTTGCTCCTTCTACGGCCAAACCGTCGCTGTTTCTGCGCACCGACACCTCTCTTCCGCCGTTCTACATCCTCCTGTACGTCGACGACTTGGTCTTTGCCACTGCTGACACTACTGGACTTGCCCACGTGAAGTCGGAGCTGAAGAAGAGACACACGTGCACAGAACTGCGCAGGTACCTTGGCTTGCAGATCACCCGGGACAGAGCACAGCGCACCATTACCCTGACTCACTCACACATGGTGCAGCACGTCCTTCAGCGCTTCGGCTTCACGTACTCCTCGCCTCAGGCCACTCCTCTGTCTACTCGCCACTCGCTCTCAGCTCTTCCTTCGGATGAGTCCGTAGAGTCGAGTGGCTCGTACCCAGAGTTGTTGGCTGCCTCATATACTTGATGACATGCATACGACCTGACCTTGCATATCCTCTTAGCATCTTGGCACGCTATGTTGCTCCTGGGAGACACCGACCAGTGCACATGGTTGCGGCGAAGATGGTGTTGCGCTACGTGTGCAGTACGGCGTGCATGGGGCTAGTGCTTGGAGGGCGACGTGGAGTGGTCCTCATAGGTCACGCTGATGCTTCTTGGGCTGACGACCAGGCTCTGCAGCGGTCGTGACAGGGTTACACCTTCAACCTTGGCTTCGGTTCTGTTTTGTGGCGGTCTACCCGCTCGTCTTCTGTTGTCAGCTCGAGTTGTGTGGCTGAGATCTACGCAGGGGCCATTTCTGTACAGGAGCTACGCTGGCTCACCTACCTGCTGACTAACCTAGGAGATGCGCCTCGTTCTCCTCCAGTTCTGTACGTAGACAACAAGGCCATGCTGGCCTTGTGTCGGGAGCACAGACTGGAGCACAGAACGAAGCACATTGCTCTACGTTACTTCCTGGCTCGTGAGCTGCAGTAGCGTGGTCAGCTCCGCCTCACCTACGTGGCGTCTGAGGCCAACACTGCTGATATCTTCACCAAGGCCCTTCCGCCTTGTGATCATCAGCGCTTCTGTACTTTGCTAGGTCTTGTGCCTACCTAGCCTCACTTGCCCACTTCTTTATCTTGTTTGTACTGTCCTTTTTCTATACCTGCACTTGCTTGTTTACTTTTATATATAGGATCTTGCATGTGAACTGGCCTCGTGGCCTTACTCTTGTGCTCGGACTGTGTGGTGACTTTGTGATCCACCCTGAGCTTGCGTTGCTTTGCTTGACTGGTCTTTTGACCCCTTGTTCTCCCCCACTTTGCCTATGGGAGTGTGTTAGAACATTATAGCTTATACATTTGTGTAGGCTGTAGTCGGATAGCCCATAAGGGGTACAACCCAATTAGGGTTAGTACTTGTACCCAACTCTTTCATAGTTTATTTCATTCTCGTTTCTCGTCAGAAGCAGCAACAACAACAGCACTGGTGGTAAGCAGAGTGGGGAAGGAGGAGTGAGAAAGTGCGTTGCTCAATGGCAGCTTTTGCAAGTGCTCGTTCGTCCCTACCCCTCCTTGAAACGACTCTGCATTTGCTCGTACAACTACTGCTGTTGCTGCTGGTGATAGTGCTTGTGCTGGCAGTGGTTCACTTTCTGCCGCAGGTTTCCCTCTCCTTCATATGCTTCTCCATCCTCGTTAGGAGAAACCATAGTTTATAGATTAACCATTCCTAGATCACCACTCGCCCCTCCTCTACTTCCAACAACCTCTCATCTCCTCTCTATGACTGAGTCGCCCCTTCTCTGCTCCATTTATCCATCAACCCCTCTCTCTCATCCGCTGCCACCATTTTGTTCTCCCCTTCAATCCAATAGCCCCATTTACAGCCTCTCTGCCTGCCTGCCTCCCTGCCGCCATTTTCTCTCTCTCTCTCTCTCTCTCTCTCTCTCTCTCTCTCTCTCTCTCTCTCTCTCTCTCTCTCTCTCTCTCTCTCTCTCTCTCTCTCTCTCTCTCTCTCTCTCTCTCTCTCTCCCCATCAGCTCTCCTCAACAATATTCAGCTGCTCAAGGACGATTTTGTTGCTCTTGCTGTCCACTGCCTTGCTAGAATTGCATCTGCTGCTGGTGCTACAGCTGCTGATGTTGCTGCTGTTGCAGCTGCTTCCATTATTTCTGCTGCTTCTCTTGCTCCCATCATCCCATGATTATGCTACTTCCTTTGGCTTCCATAGGAAGTAACAGGCAGAAGGGTAGATGGTAAAAACCCAGCAAAAGGGGCATGGATGACTTGCACAAAAATCCGTTGGATCAGAAATCGGCAGATTGGATGGACGAGAAAGGTCAAAAGGATAAGAGGAAGTATGGGGGCCTATGTAAAAATCTACATGTTGTAAGGTGTACTTTGTTAGCAGCGTCGGTTCTTGTAAGATGTAGATCTGTACACCCTGAACCGTGACGTCTGTCGTTCACTCAGGTTCTAAACCTATGGCTCGCGACTCGGGTCCCATCCATCCCTGTCGCAAGCGAGCAAAGTTGTTGCTCAAGAAAACTACACGCGTACCGTTGTGAACCACACGTTTGGCAATTGATGAACTGATGGGGCGGGCGGACTGAACTGCGGGCAGGCAACTATACTATACCCACCCACCCCAGATGGAAACAGGCGAGTGGTCGAGATCAGGGATGACGATTCAAGGGCAAATGTCCTTAATGCCCTGAACTTCAAGGGTTGGGTTCGGCCTAGCTTCCGAGTTTTAAGGATTGGATTTGAGGGCAGCCCGTCCCCGTAAAGTGCTGGTTGTGGGCCTAACCCGGATTTCAAGTGCAGATCCCGCGGCTAGTCCTTCTATTCCCTCACCAGTTCACTCGCCTCCTCCCAGCCACTCCCCTACTTTTCCCATCCCTGTCAAATCCATCGACATGTTTCGTATCTCAGCCTATTGCTTAGCTGGCTCTTAGTAGTTTGCCTAAGAGAAGGACCCGAAGAGATGCAGGGTTTCCTTAGCGAAAGTGCAAAAAGTTTGGTAGCCCTGATTTTAAGTGCCATGTTTTCTCTCAGCCCGTAAATTTCAGGGCAACTTTTGGGGCTCCTCAGCCTCTCAAGTTCTGGCTCCAAACCAATCGACAGCCCTGGTCGAGATTGGTCACCTTGCCCACGCGAGTGCACCGCTCTCGTACAGTACAGTACTTATAGTGTACTAACTGAAGCAGTCGCGGGACAGGCCGACTCGGAATGTCAAGTGTTAGTCTGGGATTCTCTCGGAATGGAACATCTGATGTAACACCTCGCTACCCACTGGGTCAAAACGAGGGTTATGTTCTGAGGCGCAGCGGATGCACACAACCCTTACGTGTAAGCCCCGCAGGCGTTACATCCGACCCCTCCCTCTTTCAGAATGCCCCTTGCCGCCAAAACAGCAGACTCTGTGGAGGAAAATTTTTTCTTCTGCAACCTATCGGGAAAAGTAGGTTTTTTAGGGAACAATATCTCCGAGAAACGTATAAAAGCCGATGAATTCTAGCCGAATCTCTCGCCGCAAATTGCGGGTTCAACCAGGAGCCATATGTCTTCTTCATGTCGCGATTTCCCGACGGGTTACGTTTCTCCTCTATCTCGTAGCCTTCGTTCGTGTCGCTGATGGTCTCGTCGACTGCCGTAACCTAAACAGTCCAAGTAAGAGGCTCCGCTTCTCCCGTTCTCAGGTATCACCGCCGTTGACGGTTTCGTCGATATACTAAGCAGTCGAGTCCTAAGCATACTTGCAATGACGGTTCTCCACTAAATTACCCTATATCTCCAACTCACTTCCATTATACCTTCTTTGGCCGGAACAGGTGAATCGTCAAACTTCCTCCCAAACCCAAGCTTCGATACAAGCTGTCTCGATACAGGATGGCGTCACAAGAAGCTGAACGCGTCGTGCGATCCATGGCCGTACTTATTCCCGTGGCGCGCGTTAGAACCTGGGGAGACACTCTCAACCGACGAGTTCTTAGCCACCGCCGCATTTGGCGGCGCAAACCGCGGAGCATTGCTCGCTCCAGCGGGTGCGACAAAGGTGGAAGCCGTGGCCGCGACAGCAGAAGAAACGGCATCGCCTGCTGACGTGACAATAGCGGATGGGGTCACGGGAGTCACGGACACTCTTCTGGCAGCTGACGGGTCCCGTTTTCTACAGCTGACTTCCGCTTTTTCCGCGTCGTCTAGTGGCGACGGTGCTTCTGGTAGTAGCAATGATAGTACTAACAATAGCAGTAGCGCGTTTGGCAGCCCAGGCGTGACGCAAGCGCTGTGCGAACTCAAACCCGCCGCATCGCCGACCAGCAACGAGTCACAGCAGGCGCAGCAGCAGCAGTCCCCGCGCCAGCTGTCGCTCTCGTTCTTTGCGCGCGCCAGCCTGTGCGCGGAGGGGGAAGGGGGCGCGGAAGGGGAGGCGGGGCGGCTGCTGAGGGTGCTGCTGCTGGCAGTTCCGCTGAACGCCTCCGCCGCCGCCACAGCAGGGGGAGATGCAGCTGCTGGGGGAGGGGCGGGGGAAGGAGGAGCGGGGGAGCAGGTGTGGGCAGAGTGGCGGGTGGGTGTGCCGTGTGGGGGAAGCAGCGCGAGTTTGTCCGGCGCCTTGCCTTGGTTCCACGTGGGACCCCTCCTCTTCCCCCTCCCTGACCTCCCAGATTCCTCCTCCTCTTCTTCCTCCGCCTCCTCTCCTTCCTCGCTGGTAGTGCCCCCAGGGGGAGTGGCGCTGCACTTGGTGATTCGAGGTGTGCAAGACAGTAACAGCAGCAGTAACAGCACGAGCGGCACTGCCACCGTTACCACCACCAGCGGTATTGCCACCGCCACAAGCAGCGTAGCTGCCAGCGGCAGTGAGAGCAGTAGCATCGGCGCCACCAGCGCCACTGTTGCTGCGAGTATGGGAGGAGGAGGAGCAGGAGAGGGAGCGGGAGTGAAGGCGGCGGCGGTAAAGCGAGTGGACGTGGCGTCGGAAGCTGGAGGAGGAGCAGGAGCGGGGAGCACGGCTATCGACCTTGCGTCTGTCATGCCTACCCGCAGTGAGTCAGAGAGGCAGAAATGGTTGGCAGGGTCACAGGTGTGTCACAGGTATAGTTGGCTGAAAGCATGCGCTGCACACATGCTCAACTCCCACTCAAGTGCATCATCGATTTCTCATTGCACGTCTACTCACAATCCCACTTCCCGTTCACCTCCTCCCTCCCTTCCGCCCCACTCCCCATCCCTGTCACTGCCCTGCAGCCGACCCCTCCCCTCTCAAGTCCTCCTCCCAATGGCTCTCCAACACCCAAGACTCACTCATTCCCCCTCCCTTCCCCATCCCCTCCTCTCCCCCCTGCCGCCCTTCCCCCCCACTCCCCATCCCTGTCACTGCCCTGCAGCCGACCCCTCCCCACTGAAGTCATTCTCCCACTGGCCGCTCTCCAGCGCGCACCCGCTCATCACAGCCGGCTCAGCTCGCCGCAATTCATCCTCCCTCTCCCTCACCTCACTCTCCGACTTCAATTCTGCCTCCCTCGCGCTGCACCCCGCCCCCTTCGCCCTGCTCGCCCCCGCCACGCCCGCCTCCCCCTGCCGCCCCTTCTCCTTCTCCACCTCCTTCACCTTCCGCATCTCCTCCCCCAATGCCGCCGGGCTGGGCGGCGAGGGCTTGGCGTTTGTGATGCTGCCAACGCCTACGCTCGGCCTGCCGGGGCCCTCCCTGGGCTATGGCCGTGTGCTGCTGCCCCCGGGGAGTACAGCTGGTGCTGATAATTCCAGTTCCAGCAGTGGCGTGTCATCTCAGGCATGTGTTTCCTAAAGAACAGCTCCTTTCTCTCAATTCGGTGGGGATAGGCCGGGAGGGCATAGACTTTGTGATGATACCATTGCCCTCGTTCGGCCTACCACGAGGAGGTATGCTCATCAGTTTCATCTCTTTCTTCTCGCTCGCCTCCCGTGTTTCGTCTTCCTTCTCTTGCCTTCCGTCTTCCTTGTTCATTGTCTGCTGCTCTTCCTCTGCATGTCTTGCTCTCTTTTGCTGCTGCTTTGCGTTTCTGCGGTTCTCTTTATCTGCTGCTCCCCTTTGCTGCTCCCCCTCCCATGCACAGCAGCACAGGAGCCTCGCGGTGGAGTACGACACATCTAAATCTCTCAAGCACTTCTCCCTCCCCTCCCTCTACCATCCACAGCAGCACAGGAGCCTGGCAGTGGAGTTTGACACATCGGCCTCCCTGGAGTTCTGGGACCGCCCCGACCACCACGTGGGGGTGAACCTGCACGGCAGCATGCTCTCTCTCGCCTCTGCCCCCGTGCACCCCCTCGGCATTCCCGCCCTCAACGCCGGCCAGACCCTCCTCGCCACCATCCACTACAACGCCTCCTCCTCCCACCTCACTGTCTACCTCTCCCCCGCCCCCGCTCCTTCCTCTTCCCCCCCTCCCTCACCCCCGCTCTCCTCTCGCTCCACTTCCTCCTCCGCCTCCTCCCCCTCTTCCCCCTCTCTCCCGCGCTCGGCCGGGCTCACCACATTCCCGAACACCTGCTCTAAACGCTCTCCTCGCTTCCCTCACTTCCCTGGTTTCAATCGCTGCCCTCGCCCCTCCCCCTCCTCCCCGTCCGCCTCCGCCTCCCCCCCTCTCCCACGCTCAGCTGTCCTCTCCATGTTCCTGGACACCTGCGAGTGGCTCGGCGGGAACGATCCGGATGCAGTTTCGCCCCCCCCGCCGCTGTTTGTGGGATTCACAGCAGCCACGGGCAAGGGGACGGAGCAGGCTCAGGCACATGAGGTGCTGGGGTGGGATTTCCAAGTGGGGGAGGGTGAGTGATTTGTTTGAGAGTGAGCTTAACTTTGGTGTTTAGACACATAGTGTGCGAACTCTTGAGTGACCCTAACAAGTTAGAACACAGCGGCCACGGGCAAGGGGGCGGAGCAGGCTCAGGCGCACGAGGTGCGGGGGTGGGATTTTGAAATCAGAGAGGGTGAGTATAGTTCACTTGCCGTGCCCTTGCATTACTTGATCACCTGTGAATAGCTCGACACGTGTGAGGAGCTTGGGAGGATGAGTTGAGTTCAGTTGTCTCCCCACTGCCTGATGTAGGCCTGGTGTAGGCCTGGTGTAGGCCTGGTGTAAGCCTGGTGTAAGCCTGGTGTAGGCCTGGTGTAGGCCTGGTGTAGGCCTGGTGTAAGCCTGGTGTAGGCCTGGTGTAGGCCTGGTGTAGGCCTGGTGTAAGCCTGGTGTAGGCCTGGTGTACGCCTGGTGTACGCCTGGTGTAGGCCTGGTGTAGGCCTGGTGTAAGCCTGGTGTAGGCCTGGTGTAGGCCTGGTGTAAGCCTGGTGTAGGCCTAGTGTAGGCCTGGTGTAAGCCTGGTGTAGGCCTGGTGTAGGCCTGGTGTAAGCCTGGTGTAGGCCTGGTGTAGGCCTGGTGTAAGCATGGTGTAGGCCTGGTGTAGGCCTGGTGTAAGCCTGGTGTAAGCCTGGTGTAAGCCTGGTGTAAGCCTGGTGTAAGCCTGGTGTAAGCCTGGTGTAGGCCTGGTGTAGGCCTGGTGTAGGCCTGGTGTAAGCCTGGTGTAGGCCTGGTGTAGGCCTGGTGTAAGCATGGTGTAGGCCTGGTGTAGGCCTGGTGTAAGCCTGGTGTAAGCCTGGTGTAAGCCTGGTGTAAGCCTGGTGTAAGCCTGGTGTAAGCCTGGTGTAAGCATGGTGTAGGCATGGTGTAGGCCTGGTGTAAGCCTGGTGTAAGCCTGGTGTAGGCCTGGTGTAAGCATGGTGTAGGCCTGGTGTAGGCCTGGTGTAAGCCTGGTGTAAGCCTGGTGTAAGCCTGGTGTAAGCCTGGTGTAAGCCTGGTGTAAGCCTGGTGTAAGCCTGGTGTAAGCCTGGTGTAAGCCTGGTGTAAGCCTGGTGTAGGCCTGGTGTAATTCTGATGAAGGCCTGATGTTGGCCTCGGGTGTGTGGGATTTCTTGCCTGCAGCACTGGTTGGCAGGCAAAGGGAGGGAGGGACCGGGCGCACACGTGAATGGTTTCCTTATTATGTGCTTGTTTACACAGTTACATGGTTACACGGTTACACGAGTACACCCCATGATCCCCATGGTGCGGGCTAAGAGGCACGCACACACCCTACGACTCGTGGTGTGGTTGTTGCCCTCACGCAGTGAATTTTGTGTCGACTCAAAAGTCACCTAGAGGCACGCACACACCCCACGACTCGTGGTGTGATTGTTGCCCTCACGCACTGCACTCCTTCAGCCGACCCGAACCCTCCCCCCTCCCCACCCCACCCCTGCCCCCCCCTGTCCTCTCCCCTTCCCCCGTCGCACATATCATGCCCTTCCCCCGTCGCACATATCATGCCCTTCCCCCGTCGCACATATCATGCCCTTCCCCCGTCGCACATATCATGCCCTTCCCCCGTCGCACATATCATGCCCTTCCCCCGTCGCACATATCATGCCCTTCCCCCGTCGCACATATCATGCCAACCCCATCATGCCAACCCCATCATGCCAGAATGAATTCGCTGCCATAGTGAGTGAAGCTCCAAGAAACCTACCTCCCATAGTCCCCAGTGTCCCACAGTCCACTCCCTTACCCTTCCCTCCCCCCCCTTGCCCTCGCCCCTCCACCATGCCAGCCCCAGAAGCACAGAATACCTAGAACCTACCTCCCATAGTCCCACTGTCCCACCCACCCACGGTCCACCGTTGAGGCGACTCAAAAGGAACCTACCTTCCTCCCACAGTCCCACGGTCTACACCATGGCCTAAGGTTGAGAGCATTTCTTCATGCCTACCCTAACCCTCTCCCCGCCCTGCCTGCCCCTCACCCACATTCCATGCCAAACCCAGCAGCGGAGGATCCGCTTCCGTTTTGGGCAGCAGACTCGTTCTCCTTCCCCTACATCACGCCAGCCACTCCCCTGCTGACACGTGGCAGCACCAGAAAACGCTTCTTCGCCGCAGATCTCTCTGTCGCTGCTGACGTGGCATCATCCAGTGGCCAATCGGACGATCCCGCCCCCGGAGCCATCTACTTCCCTCGCCGTCTCCCCCTCCTCTACTCTTCCTCCTCCCCTCCCTTCCCACCTCCTCCTCCTCCTCCTCGTCGTCCTCGTAGCTCCCCCCATTCCTCTCCTTCCTCCCCCCCTCCCCAACCCACAGCAACCGAACCCCCAACCTGCATGGCTCGCTCTTTCACCTTCACATACGGCTTTTCCCTAAATGTATCTGCTTCCCATGGGCTCGCGTTCGTTATAAGCACTCATGCGACCCTGGGCCTAGGCGGGCTTTATATGGGGTATGGCCGGGACCCATCCTTGCGACTCTCTAATGGCAGCTGGCCAGACGGCGCGCGGAGTGTAGCTGTGTTTTGGCACCCGGATATGGACGATGTATATACTATACACTTTGGCGTTAACACTGACTTCAACATGACTTCGATTTTTACGGGGAAGTTGTCAACTGTCGTGGAGCCTGAGGAGGTGTTGCAGATGAGGGTTGACTATAACGGGAGGAGCAAGGAGATGCTGATCAGATGGTACCAACCCCCTGTTCTAGCAGGCAGCTTGAACGTCTCTCTTGACCTCTGTGCTGCTCTCACTGGGCCCTCTGCTCCCAGTGGAAGCAGCAGTGGCGGCGGCGGCAGCGGCAATGGTAGTGGCAGTGGCAGCGGCAGCAGCGGCAGCAGCACCACCACTACCACCATCACCACCACAAGTGGCAGCAACAGCAGCAGCAGCAGCAGCAGCAGCAGCAGCAGCAGCAGTGACAGCAGTGCAACGGACCTGTCGTCACCATCCTTTGGGCAGCTGGTCGTTGGGTTCACCAGCGCTGCTCTCCCTCCCCCCCCTGGCCGCCTGCCTTCCTCCGTCACCCTCTCCTCCTGGACCTTCCGATTCACAGGTAGGGGGGAGGGGAAGTGGACGAGATGGGGGGTAGGAAAGAGAGAAGGGCTAGTGAGCCACGTGCCCTGCCTTCCCCCGTCGCCCTCTCCTCCTGGACCTTCCGATTCACAGGTAGGCCCCTTGCAACCCCACGTATCCCCTTGCATTCCCGCGTATCCCCCTTGCAACTCCACGTATCCCCTTGCATTCCCACGTATCCACTTGCAACCCCACTTATTTCCTTCAACCCCATGTATCCCCTTGCACCAAGGCACCTGCCCCATGGGATTCGTTTACCTTGTGTATCACACCTTCTCTCTCAAATATTCCTTGTTCTCGTTTTCCCTCCCCCCCAACAGACACCGACCCCTGCAAGGGTTCTCCGGTGCTGCCCTGTGGCACGGGTGCATGCACCAAGGCACGTGCCCCGTGGGACCCGTCTGTCCTCGTGCCCTCCTGCAAGTGCCCCTTGAAGCTCCCCTCCTTCCAACCTTCACACCTTGCCGGCCTGCCCTCCTGCTTCCCTGGTGAGACGTGGAGTGTGGTAGGCAAGAGGTGGAGTGCGGTAGGCACGAGGTGGGGTGCTGTAGGCAAGAGGTGGAGTGCGGTAGGTGAGAGATGGAGTGCAGTAGGTGAGAGGTGGAGTGCAGTAGATGAGAGGTGGAGTGCGGTAGGTGAGAGGCAGAGCGCAGTGGGTGAGAGGTGGATGCACTAGGTGCCCTTTTGGTTTGTTTGTGGATGATACAGTTTTTTACGCATGCACTCATTCTAGATCCACAACATTCTTCAGAAAATGAAAAAGTTTGTACTACTAAATCTTTAATCAACCTACTCTTTTTTTTTTCTTTTTCTTTTTTTCTGTTGAAATTTTACAAGTGGTTTGCACTCTAATGCACTATGTCCGCTCCTGCAATACCCTTCTTTCTCGTTTCCCCTCCTTTCCCACCCACCGCCTTTCCCCTTCCCGTGTCTTCCCCTTACTCCTCTTTTCTCGTTCTCCATCTCCCTTTCCGCTTGCCCCCTTGTCCCCCTGTCCCATTTTCCCGCTGTCCCCTTTTCCCCTCAACCTCTCACTAGATTCCTTCACGTGTCATTAGCTCTTCCACAACCCATGTGTACCCCTGATGTTCCTTCCCTGTTATCAGGGATTTGGATCAATGGTGTGCTGCTGTGCTGCTCACTCACTTGCTATAAGTAGAGTTGTGAGACGTCTCAAAACTCTACCTTTCTCCCATGTGCTCCTGGGGGTGTGCATCGATGTTGTGCGCCTGTGCTGCTCACTCACTCCTGCTCTCTTTCCACTCTGCTCCCCCGATTCTCATTCCCCTTCCCCCCCTCCCTTAAACAGATTCCTTCACGTGTCGCCAGTTCCCCCGCAACCCGTGTGCCCCGGGGGTGTGCATTGATGACGTAGACGGCACCTACTCCTGCCTCTGCCCCTCGCCCTTCTTCCCCTTCTATTTCTATCCCAAAGGCGCTGCCCGCTGTTACCAGTGTGCGTATCACTTGTCAGATGGTCTTGCTTGCCTCGCTTGCTTGCTTCCTTGCTCGCTTGCTTGCTTGATTGCTTGCTTCTACCAGCCTTTGCCCCTCGCCCTTCTTTCCCGTTCACTTCTACCCCAAAGGCGCTGCCCACTGTTACCAGTGTGCGTATCACTTGTCAGATGGTCTTGCTTGCTTGCTTGCTCGCTTGCTTGCTTGATTGCTTGCTTCTACCAGCCTTTGCCCCTCGCCCTTCTTTCCCGTCTACTTCTACCCCAAAGGCGATGCCCGCTGTTACCAGCGTGCGTACCACACGGTCAGCTGGTCTTGCTTGCAGCGGCTCTCAGCACATCACATGGACTTTGGCTCTCACCACATCACATGGACCTCGTATCTCCTGTGCTTACATCTTATTGGCTCATCCCATGGACTTATATATCGCTATCGTTATTTCCCCATGCATGCTCACCCCATGCATGCCTACCCCGTGCATGCCTACCCCATGCATGCCTACCCCATGCATGCTTACCCCATGCATGCTTACCCCATGCATGCTTACCCCATGTATGCTTACCCCATGCATGCTTACCCCGTGCATGCTTACCCCATGCATGCTCACCCCATGCATGCCTACCCCGTGCATGCCTACCCCATGCATGCCTACCCCATGCATGCTTACCCCATGCATGCTTACCCCATGTATGCTTACCCCGTGCATGCAGTGCGATTGGCTGAGACTCGAATGCCCACCTTTCTGTCGCCATACGGCCTCACATGCGCGCTCATCCTCAACACATACGGGCTCACCCAAGCAGACTTCTTCGCCCAAAACAAGGTCCGGAGTTGAACTGAAGGTAGGTATATGCTGTGCTTTATTTAGATCTGAAAGGCATTTCAGTTGAAACATTACCTGAAAGGCTTTGGTTAGGGAGGGGTGTTAAGCGGAAGGGAGGTTGAGGCTGTGGTTGGGGAGTCAGCACGTTTCACATCTCATCACTTGTGCGGATTCTCAACATAGGCTCGGCTGTGGTTGGTGGGTCAGCATGTTTCTCATCACATCATCATCAGGTGACATTGCATCGCATCTCTTTATCTCAAATGCCCGCTCTCTTGTTTTTCAATCCTCAACTATTTTTGAGCCGCCAAAAAAGTCTTCAACAGTTTTTAGGCCTGTGACTCACACAGGCTAAAGGTCTTCAGCCAAAACAAGGTCAAGCTTTTGACAGGTTTCACAACTACCTATCAATTCAGGATACTACAAGTTACATCGGATCGCATCGGATCGGATCGTGTGGCATCACGCAAACGCACAGCCTTTTATACTGCCCCCTTTCTAGTCACCTCACCTAGGCATGAGCATATTGGCGAACACCCGTTCGGTTCGACTCGAACATGTTCGAGTCGAACCGAAAGGGATTTTTTTTTGCAGAATCCTGTTCGGCACGAACATGTTCGAGTTCGCGCGAACATGTTCGGTGTTCGCGCGGCGCGGTGTGCCGAGACGCGTCGAACACGAACATGTTCGTGTTCGACGCGTGCGTCGGCAAACACCTGTGGTGTTCGTCGACGAATTGGCCGAGACCTAATTTAGGGGTCGCGGCCAATTCGACTCTGCCTCATTTTTAAAAATCGTTGCCACAGAGTTGTTCCCAAGCAGCCCGCCCACCCCACTACCACATACCACACCTACACCAGTCAGATCGTAAAAGCCTAGAGCCAACATTAGTTCAGCTATGGCATTAATGGCCATCGGGTGATTTAGATGCTTAGCGCTTAGAACGTAACACCTACACCAAACTCGTCCGTTCTAGTAACACGATAACATGAGGGTTTCCACCGTTCAAGGTGTTTTTGCACCTTGCCCTAGACACGTCAAGGGTATGCCAAATCAATACCATGACGGGTGCCCTTCTGGCTGGAACCTTTTACATTGTTGTAATCATGTGTGTTATTGTGCACTGCCCTCTGGGGCGAACACGAACATGTTCCTGTCGAACATGTTCGTGTTCGCCTAAGTGTTCGAGATGTTCGGTTCTGTAGGCGAACTTCGAACACCCCTTTGGGGGAATCCCGTTCGGCGAACCGAACACTGTTCGGTTCGCCGAACGGCCTTGTTCGAGCCTAGGCGAACGCGAACACGTTCGAGTTCGCCTCGTGCTCATGCCTAACCTCACCTGCCCCTTTTTCTAGTCACCTGCACCTCATTGCCAGGCTTTCTCCAGCCGGGCTTTCTCTCAACGCACTGCCATGTACATTTGAGTCAAGTCAAAGGTCATCCTCCATCTCTCCTTGTTCTGACTGCAGGGCTTTAAATGCCGAGCGCCCATCCCTGTAGACACTCTCGTCAACGTCACCAGCCGGGCTTTCTCCCAATGCACTTCCATGTACACCGCTAATTATGTACGTGCCATTGTGTCGCAGTATTTTCCAGTGCGTTTATATAAGTGCCAGTGCGTTTATGTAAGTGCCAGTGGGTTTATATAAGTGCCTTTCAGCCTAACCTCAAAACTTGCCACCCTCATCACTGCTCATTCTGAATCTCAGCCTGTATTTGCAGTTTCCCCTCCCCTCCCTCCATTCACACTCCCTCCATCTGCCCCCTCCCTCCGTCTGCTCACTCCCTTCATCCCCCCCTCCCCTCCCTCCATGTGTGCCGGCAGGGTAACTAGTACGACTCGTCCCCCAACGCCCTCCTTTCTCTTTCCCTGCCACTCACTCACCTCTTTCCCTGCCGCTCACTCACCTCTTTCCCTGCCACTGACTCACCTCTTTCACCTCTCTCCCTGCCGCTCACTCACCTCTTTCCCCGCGACTCACTCACCTCTTTCCCCGCGACTCACTCGCCTCTTTGTGAGAATCCCATAGTTGGGATGAGCGGTGAACTCAAGAGTTGATTTGATTAGAAAGATGGTGGGTACATATAAGCGATGTGAAGTGGGGGACCTAGGTTGGGTTGGGTACCCGCAACATTATTGGTGAGCCAATGGGAGTGGCCACCAATAATGTTTTGGAGGTGGCTGCCAATTATTGGGGGGCCTGGTTCCCCCCGCCAATTTGTGGCAGAGTGGGGTTGGGACGCGCCCAGCCAAAACTGGTTGGGGCGCCTTGGCCCAAAGTGTACACCCATGTTTGGGTGTTACACTTGCACATGTACAACTCAACTGATGCTATAATCTAACACTCTTTCTCTGCCACTCACTCACCTCTTTCTCTGCCACTCACTCACCTCTTTCCCTGCGAGTGTTTGCCTTCCCACCACTTGCCTCAAGAACCCTACTCCCTCCATCTTCCCACCACTTGCCTCAAGAACCCTACTCCCTCCATCTTCCCACCCCCATCCTCGGTCCCTGTGTGTGTGCAGGTTGGCAAGTGTGAATCCATTAACCCCCTATTCTCCATTCAATCCCAGCTGCTCAACTCGATCCTCCAATGACCGCGCTTTCTCTCCCACTTCCTGCTATACCTTACGTGATGTTTGTGTGTGTAACGGCAGGGTGACACGTGTGACTCACTCAACGCCCTCTTCTCCACGCAGATACAGCCGCTCAACCCCGCCCTCACCTGCTCCGACGGGCCCAGGCCCGGCCAGGTGAGCATCGGTGCAGGTGGGTGCAGGTGCAGGTGGGTGCAAGTGAGTTGGGTGAGTGCATGTGAGTGTGAGTGCAGATATTCAGGTGAGTGCTTGCTGCAGGTATGTGTTGGTGGGTCTTGAGGGGTGGAGGTGGGTGTTGGTGAGTGTAGGTTGGTCAAGGGGGGTGTAGGTGGAGGTGAGTGTAGGTGGGTGCTAGAGAAGGCAGGTACGGTGTTAACTGATGCTGCTGCAGTGACAGGTCATCAGGGTAGCCCCTCTTTATACAGGTCTTTGGAATCAGGGTGACTTTTGAGTCGACTCAAAGATCATTAGGGCAGCACATCTTTATACAGGTGTCTAGGATCTGAATGCTCGCACTTGAAGCTGTTTTCCGTTAATTTGTAGCGAGGGTGTTTTTGAGACGTCTCAAATACACCCTCGCTACACGTGACAATGACACATCATCAGGGCAGCACATCTTTATTCAGCTGTCTAGGATCTGAATGCTCACATTTGAAGCTGTTTTCCGCTAATTTCGCCAGGGTGTGAATGCCCGCTCTTTGAATCTGCTAGTTTGAGATATTACTGCTTGAGATATGAATGGTTGGTCATTAAAGCCCTTGATTGGCTACTGCTCATCAAAACTACATCACATCGCATCGCATCGCATCGCATCGCATGAGATCACATCACATCACATTAAATGGCATTGCATCATGTCACATCACATCACACAATTTGTTCTCCAAACTAGATCTCCACAGAAACGGGAGTGTGTTCACACATTCCTATTCCCTCTCTCTTCCCACTCCCCCATTCTCATCCATCTCCTCCTTCTCCTCCCCTCTTCCCCCTTCGCCACGTTTTCTTCACACATTCATCTCCCCCCTCTCCCCCATCTTCCTTCTCTCCCTTTCTCCTCCCTCTCCCCCTTTTGCCTCCCTCTCCCCCTTTCTCCTCCCTCTCCCCCTTTCTCCTCCTTCTCTCCCTTTCTCCCCCCTCTCCCCCCTCTCCCCCTCTCTCCCGTTCTCCTCCCTCCCTCCTTCACAGCTCCTCTGCGTAGCCTTCAACTAGACGTGGCTAGGCGAGGATAAAACCCGCATATCATGCAAACTCCAAGCCCAAATCACCCCGGCAGTATCCACAACAACCCCATCAACAGCCCTCAACCACCCCCGTGTTCTCCCCCCTCCCTCCTTCCCAGCTCCTCTGCGTCAACTCCAACCAGACGTGGCTAGAGGAGGGAAGAACCCGCATATCATGCAAGCTCCAGGCCCAAATCACCCCAGCCGTGACACCAACCCCATCCCCAACCCCACCCAGCCCTCAACCACCCCTTCCTCCTCCGCCTCTAGCCAACTACACAATCCTAGGTGTGCCCGTGACTGTGCTACCAGGCCCGCAGAGCTGCCAGCAGCTGTGGCGGGCATTTGGCGTCGCCTCTCCCTCGCGCTTCTTCCAGATGAATCAGGGCCTCTCGTGCGATGCACTGCTGCCGTACAGCCCCCTGCAGGGCAATATGATGACAAGGGTGAGTTGGGTTGCCTGTGTGCGGTGGGTGGGGGGGCAAGTGGGGAGACGCGCAGCGTTTGCCATCGCCTTCTCCACGCGCTTCTTCCAGATGAATCCCGGCCTCTCGTGCGACTCGCTGCTGCTGCACAGCCCCCTGCAGGGAAACATGATGAGTCGGGTGAGTCGGAAAGGTCTGTGTGGGGTGCAGGGGAAGGAGGTTATACACTATACGCTGCAAATCGTACCTGTGCCTGTGCTAGTGCCTGTGTCTGGTGCCACTGTCGATGTCTCTGCCTCTGCCTCTGTCTCTGTCTCTGCCTCTGCCTCTGTCTCTGTCTCCATCTCTGTCTTTGCCTCTGTCTCCGTCTCTGTCTCTGCCTTTGTGTGTGAAGGTTATTCAACGCAGTTTCTTTTTCTTTCCCTTCCATCCTGTTCCTCACTGATGGTTGACTCACAGATTTGTGTGGCTAGTGTTGACGGCCGGCCGTTATCTGGCAATACATGTTCAACCAAGCGATTGTACAGTGTGAGGCGCGGAGATACTTGCGGCATGTTGATCGCTAAGAGATACCGTCGTAACATTGAGATTTTTAGGTATCTTAACAATGGATATGACTGTACAGTAAATAGGTTGTGGGTTGGCTTGTTGCTTTGTTTACCCTAATCTACTTATCCACCATGTGCTGAAACGTCACAGCATGGTCTTACATTTATCAGTAGAACCAGTAATAGTAGTCTGAAAGTTCCACATGTTCTGTAGTGTAGGCCGATTCTACAGAGTTGAATCCACGGAGTGTACTGTAAGGAATTTGGCAGTCCTGCAGAGTGTAGTACTTTTCGGGTGTAGAAGGTTTCAGGGCGTGTTAGAGTTTTTGTTTTTGACGGTACGGACAGCCGGCTGCCCGGTCGTTTATAGGGTAGCCAAACTCGTCTTGCATATTTTCGATACCGTATTTCTGTTGTTCTAGTAACCCTACAAAATCCGGAGAGTCAGCTGTCCAGACGATCATAAATGAAGGATGTAACACGCCCTTAGACGAGCTCAGGGGCTGTGAGCGAGGGTCCGTTCCTCACAACATGACTGGTCACGCCCTCAGCAAACAGCTCTCATCCTTGCCTAGCCATTCCCTTCATTCACCAACAGCACCTATCCCATTCACAAGCAGAAGCAGCTGGAGTCTCGTATCAGTGAGTTACACCATCAGAGGCTGAACAGCCAGTGTCTGCTATTGTCCTCCGAATTAGGTTACCTTGTACTATGGTTTGAATTCGTCTGTTTCGTATGCGAGCCGTCGTCAGCTTCTTGCTCCCACACACCTCAACAATCAGATACCGTTTTTTTTCCATTCCATAAAGCGAAACGCTTTGCTATCAATCTTGTAGGACATAGCGCTTGCGACTCCGTTCCATTTATAATTGACAGATCGGACCAATGGCGAAGCGAGGATTTGACACGGAATATTCCGTTTTAGACGACGCGAGGGGGGATTCGGAGGAATGCAAACGGCACAAAATTGAAACGGACGACACCGTTGTCAGGCTTCAGGAGCTGTTGACTGTCCTTAGCAAGAAGGTGGAAACTATTGAACAGACCCTGGTTGAAGACAGAGAAGCGAGTAGGTCAAGCATTCGACGGTTAGAGGATGACCTAGCACGGGAGAGGGATGCAAGGGAGGATAAGGAAATGGAGGTGCATGCGTTGTCAGCGCGCCTGGCGGATGCAGAGGAAGCGCTGGCTCAGCGGAAGGAGGAGATGCGGAAGGTCTGGGAGGTGAGACGTCGCGAAAGTCGCCACTCTGATTGCGTGTCATGGAACTCGGAAGGGGTTCCCGTCGTTTTGTGGTTGCTGATCATTTCGCACCATTATTGCTGATTTTTCCGCACCATAGTTGATGGTAAGCCGCACCATGGTGTCTTATTATTCCGCACACTCATTCCTGCCATACTTTCAGGCAATTCCGGAAGCCGTTCGTCAGCTTCCCACAGAGGAGGACAAGCAGATAATCAGTCTCCACCCTGGAACCACCGAAATCACGCTCAATGACCCTTCTCACGTGACACTCTTCGGTTTCCTGCGTCTCTCCTGCATGCGATCCCTCAAGAGCATCTCCGTTATTGGGAATCTCGAAAAGCCTACTCTTCTGCACCTCTACTCCATGACATGGCTGGAAGAGCTGAGACTGGAATCTGTTTCCGAGCCCTTGTTGTCTGAAATCGCGAATCTTAAAGCCCTTCGCCATCTGGAGTTGCGTGATACTCCAATGTCAGGTAATGGGCTTGCTAACCTCACAATCCTGTCCTCGTTACAGAGTCTTGTTCTGTCTCAGCAGTTGTTGGGGGGGAGCTTCACGTCTGACAGCATGGTATATGTGGGAAAGCTGGGAAATCTGGAGCACCTGGATATTGCTAATACTCAGGTGTGTGATTACGGGTTATGGTGCCTTACCCCTCTGGTCAAGTTAAGATGGCTTAGCCTCCCCCCAAATATTACCTATCGGGGGATGGAATACCTAAAGTGTTTCAGGTCGCTCAAGACTCTGTTGCTGAGGTTTCAGTTTTTTGTTGAATGCTTGAAAGCATTCCCTTGCCTCGAAAACGTAGGAGTTAGCGATCACCACACACTAGAAAAAGTGAAGCTGGTCCTTCCAGGCATTAATTCGTTCGTTATTGGTGCATAATCATGCTACATTATTGAGTGTTTTTTCCTTGCACCTTCCAGTACCTTCTGTAGCCATGTGTAATGGTTGAATGATGGGAGCAGGCTGGCAAGGTAGGCTGCCATTCAGTGTTCACGTGGATGGAGGTCTGACTGAGTACTCAGGGTTGTTAGTAGTACTTCTGGTTGGTAGGGTGAACTCGGTGGGAGTGGGGGAGGTGTTAGGTTGCTTGCTAGTAGTGAGGAATTTGGAAGAGGTTTCTAGGGATTTGCTGAGGGAAAGGGGGACGTTTTTTAATGCAAGGGCAAGATTGTCTGCAGGACGGGGTGAGTGGTGAAAGGTGCGAGGAAACGAGACGAATAGGGAATTGGGAGGTGGAAGAGGCGCAAGTGACATAGGGAGTTGGATTGGAAGAGGCGCGAAGCACTTGGAGGGGGGGAGGATGGAGGGGGGCAGTGAAGAGGAGGAAGAGAAGCAGGGTGGGAGAGGGTGGGGTGGGGGGGGGGTGTGACTCTGTCATAATCATGAGGTATTGTGGGAGTTGGGCAGGGGGAGATGCGAGGGACTGGGGCAGTTGGGCAGGGGGAGATGTGAGGGACTGGGGCAGTTGGGCAGGGAGAGATGCGAGGGACTGGGGGAGTTGGGCAGGGGGAGATGCGAGGGACTGGAGGAGTTGGGCAGAGAGAGGTGCGAGGGTCTGAAAAGCTGAACTTGGTGATGAGCGGGGGAGGGGAGGGGAGGGGGGGGGGGGGGGGGGGGGGGGGGGGACGGGGGGGGGGGTGGGGGGGAGGGGGAGGGGTAGTGGGGGCAGGGAGGGGAATCAGGCTGTGAGAAGCATTAGACTCTGGTGGTGGGTCGGAACTTGGAAAAGGCATACCGTACGGGATCAAGGGACGTGGGATGTGCGAGGCGTACGGGGAGGTATACATGTACCTACAAAAGGTGGCTGGGATAGATTGGGCAAGTTAAGCTGGGGAGAAGGAAGAGTTGGAATGTGAGAGGGTTATAAACAACAAAATTTCAACATCCCGTGGGAGTATCAAGAGGAAGTGAAAACGCCATTCTGAACAGGTTACCAACAGTACACAGTTTTTGTGCTGACCACCTGAGATCCAGACGATAAAGCATATTTGCAAGTATTCTATATTTGTTAGCTTTCTGAATTTGCCTATTATAGGGAAAATCTCTTTTTCCTTACTTTGCGTCCCTCCTCAACGCGTACATCACTGTAGCACCACAGTCAGCACTGTTACCACTCGCGATCCTCGCATCGACAATCCACCCGCCACCTTCGCACGTCGCACCCCGACCTTACGGCTCGGCGGGTAACCCGCGCTCCGGGCCTCCGCTTCGACACTTTTCCCAACATCAGTCCCAGGCCCGTCGTGCGACAACCACAGTCCATTACCGTTACCACTGTAGTTTCGCTATATATTCTTCGCTCATGCCTTCGCTCATGGTACTCTTGCTTCGATAGTGCAATTCTCGTTCGTTCACTCAATTGCACTCGTAACACTTGGTATTCAGAGCCTACGATCTCCTCTCGGACCGCACCCACACCTTCGCTTCCCCACTATTTTTTGGGGGGGGGTAGACGTCTCTCAGCGACACAGCACCGCCGCTCGTAGTGCTCTCTCGTAAGCACGCACGGCCACGACCGAGGCTCTCGCTGAGCTCGCCCGACACCCCTGCCACGGCCGAATTCACTCGCCACATTGACGCAAGAGCAGCTCGACCGTCTGGTGCGCCAACTTGAAGATTCGGCGCTCGAAATTGCGACGCTCACGGCGGAACGTGACTCCGCACGTCAGCAATCCACGGTGAACATTCCAGCGCCACCACACGCACCGACAAATGCATCTGCACAATCGGACGAGCCGATCGTCATTTTGTCCGGCACACCAACGCAACACGACAGCGTGGGACAGCGCTCAGGCACAGCCAGTGATGGCGCCGCCCAGCCGATGCCTGGCATGGGAGGAAACAGGATCGCACCAAGCCCGCGGGAGCCTCGTGAAGCTCGTCGGTACGTGGAGTTCGCAGCGACAAGTGGCGAACAGGCCATTATGGTACCTATGCCACTCGAGCCGCAACGCCTGCCCTGTTTCGACCCGAGCCAGCGTGGAGGTCCGACGGTTCAATCGTGGGTTTTTACGATGAACGTCTTCTTCGACGCGAATCACGTCAAGTCGGACGCAGCGAAGATTCGGTATGCCGTTTCGCTGTTAAGGGGCCCCGCCATGGACTGGTGGCGAGTCATCGTGACGTCACCACGCGCCTACGAGCCACCGTCGCAAGAGGAAGGGCCCACGGGTCCAGCTGTCACCTGGAGTTCATTATGCGAGACCGCCCAATACAGCACGTGGGATGCGTGGTGCGCAGGGCTTCGGGTGCGCTTCGAGCCGATCGCGGCTTCTATTTCGGCGCGTCAGAGATTGCGCACTTGGCGGCAGCTCGGGTCGGTTCAAGATTACACGAGCGGTTTTCTCGCACTTTGCGAGCAGGTCGGCTACATGCACAAAGCGGAGCGGGTGGACCGTTACGTCAGAGGGCTGAAGACGGATATCTCACACGAAATCATGCTGCGCGGACTCTCAAACTTCAACGAGATTCTCGCGCTCGCCGAAAAAATCGACATTCTACGTCGACCGAGACCGGGGTCCTACTACGGACATCGTCCTCGGGGACCGATCAAGCACGCCACTGTAAACGCCGCTGCAATGAATGCAGCTGCCGCACCATTTAAGGGGCGCTGCTTTGCTTGTAATAGACCGAGCCATCGCAAGAGCGAATGCCCAGAGGAGCTAAGGCGCCGCGGAGCAGAGCAGGGGGGGGAGTCTCAGAGGCAAGGAAACGCCAGCAATCAGTAGAAGTTGGGCCAACTACTGACGAGACTGCCTGCTCGCCCAGCCGCACCTACCCTCACCGAGTCACAGTACTGATTCACGCCATCGATCGGGCTTGGATAAATAAGGAGGGTACAACGACGAATTGCCCAGTACTGATCCACAGGAAAATACAGGGAGCAGCAGTGAATATTTTTATTGACGGAGGAGCAAGCCACAGTTTAGTTAATACTGCAACTGTGCGAAAATTACAATTGACACTTCGTCGCTGCTTACCTAAGATTGACGCACGCTTAGTTGATGGCACGACACTGGCCATACGGGAGAAGGTGGAGAGAGTAAAAGTTCGCTGCGGGGGAAACTTCGGGTTTACACAGGCAATGCTAGCGACGACATTGGATGGGCATGATGATTTACTCGGACATGATTGGCTACGACGGTACAACCCACGAATCGTCTGGACGACGGGTAGCTGCACGCTGCGAAGTAGTGGTAACTGGGTCATGCTACCTCGCTGGCAGTCGCCCGAGTCTTCAACGGTCCATGTCAACGCCATAACGATGAAATGGGTTGTCGTCGCTGGAGCTGACTGTCAATCTCATATGCTTTAGTCTGTGTAGGTTGTAGTGGGGTAGACAATATGGGGTACAACACTTCTAGGTTTTCCTACTTATACCCACCTGCTTGCTAGTTCATTCATTCCTCATTTCTTCACATGGTATCAGAGCAGGTTCCCTAGTGGGAACGCTTCCTTGGGCCCACCACTGAAACTTTTTTTTCTGACCGGAGCCACAGTCGCTCCTGCCCGAGGCGCGCCTTGTGGGCTGCCCTTCTGTCGACCTCTCTTAGAGGCCCCTCTCACGGCCCCTTGCCCCACCCTCACCAGCCCCGTCGCCGCCCCTAGCGGCCCCGTAGCCGCCCTTCCAGGCCCCTCGCGGCCCCTAGCGGCCCCGTCACCGCCCCTACGCGGCCCCGTCGTCGCCCCTAGAGGCCCTGTCGCCGCCCCTAGCGGCCCCGTTGCCGCCTCCCTCCCTACGCGGCCCCGTTGCCGCCCCTACGCGGCCTCGTAGCCGCCCCTAGCGGCCCCGTCGCCGCCCCTACGCGGCACCGTCACCGCCCCTAGCGGCCCCGTAGCCGCTCCCCTCCCTACGCGTCCCCGTAGCCGCCCCTACGCGGCCCCGTCGCCGCCCGTAGCCGCCCCGTCGCCGCCCCTAGCGGCCCTGTCGCCGCTGACCTCCCTACGCGGCCCCGTTGCCGTCCCTACGCGGCCCCGTTGCCGCCCCTACGCGGCCCCGTCGCCGCCCCTAGCGGCCCTGTAGCCGCTCCCCTCCCTACGCGGCCCCGTTGCCACCCCTACGCGGCCCCGTTGCCGCTCCTAGCGGCCCCGTAGCCGCTCCCCTCCCTACGCGGTCCCGTCGCCGCCCCTACGCGGCCTCGTCGCCGCCCCTACGTGGCCCCGTCGCCGCCCCTAGCGGCCCAGACGCCGCCCCTAGTGGCCCCGTCGCCGCCCCTAGCGGCCCCGTCGCCGCTGACCTCCCTACACGGCCCCGTTGCCGCCCCTAAGCGGCCCCGTCGCCGCCCCTACGCGGCCCCGTCGCCGCTCCTAGCGGCCCCGTCGCCGCATCCCTCCCTACGCGGCCCCGTCGCCGCCCCTACGCGGCCCCGTCGCCGCTCCTAGCGGCCCCGTCGCCGCTTCCCTCCCTACGCGGCCCCGTCGCCGCCCCTACGCGGCCTCGTAGCCGCCACTATGCGGCCCCGTCGCCGCCCCTAGCGGCCCCGTCGCCACTCCCCTCCCTACGCGGCCCCGTCGCCGCGCCTAGCGGCCCCGTCGCTGCCCCTACCCGGCCCCATCGCCGCCCCTAGCGGGCAGCCGAAACGCCTAGCCGCCCAGCAGCAGCAACCGCCCCTGGAGCAGCCGCCACTACAGCAGCCGCCCCTGGAGCAGTCGCCACTGCAGCAGCCGCCCCTGGAGTAGCCGCCACTGCACCAGCCGCCCCTGGACCAGCCGCTGTCAAAATACTAGTGAGAGTTGGGCTTAGGAGCCATAGCTTAGGAGCCTTTGGTGGTTGAGTTCGAGTGAGTGAGTTTTGGAAAGTATCGAGAGGAATGGGGTTTCACTAATGAGGATGGCAATACAAATAGGTAAACAACAACACAAGGAGGTGCACCACCAAACATGATGCAATGTCTACACTACAACTGCAAACGATTATATAAAATATGTAACCATATTTTGACAGCCGCCACTGCAGCACCTGCCCCTGCAGCAGCCGCCCCTGCAGCAGCCGCCCCTGGAGCAGCCGCCATTGCAGCAGCCGCCCCTGGAGCACCCGTCACTGCAGCAGCCGCCCCTGGAGCACCCACCACTGCAGCAGCCGCCCCTGAGCAGTCGCCAATGGAGCAGCCGCCCCTGGAGCAGCCGCCACTGCAGCTGTCGTAAAGCTCACGCTCTACAGTGGTAGCGGCATCGCCGTTGCCGCCGTCGTACGCCTGCCCTTCAGGCCACTGGTGAGCACTACCCTGCCCGTACTGCTGTTACTGCTGCTCTTACTTCTGCTGCTCTTTCTACTGCTACTGCTGCTCCTGGCGTGGCCAGATGGAGCTCCAGCGTCGCCCGCATGAGTCCCTCACCCCCCAACAGCTTCGTGAGTGGTACGCTAGTTGGGGTTGTTGGGGTGGCCGTAGTGGGAGTCGTCTTGGAGTGAGTCATTCCACAGCTGCTTGTAGTGGCCAGGTGCAGCTGCAGCGTCGCCCGCGTGGATCCCTCACCCCTCAACAGCTTCGTGAATGGTACGCTAGTTGGGGTTGTCGGGGTGGCCGTAGTGGGAGTCGTCCTAGAGTGAGTAGTTCGACAGCTACTTGTAGTGGCCAGGTGCAGCCTCAGCGTCGTGCGCGAGTGGTCCTTTCGCCCCAGCAGCTTCGTGAGTGGTACGTGCAGCGTGACGGGTCACGGGGTACTGCCCGCTGTCTGTTCGTCATTCGTACTAGTGCTCAGACTGGTCAGCCTTGCGGGACGTTCGGTCACGCAGAGTCCCACTTCTTCATCCGTCTCAGCGACGCCTAGCGTACGGAGTTTGGCGACGCGGGTGAGCTCCCTGACTGGGTGGAGCTGCTTCAGCTGCGGGTTGATATCTATACTCTTGACTATGATGCGATCCTCACTTCCATGTATGCATTGCATACTAGTGATGAGGGTGACTGTTACCTGTGTGTTCCGCCTGACCCGGGCATTGAGGTTGCTGCTCTAGGTGCAGGTGCAGCTGCAGCGTCGCCCGCGTGGATCCCTCACCCCCCAACAGCTTCGTGAGTGGTACGCTAGTTGGGGTTGTCGGGACGGCTGTAGTGGGAGTCGTCCTAGAGTGAGTAGTTCGGCAGCTACTTGTAGTGGCCAGGTGCAGCCTCAGCGTCGTGCGCGAGTGGTCCTTTCGCCCCAGCAGCTTCGTGAGTGGTACGTGTAGCGTGACGGGTCACGAGGTACTGCTCGCTGTCCGTACGTCATTCGTACTAGTGCTCAGACTGGTCAGCCTTGCGGGACGTTCGTTCACGCAGAGTCCCACTTCTTCATCTGTCTTAGCGACGCCTGGCGTACGGAGTTTGGCGACGCGGGTGAGCTCCCTGACTGGGTGGAGCTGCTTCGCCTGCAGGTTGATATCTATACTCTTGACTATGATGCGATCCTCACTGCCATGTATGCATTGCATACTAGTGATGAGGGTGACTGTTACCTGTGTGTTCCGCCTGACACGGGCATTGAGGCTGCTGCTCTAGGTGCTGGTGAGGCTGGTGCTCTAGGTGCTAGTGCGTGTGCTGCCCCAAGTGCTGGTGAGTCTGCTCTCTCGGGTACTATGTTGCCTCAGGCCTTACAGACCTTCACCCTTGACTCAGGTGCTTCCCCCTCCTTCTTTCGAGACCGCACCACACTTACGCCGCTTAGTCAACCAGTTGCGGTCTCCCTGGCGGACCCCTCTGGGGGTCCTGTCCTTGCTAGCTTCTCCACTGTCTTACCGTGCGCGGCAGCCCCCTCTGGAACCTTGTCAGGTCTCTACCTCCCCTCGTTTTCTACGAACTTGGTGAGTGGAGCTGATCTACAGGATAGGGGGGTTGATAAGTTCACTCCTGCGAGTCAGCGAGTGACCCACTGCACGTGTGCTCGGACAGGCCGACACTTGGCCACGTTCACTCGTCGGCCGGGGTCGAGCTTGTACGCACTTACTACTGAGTCTCCTCCGGATACAAAGTCTGGTCAGGTAGCTGTGTCGAGTCAGGTGTTTGCTGCAGCGTCCAGGTCTGGTCCTGAGTCTGCTCCCTGCTCGTGTCGTCTCCTGTCCCACCAGACTCTCCTTTGGCAACACCGCCTTGGTCACCCCTCCCTGCCTCGTCTCCAAGGCATGGCCTCCCGTGTCCTTATCTCTGGTCTTCCCCGGTCTCTCCCTCCCCTACCTCCGGTGCCTGCCCCTACCTGCGACCCCTGCATCAGGGGGCGACAGCGTGCCGCCCCTCACTCCTCCGAGTTTCCTAAGACAGAGGCTCCGCTGCAGACTCTTCACATGGACGTGTGGGGCCCCGCCCGCGTCCGTGGACAGGGGCACGAGCGTTACTTCCTGTTGGTGGTTGACGACTACTCGCGTTTCACCACAGTCTTCCCCTTTCGCAGCAAGGGTGACGTCATTGAGGGGTTGATCGACTGGATCTGTGCAGCTGGTCTCCAGCTCAGAGAGAGTTTCGGCTCGGACTTTCCTATTCTGCCTATGCACTCTCACAGAGGCAGGGAGTTTTCCTCCGCGCGTCTGGGAGCCTTCTGTCATGCACAGGGCATCCATCAGACCTTCACGCTTCCGGCCTCTCCACAGCAAAATGGGATTGCTGAGCGCCGCATTGGCATGGTCATGGATGTCGCTCGTACGTCCATGATGCATGCGGTTGCCCTCCATTTTCTGTGGCCGTTTGCGGTTCAGTACGCCGCGCATCAGCTCAACCTTTAGCCCCGCGTCTCCTTGCCTCAGACCTCCCCATCCTTGCGGTGGACGGCGAAAGGTTGGCGATGCGTCTGCATTTCGAGTCTGGGGATCTCGGGCGTTTGTCCGCGACTTGTCTGCGGACAAGCTGTCCCCCCGTGCTGTTCCATGCGTCTTCCTTGGCTTCCCCCCTGACGCGCCTGGGTGGCAGTTTTACCACCCCACATCGCTCCGCGTTCTGTCCTCCCAGGCCGTCACCTTTGACGAGTAGATGCCTTACTACCGTCTCTTCCCCTACCGCACTGCGCCCCTCCCCCCGCCGCCGCTCTTCCTTGCGCCAGGTCCTCCCTAGGTAGACCCCCTCCCCCCACAGGGTCATGCCCCGTCAGGTGTGTCCCTGGTAGACGCGGTCAAGCCTGTCGAGGTAGCTGTTGACTTTGGTGCTGCTCGAGGTGCTGTACCTGCGGGTGCCGGGTCTAGGGGTGCGGAGCCTGGGGGTGCTGAGTCCAAGCATGCGGAGCCTGGGGGTGCAGAGTCTGGGGGTGCTCAGCCTGGGGATGCTGAGTCTATGGGTGCTGAGCCTGGGGGTTCTCAGCCTGGGGGTGCGGAGCCTTGGGGTGCTGGGTCTGCTCGCGTGACCTCTCTCGATGCTTCGTCGAGGCAGGAGCCGCTCTCTCCGCAGGAGCTGCGTGAGTGGTTTGCCCTGCGCTGGAGCCATGCTGCTAGAGCTAGAGGTACTAATGTTGTTGCTGGTCCCGAAGGTGCTCGTACTGGCGGTACTGGAGCTGTTGGGGCTAGGGGTGCTGCTAAAGGTACTACTGGAGCTGCTGGCGGTAATAGAGCTGCCGGTCCTACTGGAGTTGGTGCTGGTAGACCTGCTGGAGTTACTGGAGCTAGAGCTGCTGGGGGTGTCGGCGCTAGTGGTTCTACTTGCGCTGGTGGATCTGCTCTCGCTGGTGCGTCTGGGGGTGCTGGAGTTGGCGCTGACACTGGTGCTGCCGCTAGGGGTACTAGTGCTGTCCCTGCTGGTTCTGGAGGCACTGCGCGGCAGCGACCGTACTTCGTTTCGCTACTTGAGCAGGTCCTTGGTCTCCCGCCCTCTACTGGTCCTGCTCCTCCCTTAGAGTGTCCATAGCCTGTCCAGTCGCAGTCACAGTTACAGCCCGCCTCCCCCCTGCCTGCTCCTTCTCCCTACACTGGTCCTACTATAGGTCTTGCTGAGCATCGTGAGCCTGCGTCTCGTCCTGCGTTGCCTGTTCGTGCTACTCGCACTAGTCGTCATGCTCCGCGTCCGCCTCCTCCTGCGGTCCCAGGCACCCACCAGATGGCACTACGTCCGTCCACTGCTCCTCTGCGTGTCCCGTTGCTGTCTCGTCCAGAGTCCTCTCTTCCTGTCTTTGCTGACCCAGAGTCTGACTCTCTCCGTGCTGCTAGTCCTACTGTCACGCGTCTCCTGGCTAGCGTTGTCACTGACCCTTCCTTTGAGTCCACTGCTGCGTCTGCCTTAGTTGGTGAGCTTCTCGACTTTGCTGCTCGCTGTCGTTTAGAATTCGCTGCTAGTCTCATTGCTAAGTCTGCGTCTGTTTGTCCTCCGTCGGTCGGGGGTGAGTGTGCTCTTAGCACGGACGTCCTTGAGGACAGGCAGCAGGCGTTCCAGTGTTTTGCTGCTGCTTTGCCTCATCTCGTGTCCACCCTGATTGCCCCTAAGGGAGACCCGGATGCACCAGACATCCTGACTCCTCGATCGTACACTGAGGCGATCGAGGGTCCCTACTTGTCTCAGTGGCAATCAGCCATGGACGCAGAGATGGCTTCGTGGAAGTCCAGAGGCACCTACGTCGATGAGGTTCCCCCACCTGGGGCGAACATCGTCAGTGGCATGTGGATTTTCAGGGTGAAGCGGCCGCCGGGTTCTCCGCCTGGTTTCAAGGCGCGTTATGTGGCTCGAGGCTTCAGACAGCAGCAGAGAGTTGACTATTTTCAGACCTTCTCCCGAATCAAGGTCTGAGGGTATTTTCAGCTGAGAGTTGACTATTTTCAGACCTTCTCTTCAGCAGAGAGTTGACTATTCTTAGCATCTTGGCACGCTATGTTGCTCCTTGGAGACACCGACCAGAGCACATGGCTGCAGTGAAGAGGGTGTTGCGCTACTTGTGCAGTACGTCGGCCATGGGGCTAGTGCTTGGAGGGCGACGTCGAGTGGTCCTCACAGGTCACGCAGACGCTTTTTGGGCTGACGACCAGGCTACACAGCGGTCATCATAGGGTTACACCTTCAGTCTTGGTTTCGGCTCTGTTTCGTGGCGTTCTACCCGCTTGTCTTTAGTTCTTGGCTCCAGCTGTGAGGCCGAGATTTACGCGGGGGCCATGGCTGCACAGGAGTTACGCTGGCTCACCTACCTGCTGACTGACCTAGGAGAGGCGCCTCGTTCTCCTCAACTTCTGTACATAGACAACAAGGTGATGCTGGCCTTGTGTCGGGAGCACGGACTGGAGCATAGAACGAAGCACATTGCTCTTCGCTACTTCCTTGCTCGTGAGCTGCAGCAGCGTGGTCAGTTGCGCGTTGCTTACGTGGCCTCTGAGGCCAACACTGCTGATATCTTCACCAAGGCACTTCCGCCTGGTGATCATCAGCGTTTCTGTACGATGCTAGATCTTGTGCCTACTTTGTCAGAGGTCCACTGGTGATCCTCGATTGATCCTAGGGAAGGGTTACAGGCTCGTTGTCCTGGGGGGTTATGGGCGCACTAACCGGCTACTTAACAAGCCCTTTTATCCCAATGATCTAGTGGTTGGGATTCTGACATGGTATTAGAGCAAAGGTCACGGATTCAAATCCCAGTGTTTGCACTTCGGGCATCCCAGTGCGGGGGGGTGTCAGAGGTCCACTGGTGATCCCCAATTGAACCTAGGGAAGGGTTACAGGCTCGTTGTCCTGGGGGTTATGGGCGCACTGACCGGCTACTTAACAAGCCCTTTTATCCCAATGGGATTCTGACATACTTGGCCTCACTTGCTTACTTCTTGACCATGCTTGTACTGTGATCTTTCTATACCTGCACTTGCTTGTTTTCGTTTATATATGATCTTGCATGTGAACTGCCCTTTTGGCCTTACTCTTGTGCTCGGATTGTGTGGTGACGTTGTGATCCACCGTGAGCTTGCTTTGCTTTGCTTGACTGGTTTTGTGACCTCTTGTTCTCCTCCACTTTGCCTTTCGGGGTGTGTCAAACTCATATGCTATAGTCTGTGTAGGCTGTAGTGGGGTAGACAATATGGGGTACAACACTTCTAGGTTTTCCTTCTTGTACCCACCTGCTTGTCAGAATGTTATCTTATGTTCTAGCCTGTAGTGGGGTGCTCTATAGCGAGTACAACCCTTCTAGAGTTTGCTATTTGTATCCCCATTCCTACTAGTTCAACCCTCTTCTTTCTTCAAATTTTGTCATGCTATCAGAGCAGGTCGATCCCCTTGGATCGATCCTGTGGGTGGGTTACCACCTCCTCGCTTCCGCTGCAACTTTTCCTTCCCGCCGTGCGCCCCGAGGCGCGCGGCGGTTTTCTGCCCGCCGTGCGCATTGAGGCGCGCGGCGGTTCTCCGCCCGCTGTGCGCCCCGAGGCGCGCGGCGGGCTTCTGCCCCGTCGTTTGCCGCGTCGCCTTCTGGAGGCGCCGCGACGGGCGACGGGGACCCGTCGCGGCCCCGCCGCCCCACTTCGCGGCCCCGCCGCCTCACGTCGCGGCCCCGCCGCCTTACTTTGCGGACCCGCTGCCCCACTTCGCGGCCTCGCCGCCTCACGTCGCGGCCCCGCCGCCTCACTTTGCGGCCCCGCCACCCTACGTTCGCGGCCCCGCCGCCCCACTTCGCGGCCCCGCCGCCCCACTTCGTGGCCCCGCCGCCCTTCTGTCGCGGCCCCGCCGCCCCACCTTCGCGGCCCCGCCGTCCTACACTTGTGGCCCCGCCGCCCTCCTTGCGCCCCGGCCCCATATTAGAGTCGCGACAAGCAGCAGCACTTAAAGGATCTTGAAACAGTATTTAAAGTTCTAGAGGAACATCGGTTACTCACGAAGGGCTCTAAGTGCTAGTTTTTTTAGGACAGACTAGAGTTTTTGGGGCACGTTATTTCGGAGGCTGGAGTTGAAATCGACCCGAAGAAGCTAGATACGGTTGTCAGTATCCCAACCACTAGACCATTGGGATAGAAGGGCTTGTTTCAGTAGCGGGTCAGTGTGCCCATAACCCCCCAGGCCAACGTGCCTGTAACCCTTTCCTAGGATCAATCGGGGATCACCAGTGGACCTGTGACAACTGTTAGAATCACTGAACAGGAATGAATGAACTAACAGTGAAAAGAGTACAAGTACCTAACCCTAGAATTGTGTACCCCCTATAGGCTAACCCACTGTAGCCTAAACTAACACAACATATATAATGTTTGACACACCCCCATAGGCAAAGTGGGGGAGAACTAGGGGTCACAAGACCAGTCAAGGCAAAGCAAGGCAAAACAAGCTCAAGGTGGATCTCAAGGATACCACACAAATTCAGAGCACAAGCAAGTGGTCACAAGACCACTTCACATGCAGGTTTATAATAGAGCAAAAGGTACAATGATCACAACCTAGCAAGAGTAAACATGCAGGTATATATATAGAGATCACAGTACAAACAGACTCAAGAAGTAAGCAAGTGAGGTCCAGTAGGCACAAGGCCTAGAAGAGTGCAAAAGCGCTGATGGTCACAAGGCTGAAGCGCCTTGGTGAACACATCAGCAGTGTTGGCCTCGGAGGCCACGTAACGCAGGCGAAGCTGACCACGCTGCTGCAGCTCTCGAGCAAGGAAGTAACACAGAGCAATGTGTTTCGTTCTGTGCTCCAGTCTGTGCTCCTCACACAAGGCAATGGCTGCCTTGCTGTCGACGTACAGCACTGGAGGAGAACGAGGCTGCTCTCCAAGGTCGATCAGCAAGTAGGTGAGCCAACGTAGCTCCTGGGCCGCCATGGCTGTGGCGTAGATCTCAGCCTCACAACTGGAGCTGAGAACAGAAGAAGAGCGAATAGAACGCCACGAAACTGAGCCAGAGCCACGGCTGAAGGAGCAACCCTGAGACGACCGCTGAACAGCCTGGTCGTCTGCCCAAGAAGCGTCTGACTGCCCAGTGAGAACAACTGGGACTCGCCCTCCAAGCACTAGCCCCATGCCCGACGTACTGCACAAGTAGCGCAACACCCTCTTAGCTGCATCCATGTGCTCCTTCCGGTGACGGCCGGGAGCGACATAGCGTGCAAGAATGCTGAGAGGGTATGCAAGGTCTGGTCGAGTGCAGGTCATCAGGTACATGGGGCAACCCATAAGCTCTGGATACGGGCCACTCGGCTCTACGGACTCATCCGAAGGTAGAGCTGAGAGCGAGTGACCGGTAGGTAGAGGAGTGGGCTGAGGCGAAGAGTACGTGAAGCGGAAGCGCTGAAGGACCTGCTGCACCATGTGTGAGTGAGTCAAGGTGATGGTGCGGCGTGCTCTGTCCCGGGTGATCCGCAAGCCAAGATAGCTTGTCACTTCACCCAGGTCTGTGCACGTGTGTCTCTTCTGCAGCTCGGACTTCACGTGGGCAAGTGCCATAGTGTCAGCAGTAGCAAAGACCAAGTCGTTGACGTACACAAGGACGTAGAACGGCAACAGTGAGGTGTCGGTGCGTAGAAACAGCGACGGGTCAGCAGTAGAAGGCGCAAACCCAAGAGCCGCAAGCGTAGTCCTCAGTGTGTCGTGCCACTCACAAGGCGCCTGGCGGAGACCATAGACTGGCCGTCGGAGGCTCCACTGGGTACCAGGAGGGAACGACCCAGTGAAGCCAGGTGGACGGCGCAGCCAGATCTCCTCGTGCAGGCTGCCCTGCAGGAAAGCAGTGCTGAAGTCAAGCGAGTGGAGCTCGTAGTCACGCTGAGCGGTGACGTGCAGCAGAACCCGAAGAGTGGTCATCTTCGGGGTCGGGGAGAAGGTCGGGAAGAAGTCAACTCCCTCTCGCTGACTAAAGCCTCGTGCAACGTAACGCGCCTTGATGACACGTGGAGAGCCCGGCGGGCGCTTCATCGTGAAAATCCACATGCCCCTGACGATGTTCGCCCTAGGCGGGGGAACCTCGTCGACGTAGGTGCCTGTGGAATTCCAGGAAGCCATCTCTGTGTCCATGGCTGACTGCCACTGAGAGGAGTAGGGACCGGCCATCGCCTCTGCGTAAGAGCGTGGGGTCGGGATGTCTGGTGCATCCGGGTCTCCCTCAGGGGCAACAAGCATGGACACGAGATGGGGCAAAGCGGCAGCAAAGCACTCAAACCCCTCTTGTCTGTCCTCAAGGACGTCAATGCTAAGAGCACACTCACCCCCGACGGATGGAGGACAGACAGAGTCAGACTCAGCAACCAGGCTAGCAGCGTAGTCTAGACGACAGCGAGCAGCAAAGTCGCAAGCTCAGCAACTAAGGCAGACGCAGCAGAAGACTCAAAGGAAGGGCCAGTGACAACAGTAGCTAGGAGACGCGTGACAGTAGGACTGGTAGCACTAAGAGAGTCTGACCCAGGGTCAACAAGAGCAGGAAGAGAGGAAGCAGGAGGAGACGGCAGTGGGACATGCTGTGGAGCAGTGGACGGACGAAGCGCCATCCTGTGAGTGCCTGGGACAGCAGGAAGACGCTGACGCTGGACACGACTACTAGAGAGGGCAGTGCGGACAGGCGACTCAGGACGGGACTCAGGCGACGCAGGACGAGACGCAGGCTCAGGACGCTGAGTAAGACCTCCAGTCGGACCAGTGTAAGGAGCAGGACCAGGCACAGAGGAGGCAGACGGTAACGGCGACTTCAGAGGAGGACACTCTACGGAGGGAGGAGGACAAGGAGGAGGAAGCTGACCAAGAACCTGCTGAAGGAGCGGAACAAAGTACGGCCGAGACCGTGCAGCGACAACAGAGCCAGCAGGGACACCCGCACTAGGGTCCGCAGCACGAGCAGTAGCTCCAACCCCCAGGTCTGCAGCACCAGCAGCAGCTCCACCGCCCGGGTCCGCAGCACCAGCAGCAGCTCCAACACCTGGGTCCGCAGCACCAGCAGCAACTCCAACGCCTGGGTCCGCAGCACCAGCAGCAGCTCCAACACCCGGGTCCGCAGCGCCAGCGGCAGGTCCAACTCCCGGGTCCTCAGCACTAGCAGCAGCTCCAACGCCCGGGTCCGCAGCACCAGCAGCAGCTCCAACGCCCGGGTCCTCAGCACCAGCGGCAGCTCCAACGCCCGGGTCCTCAGCACCAGCGGCAGCTCCAACGCCCGGGTTCGCAACACCAGCAGCAGCTCCAACACTAGCGGGGTCCGCAACACGAGGCACACCTCTCCGAAGAGTGCAGCGCCGCTCGTACCACTCACGGATCCGCTCGCGGGAGGGGAGCTCCCTAACGGGAGAAGAAGCACTAGTACCAGTCCCAGCAGCACGTCCGGTACGAGCAGAACCCCTCCGGAGGGTGCAGTACTCTAAGTACCACGTACGGTGCTGCTCCGAGGAGAGGACTCCTCCAGGTGAAGGACTCCCACTCCCAATACCGCCAGACCCAGAACCCCCAGACTCCGGACTCTGCGGCTCAGCACCACGAGGCTCCACACCCCCAAGCTGAGCACCCCCAGGCTCCACACCCCCAGGCTCCACACCCCCAGGCTCCACACCCCTAGGCTCAGCACCCCCAGGCTCAGCACCCCCAGCAGGACGAGAGTCGACCGCTACCTCAACATGCTCAACCGGGTCTACCTAAGACACACCTGAGGGAGCGGCAACCTGAGGGGGAAGGGGGTCTGCAACAGCAGCACCTGGCGCGAGGAAGAGAGGCGAGGGGGGAAGCGGGGCAGTGCGGTAGGGGAAGAGGCGGTAGTAGGGGACGGACTCGTCAAAAGTGACGTCCTGGGAGGGCAAGACTCGGCGCGAGGTGGCGTGGTAAAACTGCCAACCAGACGCGTCCGGGACAAAGCCGAGGAAGACGCAGGGAACAGCACGGGAGGAGAGCTTGTCTGCAGACGTATCGCAGACAAAAGCTCAAGACCCCCAGACCCGGAGACGCGACGCATCGCCAACCTCCCCCGTCCACAGCAGCGTGGGCGAGGTCTCCGGCAAGGAGACACGGGGCCAGAGGTTGAGCTGATGCGCAGCGTACCGGACTGCAAACGGCCACGGGGGCAGCCGCATGGATCAAGGAGGTACGGGCAACCTCCATGACCAGGCCAATGCGGCGCTCCGCAACCCCATTTTGCTGTGGAGAGGCCGGAAGCGTGAACGACTGCTCAATGCCGTGCTCAGCACAGTAGGCTGCCAAGGATCGGAGGAGAACTCACCACCTCTGTCAGAGTGCAATTGTAGGACAGGAAAGTCTGAGTGAAAACGCTCGCTGAGCTGGAGACGGGCTCTGCGGATCCAAGGGATCAAGACATCAGAGACCTCACCCTTGGTGCGCAAGGGGAAGACCGAGGTGTAGCGCGAGTAGTCGTCAACAACTATCAGGAAGTACCTCTCCTGACCCTGACCACGAACGCGGGCTGGGCCCCATACGTCCATGTGGAGCGTCTGCAAGGGAGCAATCGTCGGGGGGAACGAGGAGGAGTGAGGGGCGGCGCGCTGCCGTCCCTCGAGACAGGGGAGACAGGTAGGAGCAGGCGAGGGTGGGAGGGCAGGAAGGACTCTAGGCAGGCTAGAGACAAGGTACCGGGAGTGTATGGCACGAAGCCGCTGCACAGACGGGTGGCCAAGGCGGTGGTGCCAAAGGACAATCTCGTGTGCCAAAGAGCGACACGAGCAGGGGGCGGACAGCTGACCTGACGCGGACGCGGACGCAGACGCAGCAACCTGAGGGGACTCAGTAGTCAGTGTGTACAGGTCTGACCCTGGCTGCCGAGTGAAGGTAGCCAAGTGACGGCCCGTACGAGCACACGTGCAGTGTGTCACGCGCTCGTAGGCAGGGGTGAACTGGTGAACACCCCCGTCCTGGAGTGCACACCCTGCCACCGAGTTCGTAGAGAACGAGGGGAGGTGGAGACCTGACAGTGTGCCCGACGGGACCGCAGGGCAGGGGAGGACAGTGGACGAGGTCGCAATGACCGGACCCCCAGAGGGGTCAGCAAGGGAGACAACAACTGGCCGAGCAAGCGGCTCAAGGGCAGTGCGGTCACGAAAGAAGCAGCGAGAAGCACCTGAGTCCAGTGTGAAGGTGTGCAGTGTGGCAGTCGACGTAGTACCAAGGGGGGGAGACACACTAGCACCTAAAGCAGCAGCCTCACCAGCACCTGGGGTAGCCGACACGCGAGTACCTGGAGCGGCAGACGCACTGGCCCTGATGCCCGGGTCAGGCGGCACACACAAGTACTCAGCACCCTCTCCACTAGTAGACATCACATACACGGCATATAGAATAGCATCAAAGTCTAAAGCATAGATATCAATCCCCTTCTTCAGGAGATCAAGCCAGCGGGGCAGCTCAGTGGCCTGAGGAAACTGAACACGCCAAGCGTCGTCGAGACGAGAGAAGCAGCGCTGTGTGGCGTGCTGTCGTCCACACTGCTGACCAGTACGGTCACCAATGCGAATGACGTATGTGCAGCCAAGACCACTCCCACCCCCGTGCTGAGAGTACGACTCACGGACTTCCTGGGGCGAAGGAGTGTGCTGCTGGCCCAGGCCACCGCCAGCGCCTCCACGGCCACCACCACCGCTGCCACCTCCTCGACCACCCTAGCCCCTGCCGCCGCCTCGTCCACCGCCACCCCAACCGCCGCCTCCACTCCTGCCACCGCCCCCGCCGCTGCCGCCACCACCCCCACCGCTACCACTCGCCCCTCTAGCCGAGCCACCACACCCACTGCCTCCACCGCCCCCACCGCCGCCTCCCCCGCCGTCACCGCCACCACCCTTGCCCCCTTTGCCCTTGCCGCTGCGGCGTCCGCTCGAGGCAGACGCAGCGCCGACCTTCTCAGCACCGAGAAGGTCGACAACAGCAGCAGAGGCGACAGAGGGAAGAAGGGGGGAAGGAGAACACCCCTCAAAGAACGGGGTACGGGGGTCGCCACGAGAGGCACCTACAGCGACTATGCTAGTCTCAGCTGCAAGGAGCTCCTTCTCGAGCAGGGCAATGGTGAGCTCAGTGGGG
Organism: Closterium sp. NIES-65; assembly: GCA_948144175.1. Taxonomy (NCBI): domain Eukaryota; kingdom Viridiplantae; phylum Streptophyta; class Zygnematophyceae; order Desmidiales; family Closteriaceae; genus Closterium; species Closterium sp. NIES-65. The sequence goes on along the minus strand of CANXME010002485.1, from coordinate 1,223,930 downwards.
CAACGGGCTAGGAAGTGGTCCCTGAGAGCACGCAGTGTGTCAGGGAGGCGGGTGACTAGGTGGTAGAGAGTGAGCCAGAGTGGAGGGGGGTGCGTGGCAAGGAACTCAGCAGGCATGGCGGCACGGAAGCGGGCCTCACTAGTACGGAGGTGCGTGATAAGGTCAGCGACTGTGTGAAAGGAGGACAGGTCGGGAAACAGGTAGGGGAGGGAGAGACGGCCTAGCGCGGCAGAGGCAGGTGAGGAGTAGCGAGCAACTACACCTACACCCGTGTACAGTGCCTGTGCAGTCTTGTGCTGCCCAAAGTGCTCGCGTTCGTCTATTGGCAGGGAGTTGCGAATAGCGAAGCGAGCGTGGGCATCACGAGTCTGCCACTGTGAGCGAGCAGTGCTGTCAGCAGTAGTAGCAGGGGCAGTGACATGGCCTAGGGCGTGATCGTACAGTGAGACGTCATCCTTGGCTGTGAGCTGTAGGTAGAGATGCAGGTCATCGAGCCAGGTGTCAAACTTCACAGGCGGCCCTCAGCATCGAACACAAGAACCTGTAGGCTAGCCATAGGAACAGTAGAAATAGTAGCAGTAGCAGCAGGAGAAGCAGGTAGGACGAACCAGGTAGAGCAGGGCGGCGCAGCTCGGTTTAGGTCGGGGCGCGGCTCGGCTGGGTGGCGCGGCTCGGCTCGGGGCGCACGGCTCGGGTCGCGCGGCTCGGGTCACGGCGGGTACGGGCCGCCCGGGGCCTCCAGGTGGTGGGCACGGGTCGGCGAGGTCGGCGTGGGGCCGGTTGGGGCCGTAGAGGGGCGAGCACGTGGCCTATCGGGGCTTGAGCGGGGCTGGCGTGGGGCCAACGGGGCCTGAGCGGGGCTGGCGCGGGGCCGTCGGGGACTGAGACGGGGCCGACGGGGCCTGAACGGGGCTAGCGCGGGGCCAAACGGGGCCGTGACGGGGCTAGCAGTGGGGCCGACGGGGCCTGAAACGGGGTCGACGGGGCCTTGAAACGGGGCTAGCGCGGGCCGACGGGGCCTGAGAGGGGCTAGCGCGGGGCCGACGGGGCCAGAAAGGGGCTAGCGTGGGGCCGATCGGGGCCTGAATGGGGCTAGCTCGGGGCCGACGGGGCCTGAAACGGGGTCGACAGGGCCTTAGACGGGGCTAGCGCGGGCCGACGGGGCCTGAAACGGGGCCGACGGGGCGTGAAATGGGGCTAGCGCGGGCCGACGGGGCCTGGAAACGGGGCTAGCGCGGGCCGACAGGGCCTGAGACGGGGCTAGCGCGGGCCGACGGGGCCTGAAACGGGGCTAGCGCGGGCCGACGGGGCCTGAGACGGGGCTAGTGCGGGCCGACGAGGCCTGAGAGGGGCTAGCGCGGGGTCGACGAGGCCTGAAACGGGGCCGCTAGGGAGAGCGGGCGTGGGGCCGGCGGGGCCTGAACGGGGCTAGCGCGGGGCCGTCAAGAGGGGCCTCTAAGGGCGGGACACGCTGAGGCGCCCTAGGGCACAGGTAGGTAGGTAGTTAGGTACGCAGTGGTGGGCCCTTAGAAAAAATTTCGGTCCTAGGAAGGACCTGCTTTGATACCATGTTAGAATCACTGAACAGGAATGAATGAACTAACAGTGAAAAGAGTACAAGTACCTAACCCCTGAATTGTGTACCCCCTATAGGCTAACCCACTGTAGCCTAAACTAACACAACATATATAATGTTTGACAACAACGGTAAAAGTGTGGCGTCCCTCAACGAACATCACGGAACTACAGAGTTTTTTAGGGTTGGTTAATTATGTTCGTCGGTTCGTCCCTGACATGGCACAATTGACCGCCCCGCTGACGGATTTACTGCAAAAGGGGGTCGTTTTTACGTGGGGGGAGAAAGAGCATGCTGCCTTCTCTGCTCTGAAAAATGTTCTCTGTTCACCGCCCGTCCCGCGCATCGCGGACCCACACCGCCCCTTCGAGATTGTTACAGACGCAAGCGACATCGCCATTGGAGCTGTACTGCTACAGGACTTCGGCAACGGCCTACAGCCCATCGCATACGAGTCACGAAAACTGCATCCGCCCGAGCGAAATTACCCGATACACGACCGCGAAATGCTCGAGATCGTGCATGTGTTCAAAGTGTGGCGTTGCTACTTTGCCGGCGCAGACGTGACAGTACGGACAGACCACCGATCACTACAGTACCTCCGCGCACAGCCCCACCTCAACCCACGACAGATTCGGTGGCTCGATTTCCTCGAGTCAAACTTCCACTACACAGTCTCTTATAAAAAAGGAGCCTCGAACATCGCCGACGCACTGACCCGCCCCACTGCCCAGATCCACGCAATACTACTCGCCTAGACCAGCCCGCTACTGACAGGACTATTTACCCACGGATATCAAACGGACCCATTCTTCACAGGAGGAGATTCGCAGCAATTAGCAGCAGCCAAGGGAGTCTATTACGTAAAAGCCAGGACCGAGCGCATTTGGGTACCCGGGTATACACTGCTACGGGAATTACTATTACAGGAGGCACATGACGGGGTTACCTCGGGACATTTCGGGGTAGAGAAAACACGGCAGCAGCTGCAGCGGTATTATTACTGGCCCGAATTATTGACCGACGCGCAGCGACACGTGGCATCATGTCCCACTTGCCAGATCATGAAGTCAACACGGAAGTGGCCAGCGGGACAGTTGCAGCCAATCCCACCTCCAGAGCGTGCTTGGCAGCAGGTGACAATGGACTTTGTCACGGGGTTACCGGCCGGGGCGAGTGGAAATGATGCAAACTGACGAAAATGGCACACTTCGCAGCCTGCAAAAAATCAATCACAGCCAAAGAAACAGCCCGCCTCTTCATCTCTACCGTCGTTCGACTGCACGGGATACCAGCATCAATCATCAGTGACAGAGACACGAAATTCACCAGCAACTTCTGGCGGAACCTGTGGCAGCAGTTCGGCACGCGACTACACTTTAGTTCATCGTACCACCCCGAAACAGACGGACAGACAGAACGGACAAATCAGACCATGGAACAGCTCATCCGGGCCACGTGCGACGACCCAAATACGTGGGAACAGCAACTGCCACTCATCGAATTCGCATACAACAACGCCCCATCCGCCACAACCCAACAGTCACCGTTTTACCTGAATTACGGACAAGACCCAACAGTACCCATGACCCCGAATCCCGACAACCCGATTCCACGCGCGCAACAGTTGGCCGAAATTTTGCAGGCAGCACGGACCAGGGCAGCAGACGCAATTAAAAAGCTAACATCATCGCTAAAGGCAACGCCGACCCCCACCACAGACCTGTCACTTACCAGCCCGACGACTTAGTTTTGCTCGACACCCAAAATCTCCGACTGCCCATCACCCCGAATCTCCGCCCCCGATACTGCGGGCCATTTCGCATAAGCCATATGATTACACCTGTCACCGCCCACCTCCTCCTCCCTGCTGACTGGTACATCAGCCCCTCGTTCCACGTCAGCCTGCTTCACCCTTACGTCCTGTCCACGAACCAAACTGCCATGCTGTCAGAACATATAGCTTACATGTTTGTGTAGGCTGTAGTGGGGTATCCCATAAGGGGTACAACCCAATTAGGGTTTCCTATTTGTAGTTCCCCGAGGCTAGTGAGATCCCTCGTTGGGATGAGCTCCTTAGGGCTGGTGTAGCTATCTTTGATCTTGATTTTGATGCTATCCTTGCTGCTATGTATGCTGTGACTTATAGTGAGGAGAATGAGGGTTACCGGTGTTTCCAGCCCGACCCGGGCATTGGTACTGCTGCGCTAGGTGCTAGTGAGGCTGCTGCTCTAGGTGCCAGTGCGTCTGCGCTCTCAGGTACTGGTGAGACTGCGCTTTCAGGTACTGAGTCGTCCTCCTCCTCCCTCACGTTCACACTTGACTCCGGAGCTTCTCGCTCCTTCTTTCGAGACCGCACTACCCTTACGCCGCTTGGCCGGCCGGTTGCGGTCTCCCTGGCTGACCCCTCTGGGGGTCCTGTCCTCTCTCACTTCTCCACTGTCCTCCCGTGTCCGGCTGCCCCTTCGGGTGCTCTGTCTGGTCTGTACCTTCCCTCCTTCACGACGAACTTGGTGAGTGGTGCAGCCCTGCAGGATGCGGGGGTTCACCAGTTCACTCCTGCGAGTCAGCGGGTGACCCACTGCACGGACGCACGCACAGGCCGACACCTGGCCACCTTCTCGCGTCGGCCGGGGTCGAGTCTCTACACCCTGACCACTTCGTCTCCTCCTGTCCCTGCGTCCGGTCAGGTAGCTGCGTCAGGTCAGGAGCTTGCTGCTGCGTCCCGGTCAGGTCCTGAGTCTGCCCCCTGTTCTTGTCGTCTCCTGTCTCACGAGACTCTCCTGTGGCACCACCGTCTTGGCCACCCCTCCTTGCCCCGTCTTCGGAGCATGGCTTCACGTGTCCTTGTCTCTGGTCTTCCCCGGTCTCTCCCTCCTCTCCCCTCCGGGCCAGGACCTTCCTGTGTCCCCTGTGTTGAGGGTCGCCTCCGGGCTACTCCTCACTCCTCCCACTTCCCCCCGACAGAGGCTCCCCTGCAGACGCTTCACATGGATGTGTGGGGCCCAGCCCCCGTCCGTGGGCAGGGTCTCGAGCGCTACTTCCTGTTGGTGGTTGACGACTACTCGCGTTACACCACAGTCCTCCCCTTGCGCAGCAAGGGTGCGGTCACTGAGGTGCTGATCGACTGGATCCGTGAGGCTCGTCTCCAGCTCAGGCAGAGCTTCGGCTCGGACTTTCCTGTTCTGCGTCTGCACTCGGACAGAGGCGGAGAGTTCTCCTCTCGCCTTCTGCGAGACTACTGTCGTGCACGGGGGATCCGCCAGACCTTCACGCTTCCGGACTCTCCACAGCAAAATGGGATTGCTGAGCACCGCATTGGCATGGTCATGGATGTCGCTCGTACGTCCATGATGCATGCGGCTGCCCCCCATTTTCTGTGGCCGTTCGCGGTGAGGTACGCGGCGCATCAGCTCAACCTTCACCCCCGGGTCTCTAGGCCTGCGATGTCCCCAGCCTTGCTGTGGACAGGGAAGGTTGGCGATGCGTCTGCGTTCCGTGTCTGGGGATCTCGGGCGTTTGTCCGCGACTTGTCTGCGGACAAGCTGTCCCCTCGTGCTGCTCCCTGTGTCTTCCTTGGCTTCCCCACTGACGCCCCAGGGTGGCAGTTTTACCACCCCTCCTCTCGTCGTGTTCTGTCCTCCCAGGACGTCACGTTCGACGAGTCAGTCCCCTTCTACCGCCTCTTCCCCTACCGTACTCCCTCCCACCCCCCTCCCCCGGACTTCCTGGTACCGCTTCCCCCCCCGGTAGACCCCCTCCCCCCTCAGGTTCCTGCCCCCTCAGGTGTGTCCCAGGTAGACGCCGTTGACCCTGTCGAGGTTACTGGTGACTCTAGTGCTGCTGCGGGTGCTGAGCCTGGGGGTGCTGACTCTGGGGGTGCTGTGCGCGAGGGAGCTAAGCCTGAGGGTGCTGGGCCTGGTGGTGCTACTGCGGAGAGTGCGGAGCCTGGGGGTGCTGAGCCGGGGGGTGCTGTGCCTGGAGGTGCTGTGTCTGGGGGTGCTGAGCTGGGGGCTGCTGAGCTTGGGGGTGCTGCGTCTGGAGCTGCTTAGCCTGGGGGTGCTGCGTCTGGAGCTGCTGAGCCTGGGGTTTCTCCTGCTGCGCCTCGCCGGGAGCCCCTCTCTCCACTGGAGCTGCGCGAGTGGTTTGCTCGCCGCTGGAGGCGTGCTGCTGAGTCTGGGGGTGCTGCTGGAGCTGGAGTTGGTGCTTCTTCGCCCGTCGAGGGTGCTGGTGCTGCCGGTCCCGGAGCTGCTGGGCCTGCGGGTCCTCCTGGAGCTGGAGCTGCTGAGGGTGTTGGTGCTGAGACTACTGCTGTTGGTCCTGCTGCTGGAGGAGTGGGTGACGCTGGTACTGGTGCTGTCCCTGCTGCGTCTGGAGCTGCCGCGCGACCTCGGCCGTACTTCGTTCCGCTTCTGCAGCAGGTTCTTGGTCTTTCTCCTCCAGTAGAGTGTCCACAGCCTCTCCAGTCGCAGTCCCTGCTAGAGCCTTCCTCTCCACTGCCTGCTCCCTCTCCTTACACTGGTCCTACTGGAGGTCTTGCTGAGCGTCGTAAGCCTGCGTCTCGTCCCGCGTCGCCTGTTCGTGCTGCTCGCGCTAGTGGTCGCGGTTCGCGTCAGCGTCCTCCACCTGTCCCTGGCACGCACCGGATGTCTCTGCGTCCGTCCACTACTCCTCTGCGTGCCCCTTTGCCTTCTCCTCCTGAGTCCTCTCTTCCTGCGCTTGCCGACCCTGAGTCGGACTCTCTTCGTGCTGCCAGTCCTACTGTCACGCGTCTCCTTGCTACTGTCGTCACTGACCCCTCTTTTGAGTCCACTGCTGCGTCTGCTCTTGTCGCTGAGCTCGTCGACTTTGCTGCTCGCTGTCGTCTAGACTACGCTGCTAGTCTTGTTGCTGAGTCTGCGTCTGTCTGTCCTCCGTCCGTCGGGGGTGAGTGTGCTCTTGGCACGGACGTCCTAGAGGACAGGCAGGAGGAGTTACAGTGTCTAGCGGCTGCTTCACCTCATCTCGCGTCTGTACTGCTTGCCCCTGAGGGAGACCCGGATGCACTAGACATCCCGACTCCGCGTTCTTACGCAGAGGCCGTAGAGGGTCCCTACTCCTCTCAGTGGCAGGCAGCTATGGATGCAGAGATGGCTTCCTGGAAGTCCACAGGCACCTACGTTGACGAGGTTCCCCCTCCTGGGGCGAACATCGTCAGTGGCATGTGGATCTTCCGGGTGAAGCGGCCGCCGGGCTCTCCACCTGTCTTCAAGGCGCGGTACGTTGCTCGTGGCTTAAGTCAGCGGCAGGGAGTGGACTACTTTCAGACCTTCTCTCCCACCCCGAAGATGACTACTCTTCGGGTGCTGCTGCACATAGCCGCTCAGCGCGACTACGAGCTTCACTCTCTCGACTTCAGCACTGCGTTCCTGCAGGGTAGCCTGCACGAGGAGATCTGGCTACGCCGTCCGCCTGGCTTCACTGGGAATTTCCCTCCTGGCACCCAGTGGAGCCTCCGACGGCCAGTCTACGGTCTCCGCCAGGCACCGCGTGAGTGGCACGACACACTGAGGACTACGCTTGCGGCTCTTGGGTTTGCTCCTTCTACTGCTGACCCGTCGCTGTTTCTGCGCACCGACACTTCTCTGCCGCCGTTCTACATCCTCGTGTACGTCGACGACTTGGTCTTTGCCACAGCGGACACTGCTGGACTCGCCTACGTGAAGTCCGAGCTGCTGAAGAGACACACGTGCACAGACCTGGGTGAACTGCGCAGCTACCTTGGCTTGCAGATCACTCGGGACAGAGCACGCCGCACCATTACCTTGACTCAGTCACACATGGTGCAGCAGGTCCTTCAGCGCTTCGGCTTCACGTACTCCTCGCCTCAGGCCACTCCTCTGCCTACTCGCCACTCACTCTCAGCTCTGCCTTCGGATGAGTCCGTAGAGTCGAGTGGTCCGTATGCAGAGCTTGTTGGCTGCCTCATGTACCTGATGACCTGCACACGACCTGACCTTGCATACCCTCTGAGCATTCTTGCACGCTATGTTGCTCCTGGTAGACACCGACCAAAGCACATGGCTGCAGCAAAGAGGGTATTGCGCTACCTTTGCAGTACGTCGGGCATGGGGCTAGTGCTTGGAGGGCGGAGTCCAGTGGTCCTTACAGGCCACGCGGACGCTTCTTGGGCTGACGACCAGGCTACGCAGCGGTCGTCTCAGGGTTACACCTTCAGCCTTGGTTCCGGCTCTGTCTCGTGGCGGTCTACTCGCTCGTCTTCGGTTCTCGGCTCCAGTTGTGAGGCTGAGATCTACGCCGGGGCCATGGCTGCACAGGAGCTTCGCTGGCTCACCTACCTGCTGACTGACCTTGGAGAGCCGCCTCGTTCTCCTCCAGTGCTGTACGTAGACAACAAGGCCATGCTGGCCTTGTGTCGAGAGCAGCGCTTGGAGCACAGAACGAAGCACATTGCTCTCCGCTACTTCCTTGCTCGTGAGCTGCAGCAGCGTGGTCAGTTGCGACTTGCGTACGTGGCCTCAGAGGCCAACACTGCTGATGTGTTCACCAAGGCACTTGCGCCTTGTGACCATCAGCGCTTTTGTACCCAGCTGGGTCTTGTGCCTGTCTTACCTCACTTGCTCTCTTCTTGACTTTACTTGTACTGTGACATATATATACCTGCTCTTGCTTGTCTTGCTTTATATATATGTCTGTACTCTTGCATGTGAACTGGCCTTTGGCCTTGCTCTTGTGCTCGGACTGTGTGGTGACTTTGTGATCCACCCCGAGCTTGCTTTGCTTTGCTTGACTGGTCTTGTGACCCCTTGTTCTCCCCCACTTTGCCTATGGGGGTGTGTCAGAACATATAGCTTACATGTTTGTGTAGGCTGTAGTGGGGTATCCCATAAGGGGTACAACCCAATTAGGGTTTCCTATTTGTACCCACTTTGCTCATAGTCATTCCATTTCCAGTTCCTTAAACTCTCACACATGCAATCGCCCAGCCAGCATGACACGACCACCGACTGAACCAATCATCACCCCCGAGAAAATCCTGAGTCACAGAGTTCGCAACCCTCGAGGAGCCCGAAGGATCGAGTTCTTACTCCGCCGGAAGGACCGTACACCCACCGAAGACAATTGGGTTCCCTGGACAGAATCGAAAACCACCCCGTCCTCACTGAGTATCTGTGCAGCCGGAATTTCAGGGATGTACACGCACTTTCGTAAGGAGGACCTCCTTAAGGGGGGGGGGGTAGTGAAAGAAAAATCTCTTTTTCCTTACTTCCCGTCCCTGCTCAACGCGTACATCACTGTAGCACCACAGTCAGCACCGTTACCACTCGCGATCCTCGCATCGACAATCCGCCCGTCACCTTCGCACGTCGCACCCCGACCTCACGGCTCGGCGGGTAACCCGCGCTCCGGGCCTCCGCTTCGACACTTTTCCCCAACCTCAGTCCCAGGCCCGTCGCGCGACAACCATAGTCAATTACCGTTACCACTGTAGTTTCGCTATATATTTTTCGCTCATGCCTTCTTCATGGTACTCTTGCTTTGATAGTGCAATTCTCGTTCGTTCACTCAATTGCACTCGTAACACCTATAGACTTCAGCTGTGCTGTGTCACCTCCGCTCTTATCATCATTGGTCGAAATTTTGAGGTAGTGATGACTGGGATCGAGTTGCGATGATGTGGCAGATTCTAGCCGCAAGTTCAGCACTACATCCTGCAGTCGCAACATCACCTAGGCCCAGTTCGGCAGCCACGGAAGAAGGACAGAAGGAGAAAATTCAGGAGTCACTCACTGAAAATTCAGGAAAATTGCATTGCAATGGTGCATTATCGGAAAGTTGAGTGGCTCTGAACTGCTGTTGACCAACTCTTTGGCCCTGTTTGGTAGCCCCGACGAGTGAACTTCCGTGTTGTTGGCACTCAAACAGAAGTGCACGCGGATTTGCCTTGCGTCGGATGGAAACGCTGCACCCGAGGTTGTTTCCCCCGCCTGCTGCTCCCACGTTATAAGCGCGTCGCGTTGTTATCAACCAATAGTAAGGAATAGACCGAGGTCAAGCAGAAGAGACTGAAGTCAAATAAGGTAACAAATCTTGTTTATAAGCACCTGAGAATCCTTTTTAGCTAGCTGCGACTTGACGAAACTTATGCGAAGTGCTCGTTACAGCTTATATGCCCCCTTCACAAGGCAACCGGGAGGGGCTCAAACAGGCATCAATTGTACACCGAGCCACACGTTTGGGCCCGTATCGGTGGGTGCTTCCCATCTCCTGTAAGTTTCCCAACTCCGAGGGGCGATCTGCACGCCCTCGAAACTCCGCGTAAGGAAGTTGCGAGGGTTGTGGGCGGATCTCGTTCAAAATTCTGTTGCGTACTGCCCATACTGCCCCTCTCGTCACCAAGAAAATAGATTCTCACAAAGGGGTATGTGGGCCACAAAAATACACAAATAGGAAGATTTGAAGGTCTTTGGGCAGGTTAGCGCTGGAAAAAAAAAAAGACAATTATGCGGTTTTTTTTTTTTCCCACCCTACCAGGCCTTACTCCAAATACGCGAGGCTTACTCTCCCAAAATGCTGGAGCAAGCGGAGTTGCTCCGCGGAGCTAAGTTTGCTCCGGAGCAGGGCTGTCGTTTCAAGGGCATTTGGCCTTAATGCCCTGAACATTAAGGTCTGACTTTGCCCCAAAGTCCAGATTCTCAGGGTTGAGTTTCTGTACAGCCCGGAATGGTAACGGGCGTGGGCTGGGCCTTCCCCGGAATCTTACAGGGTCCTCTTGGAGGGCTTCCCTGATTCCAAGGGAATTTTTCCGGCCTTACCCGGAAACTTCCACGGCCCTTCCAGACCCCCCCTCCCCCCCTTCCCCCCCTTTTCCGGTTTTCCCCTTACCACCATTCCATCCCTCCTCCGATCCGAACCCATCCCTGTCTGCCGCCAAGTCACATGTTATCGGCTGGCTGACCAATTGCACTCTTTCCCCCCAACCACGCTTCTCCATTGCTCCACTTTCATGCATCCCGTCTCGTCTCGAGCCCAGCCACCTTCCCTCCATTCCACTACCACGTCCACCACAGGAGGGTTTGAGTGGAGTGGTAGTTGTTGTAACGTGTGATTCGTGTCGTGCCATCACACGCTTGCGCGATGTCAACGTTCCATCCGCCTCCCCTCAATCACCTCCCCATAATGGTTCTACCCCTGCCACCCCTCTCTTCACTGCAGCTCAACTCAGTTTCCCGCACGCCTTAGCTCGGCAGGCTGGGTGTAACGCCAGCGATGGAGGCAGATAGGGAGTTCGATTTTTCCCCCTTCGATGCTCTAGCCGGTATTTGTGGCTCTGTTGGCACGGTGAGCTTGGATGACAGCGTCGCTAATGACGCTGACCAGGAGTTTGATGACAAAGGAGAGGAGGAAGAATACGAAGGCGAGGAGGAAGAAACCGAAAGCGACGAGGAACATTCCGAGGGCGAGGATAAGGAAGAAGAAGGCAAGGAGGAAGAAGATGAAGGAAAGCGCGGGTACCTTGACATTGACATCAACGTGGCCATCACCGATTCCCAGTTATCCCGGCTAGAGCGCGCGGCAGCACAGTCGGGAATCCCGCTTCGTCCAGCACGCTTCTGCCAATCGGTGATCAGCTTCGGCGGGACTACTGCACCAACCCGGCCTGCGAAGAAACGTATGCGCACGCCTTTGCCTCCCCGACCGGAGCCTTTCGCGGACAACGATTGGCTGGCGGAAATGGACGAGGAGAAGAGGAAGGCATTCAAGATTCCTGCGTCAGAGCAGGCTATGGCGCGGCACTTCAACCCAGTGTGGAAGCTGCAATACCCGTGGCTGACGCTCGAGTTCGACCCTAAGCTTATGCAGTATGGCATGAAGTGCAAGGTCTGCAAAACGCACGCACCACATACTAAGTCCCCGTTTGGTCGAGGTGGTGCAGGTGGTCGCGACTTCCAGAAGAACGCGTGCAAGTCTCACGATCATTCCAAGGTTCACCTGGCTGCCATTGCGGAGATAAACTCTACAATGGTAGTGAGCTAGGCTACAGGGGTTGGCACGAACTACTAGAGGTGATCTTAGCTTTGCTTAGTTCCTTAGTGTTTGCACATTCATGGAAGAATTTGGCAAGAGTTTCCACTAGCAAAGTTGGAATTCCAGAATGATACAAGAAGCAATGACAACAATGACTACATCAGGCACCTAGCAATCCTGCAGCTAGCCTGGTCGACTGCCAACGCAGCTCGGTCGACCGCCTGCCAGCATTGCGTAGAGGAGCCGCGCCAGCATTGCAGAAGGGCGACCTGCCAACAAAGCAGGTCGACGGCGTGCCCCGTAGAACACAGCAGTGCGCGCGCTCGCAGGTGTGCGCAGACGATTGGCCCGACTTGCCTCGTTGGGCATCCGTCGGCTGTTGTCTGCGCCTGACGAGCCACATCGACTTCGGGATACCAGCCCGAAGTCGCCTGCGCCATCGCAATCTCGACGACGTTCGCGTGCCTCCGCAGAACTCGTCGAGCAGGTTACCCGGTCGACCTGGTCGACCCCTGGTGCTCTGGTCGACTCCCAGGTGCCTCCCGTCGACCACTGGGTCCCTCTGGTCGACCACCGGGCGCTCCTGGTCGACCACACCTCCCGTCAAGCTACCCCTTGGTCGACGGACCCCTTCCGTCGACCACAACTGCTCCGTCGACCTCCCGGTCGAACTGCAGTTCGACGGGATGCTCCGTTGTCCTCCCGGTCGAGCTGCAGTTCGACGGGACGCTCCGTTGTCCTCCCGGTCGAACTGTAGGTCGACGGACTGCTTCGTCGACCTCCCGGACGGCTCACCCGTCGCCCAGGCCAGTCAAATGCAGCTGTCAAGCATCCTGGTCGACAGCAACACCACAGCGGTCCACTGCAGCTCGACGTAACCTGTCGAGCAGCTATCCCACTGTGAGCGGTCGGCTGCTACTCCCGTACATCCGACCAAGTTGTCGGCGTTGCCCAAGCGAGGGCGGGGCCAACACTCCATTCCCGTTAACACTCCCCTGCCGCGCTCACGCTTGGGCCTCCAGCCCTCACGGCAGTACTCCACGGAGAGAACTCGTCCTCGGCGTGCACCCCACACACGGCACGCCGTCACCGCACCAGCCGTGCAGAAGGGCACGGCACCTACTGCTGCACCTCGTCGTCGCCGTCGCCGACGTCGACCAGACGAACTTGGCCGATGGCGACAGAGCACCGGTTGAAAGCCGGAAAATGCAGCGCCTTCGTCAGGAAATCCGCAGGCTGCTCGGTGGTCGGGATGTAGTTCAGCACAAATTTCCCGCGCCTCACCATGTGCTGCAGCCACGCGTAGCGTCGCTCCATGTGCTTGAGGTTGCCCGTCAGCCCCAAGCCCTCAGCGACAGTGATTGCCGACTTGTTGTCGACGCGAAGGATGGTCGGCTTCCCAGCGTCGAGCAGCTTGAATTCCGCAAGGAGGAAGCGAAGTCGACGCCCCTCCTTGCCGGCATCCGTGGCCGCCACGTACTCCGACTCGGTCGATGATAATGTCGCGCACTTGATGCGCGAGCTCGACCAAGAGACGGCGGCCCCTCCGTAGACGAACACGTAGCCTCCCGTGCTCGTCCGGTTCTGCTTGTCGCCCGCGTCGTCGGCATCGACGTAGCCGATCAGCTCCAACGATTCTGGTCCACCGCCGAACTCCAGGGCGGTGTCGCGGGTGTCGGCGAGGAAGGCGAGGCAACGGTCGACCTCACGCCAATGCTAGTCGCTCCTCACCGTGAGGCCGCTCCCCAACTTGCTGCAGGCGAACGCAATGTCCGGCCTCGTCGTCGTCGCCGCGAACTGTAGCGAGCCGACCTTCTGCCGGTACTCTTCCTCTTCGCGCTCCTCAGCCTCCTCGTCGTCGAACGTCAGCTGAGCGTAGGCGTCGACCGAAACCGGCGTCTTCGGGACTCGACCGCCCTGCTCCTCGTCGACGAAGCGCCTGCGCAGCTTGTCGGCGTAGCCCTGCTGGTGCAGCCACAACTTCCTGGCCGGCCTGTCGCGCACGATCTCCAGCCCAAGGTACTTCTCCACTGGCGAGATCTCACGCAGCTCGAAGGCGGCCTCCAGCAGCTCCTTCAGCTCCTTCAGCATCGCGGTGCTGCTGCTGGCGGCGAGCAGGTCGTCGACGTAGACCAACACCCAGCAGGTCACACCGTCGTCGCCGGTCTTGAAGTAGAGCGCCTCGTCGACCTGGCTCTTCTTCCAGCCAGCGCCCAGCAGCACACCGTCGAGAGCCCTGTACCATAGCAGCGGCGACTGCTTCAACCCGTAGAGGCTTTTCAGCAGCTTACACACCCGGCCGGTCCCGTCGTTGAAGTAGTCCGGCTGGTACATGTAGAGCACCCTGTCGAGCTTGCTCTGCAGGAAAGCGTTCTTCATGTCGAGCTGCATCAGGTTGAGGTCGAGGACGGCGACGATGCTGAGGAAGATCCTCAGCGTGACGTAGCTGCTCACCGGTGAGTATGTCTCGTCGTAGTCGGCGCCGTACACCTGCGTGAAGCCCTTTACGACCAGCCTCGCCTTCTCGCGCTCGACGGTGTCGTCGATGCGGTACTTGGTCGTCAGCACCCATCGGTTCTTCATAATGTTCACCCCGCGTGGGCGTTCGACCAGCTGCCAAGTCCCCATAGCGATGAGGCTACGGATTTCTTCTTCCATTGCAGCCTTCACCGCCTCGCCCTTCCAGCTCGATAGCGCCTCCTTCACCGTCATCGTGGCGATGTCCCAACGGTGTTCGGGGTCGGCATGCACGTCGGGGTCGAGCTCCGGCAGGTCTTCATCCTCCTCGGCATCGTCGTACAGCAGGTCGTTGTCGACCTCGTCGTACACCGTGGTGAAGGCAGCTGGCGGTAGGCAGGCGTGGAAGCTCAACCGCTCCGGCGGCCGTCGAGCTCGACCTGAGCGTCGCAACTCAGGCTTCGTGATCGGCACTTCTATCACGTCGCTGTCGGTGGACTCCTCACCCGCCGACTGCGTCCCTTTCTCGTCGACGGGAACGTCGTCGACCAGCTGCTTTGACCCTCCGACCGGCTGTTCGTCTGCTGCTGCCTTCGACAGCTCTCCTGTCGACCGCTCCGGCTGCCCTGTCGAGTGCACCTCTGCTTTTGCATCCTGTTCGACCGTCTCCCCTGTCTGGTGCTCCCCTGTCGTCGACGGCTTCCCATCCTGGTCGACGAGCTTGGCGCCTTGTCGACCGCCGGCGATGCCACGGGCCGGCGCCACAGGCGACGCCTTAAGGCTCCCCTCATCGTCGGTGGTCGACACAGGCCAAGTTGCGACGGGGAACGGAGGAGCAGGAGCAGGGGAAAGGGGAAGAACCTCCACAACCTCCTCATCACCGGGTCCGTCGACTTCGGCGAGCAACGGAACCGTCGCTGTCGATGTATCCGTTGGCGGGTGCGCCTGCGTCCGCTGCGACGCCGGCCCATACTTCGCCTTCCACACCTCCAGCGACAGCGTCTCGTAGAAGATCACCTCGACCGACGTGACCACCTTGTTGTCGGTCAGGTCGAGCACTTCCCAGCCCTTGCTCTCTGGCGACACACCCAGGTGAAGTCCCCAGCGAGCCTTCGGCGCCAGCTTCCCACCACGCTGCTGCTCGGGAACCATGAACTGCACCATGCATCCCCACACCCGCGCCAGCGTAAGGTCGGGCTTTTGCCCGGTTAGCAGCTGGTACGGAGTCGTCCCCGGCGGCGTCGTCGACCGCTCCAAGCAGTTGCGCACCCAGACAGCTTGTCGTAGAGCCAGGTGCCACCAATGGTGCTGCACGCCCATGTGCAGCAACATCGTCCGCACGGACTCGACGACCGTGCGCATCTCCCGCTCAGCCATGCCATTCTGCTGCGGAGTGTAGGGGCACGTCAGGTCGTGGACGATGCCCTTCTCGTCGACGAAGTCGGTGAACGCCTTCCCGAGGAACTCCCCTCCTCGATCGGAGCGAAGCGACAGCACCGACTTCTTCGTCTGCCGTTCCACCAGCACCAGCCACCGCTCGAATTCCCGCAGCACGTCGCTCTTCTTAGCGACCGGCATTGCCCATACAAATCGAGTATGGCGATCCTTCAGCAGCAGGAAGTACAAGCTGCCATCCTTGGCAGCCACCCGAAATGGCCCGCACAAGTCAATGTGCACGACAGCCAGCGCCTCCGCTGCATCCGAGCCCTTGGCGGGGAAGGTGTGCCGCGCCAGTTTTCCTCCAACGCACGAGACACACGGCGGGTCTGCTCCGGTTGACGACGTGATGTCGAGCCCAGTAGCAACATCGTGCTTCGCCGAGCTCTTGATCGTGTCGACGCTGACGTGGGCAAGCCGCGCATGCATCCTGTCGGGGGTCGTCTTCGTCCCCGAGACGATCGTCCGCAGAGCCACCACCTCGGTCGACTGCGACTGCGTTGAGCAGGGGCGAAGGTCGGTGCAGAGGACTCGTCCGGTGTAGCGTGCTCGACCGAGCACCTCTCCGGTCGCGGCGACGAGCAGCATCTCATCGCCATCGCCCTGCAGTAGCACGCCGCTCTCCTTCAGCTGGCCAGCAGACAACAGGTTCGCCTGAACACCCGGAACGTAGAGCACGTCGAGGATGAGGACCCGCTTCCCGGCCTCCCCTTGCAGAGCGACGGTTCCACGACCCTCGACAGACTGCAAGGCCCCGTTGAACCCACGCACGTGCTTCACTCCGTCGCTCGGCCCCATGTCGACGAAGACCGATTTCGTCCCCATCAGGTGGTGGGAGCACCCGCTGTCGAGCAGCACCGCCATCGGGTTGGCCTGCACAGCTGCTGCCACCGCCTGGAAGTCCTCGCCAGCCTCCGGTGCTAGCGAGACTGTCGGCTCCACCACGCCAACCATCGAGCACGACGCCTCCCCGTCGTCTCGGCTCTTGCCGCTGGAGCTGTCGACGTCCTTCGTCGACGACGTCTTCTTCGACGCCTGCTTCTCCTTGCGCGGCTTCTCATTTCGACGGGGGCGACGACTGGCCGATCGACCACGGTCTCCTTTCTTGTCGTCCTCGTCGCTGTCATCGCGGTCGGGGCATTCGAAGGAGAGATGGTCGGGGTCGCCGCAGATCCAGCACTCCCGCCGTCGACCACCACCTCGTCGACCCTTGTCCCGCGTCGACCGCTTCTCGTCGACGTCCTTCGTCGACCGCCCACCTCCACTACCACCTCCGCCTGGCTTCCCGCGCTGCTCCCACTGGCTATTCGGCTTCGTCGGTGCAGCGTAACTCGCCTGCGGAAGGAACTCCGTGGGCTGCTCTGCCTCCTGCATCGCCTCATCCTGGAGAATGTAGCTGGTGATGGAGTCCTCGTCGAGGGACTCACGCGTGCCGGGCACCATCATCATCCTCTTCATGAGATTGTAGCTGCGCGGCAAGCCCTTGACGATGTGGGTGATGTAGGACGCCGTCGAGTATTCGGCGCCCGCCATTCGCATTTCAGCCAGGATCCGTCGAGCACGGTTGCAGTAATCCGTCGCTGACTCCTGCTCGCCCATCCGAAGGTGAGTCATCTTCTCCTCCAGCTGCCCGATGTACAGGTCGTCCCTGACCTGGTACGTCGACATGATGAAGCGCCATGCCTGGTGGCCAGCATCTAGTCGCTCTCGACAGCTCCTCAGCGCTAGCTGCACCACCGGCGAGCAGCACCTCGAGATGACCATGAAGGTGAGCAGGTGAGCCGAACGAAACTCCCCGCGCAGCCCGACATCCTCCTCGGGCGGAATTGGCACGGTGCCGTCGGCGAAGCCCTTCAGCCCGGCGACCTCCAGCTGAGGTTCGATCGACTCCCTCCAGGTGATGAGGTCCCGTCGACCTTGCAGCGGAGCGACGGAGATCCGGTCCGGCGAGAACTTGAAGTAGCCATACGCCGGTGCAATCCCGCCCGCTGTCACATGTGTCATCACCGAGAGCCCTCCACCACTTCGTGGAGGAGAACGGCGTCGAACATCGACGTCGGCATTCGAGCTTCCTGCAGTGGCCGTCGACCGCTGCACTCGCGCCTGGATTCCGTCGGCACCACCGTCGACTTTGATCACTCCTCTCTGCCTCGTGCCTTCGCTGCCGTTGACTCGTGCACCACCGTCGACATCGTCGTCGACGCCACCTTCGTTGCGCACCGGTCGGGGAGAAGTAGGACGGGAAGGGTGTTCCGTCGCCCACTGCGATCGGATGCCCAACTCGGCGATCACCAAGGGGATCGTCCTGTACTCGCCATTTGCGTGGCGTCTCCTCGCGTCAGCCAAGCGTGCCTCCAAGGTGTCCGCTACGCCCGCATCAACTACGGGGTCGACCATGGCGACTATCGCTGCTGCCGGCCTACGAACGACTTAGTAGGTGCAAAAGTCGGCTCCTATCTGAAGGTCGCGTGTTAGGTCCACGCTCACCGCACCATGCGGAGATAAACTCTACAATGGTAGTGAGCTAGGCTACAGGGGTTGGCACGAACTACTAGAGGTGATCTTAGCTTTGCTTAGTTCCTTAGTGTTTGCACATTCATGGAAGAATTTGGCAAGAGTTTCCACTAGCAAAGTTGGAATTCCAGAATGATACAAGAAGCAATGACAACAATGACTACATCAGGCACCTAGCAATCCTGCAGCTAGCCTGGTCGACTGCCAACGCAGCTCGGTCGACCGCCTGCCAGCATTGCGTAGAGGAGCCGCGCCAGCATTGCAGAAGGGCGACCTGCCAACAAAGCAGGTCGACGGCGTGCCCCGTAGAACACAGCAGTGCGCGCGCTCGCAGGTGTGCGCAGACGATTGGCCCGACTTGCCTCGTTGGGCATCCGTCGGCTGTTGTCTGCGCCTGACGAGCCACATCGACTTCGGGATACCAGCCCGAAGTCGCCTGCGCCATCGCAATCTCGACGACGTTCGCGTGCCTCCGCAGAACTCGTCGAGCAGGTTACCCGGTCGACCTGGTCGACCCCTGGTGCTCTGGTCGACTCCCAGGTGCCTCCCGTCGACCACTGGGTCCCTCTGGTCGACCACCGGGCGCTCCTGGTCGACCACACCTCCCGTCAAGCTACCCCTTGGTCGACGGACCCCTTCCGTCGACCAGAACTGCTCCGTCGACCTCCCGGTCGAACTGCAGTTCGACGGGATGCTCCGTTGTCCTCCCGGTCGAGCTGCAGTTCGACGGGACGCTCCGTTGTCCTCCCGGTCGAACTGTAGGTCGACGGACTGCTTCGTCGACCTCCCGGACGGCTCACCCGTCGCCCAGGCCAGTCAAATGCAGCTGTCAAGCATCCTGGTCGACAGCAACACCACAGCGGTCCACTGCAGCTCGACGTAACCTGTCGAGCAGCTATCCCACTGTGAGCGGTCGGCTGCTACTCCCGTACATCCGACCAAGTTGTCGGCGTTGCCCAAGCGAGGGCGGGGCCAACACTCCATTCCCGTTAACAGCCATGACCGCCGAGCGCCTCGCACAAGGGACGGAGACAGTGCAGCGCAGTCTCCTCGACATGCTCAGCAAGGACCCGCGAATGGCTCGTGTCATCAAATGCATGCAAGCAGCCTACTGGATTGCACGGCATGATGCTCCAATTGTGCTCTACTCCAGCCTTGTGCGCTTCCTTGCAGATCAAGGATGCCCTGACCTCAAGAACAACGACACGTACGGGCGGTATTTCTCACGGTGAGTGTGTCTGAGGTCATCCCCGCCCTTATATTGTTTAGTTCCGCCGTCTTTGACTGACTATGTTTTTATTGTTTCTTCCCAGATACGCGTTCGGGGAGTTCGTGAGCACACTGGCGACGCACCTGGGCGAACGGCAGCTGGCGGACATCAGGTCCTCCCCATGGTTCGGCTTGGCATTCGACGAGTCAACCGACCGCGCACACGGGAAGCATCTAATCGTCTACATCACGTACGAGAAGGCGGAGACCCCCGTGACTCAGTTCCTCGCCCATCTTCCCGTCGACAAGGCCGACGCCAAGTCCCTGCACGCGTCCATCACGGGATACCTCCAGGAGAAACGGATCTCCATGGAGAGATTCGTCGGCGTATCCACTGATGGCGCCTCCGTCATGACGGGAGCCCATAATGGCGTCGTCGCCTTGCTGCGCACGGATTGCCCGTGGCTGGTCGCGGTGCACTGCGTCGCCCATCGGTAAGCAGTGATATTTTGTTATGTAACTGCCGCGCTGTTCGGATTCAAGCTGTTCCAATGATACTAATCCCTGCCGGTTGTTTGCTATGTGCGTTAACACCCGCCCCACAGGGAGGCGCTAGCCGCCAAGGACGCGGCAGACGCGATCCCAGAGTTCAAGGTTGTGGATTCTCAGATCCGCAAGACAGCAGAACACCTGGGCCGCTCGTCTGTGGATCGGAAAACCTTCCTGCATCTTCAGGAGGTCATCCTGAAAACCAACCTGGAGGTGCAAGGGATCTTCGTGGTGCGGTGGTTGTCTCGAGGGGACGCGGTGCAGCGATTCTGCGATGTTCTTCCGGCGCTGATGTGGATGTGGAAGCAGAAGAACAAGAAGATGTGGCGGATTGGGAGCAGCTTCAAATTTCACTTCATGCTTCACCTCCTGGCTGATGTCCTTGACCTCCTCAACATCCTCAACCTCTCCTTTCAGAAAAGCCGCGTGAGTGTTTGCTGTTTATTTCGTTCATTACATTCGTGTACCAACTGACTCGCGCCGCCAATGCCCTCTATCCAGGTCGACATCGCAGAGGTCAAGAACCTCGTCGACAAGCTCAAGACCAAGCTTTCGCAGCGCTACATCAAGCCCGACGCCAAGTTCGGGGGCGGCACGAACTCCAGGCTGATGAAGTTTCTGGAAAAGCATTCGAATGACCGCACCATGCAGCTGACTGGGCTGAATGCGGACGGCGAAAAGGTGATCGAGGCCGTTGAGCTGCACGAAGAGAAGATTGGCACTAAAGGCGGCTCTGATCTGAACGCCTGCTATGACCTTGGAAAGAGGTTTGCGCAGGCGCTCATCAAGAGCCTCTCAGACAGGATGGCGGATCTCCGCCACTTTGATGGTGTGCAATTTTTCCGTCCTCGCAGTTATCCCTATCGGCTGTGTGAGCAGGACATGTGGTTCTCCTCCAACATGGATCAGCTGCTGGAAATGTTCAGCCATCAACTTCCAGGTACAGTTTCTGTTAGGCGCACGTACTTAGCACTAGCCAACTCTTCAATTATTCATTCATGTTTTGCTTCCCATACCCCTGGCAGGCATCACAGCAGAGAACATCGAGCCCGAGATCAGGCTCTTCACCGTCACCCTCGAGAAGAAGTTCAAGGACCAGAGTTTTCACCAGTCCTTGACCAACATGCTGCGCACGTCCGACTGGCGTGGTGATTATCCCCACATTGTTTCTCTCTGGCGTGCTATCTCTGTCTTGCCTCTCAGCACAGTAGAGTGTGAGAGGGGCTTTTCTAGGCAGAACATTATTAAGACATGGGATAGGTGCAGGGCTGGCGTTTCAAATTCAAGCACTCTGATCTTCACCCCAAAAAAAAAAAATTACTCTGAAGGCACTTCGGCCAGAAATGAGGCACTCTGATTGGTCAGTGCCCTGAAGTCAGACAGTCTGAACAATCAGGGTCGGCGGATCCGCATCGGGGAACATGATCAGCGCTGCAGGATACTTGTGTGATTTGTCGCATTTTTCCAAGTGTCGCGTGAGAGCCAAATTTTTGTCGCTATTTATAGCAATTGTTTGTCTGTGGCTTGCTCTGACTGTTCCAGTTCATGTGTGATGCTAGCAATGCAAGGGGCACTTGTCGCGTGACTTCGAAAGTGCCAGCAAGCGAATTGCCTCGCAGCTGAGCTGGCAGCAGTCAAGAACAGTCGCTTGGTGCGGGAGAACCTGGCAGTGCTGCACGTAACTTGTTCGGTAGCGTTGTACGAATCAGCAGCGAAATCATTTTCTGACCAGCCTACACCTTGGGTGCACCAATCTCTTTCCTTTTCATTGAGTTTTAGGTGATTGTCACACGTTTTGGCACGGAGAAAAGTCTCGAAGAACCAAACATTGCGATATACCAAATGTGCGGAGAACTTATCTTCCAACGATTCTTTGTTCTATTCGCCGATTGTTGAGCAATCGGCTAGATTTCCCAGTTTGGCTCCGTTGAATTTCCCGTTTCACCACATACCATTAACACCATTAGCACTGCATGATGATCGTGAAGATCGAGTGCATTCGAGTGTCAAACAACTGGTGCACCGTGCCTTGCTCACGTGCTGGCACTTTTACTGCTCAAAGTGGGTATATCGAAAGAAAATTTCCAAGAAGCTTCGTCTCGATAAACTCGCATCCAGGGACCACAGGAAGTATACTCTGTAGGGTCAGACTCCAGAAATGTTTGAGTCTGAGTCCTATTACACTGAATCAGGGGCCATAAAACAATAAGTCTGAGGCACTCAGTGATGAAATTTTGACTACTCTGGAAATACATTTTTCACAAAGTGGATGGTCTGATTCGTCAGACTAATCAGACTAAATAGTCTGATAGCGTCAGCCCTGGATAGGTGTGCTCTCAGCAATGTTAGGCTGGCTGAGCTTATGACCGTGAAAATGCTAGACTACGACGTGGACTGGGCAGGTGTGTACCAGATCTTCGACGGGGAGAAGCTCCGCAAGCCTGCCACTTAGATCTTTTTGTTGAGAAAGTAGATAGGTAGATAGGTAGATCTTAGTTCTAAAATAACTATGGTTTCATTAGTTTTAGTTATATAAAGATTGCCCTGATTGTTGTACTGTAGCCCGGAACTTAAGTTTTTGATTAGGTGCTTTCCCGGACGCTTAAGGGGTCGGAAAATGACACTTCCCGGAGATTTCAGGGCTGAAATACGGGCACCTCAGACCCTCAAGTGTTGGCCTGGAACCAATCGACAGCCCTGCTCCGGAGTGTTTAAACTCCGCCACACTTGCGAAGCGGGAATCAGTGAACTCACTTGAAGCTCACGAACTCCGCTTAAGGGCGCTACCGATCAGGGCCTTAGAAATCGAGAAAGGCCTAGGGTATTGTTGCCTGCATCACGAAGTTCAGATGAGAAATGAAGAGACGTGCATTTCTTATTTTGCTCACTAGGTTATTTCCGCTAGGCGTTTTGGGCTACCCTTTTGGCTAGGAGCTTGTGGTTTTTTTCACCACAAAATGGCAACGGCAACCGTCAAGCTCTTGGAGGAGATTAAGAGTTTGCTGACAACAAAAGTGGCAAGGTTAGAAAAAGGTTTGGAGGAGCTGAGGGAGGCGAATAAAGTCAGCGTAAGTGAACTTAAAGATGAACTAGCTCGGGAACGAAGCATTTGGGAGGAGAAGGAAAAGAAGATGGCTGCGAGACTGGACAAGGCAGAAAAAATGCTGGTGCAACAGCGGGATGAAGCGAAGAAGCTATGGCAGGTGAGAATGGTTTGACTGGGGGAGTAGCTAAAGCTTTCATATAAGTTTGTAGACTTGTCTTATCCCATTTCTCCGTCATGCTGGCCGCTCATTCTCTGTACATCGTTTTCTTTCTTTCAGGCTATATATGAAGCCTCACGTCGCTCTACAACAACTGGTGCAGATGGGGCGATTGTTGGTGTTTCTGCTGAAGCCACTGAAATCAAGCTGAGCAACAACGGTGGGCCATTGACGGGCTTTGGAACTTTTCGCCTTTCCTGCATGAAATCCCTGAAGAAACTTGACATTTGCAGAATTTTGGATGAAAGCGCCTTCACCCATCTCTACACCATGACATGGTTGGAGGAGCTTACTCTGCGAACAGGAACTGGAACTTTTAGCAGCACAATGGCGCAAGGGGTTGGGAATTGGACGGTGCTTACTCGACTTGATTTGATTGATTGCAAGATTTCAGACGCTGGGCTTGCTCAACTGACAGGCCTGGGTTCTCTGCAGACCCTTGTCCTTTCTCGTACCCAGAATCAATACATTGATCCCAGCAGCATTCCCTCATCAGCAGGTATGGTGCATGTGGCTAAGTTGAAGCGTCTCATATCACTGGATATTAGCGCATCTCTGGTACGGGAAGATGGACTACGGCATCTGAGTTCCTTGGAGAAGCTCACATGGCTGAGTCTCCCAAGTAAGGTTTCTGCTCGCGGATTGCAACATTTGAAATGCCTGTCCCTCAAGACCATCCTGTTCAGGTCCTCCCTTGACCGTTATGGAGTGGAGCATCTGAAGGCTATTCCTAGCCTTGAGAAGGTTGGCCTATCCGACACCTACGATGTCAATATTGTGAAGAGGGCTCTTCCAGACATAAATGTTTTCCAACTTTTGGATTGGAGCATCTGAGTGCTGATCCTGTAACTTTATAGATAGCCTTGCCTTTTGGATTCTTAACTCCTGCTTTTGAT